>OZ007554.1:187661645-188861645 GCA_963931855.1 Philhelius festivus | reverse complement strand
TGATGGAAACAGAAGAACTTGACGTTGGTTGTGCTGTTGTTGCAGGATCGACTATCTTCTCTAATTCCTGAATTTCCCATTCAACGTAAGGCTTCATAGTGATACGTTCCGCATGAACTAGCGGCATCGAGTCAAATCCATTATTATCTTCATGGTTATCCACAATGCTTAGCAATTGCTCTGGTTCATGTATGGAACTGAGTTGTTCAAATCTTTTGGAAACCATGCTCCCTTGGAATCCAGCGGTGTTATCCTTTGACTTCATTTGATTTGGGAGATGTGGAGTAGGGTAATTGTTGCCAGCTACACCATGGAGTTCGGGACTTATAGCTGTGGTTATGGGTTCATTGTCCTGCGAGCCATCAATAATGCTATAAAGGAGGTTTTCGACAGTGGCAAATGATTGGCTTTCATCGACTTCATCGGAGTTTGAGTTTTCACCATTTCCACGTTCGAAGTTGGGCAGATCTTCTCCCGGAAAAGAATTGTGCTGCCTCAGAAGCATTTCCATGAGCAATTTCATTGCCGTTTCGTCATACTCCAGTGCTCGGTATCTGGAGCTAAAACTAGGCCGTTCTCTCCCATCACAATCTCCATTTCTTGACCCACACAAAGGAATTTCTGAAACAAGAAGTTGGCTTTGGTTGAGTTGTTGCCTTCTGGGTTTCCAATTGAATTTTAAATAACTTACGTTTGCTGGGCCTGCACAAAACTGCCAAAACAACAAAAACCTCTAAAGCAGTTGCCAAATGTTGCTTCATGTTCGAGTTCTCCCAATCAATTCCGCCTCGGTCAGTCAATTAAAATCATGACTTACTAGGCTCCCGAAATATGAAAATTCTATTGTTCCTTGATTCTAACACCATCGCGCGAAACTTTGGCTAAAGTTAATTATAAATTCATCAATGTATATATTCGCCATGCCATGACTAGCTGGGTGTACCGTTTGATGAGAACCGCTCATTTAGCGCCAAACATAATAATTTTCACTTCTGAATTTGATTGAGAGTGTATATTGGAGTTTTATGGTAATCAAGGTGTCAACTCCCCACTGTGATATAAAGCCTTTTTGGGAACCCCTAAATCTATTTTTAGTGCTGTATGTTATTAAACGGGTTTTTCGACTAAGGCACTGAATTAATTACAAAAAACTGTGTTTGCCCTCTGTGTGATTTTTGGAAATAAAAAATAAATTCATATTCAGATAAATTTTATTATAGAAACTTTTTTGTTGTTGTTCTATTGTTATGGGCGATGGTATTTTGCATAAAATTTTGTCTTTTTGTGTAGATAATATTAGATATTAGATACATTATGTGTTTTTGATTAGAAAGGCAGGCGCCACGCCGCCGGTGTTTTTTTTTGTACCATAGGTTGGTATAAGCTCAGTAATTAATTTGACACTGTGGGCAAATTATTCAATTATTTTTTTTTTATAGAACAACATTATAGGTAGCTTGATAAGTTTGTATGTGTTCACTTTAAAATATGAAAATATTATATTACCGTATCGTTACTAGCTCTTTAGGTCAAGTAGTTGTTCCGTCAAAGAAATAAGACTGAACTGTTCGATTATGGAGAAATCCAACAAAGTGGTTTTCGCATTTCGCCATAGGGTCCATTGCGTCAGTCGGCTTGTGGGTCTGTATGTTCACTGCAAGCTTGTACGGTATAGATGCGATGCTTGGCCAAACTATAGCCTTACATTTCAGTATGAATAAACAAAAAAAATAATAAACAAAAAAAAATTAACAAAGAAAGGAAAATAAAATCCACGACTGGATGACAGGAACTTGCTCTTGTGTTTAAGAGACTTTGAATTTTAAAAATGGTCTTTTTAGTAGTAAGAGCTTAAAACAGAATGTCATGTGATTTCTTAAGCAAATATGAAATTATCCGAGGACAAAATGTAATAAACTGTTGTAAAAATTTAAAAAAAAAATCTTAAAAAAATAAGTTTTCTTATATACAATTTTTAAAACACAAACATAGAAACAATTTTTAGTTTTTATAAATGTGCAAATAAAAATTACATTTCAAAAAATCATTGAACCGCTTTTGAAATATGAAGTTTCCGAGAGAAAAAAAATGAGTTTTTTTTTTCAAAAATCCAGTACCACAAAATAATTAATCTTATGAACCCACTCTTTAGAGTACGTTGCTACCAAAATTACTAGGATCTAAAGAAAATTGAAGCCAGTATACCGCAAGGAAGTGTCATAGGACCAGTCCTGTATACATATGCTAGGAATATTCCAGTGGGCATCAACGGTTTCATGGCCACCTTTGCTGACGATACTGCGATATTGGTGTCTGATAAATCTGTTATGAAGGCTACAGAAAACCTGCAAAATGCAGATGATGAAGTTAGAGAAACTTTAAAAACGAAAAACTAAACAATGTTACAGTTTTTATCATCGATAAGGCTGTACCTTACGCTAAAACTACGAAATAACTTGGAATGACTTTAGATGCAAAGCTTAAATGGAAAGAGCACATAAAAAAGAAAAGAGAAGAACTGAACTTAAAGTACAGAAAAATGTAGTCATAACAAGGAGAGAATTCTGGCCTATCTATCCAAAATAAAATAATGTTAACTATACAAGCAAGTGCTGTAACCCGTTTCGACATATTATATCAAGCGATTGGGCTATACAAGAAAACAAATGATGAACCCATCTAAAAACAAAGTCCTTCGTGGAATAATAAATGTCCCTTGGTACATAAGAAATACCGACTTAAATCGTGACCTTCAAATTGAAATGGTCACAAAAGTAGTTAAAAAAACACGCTGTATCACACAATCAGCGACAATGTTTGGAAACTTGGAAGAAATAATGCCTTATGAGCTGGTGGTCTAAAAGTTATGCGAAAGTATCAAAAGTTTAAACTTCCTCTAATATGAGTTTAAGGAAAGAAAAATCATTTGTTGTTCTTTCATAGATTGGTTCTGATCCGTGTAGTTTTTGGTACGGTAAGAGTCCCGCACTACTTGGTACCGAATATTGCCAATTGACTTTTAAGGATGTCCACTGACAAAAACAAAACACAAACTTTCGACATATGCATACATAGGTACTACATATGTATGGCAAGTTATACATTCTTAAAAAAATCGAACTCGAGATTTTGAATAAAGTTGGCATTACGATGATAGCGAAGACCAAAAAACTGGGTCTTTTTTAGTTAAAGCTAGGTAATGGTTAAAAAAAGTTATCAGAAAAATGGTTATTGAGGGTACATCCCATGCACCGAGTTTGATCATTTTTTGCTAAAGCTCCCCAAAAATTTGAATAGTATTGTGTATTCAAAATTTCATAAAAAAAATTTTGGATTTAAAAAAAAAATAAAAATTTTTTTTAAGAGCTCGATATTTCGAAAAATCCATGCTAAATTTTGCTTAAGCTTGATAAATAGAAGTTTCTCGATATAATGTAAAAGATGTGAGAAAAAAAATTGATTTTACTTAAAAATAAAGGTACCCACTATATAAATGTTAAAAAATGGTTTTCAAAAATCGTATTTTTCTTGAAAACGGTGCCTAGAATTTTTATAATTTTTTTGTCTTTCAATGAATTTTTATGAACTTTAATTTAATAAGAAAGAAAATGAAATTAAGATATTATAGCTTGTACCTACCATAGAACTATTTTCTTTAATTTTGGATTTCTCATTATCAACATAGGGAATTTTAATGAATTTTTTTTTTATAGAGATGCTTCTCAAAAGTTTAAAAAAAACATTGTATTTCAAAACTTAAAAAAAAAAATATTTTGTTGAATTTTTGAAAAAAAAAATTCAATTTTTTTTCGAAAATCAGATGTCTCAAAAACGGCTCAATATTTTTTTTGTGAATTTAATTTTTATTCGTTCGACTGTAAGAATAAATCGAAAGAAAAAAATTTTAACAAAATTCTCGGAACAGTTTCCGAGAAAAATACGATTTTCGAAAACCATTTTTTAACATTTGTATCGAGGGTACCGTTATTTTAAGGTAAAATAATTCCTTTATTCTCATATCTTGTAGATTGTATTAAGAAACTTTTATTTATCAAGTCTTAAAAAAATCGAGCATGGGGTTTTCGAAATATTGAGTTTTCAAAAAAAAAAAATTTGAAAATTATCTATGTATGTGAACAGTTTTCTCTAATAACATTCGTTTTTAAAATTCCTAGTCTATTACATTGGAGCAAGTTCGTGCGACCCAGTCGTGTATTTTGTTTTAGACAGATCAAGTACGCCATTATGACGTATGAAATATAACACTATTCAAAAATGCGCCGCGGTTTTGCTGGTTGGGTCGCAACAGAAACGTTCAATTTTCCACAAATCTAGCGCATAAATCAGTCTGAATTTGACCAATAAAACTGACTTTTATAGACCTATGGCTTAAGAAAACCTTATTACAAGAAGAAGTCTAAAAGGGTTCAATGGCACGATTTCGTTGGAAAATTTACATCGGAAATCGCTTGTGCAAAATGTTCATTGCAGGTTCTGTGTGGCGTGTAGCGCCACCATCCTGTTGAATACACATGTCGTTGGTGACCATACCATCCAACTTGGGCCAAAAGGAAGTGGTTATCATCTCGACTTATAGCCTCCGCCGTTGACGGTGATGGTCTGACCAACGTTGTTTTCAAAGAAGTGTGAACCGATGATGTCGCCAGCCACACGAAAGAGCGGCTTTCTTTAGATACATTCCATTGCTGGAGCTTGGTTGGATTGGGATCATCCTAAATTTGACAATTTAGTTGTTGACAAACCCATTCATCCCAAAAAACTCCTCGTCGTTGAATATGATCTTTCGACCAAAATTGGAGTCTACTTCGAACTGCTCAAGAGCCCAGTTAGCTAACACACATCTTTGTTTATGGTGGTTAACTCTGAGCTCCTGGGCCAGTTGAAGTTTGTACAGATGTAGGCCTAATTCATTATACAAAATTTGACAAGCGTTAATGTGCACTCGATTTTCACAAAATAATTTTCAAAAACAGTTTTGAATTGAGATATTTTGAATCGTTTATTATTGCTCTTTGAACCTTTAAAAACCTGCCTCAGACCTCTTCCAGTAAAAAAAAAAAATAATTTTCAAAAGAAGGACCCCAAATGATTATTTCAGTCGATGAAACTTTAGAAATTGTATCCTATGACTGTGAAGAATAAAATAATAGAAATCAGAATCTCTCTCAGATTAACAACTTGTAATCAAAGGGGTTCTCATTAAGACTGGGTAGATGATGAAATGGAATAAAACATGCTATGTTGGAGGTATTAACAAAATTCTTTTATTATTTGAAAAGCCCTAGGTTAAAGGATATCGTTGAAATGCTCACTTCGGCTCGCTTGAAATGTTAAACATCGAATGCGCATCTACCACGGTGTTTCCATCACTAGCCTTGCAGAGTGCAGACTTAAGGATGTTTTGTTTTTCTGCTGTAGCATCTCTGTATCTCCTTGACTTTACGTTACTGATTTTCTTCTTTTTTTTCCCTCCGAAGCAAGCGTTCCTAATCTTTCCTTTGATCGACATATCTCTGGCATAAAGCTCCAAATTTCGTCTGGAGTCATTATTTCTACGCCTTCCTTTTTAATTTGTTTTTCTGAGCATAATCGGATTTGAACCATTTATTTCTCGGCGGCGCGGGGGTGGTCACTTTGGATTGAATTATTCCAATGTTGAATTTCCTTTGGGAAGCTGTTGATCACCTAAAAGCTTTGAGATTCTCATACGCAGTTTGGCATGCATGTTCGACTATCTGATAACCACCACATGCCTTTGTGGATGGTTAGGAGTATGAATCTTGTGCTGTTTATTTACATATTTTTATCCGATGAGCTTGAGTATAATATCCGTTCCCAGAAGTGGTGGCATGTAGGCTGTATTTCCCAAACTTCCTACCGAAGATGTCCATTTTCCCAACTTTGACGATAAAATCCCCCAAGAGTATTTTAACTTCATATTTTGGACATTGCTTATAAGTTTTTGCAAGGAGCTGGCAGAATCTTTCTTCAGCAGTGCGTTCTTTCTTTTCTGGAGGGGCATGTATGGCAATAAGGCTACGGTAGTGGAGTTTTGCCTTAATACGGATTGTCGTCACTCTCTCGGATACTTCTCGAAAGCTCAAGACGGTTTGCATGGGACTTCGTCTGACAGCAAAACCACAACCAAACAAGGGCGGCGATCATCATTATTAGTAGTTTTTCATCCGAGCCAATTAACTGGTTCATCAACTCGAATTTTTACTTTGCATGACGGGCTCTTGAGGCCTATGCATTATATAGGTCATTTGGGCCGGTTCTTCAGAGCTTTATTCTTTCCTTTATCTGCTATTTCCCAAAATAATAATAAAATCCTTCTAAATCCAAATGAAAGAATTTGCCCCTAAGGTTTATGACCTCAAATTAGCACTTCGGCGATGACTGTGAGACCCCCAGTATATAGCTATATTGAACAAGAATGCTAACATCTAACACCACTGGTATTTCTAAAAATTTTGAACTTAAAATTTTAATAAGTATCAGAATAGCAAGTATACATAGGTAGCAGTGTTCCTGTGCTGAAGCCACTCGTAAAGTTTAATTTAACCATTTTTTTTCAAACAGGATTTTAATTTATTCCCTTTGTTATGTTTCAAGTGTTTTAAGTTATTAAATTATAGAGGCCAAGTTATGTCATGCATTTAAAAGCTCATCAATCACCGTCATGGTGCTTTTCAAAAAAATTCCAGACCCAAAGAAATTGAAATTCGGGTAAATTAGGACACGAGCCTGTCTCATTTACACACGCTCCTTAACTTCTCTGCATTAAAGATAAAAACAAAAAAAAATGAAATGAAAGAAAACGGTTGAAAAGTTATCAGTCTTCATTTCAGGCTCACAGACTCTCCGACATTTCCGCTTGATGAATTTTACAAGAAGTATATTTATGCATTGCGTTACACAGTTACAGATACACAAATACAGTGAACATTGGAAAACGTGAACTAATTAAAACCGAGGGTGTTCATGTTTTTGAGATTGTTCATGTTTTGGAATGTAACATTTTATGATTTAAATAGTATTCCTAAGAGTCTACAGTTACTATTGCTAATAAAATAAAACACATTTTCTTCCATTTTATCTTCTTTTTTCTTCTGTTTTGTTTATGAATTATTTTATTGTTTATATTTTATTGCTTTTTTTATATATTTTAGATACTTACTTAAACTGAAATCAAAAATGTTCTAGTTTTAAAACCTTTAATGCATACAAAGCCAAATTTGGCCTGTATTCTTATTATTTAAACAAATAATTTTTTTTTTAATAAAAGATTTCTTAAAACAGCCCAAAGAAGCTATTTAAAAAGCATTTTATTTTTGTTTTCTTAATAATAATAATTCATGCAGTAGAGGGTTAAGGTTAAAACCTTCACTTTCTTTGAACACCTTTTTAAATAGAGAAAAAGACGTTGATCAACCCAAACTATGCAGAGAAAAACAAAACAAAACTGAATAAGGGATGATAGCTATACGTACACGCACATACGCACGGTACCAAATGCATACATACTAGGTACGCATTGTCAATATTATGGTATTTCCCGAAGTTTTAAAAATTAATTCAGTGCATTTTGATGTAAAAATGTTGGGAAAATATCTGTTCACGTTTTAGAGCTTTTAGATTTGTTCACGTTTTAGAGCAGTCAATGTTAAAAATACAGTGTTCACGTTTTGGGGTAGTTCACATTTTGGGGGGTTCACGTTTTCCAATGTTCACTGTAGATATATTTTTTATTATTATCTATTTTTTCTTGAAGTTTTTTTTTCTATTTCAAAATAACAAAAAGCAAAAGAACAACCCTAAGAAGAAGAGAAATGGTGCTGACATTTTTATGAAAATCGTAGACGAAAGAAATGAAATTCAAATATTTTTTATTATTTTTAATTTTCAACGAATAGGCTGGGAAATAATATTTTGCCATTGTGTAAGGCTCTTGCGAGAGCAGTAAAATGGACAATTTTCTTTGTTATAAAAGTCATGGGAAAGGGCCTTATCGAGTTCGGTGGACTTGGAGTTGGAATATGATTGCATGGGGAGGGTGTGATGTGTCGGATTCAACATATGCGTTAAGTTAATCCGTCAAAGAGGGCTGGCCGACTTCATGACTTTTTTTTTGCTGCCGAAGGCTCAATCAAGGATGCTAGTCTGGAATTTTGTCTGCGTCGTTGAAATATCTAGAGACGTGTGTTATTGTTTTGGTATGATTTGATCTCTTATATGTTCAATGGACTTTTATCTATGGTTTTTCAAAAATTGGAACAGTCGTAGATTCTTATCTAGAACAGTGTTTCATTTGTCAACATTTAATTGAATTGGCCACAAACTAAAATAACAGCTCCTCCATTAAATTTAAGAATTATAAAATAATTAAACATTAATAAGTATTTGTATTTGGTAAGGAAATGGAACTGCCCGTTGTTCTATCGTATTCCTCATGCAAACTTTTTTCACCGCCTTAAAACTAAAATGCACGACTGGGTCGCACGAACTTGCTCTTATGTAAGATACTAAGAATTTCAAAAATGAATGTTATTAAAAAAAAACTCTCTGCGCAAGAGGTAAAAGGGCTTAGTTGACTTAAGCCAAAAATGATTTTTTTTAATTTTTAAAGAAAATGAAAAATTAGCTACGTTTCTATGTCTTCAGATTGTTTCAATTCCATCTAAAAGTCACTTTTCAGGATTGTAAAAATGGCTTAATTCCAGCATATTTAAAAATTTGCTTTTTAAATTCAATCATTTGAAATGAACGATTTACTCAGCTCTAATTCGAATTTGATATTTTGATTGTTTGTTAACGTATTTGAGAATATAAACGCATTCAAACCAGGGGGATATTTTATTTTCAGGGAAGATTTGAAAACAGTAACGCATAGAATAAAGGTAGAACTACTTGCTCCCATTTTCCAACTCATTTCAAATTTCTATCTTCCATCTCGAAAAAACAACCAGTCTCTCCACCTATCCCTGTCTCTAGCCGACGCCATCCAGTTGCGCACCCCAAGGCTTCGGGCGTCCTGGTCAACGCCATCTCTCCAGCGCAAGCATGGTCTACCACGCTGTCGTCTACCATAGAATGTACCACAAATAACTTGCCGAGCAGGTTCCTCTTTGATCATGTGAGCTAGGTGCCCTGCCCACCGGAGTCTACCAAGCTTAATTTTTGTCACGATATCTGCTTCTAGGTAGATTGCGTACAATTCATGATTGTACCGTCTCCGGAATCGTCCTTCCTCACATATGGGGCCAACAATTCTCCTTAAGACTTTTCTCTCGAACGCAGCTAAGAGGTCGGAGTACTTTTTGCTAAGCACCCAAGTCTCGGATCCATATGTGAGTACTGGCAGAACCATGGCCCTGTACAGCAGCAGTTTTGAAGTTATGGTGAGATTTCTGGATTTGAAGAGCTTTGACAGACTATAGTAGGCTCTGTTGGATTTGAGAAGCCGCCCGCGTATTTCTTCTTCTATATTGTTATCGGCTGCTACTATTGACCCAAGGTATTTAAAGGATTGCACCACTTCAAATTCGTGCTCCGCTACCTTGATTGTTTGACCAACTGTTCCTCTCGCATTCGACGCCACCATGTACTTTGTTTTACCTTCACTAATGTGTAGCCCCAGATTTTGTGCCGCCTGCTCGAGCTGGATGAAGGAATCGTGTACAGCTTGTTCGGTTCTTCCGATGATGTCAATGTCGTCTGCGTAAGCCAGTAACTGGCTGGACCTCTTCACGATGGTCCCTCTTGTTGCCGTGCCAGAGTCACGGATTGCTTTCTCCAACGCCAGGTTGAAGAGAAGGCAGGCCAAACCGTCCCCTTGTCGGAGTCCATTAAAGATGTTGATTGGTCTGGATAGCAATCCGGCTATTTTTACTTGGCTTGTTACGTTGGTCATGGTCAACCTACAAAGTCGTGTCAATTTATTTGGGATGCCGAATTCTCTCATGGCTTTGTAAAGTTCTACCCTGGCTCTGCTATCATAGGCGGCCTTAAAGTCTATAAACAGATGGTATGTTGGGATGTTAAATTCTAGACATTTTTCCATCGCCTGCCTAAGGGTAAAGATCTGATCAGTTGCTGATTTGCCTGGAATGAAACCACACTGATATTGTCCGATGAAGGTTTTAGCGTATGGGGTTATCCGGTCTTGTAGGATAGAGGAAAGTATCTTATAGGCGGTACTCAACAACGTGATACCTCTATAATTGCTGCACGTTGTGACATCTCACTTCTTCTTCTTTTCGCCAGTCTTCTGGCATTTCTTCCTGCTCCCATACCTGTACTATAATATCATGAATTGCTTGACGTAAGGCTGGCCCGCCGTGGTGGAATAATTCGGCTGGTATGCCATCGGCTCCCGGGGCTTCGTTCTGTTTAAGCCGGCCTATAGCCTTCTCAACCTCTTCTATGCTTGGTGGCGGCAACATAGGGTATTCTTCTTGAAGTAGTGGAGCCGTCACTTCTACAGTGAGCTGACCATTTAGCAATTCATTAAAGTACACTTCCCATGGCTCCAGTATGCTTTCAGGATCGGTGATCAGATTTCCCTCTCCGTCCTTGCAGTATGTGCAGCGTGGTGTGTACTGCGTCATGTTTCGGACGGATTGGTAGAACTTCCGCGCCTGGTGCGGACCTCGCTCTCGCCTGTTTTCTATTTCACAGATTAAGTTCTTCTCCCAGGCTGATTTTTTTTGTCTGTGAAGCCGTTTTTCTGTTCTTCTGAACTCTTTATATTCCTCTTCGCGTGCCCGTGTTCTATGAGATTGTTGCATTGCTCGGTACGCAACATTCTTACGTTCAGTCGCTAGCTTGCATTCATCATTAAACCAGTCGTTTCGATTTTTACGACTGCTGCCTAAGATGGAGTTGGCAGTACTAATGACAGTATTTTTAAGACGTGTCCACTTCTCATTTACGCCCAGCATACTGGCTCCAGGACTTACTCTCCCTAAATCAGGTGTTTCTAGGGCGAGTCCTAATGCATTACCAAAGGTGTTACTGATGTTTTCATTGCGCAGGGCAGCCGTGTTGATTCGAACCTGATCGGCGGATGCAATGCGTCTTCGCAAGGCAATCCGCCCTCGGAAAACCATACCAACAAGATATTGGCACCTTGGTACGTTCGTACCGTCATCAAGTTCAAGTAGTGGCGACGGTCTATCAACACGTGGTCTATTTGGTTACGAGTGACTCCATCAGGTGATACCCAGGTGGCTTTGTAGATATCTTTACGCGGGAACCTGGTACTCGCAACGACCATGTTTTTCGATGCTGCCAATTCTAAGACTCGAAGTCCATTGTCATTAGTATTCTCATGCAAACTATGGGTGCCTGCGTAATGCCTGAATACCTGCTTCCGACCTATTTTTGCGTTCAAATCCCCAAGGATGATTTTAACATCATACCTTGGACAGGCATTGAGGGCCCTCTGGACTTGTTCGTAGTAAGTCTCTTTTTCTTCGTTTGAAAACTCCTCCGTAGCTACGTGAACGTTAATGAGGCTGATGTTCGTAAATTTGCCTCGCACGCGAAGGGTGCACAGCCTTTCGCTTATAGCGTTAAAGCCGATGATAGCAGACTTCATTTTTCGCTGACTAGGAAGCCTACCCCGAGCACATGATGTTTTGTATGACAGCTGTAGTATATGTCATATTCTATCTTCTGTAAAACACCATTCCCTGTCCATCTGATTTCTTGAAGAGCTGTTATGTCAGCTTTATACTTTGACAGGGCATCGGCTAGCTGCTGAGCAGCTCGAGCTCTATAGAGCGATCGTACGTTCCATAAGAAAATTCGTAAATCGTTTTTCCGCTTTCTTTGCGTGGGTTGTCGTCGTGTGATCAGTCCGTTTCCGAGGCTTGTTGTCGTTCTCGAACTTCTCTGAGCTTTACGGGACAGGGAATTAACCTGTCGCCAACCTGATCATATTAGCCAAACCTTTTTAAAAGGCTTGTTTCTAGCGGCCGCCGCGGAGAGGCTATGATCACACTTCCACCAGTCCCGAATAGTTACGGCACGTGCATGTTTTCGTATGCTACATGTTGTTCCCCCTATTCGTCTGATGGCTGACCTTTATTACTTAAACCAATATCAAAATTTTTAAGAAAGAATTTTTTTTAAATAACAAAAAGCAGATCATTTGAGTAACAAAGAATTACTATTTTTTTCTTATGATTTTGTTTTCCATAAGGTGAAATAGGTTTAGTTCCAAGCTGGTCTAGGGAGAATCTACGTCGTTGGGAGTTTGATGGTGAAATTTAGTTATATGTAGATATATTATCTAGTTGAATGAATTTAAGTCAACTATCACTTTATTATAAATAATATAGAAAACGGAATATTTCTGCCAGTTGTGGCTAATGAAATAGCTACCACCAGTATCAATGACCTGACAGATACAACCATAACAGATTTGAAATCTATATTGGCCACAGATATGATGTCAGATAAATCATTTGACGAAGATCCAGATTTTCTTTTTCCAGAAAAACCACCACAACCTTACTTTTCTGACTCAGACATTGGAGAAATACCCACCCAATTAGAACAGAATTTAGTTTCAGAAGATCATATGCCAGAAAGTAATAATTTAAGTCCTGAGAATGTATCAACAAGAGAATCGCGGAAAGAAAGACATCTAAAACTAAATTTAAGGCCAGAACTATTTAACTAGTACTGGAAAAAACGTCCCTGCAAAAAGGATGAGATTGTTGACAGATTTCAGAAGAAAATGTATACATAAAATTTCACCATTACAACAAAAAATGTTTTATAAACGCCAATCATCTTAAGTTGGCGTTTGTGTCTGGACTGATTTCAATCGGAGAAAAAAAAAGTGTGGAAAACCTCGAAATCGTAAATTTATGTACTCATATTTCCAGAATCTGAAAATCATCAGAATACAAGTCAAGAAACTGACCGCTTTTTGAAAACAGTTATTGCAAAAAAATCGAATATCTAGGTACCGTGGTAAAGGATATGCAAGGAAATGGAGTTCCCACTAATAAAATCTCAGATGCGAAAAAAATGAAGTTCTAAATCATATTATGAGTATCCCTACATACGAGAGCAATTATACTCGAAAACAGTCCAGTCGAAAGTATTTTGACATAAATCTCATTCTATTAAAGCTGTACAATCGTAACATATATATATAACTGAAAGCCCAATTTCTTAAAAAAAAAAATAGCCAAAAGAAGATACCTGCAAAAAAATGTGACTTGTTGGCCATACAAAAATCATCAGCCACAGGATCGGTTGAACTGGAGCTAAAGCAACACCGTGAAGATGAAGATTCTTGATATGAATCGAAAAAAGCATATCGATACTACAAAAAATCAGCAAGGTATGGAAGTTTTCACCTTCGATCTTCAGCAGTGCCTTCCCACTCCTTATTTACAAACTTCGGTAACTTTTTATATACGTCAGTTATATGCTTTTAATTTGAACGAAATTTGTAGTAAATGAGATGTATCAATCCAAGTTTCACAACTTTCTGTCGATTGTTAAAAATAAATGCATTTTTGGCAAAGTTAATGACGGTAACAAACAAAATAAATTGAAAGAACATTTTAGATGGCTTCGTTTCGCATCATTCAATATTTTTTATAAAAATTCTCTAAGCGAGCAAGAACCATTTCAAATGCTCAATATTAAAAAACGAGGCTGTAATGAACTAAACAGAGGCTCTCTCGAAATGCTGTATGATGGACCAAACAAAAGCAACGAAACAAGAAACAAGCTCTTCTGTACTGCTCCCTTTGGTCGATGAGCAATTTCATAACTTTTATGATACTCTTTGCACTGAAGCACATCCAGACCTTCGTACGGATCTTATACAGATGAAGATGAATTCGACGATGGTACTTTTGACAAGGTGGTATTAAGCGCTGTTCTTTTATTCTTATTCTACTCATAACGGTTCTCCTTATATATTCTTTTTAATGTTAGTTAGTTCTCCTGAAAAATGCTATAAAACGACTTAAGACGCTTTGCCTTGTAAGTAGAGAACTGTTCATAAGCATAAAATTCATTTTTTAAATGACTTAAACTTCTTTGGAAAAATTGGTTTATACAGGAACAAAAATAAGCCTTTTTAGTGGTTTCTTAAAAAAATAAGCTTTTATATACAACATTTTTAAAAAAATGTTTAAGAAAAAAATTTTGTTATGCCAACTCAAAGTTTTTATTAAACGAATAAAAAATAAATTTCCAAAAAAAGATATTGAGCCGTTTTTGAGATATTGAATTTTCCAAAATAAAAAAAATTGATTTTTTTTTTCAAAAATTCAAACAAATATTTTTGTAAAGGTTTGAAATGCAATGTTTCTTAAACTTTTTAGAAGCTTCTCTATAAGAAATTTCGTTAAAATCCGTTTTGCCGATAATGAGAAATACAAAATTCGAAAAAATGGTCCTATGGTAGGTAGGGGAGAAGGGGGTACATTTAACACTTAGTTTTTAAAAGTCTGCATTTCCGAAAACTGTTAATGTATTCCAATTTTTTGTTTTGTATTTGATTTATTGATTATTCAAGATTATGCTAACATATATTTTTTTGTTTTAAAATATTTCCACATTTTATAGAAAAATATTTTCTAAAAAAAGTCATTTTGTCAAAAGTGCCCCGGGAGCGGGGCACATTTGACTTTAAAAGGGGTACATTTGACAATGGTTGATTAAACCCCACATCGTGTGCATTATATTTCTGAAAGTATCAACGGATCCAGCACGTCTGTTGTTTGAATAGTAAAAAAGTAAAATTTTGTTTTTAAACAATTTATTAAACAATATAACGAAGAAAATAAATCAGCAAATTCTTAAATTAAAATTAAATTAAATTTGGTGGTGCAACAGCTCGGAGTGAACCAGGACCTAGTGACTTACAACTCTCAACCTTTCCTGTGTGCGTGTTACCAGGAACGGAGGGGACCTACAATTTTTTGCCGATTCTGAACGGCTAATAAGCAGCACTTTCCATGACAAGAGATACTCTTGGAGAATTTGTCAATTTCTCGCAAGAGGCAGTACACCCCTGGAAAAAACTTTGCAGCGGCTGAGAATCGAACTCGAGACCTTCCGCATGACAGTCCAACGCACTAACCATTATGCCAAGGGGTACTACAGCAAATTCACTTTATAAAAAAAAAACAACAAGAATAAAAAACATAAATTATTTCATTTATAAACATAAAAAATCAGTCTATATAAATCTAAATTCAAATTTATCGATATCGGCATTTTTTAAATAATTTATTTAATATATAATTTCCCAAAATCAACGTCAAACAAATATTTTTTTGCAAAAGTCAAAGGTGCCCCGAAGGAATCTTTTAATTTCTTTTTTTTTTTTAATAACTTATATTATATTTTCACAAAACTGGCTTCAATTTATTGAACTTTAAGCATAGTGCTATCATAATATTGATTCGCGATAAAAAAATTTATTTTATTAGGTTCACAAATCGCTTACTTACCGGTGATCAAAAATTAGATCAGAGACACAAAAAACACAAAAACACGTGGTACTGCGCGAAGAGTTAAAGAAAAGCTGCCAAATTTCATAACGTTTCTTGAAATCAAACTGAGCTTCTTCCTTCATCCAAACTTTTCTTTTTTAAGGGCACGATCATACCGAAAAACGCAAAGTCAAATGTGCCTCGGTGTCAAATGTACCCCAGCTTACCCTAAAGTCAGTAATATTTAATTTCAGATAATATATAGTCTATTTTCCGTTTTTGAGAAAAATATGATTTTAGAAAACCATTGAACCATTGATTGTTTAACATTTGTATGGTGTGAACCGTTATTTTCAGGCAAAAATTTTGTTTCTTAAATCCAAACATTTTGTTTTGAAAATTCGAATACAAAATATTATTCAAACTCAAAATTAATAAATTCGGAAATTTTTAGATTTTTTCTTAAAAATAAAAAGTGAAAAACATTAATATGGCGTATAAAAGAAGTTACGCTGATAAAGAAAGTAGTAGTAGCAAATCTAATAAAAGTAATCTGAGCATTTCGTGCTAAAGTGTGTTTGATAATCAAATCAAAGTTCTTTTAACACACTCTGCTCAGAGCAAACTCTGTTCGCTCAGACTCTGCTTAGTGCTCTGCTCAGAGCTTAATAAGAAATATACCTAGGGTAAGACACCCAGTGACCGACACCCTTAAGAGAAATTTTGAGTTTGCATATTCATAACTTTCCTTTCGCTAGATCGATTTTAATGATTTTTGTGTATTATTATAACTGTTAATAATTTCTTTTACAATATTAAAGAAATAAATATGTACGAAATTCCAAAAATAAATAAAACACAAAATCGTAAAAGCTTACCAGTTTTTTAGTTACGGACACCTTTTTTTCAGTAACCGACACCCGTCAAATACTAGTTACGGACACCCTTTTTCTGTAGCTTTTCACCCTAAACTGTAAGAGGAATTTTCGGCAACAAGTTTACATAAGCTCGTCAAACGTTAAAATCGAATAATTAAAAGTTTTAATTCGACATTTCAATTGACAATTGGGAATATCATGAATCCTGACTCATAAAAACTTGTGGTTCGTCAAAAATGTAGGCGAAAACTTCTGTTTTAAATTTGTTTTTCACCAAAACTGACACCGAAATAAAAAGAGAATATATTTAACTTGGAAGGTTTTTCAAAGTACTATAATTTTTGTCTAATATATAAGATAAATATATATTAATACGCACAAAAACAAAAATATACAAGAAATCCATTTAATTACAAACCCTTAATGCGGGGATATTATACATATGTATATAAAATCTTTTTATGCAGTAGGTAGGTACTTATAATGTTATGATTAAAATGAAGATAAATTATTATTTAAATAAGAACAAGCAAACAAAAATATAAAGAAACTTAAACTGTTTTCAACAAGTAATTGCAATTAAAAAAAATAATATAATTTGAATGTTAGTTATAGTTAGTTACTGAATTAAAAATGTTTATATAAATATTGTAATTAATCAATACGTTAATATCACTAGTAAAGTAATCTATCTTAAAGATGGGCAAAGAAAAGTGCTAATGTATTTTTCTGTTTTTGTACCATGGAAGTTTCCGAAAGTAAACGTTTTTTTTTTTAACTTGTATTTTAAAAATCTTCTTCTTAAAGTAATTTTGCCCAGGCATTTTGTAATAAATTCCTGAAAAATGTGGCTTTATAGCAATATAAAAAGCGGTTTGTAAATAATGAAAGGAAACAAGAAAGACAAAAACGATGGTGTCCGTAACTAACATCCTCAAAAACCACTAATCGCGCCAGTAATAGACACCCCTGTCGGTCACTGAATTTATTGAACATTACATTTTAGTTATGAACACCCCACGTTAAATTAAGTTATTTTATTATTTTAATAAAAAAAAAGTTAACAAATATATCCACTAATTATTGTTTTGAAATAATATGCACTGTCCCATATATAAGAAACACGGATAAATTAATAAAATACTGATTTATACTCAAGTGTTTCTTAAGGAATTCACAAGGTTTCTTTGATTTACAGAGGTTCTCAACTTACATCTTTTATTACACGTCAACGATTGACTACAAAATATCAATTGAAGTATTTTGTTATGACATTTGCACGTCTAAACACGTTAAAAATAGTCTCGGCAGTATCCAGCAACAAGAAACCTTAATAAAATGAAAAAACAGTCATAGGTGTCCATTACTGAAAGGGGGTCGGTCACTAGGTAGTTTACCCTACCTACAATGTCATAAATAGAATTTTTCAACAAATCAAAAAAATAATTGATGTCTGGAACGCATCTTGTTTTGCTTAATTTTGAGATTATTTATAGAAAAAACTTTTCGTACTGAATATACCACACCCTATTTATGGGTTTTTCCCAAAGCTAGTTTAGTCAAGAACACCCTTTAAAACATATATTGCATTATATAAAAATCACAATAAAATATGAAATATATGAAAATGTGACTTAGTTCTAATATTCTACTCATTTTATCAAAATCCATTCAACAAATAAAAAGTTATTTAAATTTCCAAATTAATTTACAAGCAAGTATATGAAATATATATTAAAATTCGCTATAGGAAATATTCAAAATTTCTATTAACTTTTGCTTATTAACCACGAGCATTCAAATGAACCCATTAAATCTTATTAGGGCTATAAATTGCCAACAAATTTCTTTTAGATATCTACATATGCTTAACGAATCTGCATTAAAACCTTAAAGCAAACCATAAAATTAATAAATACATATTTATTTTCCATTTTAGGAAAGTCTTCATACACTCTATCGCACAAGCCCATACAAAAAACCTTCAAATCTCGTATAAATCAATTAGTTTAATGTATCGCAGATGATATTTAGAAAAAAAAAAGTTTAAAGAGAAATCAACAAATCTGTACTAAAAATGCCAAAAGATAAACTGGGTCAACTATTTTCACTCAAATTAACCCCCCAAAAATGTATACTCTTACCAACATGCTAGACACACCCAAACATACTCCAAACGGCTTGCTCATGTATCTTTTCAATATTTCATCTTTTTCTTTTTGCAATACCATCCCATCTTATCTACAAAAAAAATAACAAAAAGTATCTATAGAATATTGACTTGAAGCTACATAATTAATTATTCATTCCCGCTCAAATATTCGACCTAAATCCATTCAATAGATCTTTGGGCTAAAGAACTTTAAACATGCGGTGAAAGATATTTATCTATCTATCTATCAACCAAACTTAAGAAGTATCTTCTTTAACTTTTTAACCAAAAAACTTCTCAAGGCTTAGTTGAAATTAGTTCTTTGACGGCGAATGTTCAATTGATGTGACTATAGTTCCTTTGGTTTAACTTAATACTCGTACAATAGCAAAAGAAGAAAAAGTATCTTAGATTTTGTTCATCAATCCGCAGCAATCATGGGAAGGAACTTTTTTATATTATTATGTCTTGCTGTATTTTTGCACGATGTGATGGGTAGGGAATATTATTTCTTATTGTCAAAATACTCAATCTAACTTTCTATATAAAATTGTTTATCTTTCAAGGAACCTTGCCAAACAGAAGTTTTAATCCTCGTTTTAGGAATGTGAACAAAAAATATTTGAACGCTAGATTTGACGATGGCGAAGTCATGGAGGAAATGTATCTTTTAGATACAAAAACCAAGAAGTTAACTAAGACTGATGTTATATTGGTGAATACGCCCTTGGAAAACTCAGTGTTGGGAAATAAGTTAACAGATCATCAAAACGAAAAACATTCTCAACATACTGCCTTCGCTCAACATAAACCCCAGAATCCCAACCATTCCTTCATGCCTGAGGACGAATCTACGATGATTCAACCAGGCAAGCCTATTGTATTGCAATTGCTTGGATGGACTGGAAATCCACCACCTCCGATTTCTTTGACTCCAGTGCCCACGGAAACTTCTCCAATTGCCACATCTAAGCCAACAAAAGTGGGAGATCTAGGTGAGCCTATATTTCTTATCGAAGAAGACAGCATGAAGGAAATCAAACCTGCGTCTTCTGGTGAAATGGCCAAGGACCAAAAGAAGGTGGAAAACAAGGAAGAAAAACCAGAAGCAGTGATAACACTCGTAGACACAATTTTGAATGAAGAACCAGCAACTTTAATGCTGACCCCTTCTGAAGACAAAATGAGAGCTACTGCTTCCGAAGACTTAAAAAAGCCAACTGAAATGAAGAAACCTGAAGAAGATATAATTAAAACTCCCGAAGTAGCCATGTCCAAGCCAGACATTGAAGATCTTGCTAAGCCAATATTTATCAAAGCAGACAACATGGAGAAAATCAAGCCTGTTTCTTCTGATGTGGTAGCAACTGACTCCATGTTTGCATTAGCCCAAAACAACAAGGAAGAATTAAGTCAGCAACCAGAAGTTGTGACAGTTATCACAGTCGTTGACAAAATTATGAATGAAGAACCAGCAACTTTAATGCAGACCCTTTCTGGTGACAAACTATCAGCTAGTGATTTCGAAGACTTTAAAAAGCCAACTGAAATGAAGAAACCTGAAGAAGATATCATGTCCAAGCCAGACATTGAAGATCTTGCTCAGCCAATATTTATCAAAGCAGACAACATGGAGGAAATCAAGCCTGTTTCTTCTAATTTGGAAGCAACTGACTCCATGATTGTATTAGCCCAAAATAAGAAGGAAGAATTAAGCCAACAGCCAGAAGTTATGACAGTAACTACAGTCGTTGATAAAATTATGAATGAAGATCCAGCAACTTTAATGCAGATCGTTTCTGAAGATAAACTGGCTGCTAGTGCTTCCGTAGATTTGGAAAAGCCAACCGAAATGAAGAAACCTGAAGAAGATATCATTAAAACTCCCATTGTGTTAGAAGTCATTTCGGAATCTCTTCCAGTAACAAATGAATCTCCAAAGCCAGTATCGGAAATCGTTGAAAAAGAAGACAAGATGGAAGTTTTGGATACCAAACCGATCATGATTCAAAGTGAAAACCTTGAAGCCATGAAAATCAACCCTTTGGGCGTTGGAATGAAAAACGAAGAGAATGTATCGAGTGTTGATCAAGAATCTGCCGCCATACCAATTAAAGCTCCTGAAAACCTGTCAGTAATGCAGGAATCAATGCAACCTTCGATTCCAGAAATTCTGGAGAATGAAAATAAGAAAGAGATTACAGAGTCCAAAGTTGAAGGAATGATCCAAAGCATGAACGTTGAAACTACTGAGGGAAAAATGAAACCAACAAGTTCCGTAGAAAAACAAGACAAATTCAAAAAAATTGAAGAAACTATCAAAGCAGCCATTTTAGAAGCGGCTTCCAAGATTAAAGTAATGTCTGCAGCTAAACAAGATAAGACCATAATTCCAGAAATTAAAACCGAAAGCAAAATCCCATCAGAGACAGAAGATATCATCATGGTTGTAGAAGAATGCTGTCCTGAGAAAGAGCAAACTATGACTTCGAATGAAGTTGCTATCCCTCAGAAAGAAGAAAAGAAACAAGTCGTCTTGGACCTCAATTCCATGGCAGGTGAAAAGAAATCTGATGGAGCTTCAGAATCAATGGTTGCTGTCTTAGACACAGTGAAGGAATATTCAAGTCCCGAAACTGCCTCCCCAATCGCTAAGGTCCAAGATACCTTAGAGACTAAACCAGAAGAAGTCATAATAGAAGAACCAAATCAAAAACTTGTACTGCCCCAATTAAGTACAAAGGTTCAAAACCAATCAGTACAAATTCCTGAAAATCCAACTGTTGAAACAATTGTTGATTCAAAAACTCCAGAAGAAAAATTGAGTTCATCTGAAAAGCTGCCAGTACCAAAAGAAACTGAAATTAAGAAAACTGAAAAATTATCGAATGCTGCATCGCTGGTGGAACAAGTTTTAAACAAAGATTCTATTGAAAGCAAGCCGAGTTTGTTGGAAAATAAAATTAAGGAACAAAGTCCCGCTGAAAAGCCAGAGAAAGAAGTCCAGGCAACTCAAATGGATGTTATGTTAGAAGATACTGAAGCAGAAAATTCATCGATGACCAAACGCAAGCCAAAACCAAGACCAAATCATCATCATCCAGGACGAAGACCAAGCAGAAGACCAAGACCAAGCAAAAAACCAAGCAAGAAACCAAGTAAGAAACCAGCCACAACAACAACAGCTAAAACATCGACTTCAAATGCCTCTGAATCAACAACTTCTTCTTCAACAACTGCCGAATCTACAACATCATCCACTTCAACAACAGAGAAGACCAAGATATTAGCATCATCATTACTTTTCCCAGATTTAGGATTCTAGGACCTGAGAGCCTTCTTTTTTTAATAATTTATTTAACCAAATTCTGACTTGTAGCTTGTTTTGAATAAAACTTCCTTAAAGAGAATTCTTTTCAATTTCCGACTTATTTCTTTGTCTTGTAAATCAATGCCTAGGGGTATAAACTTTTAATAGAAGGAGCTAGAAAAAGCTCTTCAAAATTCAGGGTAGTCCTGAAGAAAACAACTTAAACTCTAGTTGGACACAATTTTGCACATTTACAGGTTTTCTTTGTAAATTTTTACTTTAGTAAAATAGGGGTCTATCAATTTTACAATTTCTTAGACAACTTATTCTGAATAACTTGGTAGGTATTTGACATATATTTTGAGGCTTCAATGAATTGAATTTGGGACAAATGGGTACGAATCTGATTACTGTCCAAGGGTTTTTCACGCATCTCGTGAAAACCAATGGCTATAGTGACCTACACTCTCAAGACTCAATCATTCCTGTGTGCGTGTTGTTAATTCCCACCTGATTGTAGAGGATCTCCAATTTTCTGTCGAGTCCGTACGGCTGAGATGGGTAGCACTTTATCAGGAAAGAAGTCGAATTAGGCAGGGTTTCGATCCTTAAGCTCCAACGTGACAGTATAGGAGAAATCCCAAGGAATTCCTGCTGAAGTCCCCCACCATTTTGATACCATTACTCGTTTGAACCTGTGGCTAGAATTGATATAGGAAATTGTGGACATTCTCATGGAGTCATCAAGTTTGAATCCTTCTAGGCCGCTTTGTTGACTGGTGCTGAAGCAGTAACTAATCCCATTGAGTTATCATCCAGCCATTGTTAACTATAACCTTCCGTCAAAGCCCTAAGACCGCTAGCTTGCGATTTGAGGGATCAAACAGAGGGCGCTGCACAGAAGTAGCCGAAATTCTTCTTATAGCCATTTCGTCGTGTTATAAAAATAGATCAAGTCTTTGATCTTCATTTTCGAAAGTTCAAAAAAGTCGCCCTATTGATTGTGCTCTAAATTTGGGAAGAGCAGGTCCAATCTTTCTTAGAAGAAACAAGCAGGGAAAAAAATGGTACGAATTCAATTCCTGTCCAACGCCGCTGTGACTCCATTGCGAACTGTATGGGTGGGGACTATACCACCAGATAATTTTATTAGTCAAAGGCTAGAATATAAATGGTGGCCAACAGAAAATGTTTACGGTACGTTAGGGATTTTTTTATTTTTGTCTGTGATGATATATTGTCAGGTTTCTGACGGAAACTATTACCAACTATTATTGCCAATGCCATTGGTCATATTCAATGCAACGTGTGGGTCAGTTGATTTCCTCAAACATTTTCAACGGAACCGTTTGGTAAGATTAATCCTTGGTAATTATATTTAGCCCAAGATCTACTTCGAAAGGTGCAGCTCAAAAAAATCCTATTCTTGCCTAGATCGTATCAAAAGTAAAGAAACTTAGCCCAAGATATTACTTGAAAGAAGAAATCAGGGAAAAACTGTAGAAACTTATAGATCCATGTTAAAGACAATATCAGTGGATAGTGGCAACCGAAGAGATTCACTTGGAACCAAAGAGATTCACTTTAAATAGTACACGACAAAAATGCACACAGCATAGGTAGCTTCAGCCCGGTTGGACCTGACCGTAATAGAATCGTGTAGTCTTCTTTATAACCGAAGACGTTTAAGACAATTCATCTCAAAAATTCAAATTACGATGTTTGAGATTGGGCAACGTTCAACCACATCAGGCAATCATCGTCTGGATGAGGGCCTAAATAGCAAATATCATTTACTTCGCTGTTAAACCAACTGCCGTAAAGCAACAGTATATTCAGAGTAACATCTACCGTGAAGGACTGGTCAGAGTAGCATTTATAGATCTGTTGAAATAAAAACACTGATCGAACCAGATTCCAAGTAACTTTACTAGATTTTCACTCGCCAGTGGATGTCCTGTCTCTTACTAGCATGCGCCAGTTCTTTCTAGTATATTATCTACCTTGAGGATCCTTCGAATGGATTCTTATGGAAAATAGTTAACGATTTTTGAAAGTTGATTTTCAACTTGAAGTTATGTCAAGCCAATATCGCTTAATTTTGTCGAAATCGCGATGACAAACAGTTCTGATTAACTCGACCCTAAGGAATACGCAACTTTCTAAATTAGATTACAGATCAGATCGCTGATTGAAATCTGTGAGCTTATGTCTCAAATCTAAAAACAATTGTTAATTTCCTTACGTTGTTGTTAGAATCAAGCAGACAGGCACCCTTTCACTACTTTTTTACATTTGTTCCATTGGATATCAGAGATACTGTAGTTTAGACGTGGCATTAAATGTGACATTTCTCGCCTTGAAACTAAACTGTGTACCCGGTATGATATTGGTGACCTCCGACATTTTAATCAGACCTATAATAATAACTTCTTTCGATTTCCTTATTGATACTCGGATAAAGAAGTCTTACTCCTGTAAGATAAGCATCTTCCGGAGATTCATCGGATTCGAGTTGTCATCTAGATTTTTCGGGAGAGGGTGTACCAAGGATTCTTACCATGGCACGAACTTTGGACTAAGACTGTCAAACAGTGTGGCATATATGTCAGCTGCTTCCCAAAGACAATGGCCTAGTTTAATGGTGAATATATTATCGACTTCTGTTGACATATTTTTCTTTGATTAGTTGAAAATGAGAGGGAGCTGGGACCGTTACGCTCGTGAACGACGGCGTTTGTCAAGCGCCCTTCATTAGACCCGGTGAACATGTGATTCTGCGATCGCCATTGGGTTACATAATTTCAAAGAGAGAACTAGTAAAGCAAGACCATGCTTACGTTCTACACTTGTTGGTAAGATCCACCAAAGGTTCAACTTTTTCGGGGGATCCTTGCATGGTTCATCAGGTGGGTTATCAGTCGTTTTCAGGGACCAGTTATGCATTCTTCCAGAGAAATTATTATTAATGTCTCGTATAGTCTTTGATAGCTGAAGTAGTTTCTTTACTTCTAGTCAGAATTGAATTCCAGCTCTCATATTCTGTAGTATTGCCAAAGGTTTCTCATTTGGTATTCAACTCTTTGGACCGTAATGTTAATATTGCCTTCTTGGGTTGAGGTTCTTCCGACGGATTTATATAATGTTGGGAGAAGTATGGTCCTAGATTTGATATTTGAGCAACTTTTCGTCTGTTGTTAGTAGTGATCGAATCTGAACGAAGAAGCATCTTGTATTGACAAAGCTTAGTTTGTGAATTGGAAATCCATATCCAAGTTCTACCAAATGGTTTTCCTGTATAGAAGAAGCATCCAACAGCAATCTTGTGATTGCTGCGGGTACTAGCAAGATCTTTGAACTTTCGCAAAATGTCCTAACTCTCCTCAGAATAAGTCCTTCCAGGAACTTACCTATGTTGTTTAGGAGAAATTTAGCGTGACATCTGGAATCCATAGTTTTATTTCAATGTTTTGGTATACTGTATAATGTTTGGTACAGAATAAGTCTTCTTCTATCTCTTCCGGAAATAGCAATTATTGAGGCAGTTGTTGAACAGGATAGCATTGAATAGCAACATGACTTGAACAAACTTCTTATGGTGCCCATTCTCCGTTTATCGGCGCTCCTACAAGAAACAAATGCGTCGGCATCGTTAACTCATTTCGTTCGTTTTATCATTTTGTCTTTTGACTGTGGCTGGAGGCGATTTCCAAACTTATCGTCTGGTTAATAGACCTTACGAATTTTCAAGCCATATTTCAAGCCACACAAAATAAGCCTTTGGTTTAACGATTAGTTTCATTCGACCCAAATCTCTTACCTCCGATTCCTTCGTTTTTGGGGTGTTCAGAAGAGGGAATACATCTTTGGATGCATTAACAAATCTGTAGTTGCCAGATTACTCACAGTAAGAATTTTTGCTCTCCGCATAACAACCACAGACGCAGGCCCACAATCAATTTTCCAGTACCGCCTTATCATGAAAGTAGCAGATAATGTAGGCTACAAACTACCCCAGAATATTCAGCAAGGAGGAGAAGAATATTCTGCGTATGCAGTTCCCTAGCTCATGAAGATCGAAGAGTTTCGTGATGATATAAACAGCACCCAGAGATTTTATTAAAGAAACCCAAACAAATGACTGCCGGTTTTAAGACCGGAACGTGGGCTGTTCGAAACAGTTAAGATAACCTGGACACAGAACGTGTAAGAAGGGAACAATAAAATCTACTTCCAGTCAACGAATAACCAATTCCAGTACTATAGAAGCGGGTATGTATTCTATATGTAAAAAATTTGTTAGAACAATAAAATCGCAGGATCCGATCGATTACCAGCAGAGTTTTTGAAATTCCAAGGTGTTAATTTAGAAGGCTGTATGCATCATATCATTAACGAATTTTGGATATAAGGAAAACTGCCTGCTGTATATGACTCAACTACAAAAATGGCGATGTTCGTCAAGAACTATCGTCACTGAAAAGATTCAATCGAACCTGTTGCAACACAATAATCTGTAAGTAAAATTTCAATCCGGGAGATCAATCCATAGCCCAGAATTTAACATTGAGGTAGATTATGGAAAAGTCTCTAGAATTTTAAGTTGAGACTCATCAATTTTTCATCAACTTCAAAGCCGCATATTAAGGTATTAATTGTCAGGAGTTCTATATGGTGAATGCTAAATCCAAGATTCTGGACAGAATAATCGTCCTGTATTGTATGAAATTTAAAAATAATGATGCAGAGGATTTGGGCAAGGAGAGGCCCTATCATGAAACTTTTTCAAACTGCGTGGAACAGGCGACATCAAGGCCACTATTTTCAACAAACCTGTCCAACTATTGCGGAATACGGACGATAGTGACATCATCAGCCATTCTCAAAGTTATGGAGCAACTCATTACGATTGAACAGGCTGAACTTGTTGGTATTGAAGTAAACGTGGGAATGACCAAGTACATGCCCTAACCAAGCAAACAAACTAAAAAGTTTCTATTGATACCAACAACTTCGAAGTAGATAAGAAAAAAGTTAGATAAGTAGTTCATCTATCTCTGAGTTAATATTATGGCCCCTCTTCACTGTGGGTCAATGATGGCCCGTCATATGGTCGATGAGATAGATGGGTTTCCGATGGTTGTGTCGCATCTACAAGCGAAGATAGATGAAGACGCTACTGGCGCTGATGCGATGTACTTACAATGAGAAGTGGGGCACGTGTGGATGCGTATCGCTATCACTAGCCGACCATCCTTTAATGTGCGGGCGAAAAACTGATATCAACGCCATCTCAGGTCATCGCACTGTGCCATAAGCCATCCGAAACCATCAACACAACTACACAATGGCCAGTCAACGGGATTGCTGATCGTGTAGAGGCGCCTATACACTCAAAGTTAGTGCAGATCCGACGTAAAATTACCCGAAAAAACCACTACTTCTACGGGTTTGCGAGCAACATGTCATATTCACGGCGAAAAGAAGGATAGGACATTCAGTTTAAAGACCAATTCCAATTGGATGCTAGAGTGCTAAATCGAAATGACTGATAACAGCTGTCTCTGGTAATGTCTCAGGCCGCGACTAATGTTCTTTTTAACAAAATTATATAGAGTATAAATTTATACATCAAATTAATCTCTATCTCTATCAAAATGTATGCAGCCAAAAATTGCGGAAGAACTCAAAAGCTAAAGGTTCAATTTATGGTCTTCAGGTCAAACAAATTACTATCATCTTATCATCGTCATCAGTCTTCCGAGCCATACCAAGCCAAACCGAACCAACCAACAAACCAACCGACATTCTCACAAGACTTTTCAATTAATTCAAAACCCCAAAAAGTCATTCGGAAATGCAAACGAAGGAATTTTTACATTCAGCTTGAAATAGTCAAATGGAAATTCTCTCGATGTGCACCATTAAACACTCTCGTTCACTCACAGCCCCATAGTCACCCACTAAACTGCCACTTCCATCTGCCTAATGATGTTTGCCTGCATTTGATTGCCAACATTAAAGGTAGGATTTCATCCATGAACTACAGAACAACAATATTATATTCATTTGGGAGTAAAAAGGTCTGAACCCTGAATCAAGCCCCATGACCCATTACCTGTGTCAGACAACAAAACTTCAGTTTTAAATTCATTTCTAATTCGTTCAGAATTTTCTAGCAATTGCTTTGGTTAAGTAGTTGCAGTTGAGTTGAAGCCCCATTTACATAATATACATACACAGATGAATCTCACTCGGAAGTCCAAGTTGGATATGTTGCGTCTATCCCAACATCACCACCGAACATATAGTGGCGCTGCTATAGGTCTAATCCAACACAAATTAAAACAAAACAAGCCAACAAGAGAAAACTTGGATTTGTATCGCTTGTGGTTTGCCTGCTTTCGATGTCCGATGTCCTCGTTTTGAAAAGTTTATAATGTGGTTAGTATCGTTGTTGGTGGACGGTTGGAAACACCGCAGTTTTTCAGATAAAGAAAATTGTTACTTACACTCGTACACCGTACAAAAAAAAACTTACACAATTCGAACTTATGGTATTTTTGCAATTTGAAGAATTATGCACCAAAGAGTTTGGCTATTTAGCTTACTACTTTGGATGTAAGGTTTTGCTCACCATAAAATAAGAAATACAGGAAGAGCTAAGCAAGAAAATACCGAGTCAGCCAGCACTCTAATTCGCCCTTTAGCCAAGGTGGAAAAGACGGTCAATACCCAGCCTCAAACATTTCAAAAGACAAAAACAACAACAAAAAACTATCATCACGCCTATAGATACAGTGAGTCAGTCAGTGAGTTGATGGGGCTACATCTCCCTAAGATTGGTAAAATCTGCTTGAGGAAGGGGCAAGCCCCTTTGACTCTACAGCAATCCTGACCAAACAAACGACCAACAATAACCTGTCAAACTCATCTACCAGACGTTGCAAGAAGCCACATATGTCCTACGGATCTGGTGGAGGATGATTTCTCAAATTGAGGTAAGAAAATTATCACATCATTAAAAGACGTCAACCTCTCCTCAACCAGGTGATTATCTGATGACGTTTCTTCAATGACTTAGAAGTACCCTCCACCGACATTTCAGGCTATAGCGAAAAAATTAGGCATTTCCCACTGAAAAGTGGAACAGATATTTAATTGTTTTGGAGAAAGTAAAATTATTGTGCTTGATATTTCATATGCATCAAACTCCGACGGTTTTAAGTCCGAAATGCTAGTAAGCCACAGGGCTTCGTTTTGTCTCCGACTCTCTTTCTCATATTCATCAATGATCTTTTGTCCGAAAATTCTAAACCATTTGTTGTTTCTAAATCACAATAAACATGATCAACAATTATGATCAACAATTATGATCAACTTTCTGCTTCAGTTATTTTCATGATGATTTATGATCTTATTTTTTTGACTTTCGATTTCATATCTGAAAACTGTTTAGAAAATCTTTCAATTCAATTTAGAGATTTTATAAACATAGATAGATCGGCTCTTGAACAAAATATTCCCATTATACCCTGGGGAAGAATTTATTCAATGAATTCATTAATGGAACAAGTAAAGTTTTAATACATACATACGACAGCGGGGCTGGAAGCCATACTCAATCTAAAACGCCTAGATCTATTTACACAAGAATCGGCAGCCAATAGCGCACTTCGACTTAGCCAGACGTGTAACTGGCGACATAGTGCGATAGGTCATGCGCAGATTTTACAGAAATACATAGGAAATAGGCTATGTATTGACTACATAACACCCCGCTTAGACTTTTACAAACCGTTCAAGACCGCCTCTCATAGAAGAGAGGACTGGAAAATCAACGAGCCATCTAACTACGAATCGATGATATCTATATATACCGACGGTTCGAAGATGGAAACTGGTGTTGGTGCAGGATTCTTTTCAGAAACCCTTGGAGTATCCAGCTCATTCAGACTTCCTGATTACAGCAGTGTCTTTCAAGCTGAAGTCCTGGCAGTGACGAAAGCAGCAAAACAAGTCTCAATGATGGCAATACCACAAGCTGATATCACCTTTTTCATTGATAGCTAAGCGGCAATAAAAGCGATTTCTGCCATTGAAATCGAATCAAAGCTTGTAACTTGCTGTCGCGAAGAGCTTAGGGTTCTTGGTATACAGCACAACATAAGACTCCGCTAGGTTCCTGGTCACAGTGGTGTCCCAGGAAATGAAAGCGCTGACGAGCTGGCAAGAATAGGATCAACACTTGATGCTAATCAAGCAGACAAAACAGTTCAAATCCCACCCTGCAATCTTAAACAGGTAATCAAGAGTAAAATTCTAGCCTTAGCAAACAAGAGATGGATGTCTCTCGATTCCTGTCATACAACCAAAAGATTATGGCCTAGTTTCAGTAAACAAAAGACCGAAATTATCATCCAACTGAATAAAAAGTCTCTCTCTCTTCTCGTGAGCATTATCACAGGTCACAACCAACTCGGTTACCACAAGAAAAAGATGAAACTCAGTATGGACGACTCATGCAGAGGATGCGGTGACGAAGAGATACATGAGGACACTCCTCACTACCTGTGTCACTGCCCTGCGCTATATCAACTAAGAAACAGACATCTAGGGAGGCACTTCTTCAACGACTTAGAGGAGCTCTCTGACATTCCAAGCAAAATCATGTTAAAATTCGTTAATGATACCAAATGGCTTGAGAATTCCTGATCTATGAAAACCGACTTCAACTACAGTACGACAGTGTAGTACGAACGTAAACGACAACGACGCACGTGTTTCTTGTGAGAGCAGCACCAACGGAGAATGGGCACCTCGCCTATACACCTGGGGTTGCAACTCCTCCGTTGAGCACGAGCATCAGAGGGTCGATGGGGCCACATCTATCTAAGATTGGTAAAATCCTGTTTGGTATGGAAACAGCCTCTTCGACTCAACTAACGACCAAACAAACAAACATATACACCAAAAACTGACTTTTCAAACTCATCTACCAGGCGTTGCAAGGAGCCACATGCTCCTACGGGTCTGGTGGGGGAACGATTGCTCAAGTGAAGGTAAAGGAAAGGAATACCATCCGAGAAGGCGTATACTTCTACCTAGCCAGGCTATTATGTGACGTTAGAAATTTCAAACACTTTAGAAATACCCTCTGACATTTCAGGCTAAAACTTACTGTAACCCATCTATACCCTTAACGGGCTTGATCGACATAGGATTATCATAGGTTTCAATAAAAGGGGTCACAAACCCTAGGGTATCACAATGGATCCACATTGATCTAAGTGTGACGGTAACAATATCAACTGTCAGCCCACTGACCTAACCTAACCTAACCTAAACCCTGGCTTACGAAAGAAATAAAAGATCTTATGAATAAACGCGATTGTGCCTACCCACGGTGGATACATTTTCGGTTGGAAGAGCTGCATACAGGTTATAACGTTTTGCAAAACAGGGTTGTGCAGGAAGTAAGAGTTGCAAAAACCCTTTTCTATTTCAACCGCCTGAATGTGTGCTCTGATGGTCGTAAGTTATGGAGCGATCTCCGGGAACTTGGAATCGGAAAGCAACGTCCTTCATTAAAAAACGAAATTGACGGTGATGAATTAAATCGCAAGTTTTTATCTCCATCTACCAATGCTCCCTCGATTGACTTAGAGTCTTTTACTGAATTTCCAGCTGCTTTTTCAGATTCGTCTTTTAGTTTCTCGTGCGTCAATAGTTTGGATGTTGTAGAAAGTTTTCTTTCAATCAGGTGTGGATGAAATCAACCCCATCTTCCTAAAAGTCATATTACAATTATTTCTTCCGTTTACTACTCACGTTTTCAACACTATAATCACAGCTGGAATTTTCCCATACCAGTGGAAACTGGTTAAAATAATCCCAATACCCAAAAACTCACTACGTACTGATTTTCAGCCCATGTCAATCTAACCCTTTTTATCTAAAGTCTGTGAACGAATCATGCAAAAACAACTTAACGAATATAATTATGCACAACAATTTCTTAGTTAACATTCAATCCGGGTTCTGCCCCATGCACAGTTGTACTACAGCACTTACGAAAGTCATCGAAGATATAAGACAAAAACTTGACGATAACTGTGTTACCTTTTTGGTACTTCTTGACTTCTTTAAAGGCTTCGATATGGTAAACCACGCTGTTCTCTTAAAAAAGTTACATTTTGAGTTTAACCTTTCACCACAAGCCATCAAATTGGTCTCCTCGTATTTTGTTGAAAGAAAACAAGCCGTGTATTGAAAATAAATTCCTAGCAATTAAACGAGGTGTTCCTCAGGGATCGATCTTAGCTCCCCTTTTGTTCTCATTGTATATTAATGAAATACCTTCAATCATACCAAATATATCTTAGTATTTTTATGCCGATGATTTACAAATATATAAAAGTTGCCCCTAGGTCTTATAGAAAGCTGCAGTTATATCATAAACGAGGAGCTTGAACATATTTCTACGTGGGCACTAAGCAATGGTTTGACCCTTAACCCTACAAAATGCAAATGTCCTGTAATATCCAAAAAATTGTTAGATTTATCTTATTTTCCATCGATACTTCTTAGTTCTATCCCCCTAGAATTCATAACCAGCTCGAGAAACTTAGGCGTGGTGTTCTTCAGCAGAACATCAACATGGAGCGATCAAGTGAATTCTTGTGTAGGGAAAACTTATGGAGTTCTTAGATCGTTGTGGGCAGTTCAGCAATTCACCCAATTAAAAACCAGAATGGTTCTTGCCAAAAACCTAGTCAGCCCAGTACTTACGTATGGATGCGAAATATACATAAATATTTTTGGCCTTAGAAAATACAATCATGTCTCTCATCTGTTAAGCTTACTTTTTAATATTGTGAAGACAAGACATCCAGCATAACGACATACTCCCTTTTCCTGCATCAAACAGATCATCTGATTTAATACTCCCTCGTTTCTCGTGCCTCATATTTGAGAGACAATTTTTCATTTCTGCAATCTTTCTTTTAAATTCACTCCCACAACACTTGCGAGAATCAAGCAGACCAAAACAGTTTGTAAATAGATTGAGATTTTTCTTTCTTACTCAGAGCAAAACCAATAATCCCACACCAAAACTTTTTCAATTATCAAATCCGTACGGAAAAATTCTGGAAAAATATAAAAGCCTAACATCTCCTCCGAATTATAACCTTGAGGTAAAACATGATGTAGTACATCATATTCATACAAAAGGTGAATCACCTTATTCCAAGCCGCGGAGACTTCATAAAACAAAATATGATCAAGCTACGAGTAAGACAGAGTTTGAACATATGCTAAGTCTAGGCCTCTGCGTATTTATTGTTTGAATAAAAATTAAATTTACAAAAAAAAAATTAAGCCGTTTTCGAGATATTGAATTTTCAAAAAAAAACAACGATTTTTTTCAAAATTCAAAAAAATATTTTTCCTAAAGTTTTGAAATGCAATATTTTTTAAAATTTTTAGAAGCTTCTCTCTAAAAAATCTCATTATAATCCGTTATGCCGATAATGAGAAATACAAAATTTTAAAAAATCGCTCTATACAGTACAGTCGGTAATATCTTGTATTCAAAATTTTTTTTATTAAATTATAGATCTTAAAAATTAATCGAAAGAAAAAAAATTTAAGCAAAATTCTCGGAACCGTTTTCGAGAAAAATACGACTTTCGAAACCCATTTTTTAACATTTGTATGGAAGGTACCGTTATTTTTAGGTAAACCAAATTTTTTTTTTCTTAAATCTTATAATTTATATTAAAAAACTTTTATTTATCAAGTTTTGAAAAAATCGAGCATGGGGTTTTCGAAATATTGAGTTTAAAAAAAAAATTTTTTTTTTTTGAAAATTTGAATACACAATGGGCCTTGTGAATAAAAAAAAAGCTAAAGCTGAAACTTGGATTTTTAAGTAAAAGCTTGATTTTTAGTGAATAAAAATAAGCTTAAGCTAGCTAGTTAAAGATTTTTTCTAGTAATAGCTATTTTAAAATAGCCAAAGCTAAATTCATTTAGTTTTAGCTTGTTTTCCTAGCTTAAGCTTCAATTTGTGTGAATAAAAATAGCTTAAACTAGAATATTATAGTTAAAGCTACAAAAATTTCAAGATTTTTTCGACCTGTCTAGAAAGCTTTGACTAGTTCTTATTTTCAGTATTAACTTATGCGAGTTGTTAATTAAACATAAGGGAATATTTCAAAAAATAGGACTGTGAACGTATAGACCCAGAAACTGACATACGAAATGTTAAAAACATTTTTTAGCCTAAACCAATAGTTGCCCTGTAGAACAGATAACAAATTGAGGCAAAAACACCTTCCTTTCGGTCATACATGTACCAGTTTTAGCTAAAGCTAACTAGCCGAAACATGTGAATGAAAAAACGAACACCTTAAATTACGAAGCTTAAGCTAGAATTTTCTAGCATAAGCTATTTAGCGTAATCATTTTTTTATTCACATAAAACAAAGCTTTAGCTAGTACTGTCTAGCTTTAGCTGCTAGTAAAAGCTATGACTAGTTGGCTTTAGCTTCCTCCAAAAAAAGCTTTAACTTTTTTTTATTCACAAGACCCAATAATATTGAAACTACTGGGGAGCCTTAACATAAAAAAAATGACCAAAATCGATGGTACCGTTTTAGAGAAGATCAAAAACAAAAAAAAATGCTTCCAAGGGGGGTACCAAAAATAACCATTTTTTGGAAACATTTTTTCAACCATTACCTAGGTTTAACTAAAAGAAATTTTATGAATTTTTTTAAAAAAAATCTGTTTGACAGTTTTTGAGAAAAAAAAAAATATTTATAAAATTTCGAAAAAAAATTCGTATGGCAGGTATACCGTTATTTTTGGTCTTAAAAAATCAAATCAAAAAACATCCGGGGGGGAAAAATTAAAACCCATATCTACCAAGTTTGAAGAAAATCGTCCGAGCCGTTAGCTGCAATCAAACGGACAGACAGACAGACAGACAGACAGACAGACAGAATTGCCAGACCCACTTTTTTGGTCTTCGCTATCATCGTAATGTGAACTTTGATCAAAATCTCGAGTTCGATTTTTTTTTTTCCGAATGCAAAACTTGACTTATATTACCTTTAAGTCGCAAGTAAAAAGGCTGAAAAAGATTCAACAACCTTAATTCAAAACGTGCGTAGACAGATGCGACGTGTATCTTTTCAAGCCCCGCGATCTCATTCAATACCAAACACTTATGTTCCTAAAACTATCCAAAACTGTGATTTCGTTTTTGTAAGAAATGATAGAGTTAAAATTGGTCTCGAACAACCGTATGAAGGACCTTCAAAGTATTAAAACCGATGAGAACATATTTTGTTTTGAACATAATTTGTAAAAACCAATCCATATCAAACGATAGGCTTAAACCAGCTTATAATGTTTGCTTATAATTTACCAAATATTTTTTTTAACATTATATTTTTTAACATTAAATTAACACAAAATAGATATGAACAAAATAATAATGATATATAAAAGTTATTACTCTGAATCAAATATTCGGGTTCTTATTTATAAAATAAATAACATTAACTTCTTTTAAATTTTATTTTTCTTTCCTGTCTTTACAATATTTCAAATTTCTATCTAACTTTATCTTTCATTTTTTCCTCGTACATTTTCCTTTTTTCTCTTTTATTTTTTGAGTGTTATTAAATTTACTACAATCAGGGGCGAGCGCAGGTGGGGGGGTGTTAAGGGTTTTAGTTCAGAGTAGTACCTGAACTGTCAAACAAAATATCGTGTTTCTGTTTTAGCTCAGAGTGTATAACAGTTCAGTTTTTCGAATTTTGAATTTGTCATTATAGGCAGAATGGATTTCAATGAAATTTTGCATAGAGAAGCTTCTAGTTAAAAATGGCGTACCAAAATTTTTTCTTAAATACCTATGTTTTAAAAATCTTTTATAAAACATATTATGTGTTTAGCTCTAACTACTAAACTACTATTTATAAAATAATAACTTAAGGAGTTGTTTTAGTCATTTAAAAAATGAATTATATGCGTATGAACATTTTTTCTCTAGAAATATTAATTTTATTTTATTTATTAAAATTAATCTTTTACATAAAAGCAAGTTCGTGCGACCCAGTCGTGCATTTTATTTTATGTGTCTTCGTATTTTAACGAAACTGTCCTATTTTGAATTGATCATTAACAAATAGACACACGAAGCGAGCAGGAATTGCGTTTTTGATGATTGACATTATGTGTTTAAGTATATGGACAGTAACGGAACAAGTTTGAGTTTTTGATGGCTCCAAGGTCGGAGTGTGTGTATAGCAGCAAAAAAAAAAAACTAACTCATTTCGTTTGTTCGAAAGTTGCAGTTACTGACGAGTAGCACATAGCACCTTCTGGAAGCATTGTGGTTATATGTAATTATGTAGTATAGTAGTTAACGTAGGTACCAGTTGAGTGTCCTAACGTTTTCGGATAACACTTTTTCGTATGATCGCAAAAGTACAACAAGATATGATTTCACGTATTGATAAATTCCGGAAATAATTAATTTATGAAAATCTCACATTTTTTTGAAAACCACCCAGAAATTATTTTCTGCGTCCGCCCCTGACTACAATACATAAATTTGAACTTTGTAAATTCATAAGCTACCACTAGCTTATAAGATTAATCTTACTGTGTTAGTATTAACCCGAAATAAATAAACTAAACTAACTAAATTAAACATATTTTGTGTTGGTAGTTTCTTTTCTAGAATTTCTCGAACTATGCAATGTGCCACTGAACACTCTTTTTACCTCAAATAAAGCCATAATACAAAAGATGGGATTATTCATTTTATATCTAATTCAAACAACTTTTTGATGACAGTTTAAACGTACGTTGACCTTATTATCCACAATAATTTAAATCACCGATATTAATGTGTTCGCAATCGTAAAATAAAAAAAGAAACATCAATAAAAAAAAGGTCTTTGAATAATTTAATTTAGCTCTTATGGAATCAAGCAGAGTAGATATAGGCATTATAAAGAGCTTTAAATTTGATTTAATCAAAAGATTTAATTTAATCCGATTAACTGATGTATAAGAAATCATCGGATTATTTCCATTTTCAATATTTTTATATTACGAGTAATTTCTATACTTCAAAGCAAGTAATTTCACAAGAGTATGAAAATGAAAATATTTTAATTTTTTAACAAAAGCTATCCATTTGGTCAATTATGCGATACCTTACCCCCATTTAATCAGCCCTCAATTAATTTTCAATTTCATAGGTGCATACGTTTATACTCAATCTGAATCTCCCACACCCCTTCGCGTGTGGAATTTATTTAATTCATTTTTGTTTTCCGCTAAAAAAACCGTTAACGTAAGGAAAATTCAAAATGCAGTCAGCACAAAAAAACAACAACAACAACAATTACGTGTAATTAATGAGTCTCCCACAACAATGCGACACGAACCAAAAACAACCAAGAAGATGTGCGAGGCAACAACATCAAAACATGGAAAAATAAACTTTTCTTGTTCGGCGCTGCAAATCCTTTTGTAATCCTTTGGAATCCCTTGGAAAAACATCAGCCAGCAGCTAGCATCCTTCTGGAAACTGGAACCGTGGCGTTTCGTTGTCGTAGTCTCATTTATTCTTCCCTTCGTCGTCGGTCGGTTGTTCACTCGTTTTTGTGCTGTGGAATTTCGAATTTATATACAGTAATCCCCGCTTAGTTGCACCTCGCTTAATTGAACATCCCGCTTAATTGACCGAAAAAGTTGCATTGCAAAATTTCCCGTATTAGTAGCATAGCTTTTTAGATGGTTAATTGAACCCCGCTTAATTGAATTACTCGGTTAATTGAACTTTAAAATATGCATCCGAAAAAAAAATATATGGACATTTTTCGGATAATTGGACGTACAAAAAAATTATAATGAAACAAATATTAGAAATATTTTATTACTTAACCTACGTCTGAAGTGGTTTTTTAAAAGACAGGTATCATTCAAGATGAAGAGAAGCCGGAAAATGATATCGTGGTCATAGACAACATACTTAAGTACAATGCTTAACAGACGCCGAAATTTTAAAAACGGTTTAAGAAAAAGAAGAATTTGAAGCCATATTACCATCGACTTTCGAAATTCTTCAGGACATTGCAATTCTACGTTTATACTTCTTACCACTAAATAAATTTACAGTTGAGCTGAAAAACAAGAAGACATTGTTCAAAACAAAACAATCAATCAAAATCAAATCACAAATTTTTTCAAACCAATGTATGCAAATAACCATTATGAGCCTTTCGAGGTACATACCTACATACTATTGTATTTATTATTTTTTGTATCCTTTTCGAAGCTAAAAGTGACTTTTTTTTAAGAATAATTTATTTCTGTTTCATAGTTTTAATTATGTATGTATGTTTATTTTTTAAATAAAACGTGTTCAAATATTTTTGTGTGTGTATTCTTTTTCAGTTTTTTCAAGGTTTTCGTAAGTTGACAATGAAATGTTCATAGTAAATTTCTGGGATGAATATTTTAATTTTTAGTTGACCGACTCGTGCAATTATACGGGTTTCGTTTAATTGAACAGGTCGGTCAATTAAGCGGGGTTTCGTTAATTGAACCACCCGGATAATTGACCGAAAAATCTGACAAAATGGTCAGTGCAATTAAGCGGGGAATACTGTAAATGTATCTATGTGTATATGTGTCGCTCAGCTGTGTGTTAAGATTGTTATTGCATTTCGTGATGTGGTACTTAAAAAATCGTACAAAACGGGGACAACAAAATACACGGATCATCATCATGTTGAGCATTGTAGTAAGCATTTGCCAGGCATTTACTCTTCCGATTAATGCCCCTCCGACTTGCCCCCTCGCATTTGTACTAATTAATCATTGCTGAATAGCGGTAGCGCCAGCCACCAGCAGAACAGTACGATACGAGTACAATACTGGTGTTCCTTCCCATTTTAATTATTAGATATTTTACAAATCCTTTTGGCATCGTGATATGTTTATATACTTTTTGTTGAGTTTTAAATTATTTTCTCTTTCAATTGAAATTATTCTCTCATCAGGAAAATGACAGGCGGAAGTGAAAAGCCTGACATATTTCTAGGAATCTAGAACCGACATATTTCTATGAATCTAGAACCGGCATTTACCCGTCCATGCCGTGTCGTTTTGGGATTTTATATACTCGTCAATTATAGGTTCATTCCAACACTGCTTCTTGCTGTAGAATGGCGCCTTTTGTCCCGAGTCCCGGACTAAGTTGCATTGGGGCCTGATCTGCCCGATGTGGAGCTTAGCATGCCTGACATAATGCGCCTTGGTTTTCCTGATCGACCACGTGTCTGAAAAAGATGCGTCGATCTGGAGGTGTATAGTGACCTGTGACTTGTGCACGAATATACAGGTTTCACTTATATTTGCTGTTTTGTTTAGTTTTTGCCATTATGTTGTTCTGTTTGGGCTTGCATTAGTGTTGAGCCCATTTACATATATTTACGTGCTCCTTCCATACAAGATATTTCCTTGATGTTGTGTAGAACGGCTCGGGTAGTGCTTGGTTCCATCCGATTTCGTCGAGATCTTCAGGTGTTGTTGAGGTATAAAGCTTGTGTTGTGCGGATCGTTGTGCACATTCGGCTATCGATCGGGTGTGAATATTTGAGCTTGATAAGCCTCATCTAGAAGTGATCTTCACAGAAGTGATCTTCACACATGGGAGAAAGTACAGTTGGTGAAAAGAAGCTTCGAGTGTCTTACGACACTTGGCCTCTCTGCCTTAGATCTATATATGAGATAGACCCATTTGTGGGAGAAACAAATGGCATCCAAGTTTTTTTTTTTGAATGCAAGTAGGTTTTGGCTGCCTGCAGCGGCCATGTGACTCTTGTGAAATCTATTGCTTTTTACACAAAAATATCGATGACAAATCATAGTTCTATTGCTTTCTTCATCGAAGCCCAAATCTGGATAGAGTTTCAGCTTCTCACGAACTGGATGCTCCGTCCGACTCCATCAAAAGAATGGTTTTCTTATATCCTCACACTGAAATCTTTATTACGGGCAATTTTAATGTTCACAATTCTTCTTGGCTTCTCCCTTCGACTCAGACAACACCCGAAGGAATATGTGCTGAGGTTTCTGTTGCGATTTTTGCCCACTTGAATATCGATCGGTAATGACCGAGCAGAAAATACTCTGGACTTTATTTCTGACCTCCGACCCTGATAAATACACAATCAGTGTATTGACGTCCCTAGGCACATCTGACCAAAGTGTTATATCCCCAAATTTCTCGTGTCAAACAAATCAGTTAGGGAACGAGCTCCTAGGAGAACCGTATGGGAGTACCAGAAAGCCAACTTTGACCGTCCAAATATATTTTTTCAGGATCTTCACCTGCTCACTATGCTTCCTCGGTAGTGACGAAGACTCCAGCGCAAATATAATAACAAATATGATTCTTTTGGGAATGAAAACTTTTATCCCGAATGGGGTTAAAAGTAACATGACCAAGGCTAAGTCATGGTTTGATTTGAGCTGCAAAGAGGTTATCAAGGAAAAGGAGCGAAGCTTTCAACCCAACTTAGGAAAACTGGAAAATTTTCGAACAATCCACGAAGGCCTAGGACGCACATATTCGACGGACCAAATTTTTTCATCACCAACAATCAAGGCCAAAAATACTGCAGTGTCTGAAAGACACTAAGAATTTTTGGTCATTTGTAAGAAATATGAGGAATTCTGCCTCTTCCTCGGTTCCTACGCTTGTTGTCAATGACACTCCTTTTGTTAGCTCTATTGAGAAAGCCAACTTGTTTGTAAGGCAATTCGCCGCAAATTCCATCTTACCAGATAGTGTCATGACTAACCCAGTTCTTGATCGTGTTAATGATTCTTTGGGACAAATCTTTTTTCGTACTCGTACTGTGGCGAGAGTCCTAATAGATCTCAACATGCATAAATCCGCTGGTCCGGATGGTATCTTCGCTATTATTCTGAAGAGGTGTTGTTCTACGCTAGCAAAACCCCTGCGTAAGCTTTTCTATCTATCCTATTCTTCTGGGATCGTTCCGAGCAGTTGGAAAACAGAATTCGTTCAGCCAATTCCCACAAAAGGCGAATCTTCTTCTCCCTCAAATTATCGACCGATCGCACTAATGTCCCTTCCTTCCAAGGTCATGGAAACGCTGATTAATTATCAGCATAGTAAATATCTTGAGGAACGAAAGCTTCTTAATGACCGGCAGTATGGCTTTCGTAACATTAGGTCCACCGGTGAATTTATGGTTTATCTAACCGAACAGTGGAACAAACCTTTACATCTTTTCGGAGAAACTGGGCTGGTGCTCCAGTGACTTTCTTAAGTCTCTTGGACAGTATTCAAAGAAGAGCTTTTAAAATGATTGGTGATAATAACATCATTGACTCATTAACGTCACTCGAACATCGTCGTATTTGTCTGACCATTTTGTACCGTTATTTTAAACGGACTATGCTCTAGTGAAATAGCCAGCTGCATACCTCACCTTAAACAATTCAACCGTAATGCACGCACTTCTAGGAATGCCCATCAGTTTACCCTTGAGCCCAAACCTGGCCGTATTGTGAAGTACAAAGATTCGTTCTTTAGCGGTACTACGCGGATGTGGAATTCCATACCATGCTCTGTCTTTCCCTGTCATTGAAATGTTCAAGAATTTAAAAACAGTGTACACCAACACCTCCTTTCTAACCCCTTCCTTTTTTCTTAATGATCACACTGTGTGTCTGGCATATTAAGGGCATAAGAAAACCTTTGAGTGTGCGCTAATTATAAAAAAAGATTGAACAGCATGACCAAATGATGAAACTATATTATCAAAGCTAGTGTTGGTTCGTTCAAACGTTGCGTCTATTTTTCGGGAATTGACAGCCGACTCTTCAACGTTTGGTGCAGAATTATTCACGACCGGTTCGGTAATTTCATTAATCAACCAGCCAACATTCTTACGACAAAGGAACTCAGGATCTGCAGAAGGTATGAAAGTGACCCGAAACAGTCAATTTCCCGGCGCTGCGCCGGGCCTTTCGCCGATATAAGTTCGGCGAATTTTACGTCAGGACTTGGGCCTACACCCGTTCAAAATCAGACCAACTCAGGAACTTAAAGTTCATAACCATAGACGAACGCCATTTGTTTGCTGACAAGACTTTGCAGTATTTGGAAGAGGACCCCAAAATCATTTTTATCGAAGAGGCACATTTTATGATGAATTGCTGTGTTACCACGCAAAATGGCGCTATGTGCCATAGAGCGGACACCGCATTTGACTTTCTGCATGAACGATTTGAGGGTAAGGTTATATCTCGCAGAGGTGACGTGAAATGGCCACCAAAGTTATGCAATTTGACCCCGCTAGACATTTTCTTGTGGGGTTTCCTGAAGTCGCAGGTCTATGCGAATAAATCACAACTTACCGATGTCCTAAAGGTGAACATAACATAACATCAGCCGGATCTATACGGTAGAGTCATTTAAAATAGGACCACTTGGATCCGTACCACCGTAAGTAGCAGAACAATGTCATATTCTATAAATATACTGGAAGACATGGGAATTTCAAATTTAAGAACACCATAGCAACATTTACCTGGGAAAAATTGACCTTATACTAAATTTTTTAAAACTAATAGTTGTTCATCAGGTTGGGCCATCTTATGGTTTCTTTTCAAATCATATGTTATTTTGACACTGACAGCTGTTTTCCGCTCGAAATCTTGACAGAAAGTCAGTATCACACCTCAGCGAAACAAAATGAGTTGCTTTACGCATTGCGCGCAGACGAGATTGTGGCTCCTGGAGCCGTGAGTGTGAAACTCAATTCGCGAACATCAACTGGCCATCGATCAACATTTCATGCACTAGCCTGAGGAGAATTCTTCATAAAGATTTTGAATTATTCGCTTGCAAGGTCCAATTGACTCAACAATTCAAGGCGCACGACTAGCGACTTGAACAACGTTGTATTCCATAATCATGAGGTTCTCAAAGGAAGCAACTGGGACAGGTTAAATTATCGGTCTCAGAGAAAGGGACCTAATTGACAGGTCCACAATAACAAACCTTATTGACATCCCAAGAGATGGAATGATCAAAAAACATAATTTCGAGAAAAACTTTCTTACACAGCTTAGTAACAAAGAAGACTGGGTAGGAGAGGATTTAAACTATACACTCGAAACAAATACCATCAAATAGTACACTGATGGATCGAGAACAAGCGAAGGGACTGGTGCAGGAATTTTTGGGCCAAAAACCAAACTTTCCATACCGATGGGACAGTCCACCAGCATCTTCCAAGCGGAGGTAAACGCCATAGGGAAATGCGTGGATCGCAATCTCGAAAAGAATTATCGTAACACGAACATTGCCATTATGTCAGATAGTCAAGCAGCACTAAAGGCACTAAGCTCATACACCATTAACTCTAAGCTGGTGGGGGAGTGCATAAGTAGACTAAACGAACTAGGCAAACAGAACAGGGTCACACTTTATTGGATACCTGGTCACGTTGGTGTTCTTGGAAACGAAAAGGCAGATTCCCTAGCAAAACTAGGTGCTTCAACTCCCCTAACAGGGCCTGAACCCTATTGCGGAATAGGTGAAAATGTCATCAAAACCAGAATTAAACAAGAAGAGGAGGCAAACAGAATCAAAAACTGAAATGAACTCCCAAGGCTGAGACAGGCGAAACTACTGCTGGGAAACTACAACCGGCAATGTTTCGAAAACTGTATCAACCTAAGTAGGAATAACCTAAGAATAATAACCGGTATTCTAACAGGACACTGTAAAGAAGACACCTTAATCTACTTGGTGTGGTAAGCAGTGCCACTTGCAGATGCTGCAACATGCATGAGGAAACTCCGAAACACATACAGGGAAAGTGTTGTCCAATCATGCACCAAAGGAAAACCCATCTGAGACGGTACCAGGCGGAAGAGAGCAACCTACCTTCTCTAAAAGTGCCCCAAATACCGAAATTCCTAAAGGCAATAGGTTTGGAGGAAGAACTGTAGGATGAGCCAGCTCATCATAATAAGAGGGGGCACAATAGATCTACAGGTCGCAGTGCAATAAACCCCAATACAATTCATTCATTCATAACTAATGGGAATGTTTGGTCTAAGAAATAAAGAAAAATATTTAATTTTATTCATTTCATTGCATTTTAAAAAGAAACTTGTATTTGGCCCATATTATGTATGCTATATAAGATAAGCTCTTTTTAGTTTGAGATAGAAATTCATTCAGTTACGGTAGTGGGCTGTTCCTGAGTCAGCATAAAAGCGTTTTTCCGTTCTTTTTAGTCGGAGAATTTAAAATTGACAACACTTTTTGCTGTGACAGCTGATTTGACAGTTCTCGGTTATTTTGAAATTAGTTTGTTTTGGCAATTCGTCATGAATTAAGTCACACCGAATCAACTTTTTCAAATTGTTCAAAAAACATATTCATCTACAATTTCATTTGAAAATTCAGTTCAGTGATGGAGTACACTTTTTTTGGAATATACAGAATTGTCATATTTGAAACGATGATAATCCACAAGTCTTCAATTGAGCACCATTATATTTGCTTAAGCAAAAATTTTAATCAAAACACCTTACATTCAACGGTTAGCGGCATAGAAACATGATAACTATCTTTCTCGTGTTTAAATTAGAAGCCTTTGATAGTGCTGTCTTTTGGTTTCAGCAGGACTGCGCAAGCCTCGATTAACTTTATGAAATTAATGAACCTGTTAACTGGTCACTCTATTCGTGCGTTTTAACGCAATTTGAGCGTTATCACCCAAATACAACCTGTATTTACTACAAAGATTAAGCCGGCCCCCAAATCACGCCATGTGCCACATGCCAGCCACCACGGCCACATGCCATAGATTTTCCATCAAACTATCTGTCAAATAAAGCCAATGAATAAAATTACAAAATAATAGTAATCCGCTGAAAAGTGCTCTAATTTTTTGCATAATATCTTCTCGTTTATCTCTTGGAGATTTTCTAAATCAAACAGATTTTCCCCAATTTGCGCGCCCAATAGGACCTACAAAAATACTCGATCCGGCCATGGTCATTTTTTGAGTGTGTCTTATGAAGAGTGCTTGCACTTTTCTTGTAATTTAGACACACACAAGCTCTTTATAGAGTGTTATTTCATGTAATTCTCCACCAACGAAGAAGCCAAAGAGGCGGAAAAATAAAAATCATGTACACCTTCAAGAGTGTACATTTCTTTTTTTACATTACATAGGAAAAAAAAATATCCCTCCTAAGAAGGGCTCTCTTCAACGTCTATTAAAGATAGAATTTGCAAGCAATTCAAACTAAGTGTGCCAGCAGCCACTTGAGTGTGTAAGAAATGTGAAGTGTGTTGGCTTTGACTATGTAGATGAAGATGGAACGACCCTCCAACCATCCATGGTTGTACTGATATATATCTTCAGTGGATATGATGATAAATCTACTTTTTCGCGCGGCTAAGATCTGAAGCGGGTGGTGTTGATGTTAAGCTTAAGCAAACCTCCATCCGCTAGGTGCCCACGTTTCCTCCACCTGCATCATAGTACCTGTGCCTTTTTGGTTCCTTATAAAAAGCATGTTTATATATCTGAACCCTTCTATGTGTTCCACCTAATGATAGTGTTTGACTTGAGCAGTGGAACGAAATGCAGAAAATTAAGGACATGACAGATAGAAAGTCAAGGACATGCGCTAGAATGATGGATCTAAGAAAGAGAAAAACTTAACATTAAAAAGGATTTATTCTTGTAGAGCATTTTACAAATATATGCACAAGCTAAAGCACATTAAAGACAAAAAAAAGGTCCCTTGGGCGGAAAAGTGTTTATTCATGTGCGACTGTAGTTGCCATTTTCTTCAAGGAGCACGTAAGCGACGCAGAACAGGAAAATTACAGCAATTACGTTAAGGATTATATAGAATTTTGAATGGCAAGGTCAAAGTAATAACTGGCATTAGCCTCGGAGGTAATTTCGTTTCCATATTTGCTTTATAGCATGCGCGCACTTATGGGGTTTTGATTATCGTTAAAACGAATGGCACTGAAGGGAGAATTACGAATTAACGGGATATAAGGACGTTTATTGGTTTTAATTTCTGACAAAAAGGAATTGTATTTCACATCCTTGTAGTGCGGCTAAAGAAGGAATATCTATTGGTATTTGGTGTCACCCAGTCCTGAATTGAGCTGAATTGTACACTTTGATAATTCCTAAAAGTACCTGAACTGCTTGGTCGAATTGTCTTAGAGGAACTAGCTTCTTCACTTGATATACATAAGATATTTCAATAGTACTGTAGAGACAATAATATCTTCTTAAGGTTTTGTGGTTTTCATCTTTCAGATCCGGAATGCACCAAGGCTTCAACCAGCAATTTACTTCCCTCCTGTTCTGTAACTGGCTGGCTGTCTCAAATTTTTTCTGTTGAGGTCTTCTTACACTTGGATGAAAAATTACCTCAAAAACTCGATAAAATATCAAGGAGCTTATAAATCTACAACCTATACTATATGGTAATATCAAAAAAATTTGTTCGTCTAATTGAGACCATTTATGCCAACGCTGGTTTAGCGGTATGGACTGGAATTCAGATGTGGCACTATTTCGAAATTATTTATGGTGTAAGACAAGGTTGCCTTATATCACCACTTCTTTTTACACTCTATATAAATGATTTGCAAGATTTTCTGAAAGGAGGTCTACAAAAAGAAATTGTACAGATAAGGTTGCTACAATATGCAGATGATATGGTTAAGAGTAATGCACCAAGTCGACTTCAAGAATACTTCGAAAAATTGAATTTGGAGGTAAATATTTCGAAATCAAAGGTAATGGTATTTCGGAATGGAAGCAGAATATCTAACCAAGAAAACTGGACATTTTAAGCAGAACAGATACGAATTACTGCGAATTACGAGTATAAACATCTGGGAGTCATCTGAACATCAAAGATGACCTTTACTAAACACGTTGAAGCTTGGAACAATGCAACGAAGAGTAGTATAAGCGTCACTTGACAATGGTTTTTAACCAGAAAACACATAAAGCTGGAATGGAAGTGGAAAATCTTTAAGGCAATATGCAGAGCTATTCAGACATGTAATGCACAAGTTTGGGGTTTTGGATTTTTTGATAAAGTAGATGAGCTTCAGAGGTATTTCTTGAGGAAAATTTTAAGACTACCATCAAGTACGACAAACTATGCTTTGACGCTAGAAAGCGGAGGTGAAGAAGTTTATATTTACACTCCAGATCTTACCCTGAAGTATGTCGAATAAACTATGTTTGATTAGTGAAGAAAAACTACCACACCAACTTTCTAACATCCTTCTACAAAACAAAAAAAAAACACATTTTTGGATGAAAGAACTGAATGAAACTATCTCCAGACATGGATTTCATTGTGATGAAAGGGCTTGTTCGAAGAAAAATGGACCCTAAAAACATTTGACCTCTTGAACTGTCTTAGACTTGAATGGCATCAGTATAATATACATATATGCAGAGTCTTACAGTAAGTGAACCTATTCAGATGAGCGGCAGTGTAAGTAGAACAACTGGGATCAGAAGCCGCATCTATAAATTGTTGGACTAACCAAGAGGTCGGAACTGTTTCACTGATGAGTTTGATGTTGTTAAATCGACATGGATTTTTAAGGTATAAGATGTGATCTTATTTACCTGAACGGAAGTAGATTTGCCAGTAGTAAATCATCTACATATGTAATATCTGCAATATAAAAGAAACACTTGAAATTAGTAATTATGTGCAAAATATTTTTTAATATTAGAAATCTAGTTAAATTACACACATATATAAAGTTTGAATTTTCGTTATTTATGTAAAGGAGTCATAAAGAAAATGTAGATATAATTATTTAAACTACATATGTCGATAATAAAAAACAATGTAATAATGCTGATTTTAGCAAGGCATTTGACTCAGCTGACCACAATATTTTATTAAAAACAAAACTTGCGTATTTTGGTTTTCATTCTGAGATGCTTAAATGGATTAATTCATGATTGAAGAATAGAACTCAAAGCGTACAGATTGATTCCGAAAATTCAAGAAATATTAAATATACTTCTGAGGTTCCACAAGGAAGTCATCTTGGCCCTTAATTTTTTATATTATACATATATTAATGATATGAGGAATGTAATAAAAAACTATAATTATCTGCCTTAAGCGGAATATTTTTTTTTAAATTAAATGTTTTGATGATTGTGTAAAAGTTCAATTTGATTTAAATCGTATTTAAAATTGGTGTTCTCTAAATAGCCTAAAGCTAAATATCAATAAATTCAATATTATTACATTTTTAAAATTTGTATCCGTTTCTTTTATTTTCCTTATAAATTAATGCTAAGCCATTGATAAGAGTTAATGACATTAAAGATTTAGGCGTACTTTTTGAAAGTACTTTTCTCTAAAAAATAAAATGCACGACTGGGTCGCACGAACTTGCTCTTATGTAAACGACTAGAATTTGAAAAATGAACGTTATTACAGAAAAACTGTTCATAAGCATAAAATTAAATTTTTAAATGACTAAAACAACTCATTTAGTAGTTAAAGCTAAAAACATGATGACATGTGATTCAAGCAAATATTAGCTTATGCAAGAACAAAAATTATAAGTCTATACTGGTTCTTTAAAAACACCAAATTTTTAAAACATTTTTAAGAAAAATTTTGGCAGGCCAATTTAAAGTTTTATTATTGTACGAATAAAAATTAAATTTACAAAAAAAAATATTGAGCCGTTTCTGATATCGAATTTTCCAAAAAAAATATTTTTTTTTTTTTCAAAAATTCAAAAAATATTTTTTTTTAAAGTTTTGAAATGCAATATTTTATAATATTTTTAGAAGCTTCTTTATAAAAAATTTCAATTAAAAACCGTCATGTCGATATTGAGAAATTCTAAATTTGAAAAAATGATTCTATGGTAGGAACAGTCAGTAATATCCTGATTAAAATTTTTTTTTAAATTAAAGATCGTAAAAATTTATCAAAAGAAAAAATTTTTTGCAAAATTCTCGAAACCGTTTTCGAGAAAAATACGAATTTCGAAAACCATTTTTAACATTTGTATGAAGGGTACCATTGTTTCAAGGTAAAATATTTTTTTTTTCTCACATCTTGTAATTTATATTATTTATTAAGTCTTAAAAAAATCTAGCATGGCGTTTTGGAAATATTGAGTTTTGAAAAAAAAAAAAGAAAAATTTGGAAAATTTAAATACATATCTCATAATATTGAAACTGCTGGGGAGCTTTAGCAAATCAAAATCGGTTGAACCGTTTTTCAGAAAATCAAAAACCAAAAAAACGGTTCCTGGGGGGTACCCTCAATAACCATTTTTTGAAATTTTTTTTCAACCCTTTCCTAGCTTTAACTAAATGAAATTTTTTGATTTTTTTTTAAATCTGTGGGGCAGTTTTTGAGAAAAAAAAAATATTTATAAAATTCCGAAAAAAATTCGTATAGCAGCACAAGTAGCACAGAATTACTTAACGAAGTCTTTAAGAATTCTAAATCGGTATCTGATATCTTCTTTAAGACGGATTTAAGTTCGTATTAAGTAGAGGAAAGGCGCAAGTGGGCGGTCCGATAGAAGGAAATAAGAAGATAAATAAAAAAATACCTAATAAAGATCATATTAAGATGGAATTAAGTAGGCATAAATTGACATACCTAATAAAGAAGGAATAAAGTATGAATTAAGAAATGTGATACCGAAATTATACCATTTTGTGCTACTTGTGAGGTACCGTTATTTTTGGTTTCGAATTCGATTTTTTTCCGAATGCATAACTTGCCTTATACAGTGAAAGCTCTACTTGCGGACAGCTCCAATAAGCGGACAGTTCCCTTAAACGGAAACATTTTCGGGAACAAACTTCTTTTTCGAAAATCTCATACAAATAACTTTTCTATAAACGGAAACTCTCATAAACGGACGCGGACACGTTTTCTTGCCCATTTTAGATAGAAAACCTCCCATACGCGGACACATTATTTTATTTAGGGATTATTTCTTCTCAAAAGTGTAACGAAAAAGAACAGAAGGTCTGTTCTAAGTACAATTTATGTTTTATGTTTAAAACGTAAGTAAATTTATAGAAAATCTCCGATAACCGGACGCGAAGCTCTGATAACTGGACAGTGCGATGTTATGTTATGTTTGAAAGGTTATTAGGGGATTTCCCGAGTAAGTTACTGTGGGTAGTTGGTGTAATTTTGAGAGTGAAAGGGTATGGTTTCCTTTTCTCATCGCGTTTCGTTTTTGCACATGTTATTTCTTTTCCTTCTGCGGGTTGCATAATGGCAATAAAAAAAGATTGCTTTCTTTAAAAGAAAAGATGTAAATTGCCAAAGCATTGGACAACAAAAACTTATCCGTTCGCACTTTGGCAAAATGGTTTGATTTTTTTTCAGTCACGACATGAAATATTTAATCTATGCAAAGTTTTTTAAATTTAATATTGGAAAAACACAAGCTGCAGAGATTTCAAGAAATAAAAAAGATGTTCGTGGAAAATGGCAAGGTGGATCCAATATTAATCAGAATTAATATTAAGTTTTCCCTTAACCGGACAGCTCCCATAACCGGACAAAAATTGGGGGACCATGAGTGTCCGCTTATTAGAGCTTTCACTGTAGTACCTATAAGTCGCAAGGAAAAAACATATTGATTTTAAAGTTGCAAGAGCAAATAGCTTACTTGAATTCGTTGATTTTACAGATCCTTATGTGTTTTACTTACTTTGTATACCTCACTGGTTAGGTCAATAATTGAATATGCCGATGTAATTTGGAATCCTTGCTAAAGAGTTCATTCGGATAGAATTAAGCCAGTACAAAGGCAATTTACCAAATATGTGTTCTGTAAAATGCATTGGAATTATAGTCCGGAGTATAAAGCTAGGTGTCATGATGTAATGCTTATAAAGGATATATTTAGTTATCATATAAAAAGTCTGTTTCTGCTCTCGTTGATCTATATCTTTGTGCCAACAAGAATGTTGAGAACAAGAAATTTCCATTTTGAACATCCCCCTAGAACAAGTTATGGCAGAAATGAACCGATACCGTGAGCTGTTTCCTCGTTCAATGAAGTAAGTTCTATTTTCTCGTGAGAAATTTAAAAATTAATTGTTGTTTGTACGAATTTTCTAAATTATTCATTATTTTGTTATTATTGTATTAAAATATAAAAATGATGTCAAATCTTGCAAAGATTTAATAAAAAAAAATTAATTAAAAATTAATTAAATTAAGTATGTATTTTTGATTTTCTCATTATTAACTAAATGGATTAAAATTAAAAAAAAAATATACAGAAACTTCTAAAAAGTTAAAAAACATTTTGCCTATCAAAACTTAAAACAATACAATTAGGAGCTTTCAATTGACGCAGGTAGAATTCTGCGGCCGGCTGCGACCATGTTGTTTTGGTATGAAATAAGTTGTTTATTATTTAGTTACTGATGCTAAATCACCATGGCAAGTAACGCGATTAAACAACATATCCAAATGATTAAACTTTATTATCAAAATGAGTGTTCGTTAGTGCGAACGTACGGTACGCCTTGGAGGCCCCTCACAGTAGACTCTTTAACACAGGATCGGTCAACAACATCGGAACGGTCGGAGAAAGTGTCGATGCCTTGCACAAGAACGGTGACTTTCGAAGACTTCAATTTACTGAATTTTTTGTCGGGCCTTTAGCCTACACGCGTACTTCATCTAACTGTCCCAGGTGCTCAAATTTCAGATGATATCCAGAGCCATTTGTTCGCCGACTATGCTTTGGGGCGTTTGGAAGAGTACCCCAATTTTGGCCGAAAATCATCTTCAGCGACGAGTTCTAATTTTGGATAAATGGCTGTTTTAACCAGTGAAATTGCAGAATTTGGGACGACACCAACTCACACGAAATTAACCAGGTGACAATGCATCCTCGAAATGTTACCGTTTGGTGTGGATTTGGGGCCGGCGACGTCATTGTTCCGAAAAAGACACGTTGGTGAGGCGGACACCGTCAACGGCGAGTTTTATAGAACAATGGTTAATGGCAACTAATTTTAAAATAAATAAAATAAATTTGGTGGTGCAACAGCTCGGAGTGAACCATGGACCTAGTGACTTACAACTCTCAACCATTCCTGTGTGCGTGTTACCAGAACAGAGGGGACCTACAATTTTCTGCCTATTCCGAACGGCTAGTGAGCAGCACTTTCCATTCTTCAATTCAATTTCTCGCAAGAGGCAGTACACCCCTGAAAAAAACTTTCTTGCAGCGGCTGGGAATCGAAATCGAGACCTTCCGCATGAGAGTCCAACGCACTAACCATTATGCCAAGGGGTACTACGGTAACTAATTTTATATAGCCCAAATTGGACCCTACGGACCTAGACGAAAATTGTTTCCAGCAGTACGGTACTCTCTAGAATTCTCTTCTCAAAAATTAAACCTTTTCGTTCGATCCAGCAAATTAATTTAAATTAAAGTTAAATAGTCTTGCATCCTATTTATCTAGGCACTGACCAAAATTGGACTTTGATGTTAGGTACTTTTATCTACTGTACATATTTGCTCTGGAGCTCCATCACAATTTTTTCAAAGAATTAACATAGGATGACATTGTCTTACATCAGCTCTCTTTTTAGTCAAAGCTTAGTTTTTAGTTGATTTTTGGGGAAACTTTTTTAGCTATTTGTAGTATGAAAACCATCTAAACTACGAAGCCTCAGGTAAAATTCCTCTGTTTGTTCGTTTAACGAGAAAACTTTCAACTCAGCAGACGATAAAATGTAAACTCACTTTTCGTCTCTCACCTCTCGCCTTGACGTTGATCATGTTGTAAAGGTAGTTAACAGCACTAAGGGGATATAAAATTATTTTATTCTGGCTATGCGTATCTCTGGAATGTTATTGCTTGGTAACAAGCTTACCCACTGTTACCCACTGAGTTATACCATATGAATAGAAGAAGTGTTAAAAAATTCCGTAGGCCAGGAATTCCATGCCTTCGCTTCTTAAATGGTCATAGGTATAAGTGAAAATTGCTGAAAGTGTAAAAATGGAACTACAAACAAAATGCTGAGAATCGAACCCAATACCTTCTGCATGACAGTCCGTTGCACTAACTATTATGCCAAGGGGTATTGCCTAAATGGAAATATATTTTCATAACTTTTGGTTTGTTTGACATGTATTGAAAGTCTCTCCACTACTCTTTAATTTGTATGTTTATATGTTGACGTTAAGGCAGCCATCAAAATGTTACAAGAATTCACAATGTTAAAAGTATTGTTTTTTTTTTCTAAATTTAATTTTTTTGTTGAAATATTACTTTTGTTTTCCTTTTCGTAACACTTTTTTTATATAAAAAATTGTATTGATTTTTTTCAGATTATAATTTTCTTTTAAGTACAGCTGGCAGCAGTTTTCTCATTTTTGGTTTTTATTTCACAAAAATTTGCTTGCAGCACAGTTTTGGCGTTCCAAGAAAGTGAAATAACTCCTCCAGTGATTGAGAAGAATCACAATATCAATACCAGCCTGAAAGAATGTCTTAAGCGACACTTTTCCTGAAAACGACATTTTGATATGTAATACTTATACTTCGTGTTAAGCGCCACATTTTGGTCTGAGTTTGGTTGTCCTAAAATGTTTACAAATGAAACTGAAATGAAAAAAAAAAGACTAAGAATTTCAAAAATGAATGTTTTTAGAGAAAAACTGTTCATAACCATAAAATTAATTTTAATATACTAAAACAGTAGAAGTTGGAGCTAAAAACAGGATACCATGTGATTCAAGCAACTATTAGTTTATTCAAGAACAAGAATTATAAGTCGTTGTAGTGGTTTCTTAAAAAAAATAAGCTTCTATGTACAAAATTCTTAAAACATTTTTAAGAAAAAATTTTAGTAGGTCAATTTAAAATTTTTACTATTGTTCGAATAAAAATTAAATTTACAAAGAAAAATATTGAGCCGTTTTTGACATATTAAATTTTCCAAAAAAAATTTCAAAAATTCAAAAAATATTTTTTTAGGTAAAATATTATTATATTATTATTGATATGATAAAAAAAGAAAAACAACGAAACGAGTTTGCGGCGGCGCGACGACAACCACCACGAGTTGAGATGAAGGCGAAGTGTCAATTGACAAAACAGCAAGTGTAGCTGACAGCAGGTAAGATGCTGTCACCACGGCAAGAGCAGTTGGGGTGGGTTCACAATGGGGGTTGGAAAATTTAATTGTGGATTTTAAGGGTGATTATGTGTGATATCAAATTGATATGAAAATGCAATTTATTACGTTTAATCGCCCCAGTGTCAAAGCTTTTCAAATCCAGAAATCTCACCATAACTTCAAAACTGCTGCTGTACAGGACCATGGTCCTGCCAGTACTCACATATGGATCCGAGACTTGGGTGCTTAGCAAAAGGCACTCCGACCTCTTAGCTGCGTTCGAGAGAAAAGTCTTAAGGAGAATTGTTGGCCCCATATGTGAGGAAGGACGATTCCGGAGACGGTACAATCATGAATTGTACGCAATCTATCTAGAAGCAGATATCGTGACAAGAATTAAGCTCGGTAGACTCCGGTGGGCAGGGCACCTAGCTCGCATGAGCGAAGAGGAACCTGCTCGGAAAGTTCTTTGTGGTACATTCTATGGTAGACGACAGCGTGGTAGACCATGCTTGCGCTGGAGAGATGGCGTAGACCAGGACGCCCGAAGCCTTGGGGTGCGCAACTGGATGGCGTCGGCTAGAGACCGGGATAGGTGGAGAGACTTGTTGAAAGAGGCCAGGACCGGAACCCGGTTGTCGAGCCGATGATGATGATGAATCGCCCCAGTGGCGTACTTACTGGGTAATAAAAAAAAAGGGCGCCAACAATTTTTTCCTGAAATACGAAAAAGGAAATTGCAAACCTTTGGAGCGAAAATAAGCAACGATGATGAGTTGAAATTAAATGAAAGTGAAAGATATTTTTTTGAATTTTTAAAGATTTATTTGCCTGGGAAACCTTACTAGTAGGATTAAAACACAGGATCTTTTCGAACAAATACAAGAAATTTGAAACTATAAGATGGACCGTTAAGGTCTGGTTCCCAGAAGCACAACGGATATTAACGGGTCGCGATTTCCGCAATTTTCGGAACAGAACGTAAAGCCGTTAAAAAAAACCAATCACGACAAAATTACAAAAAGATAAAATTTATATAAAGACAGCACAAAAAAAGGGTACTTAGCTTTTTTTTTGATAATATCCCTCCGATTGATATTCCTCTTTCTTCCTTTCCTTTCCTCTTCCTTTATTTATTTTCCAATAATTTTCACCTTTCGTCCTCTGTATTTTCTCCACTTCCACTATTTTTTTTAAACTATCTATTTAATTTCTACCTCTTTTCCAAACAAAACTCCTTAATATTCTTTCCCCTTATAATTTCACTTTTGGTTTTTCTGATTTTTCTCTTACAGCTCTCACTTCTTTCAAAATCAAGATTAGAGTGACTTCCAAGATTTTTCTCCTGGATAGCCGCTCAAAATTTCGCCCCATACCCTCGGGCTTTCAGCCAATTCGGTATCGCGGATTTCGATCACGTCATCGACAGCCAATCTCCGCATGTTTGCTGAAGAGCCTTTGGTGTCAAAATATGGCGATCCTGCTTACGCACAAATTCTCTTTCCTTCAATTTCTCTCGAACTTTCCATGGAATTCGCCGCCCGCTGGAATTTCCTTCCAGGTCACGACGTTTCCTTTGGTTAGTTCACAATTTATTATCCCCACAGTTTTGCGCTGATAGAAAAAAAAATCTTTAAAACCTCAAGTAGAATTAATAAGGATTCGCGCACATTAGTCCCCACCAGATTTCTAATAATAATAATAATTAGAGAGGAAAGCAAAAGAAAGAGGAATCGATCAAGTTGAATACATTTACTTTGTAGGTCGTGATTGGCTTCCAACTCAGACAAGGGGGGAATGAGAACTCACACTTAACGTTCCATCTTTTACAAATCAATTAGTTTTTAGTTATATAGCTTTAGGTTGGACACTCGGCCGTTCTCCTTTTAGAGCAACATCTACGTTAGAAGTACAGTGTCTTCAACGTTTTCAAATTCGAACCCATGGAACAGACCGCCCGTCTGTCAGTACTCGTCGACGATTTGTTCGGTTTACGATACTGAGAGAGAGAAGCACTGGCTGATGGACCATGGTCGCCCTGCTCTCTCGCACTATCGCAAAACGAACACCTGTGTAATAAAAAGGAAATAGAAAGAATGAAGATTGTTGCGGTGAATTTTTACCGTAACAATCGGTCGAACCATTTTTGAGAAAATCACAAATAAAAAAAATGTTTCCAAGTGGGGTAATAAAAATAACAGTTTTCTTGGAATTTTTTTTCATCCATTTAGGAGCTTTAACTAAATAAAATTTTTCGAATTTTTTTCTTAAAAATCTGTTGGGCAGTTTTTGAGAAAAAAAACATATTTATAAAATTTCGAAAAAAATTCGTATGGGTACCTGCCATACGTTATTTTTGGTTTAAAACAAAAAAGAAAAAATTAAAACCCATATCTATCAAGTTTAAAGAAAATCGTATAAGCTCTAGTCCAACAGACAGACAGAAAGAATTGCGAGACCCACTTTTTTGGTCTTCGCTATTATCGTAATGTCAGCTTTGATTAAAATCTCGAGTTCGATTTCTTTTTCCGAATGCATAACTTGCCTTATAGTCGCAAGTAAAAATTTACTTAAATTCCTATTTGGAAAATGCATATTTCCGAAATTTTAATTTTCAAAATTAACTCACTTAGTAACATTGTAATAACACAAGTCATCACATCGCAAGATTTCTCCTAACGACGATACAAAATTTTATTGGTAAATCTCCTTTTGTGTGTCATTAATGAAAATACCACCCAAAAAGGTCACCCTGATCGAATTTGAAACTCTCGATAAAAATTCAATTTCTTTAAGATCCCCGATTCTGGGAATCAATCGTTTAATTATGAATAGAATTTGCGATGAAATTTTTTAACAACCATTTTGGTAATAAGTTCATTAACACAAAAAAAAATTCCCTTAACCAAAATGTATACCATCTTCGTTCTATAGATTCAGTTTTTCATTTCCAAATCAGTTCATAAATTTTCAATTAAATACCGAAGTTAAGTTAATTTCGTGTGGGTGTGTATTGTGTAAATAAGCGAAAAATTGTTTAACACAACATTCCAACTCTGACTGGAGGGAAAATAATAATAAGAAATCCAGTCGAGCTTGAATGGCATCTGGAAACAGGGCGAACGAACCACTGTTAACAAGGACGCAATGATGGTCGGCGGCACGGAGGGGCACTGTGCTGTACTGCGTAGCAACAAGAAAGAGATTCTGAGAAAATGTACCATAAATTGATGAGCAACGGGGGAGAAATAGATTTTTTCTAATTGCATTTTCCAATTTACTGATTTCAGCACTTGGGAAATTAAATGAATTTAATACCTCCACCAGGCGCTAGGAAAATAAAATGCACGTACCTTAACTTGCTCTTTGGATTCAACATAATAAAGTGGTTTAGCATAAACGTTACTTTGTAATTGTATGGACTTGTTAATACCGGATGATTTGCATTAGGGCTAAGACTTATGGGATGGCTTTGAATAAGAGAAAAAATCGTAAAGCAAGGGGGCCAATTCCCCAACGTTTAGGAATGAAAATAAATAAAATGAACGACTGTATCGTACGAACCGACTTTTAAGTTCAATTCTGTAACCCAACTTGACTTTGAAGCTGATGATAATGGTTCAATTATATTCTGATGTTGTAAACATAAAATTGTGAAAACATACAACTAAACTAACTTGTACCATCACTTGTGAACTTATATTAAAAATAATACGAACATGATAAACGAAATATTAAATGATTTCCAAAAAAAAAAGTTCTGAACAGCGTTGCCACATTGGAAATAAATTGCGCACTATATTATTCAAAAAATGTCATTAGATAGGAACTTCGATCAGTAGATTTTTTATTAAAAAAATACAAATTTTCTCGAAATGAGCAAAATTAAGAATAATTTTGAAAAACAGTTATACAAACTGAAACTAAATAAATATGCACTACCCGACCGCAAGAATTTGCTCTTATATTTTTTAAGATACTTCAAATTTTAAAAATGAATATACTAGTGGAAAAAAAAATATAAAATTCATTCACATACAATAACAGAGCTTTAAGAAAAAAATTTGGTATGCAATTTATAGTTTTTATTTTATGCAAATTGAAATTTAATTTCCAAAAATTAATTGGTAATTTTTTTAGATGTAGCATTTTTTTTTGGTCAAAAATCTAAAAATAATTTTTTGTTTTAGGTTTTTGTATGCAATGTTTTTTTTTAACTTATAGAAGCTTCTATATTGAAAATGTTATTCATCATGGTCTACGCCATCTCTCCAGCGCAAGCATGGTCTACCACGCTGTCGTCTACCATAGAATGTACCACAAAGAACTTTGCGAGCAGGTTCCTCTTTGATCATGCGAGCTAGGTGCCCTGCCCACCGGAGTCTACCGAGCTTAATTTTTGTCACGATATCTGCTTCAAGGTAGATTGCGTACAGTTCATGATTGTACCGTCTCCGGAATCGTCCTTCCTCACATACGGGGCCAACAATTCTCCTTAAGACTTTTCTCTCGAACGCAGCTAAGTGGTCGGAGTGCCTTTTGCTAAGCACCCAAGTCTCGGATCCATATGTGAGTACTGGCAGGACCATGGTCCTGTACAGCAGCAATTTTGAAGTTATGGTGAGATTTCTGGATTTGAAGAGCTTTGACAGACTATAGTACGCTCTGTTGGATTTGAGAAGCCACCCGCGTATTTCATCTTCTATATTGTTATCGGCTGCTACTATTGACCCACGGTATTTAAAGGATTGCAACACTTCAAATTCGTGCTCCGCTACCTTGATTGTTTGACCAACTGTTCCTCTCGCATTCGACGCCACCATGTACTTCGTTTTACCTTCACTAATGTGCAGACCCATATTTTGTGCCGCCTGCTCGATCTGGATGAAGGAATCGTGTACAGCTTGTTCGGCTCTTCCGATGATGTCGATGTCGTCTGCGTAAGCCAGTAACTGACTGGACCTGTTGACGATGGTCCCTCTTGTTGCCGTGCCAGAGCCAAGGATTGCTTTCTCCAACGCCAGGTTGAAGAGGAGGCAGGCCAAACCGTCCCCTTGTCGGAGTCCATTAAAGATGTTGATTGGTCTGGATAGCAATCCGGCTATTTTTACTTGGCTTGTTACGTTGGTCATGGTCAACCTACATAGTCGTGTCAATTTATTTGGGATGCCGTATTCTCTAATGGCTTTGTAAAGTTCTACCCTGGCTATGCTATCATAGGCGACCTTAATGTCTATAAACAGATGGTATGTTGATTTGTTAAATTCTAGACATTTTTCCATCGCCTGCCTAAGGGTAAAGATCTGATCAGTTGTTGATTTGCCTGGAATTAAACCACACTGATATTGTCCGATGACAGTTTTAACGTATGGAGTTATCCGGTCTTGTAGGATAGAGGAAAGTATCTTATAGGCGGTAAATTGCTGCACGTTGTGACATCTCCCTTATTATGTATGGGGCATAATAAACCTTTTCGCCAGTCTTCTAGCATTTCTTCCTGCTCCCATACGTGCACTATAATATCATGAATTGCTTGAGTTAAGGCTGACCCGCCGTGATGAAATAATTCGGCTGGTATGCCATCGGCTCCCGGGGCTTCGTTCTGTTTAAGCCGGCCTATAGCCTTCTCAACCTCTTCTATGTTGGGGGCGGCAACATAGGGTATTCTTCTTGAAGTAGTGGAACCTCCACTTCTGCAGTGAGCTGACCATTTAGCAATTCATTAAAGTATACTTCCCATCGCTCCAGTATGCTTTCAGGATCGGTGATCAGATTTCCCTCTCCGTCCTTGCAGTATGTGCAGCGTGGTGTGTACTGCGTCATGTTTCGGACGGATTGGTAGAACTTCCGCGCCTGGTGCGGACCTCGCTCTCGGCTGTTTTCTATTTCACAGATTAGGTTCTTCTCCCAGGCTGATTTCTTTTGTCTGTGAAGCCGTTTTTCTGTTCTTCTGAGCTCTTTATATTCCTCTGCGCGTGCCCGAGTTCTATGAGATTGTTGCATTGCTCGGTACGCAACATTCTTACGTTCAGTCGCTAGCTTGCATTCATCATCAAACCAGTCGTTCCAGGACTTACTCTCCCTAAATCAAGTGATTCTAGGGCGAGTCCTAACGCATTACCAAAGGTGTTACTGGTGTTTTCATTGCGCAGGGCAGCCGTGTTGATTCAAACCTGATCGGCGGATGCAATACGTTTTCGCAAGGCAATCCGCCCTCGGAAAAATCATACCAACAAGATAGTGATCCGAGTCGATATTGGCACCTTGGTACGTTCGTACCGTCATCAAGTTCGAGTAGTGGCGACGGTCTATCAACAAGCGGTCTATTTGGTTACGAGTGACTCCATCAGGATACCCAGGTGGCTTTACGCGGGAACCTGGTACTCGCAACAACCATGTTTTTCGATGCTGCCAATTCTAAGACTCGAAGTCTATTGCCATTAGTGTTCTCATGCAAACAATGGGTGCCTGCGTAATGCCTTAATACCGGCTCCCGACCTATTTTTGCGTTCAAATCCCCAAGGATGATTTTAACATCATACCTTGGACAGTCATTGAGGGCCCTCTCGACTTGTTCGTAGTGAGTCTCTTTTTCTTCGTCTGAGGACTCCTCCGTAGGTCCGTGAACGTTAATGAGGCTGATGTTCGTAAATTTGCCTCGCACGCGAAGGGTGCATCTGCATAGCCTTTCGCTTATAGCGTTAAAGCCGATGATAGCAGACTTCATTTTTTCGCTGACTAGGAAGCCTACCCCGAGCACATGGTATTTTGTATGACAGCTGTACCTAATATACGTCATATTCTTTCTTCTGTAAAACATCTGAATTCTTGGAGAGCTGTTATGTCAGCTTAATATTTTGACAGGGCATCGGCTAGCTGCTGAGCAGCTCTAGCTCTATAGAGCGATCGTACGTTCCATAAGAAAATTCGTAAATCGTTTTTCAGTTTTCGTTGCGTGGGTTGTCGTCGTGTGATCAGTCCATTTCCGAGGCTTGCTGTCGGTCTCGTAATTCTTTTAGTTTTACGGGACAGGGAATTAACCTGTCGCCAACTTGAGGAACCAGCCTGATCATATTAGCCAAACCTTTTTAAAGGCTTGTTTCTAGCGGCCGCCGCGGAGAGGCTATGATCAGACTTCCACCAGTCCCGAATAGTTACTGCACGTGCATGTTTTTGTATGCTACATGTTATTCCCCCTATTCGTCTGATGGCTGATCGCCATGTTATTAAGATCAGAAAATGAGAAAAATGTCTTTTATGTTTTAATTTTTAATTTTGTATTGAATAATATAGGTCATACAAAATTAAACAAAAGAACTAACATTTTTATCAAAATTGCCATTTTCGACAAAAAAAATCAGTTGTAGTTTTTTGAAAAATCAAAAAAAAAAATATGGTTCTATAGGGACTAGTTTTACTACACATTTTTACTTGCAAAATATGTAGGTACTATAGGGCAAGTTCTGCATTTGGAAAAAAATCGAACTCGAGAATTTGATCAAAGTTGATATTACGATGATAGCAATGACGAATAAAGTGGGTCCAACAATTTTGTCTGTCTGTATGTATGCCTGTATGTCTGTACCTCCAATTACAGCCTAAGACACTGGACCTATAATAAGTAATAAGTTCTAGATTCGCCTAGTGGTCCAAATCTGCAAAACTATATCTGGCATATTAATACGTGAAGTTATAACTTGTTGTACTTTTGCGATCATACGAAAAAGAGTTATACGAAAACATAAGGACGACAGCAACACTCAGTTGGTACCTACGTTAACTATACTACATAATTACATAATTATAACCAAAACGCTCTCAGAGGGTGCTATGTGCTACTCATCTGTAACTGTAACCTTCACACAAACGAAATGAGTGAGTTTTTTCTATTGCTGTAATTCAACACACTCCGACCTTGGAGCCATCAATAACTCAAACTCACTCCGTTTTCTGCCCTATACATAATGGAAATTATCAAAAACGCAATTGCTGTTTTCTTCGTGTCTATTTGTTAATCATCAATTCAAATTAAGACAGTTGCGTTAAAATACGAAGACACATAAAATAAAATGCAGGACTGGGTCGCACGAACTTGCTCTTATGTAAAAGACAAAGAATTTAAAAAATAATGTTATTAAAGCATAAAAGCATAAAAATCATTTTTTAAATGACTAAAACTCCTTTAGTAGTAGGAGCTAAACACACGATGCCATATGTTTTGAGCAAATATAAGAATAAAACTGTAACTCGTTTTAGTGGTTTCTTAAAAAAATAAGCTTTTGTATACAAATTTATTAAAACATATTTAAGAAATATATAAATATATGAACCTTTAAAACCCCTACCCGCGTTCGCCCCTGAGGGCAAGTATTAAGCATTAGCTAGTTTTAACTACCTATATCGCAAGTAAAAATTTCCGAAAAATGGATATTAATGGTACCCCCTCTAGAACCATATTTTTTAGTTTTTGGTTTCGATAATTTTTTTTTTCATGTTTATAAATTTAAAAAAAAAATTTGGATTATTAAAAAAATTAAACAATTTTTCTTTTCAAAACTTCATATTTCGAAAACTCCATGCTTGATTTTCTTTAAACTGGGCTATTTTTTAATACGATTTACAAGGTTTAAAAAAAAATATTTTATCTACAAATTACGGTACCATACAAATGTTCAAATATGGTTTTCTGAGTAATAGTATTTTTCTCGTAAACGGCACCTAGAATTTTGATAAAAAAAAATTTTCTTTCGATTAATTTTTACGATAGTTTAATTTAAAAAAAAATTAAATTAAGATGTTACTGACTGTACCTACCACAGAAAAATTTTTTTTTGAATTTTTAATGTCTTACTATCGGCATAGCGGGTTTTAATGAAATTTTTTCTTAGAAAAGTTGGAAAAACATGGGATTTCAAAATTTAAAAAAAAAAAGTATTTTATTTATGTTCTTAAAATTCGATATCTCAAAAATGGGTCAGCATTTTATTTTTTGGAAATTTAATTTCTATTCGCAAAAACTTAGGCAAAAATTAAAAATAAATGTATATAAAAGCTTATTTCTTAAAAAAAACCCAACTTATAAAGAGTTTTAAAATGAATTTTAATCTTATGAACAGTTTGCTCTAATAAAATTCATTCTTAAGAAGCATTCTTGTCGCACGAAAGTCGTGAATTTTATTTTTGAATAAATTAATCAGGGTTTTATAAAAACATTACCAATTATTTTAAATAATGTGTACATTCTCCTGATCGCTGCATCACTTCAAGCAACCTGCTATGAAGAGATTTATACAGTTCTTCCAAGTATTTTAGTGCAAGTTCGGACCAGACTTCTTTTATAGCTTCAATTATCTCTTTCATGTTATTATATTGCTTTCCTCCTTCGTAGACTTTCCTCGAAAGCCATCCCTACACGTTTTCAATGATGTTCAGGTCCAATAAATATGGCAGCCACGTCAGTGTATCTACATTTAGGATATGAATCCAAGCTTTTGTTATTCTTGCGCTATATGTGAGTGCATTTTCGTGTTGGAAAATCCATCGCTGTCCACCAATTAGCTTTATAAACTGTGGGAAAGCCCGTTCCAATATGGATTTGTAGGCGATTATTTTGAGTCATTTTAAAGATTTGCAGGTCCGTAGAAGCTTACTGCTCCCTAAACCATGACTCCACCTCCTTGGTTGTGTTGCTTTTCCAAGCTGTAATTCATCCTTTTTCAAATTTTGAAAATATTATCCATCGTTCCATGCAAATTGAATTTTTTTTTTCATCAGGAAAGTCGACGATATGCCACTCTCTACTGCACCTGATGTGACTTACTCGTATTCCAAAATGAAGTTGATGACTTTTGAGTAATGCATTCAATGTTGGTTTATTTTTTCGTATATTATGGGTGGCTTTATATATCCAGCGATAAATAGTTTATCTTTAAATCCAGTCTTGATTTTATTGAAGGAAAGTCTTGAATTTGAAGCATCTCTTAGTATCATCAATCGTTCCTGACTTGTAATTGCTTTGCTAATTCTTCCTTTCCAATTTATTGGCATAGACCTGTGACTTAAGAAAACCCCACACGAAGAATTCTAATGGGGACAAATAGTACGATCTCGGTGGCATCCACGTGAGATAACCATGTTTAGAAAACACTCGTGCAAAGTGTCCATTGTGCCACTCGCTGTGCTGTTGAAAACGCAGGTCGTAACTGTCGATATCATCCAATTCCGGCCAAAAGAGATTGGTTGACATCAGCCGATAACGCCTTGCCAAGGGCGATGATGAACTATCCAACATAGTTCTCAAAAATAGTATACACCGATGATGACGCGTCGGGCCAAAAACCACACCAAACAGTGACATTTTCTGGATGCATTGAAATTTGGTAATTTGTTTAGTACTCCTTGGAAAAATGGTTAGTGCGTTGGACTGTCATGCAGAAGTTCTTGGATTCGATTCTCAGCCGCGGCAAAAAAGTGTTTCAGGGGTGTACTGCCTCTTGCAAGGAATTGACAAATCCTCTAAGAGTATCTCTTGTCATGAAAAATGCTGCTCATTAGCCGTTCGGAATCGGAATAAAATTGTAAGTCCCCCCTATTTCTGCTAAAACGCACACAGGAATGGTTGGGAGTCGTAAGTCACTAGGTCCTGTTTGTCTTCGAGGTGTTGCACCACCAAATTTTAGTGATCGTCCACACTTCGACAATTTGGGATCTTAACGAGCACATTTTTATACAGAAATAACACATTTTGAGAAAACCTAGATTTTATGGTATGGCAGGTAGGTCCCTAAAAAATAAATAAAATGTTTTGGGAGAATGTCTAAAAAGCGCTAGCTTCCTAGTCTGAAGGAAATCACGCCATCTTCTTAGGATGTAGCCGAACAATATTATGAATGTAAATGTTTTGGAAAACTCGCCTACATATGCACAAGCTACATAAAAGTATGATAGAAGTAAAATGTAGTTCCTGCTATTTGTGATTAGCTGTATAGCTATATACATATATATGATATCGATATATTTGATTTCCTAAAATAGATTAACTAACATTCTTTCCTCCGACCACAACCATCTCCTATGTGAATGATAATTCATCAGAATTTCAACCTGCGGATATTGGCATTCAAAATTTACAAATTCCCGTTTAAATTCTCTGCTATCCATTTGGCCTCGCTTAATCCTTGAAGCCAGATCTGAACGTATGCAGATACTACGAAATTCCAGAGGCGAAATGGCGTGGTATCCACTATCAATGGTTTATACGGTAAATACTTTTGTTCAATCAAAGCCAACAAGCCACTCCAATTTTTTAAGGCAAAACCTATTAAACTTGTGGGAACGCGATTTGTGTAGCTACCTTGAAGCTAGTACATTTCAACTCTGCCTTCTTCTTGTTTCTGGTAAAATTGATTTATGTCTGTTGTGTGTAATTCATTTGCAAAAGAATTTTTACGTTCTTCAAATATTTACGCAACATAACAGGGAACGAATGAACCCATCATATTCTTTTAACGGTTGCCCTAACAAAAATGAAAAATCTTCCGTTTGCTTGAGTTTCTCTTTTTTTATGAGGCAATAGTAAGCCCGGCGCAGACATCAAGGAGCAGTCATAATTCTCAAGAAGGATTTTCTAATTTTCTTTGATAGCGGCCCAAATTCCTAAGGATTCCAAATCTCAAGGGAATTGCATTTCCTTACAATGTTGATACAAAAAAAATCAAATATCAACAGATATAAATTAGATAAATGAATACAAAAAATGAAGGAGCCATTGTAGACTTAGTCACAATATGGAGGAGTTCATTAGAATTAATTTAATATGACAAAAACAAAACAGATTTATTTATCTGGCGGAAAAAAAATATTTTTCTTAAAATTAAGTAAAGATGCATTTAATTAATAAAATATTTATTTGAGTTAATTATAATAATTTGACCAATTACTTGAACTATGAATGTTTATGATAAATCGGGCTTTTTTGGTCACTTCGTTCTATATGCAAATAAAAATTTTAGTTTTTCTAAAGTGCTGTGCTAAAATTTCAAAGTTTAAAATTATCATCATCTGTCAATAATTATTATTTAATGTAGCAACAGTTTTTTTCATATTTAATAAACTACCCCTGATAAAGTCGAAAAACTACGAAGAAACCTAGGGAAAAATTATGAAATAAAGTTTTATTTGCATGTAGAAGGAAGTGATCAAAAAAGCCCGATTTATTATAAACATTCAAATATTCATTTTTTAACAACAGTTGATGGAAAATCAATAAATAATAAAATAATAAAATATGTTAAGGTACTCTCATAGTTGGTACAAAATGATAGTGAAGTGCTTTAAACGTCAAAACATAAATAAAAACGTATACTCTTAAGACTATAGGAATATCAAAAAGCTTGACTATTATATGGAGAAATATTTCAAAGTTGTCTGAAAGCCTGCGTTCCTGAGAGCAATTTTAAGAACCTTATTGAATATTTTCATTGTTTATTGTCTTTTTGTTGCTTTAAATTTTTTACTTGCGATATTATACGTACTAAATGGCAAGGTATGAAATATGAATTCATAAAATATAATCGAACTCAAGATTTTGATCAGACTTGATGGGGAAGACGAAAAAGTGGGGTTCGTAATTCTGTCTGTTTGACTCTATCATAAACGGTTCAGTCGATTTTCTTTAAACTTGGTAGATTGCATATTTCTTAAGACTAATAAATAATTGTACCTGTCACCGACATTTTAGAAAATATTTTTCAAGTCAAGAAAACCTACTGGTTTAAAAAAAATAAAATTTCATTTAGTCAAAGCTGCCTTATGGCTGAACATAAATTTCCAAAAAAGGTTATTAATGGTACCAGACTTTTTTCGGTTTTCTAAAAACAGGTGGAACTGATTTTGGTCAATATGCTAAGGCTCCTTAAAAGTTTTTAAAAGCATTTAGTATTAAAAATAAAAAAAAAATTTTTAATTTTAAGAAACAATTTCAAGTTTTTTTTTTTTGAAAACTCAATATATCGGAAACTATATGAAGGTTTTTAAAACACAATCTCTATATACTACTGAATTAAATCAGTCAAGTGGGAGACTTACCACTATTATTGGACTTGTTGAACTATTGATTTAAAATAGCTTTTATTGGCCTTTAGTACTAGATCACAGGGACTAAACTCCAATTTTTGCGGACTAAAGGCCAATAAAAGCTATTTTGAATCAATACCGAAAGCTACATTCCCAATCCTTTTGTAACCTTACAATTGAAGTTTACTAGATATCTTTAAAATATAGTAACACTTTTTTATTATACCTAAAAGAATTTCAAAAATTCAAAAATCATATTTTTCTCAAAAGATGCGCGTAGAATTTTGATCACATTCATATTCTTGCTGATCACGAGAATATACTTCCGACGACGACGTGAGGCAGCGTGTAAAAAAGAGAAATGGCGGATTATATTTCCTAGAGACACCCACAAAATATTCTTGGTTCCCATGGAGAATTGGATTGAACTCGCAGTAGTGTCATCTGGGATTGCATCAACGTTATCGATATAATTTGCCGTAACAAGAATCATTCTTACGGATTCCTATCCTTCTTCCTCGATTTCCAATTTTTATTTCACAGGTATTTAGTTCAACCGACTGAAAGAGAGAAGGGCAGCCGTGGTCTTTCAGCCATCGGTTCACTCTCTCAGTAGCTTGGAGAAACAAAAATTCGATGTTGCGAATTTGACACTTAACAACGGAGACAAAGCTCGGACACGTAGTCGGAACAATAAGCATAGGCAGCACTTGGTCCCCGGAGTCTAGATGTTACTCAATTAGGAATGACAGAGTGCCCGACCGACGTAACTATTTGTTATAAACTGTAAAAGATGGAACGTTAACATTAGTCCAAACCCCCCAAAGTATGTGCAAGACTGCATCGAATATGATTAGTTTCACGATGTTAAAGAAAATAAAATGCATGACAGAATCGCACGAACTCGCTTTTATGTAAAAAACTAAGAATTTCAAAAATGAATGTAATTGAAGAAAAACTGTTCATATAAGCATAAAATTCATTTTTTAAATGACTAAAACATCTCGTCTATTAGTTGGAGCTAAAGCGCAAGCTGTTTCAAGCAAATATTAGTTTATCCAAAAACAAAATTATAATTCGTTGTAGTCGTTTCTTAAAAAAATAATAAACTTTTATATACAAAATTCTTAAAACATTTTTAAATACAATTTTGGTACGTCAATTGAAAGTTTTTATTATTTATATGAAGGTTTTTATAATACAAACTCTATATACTACTGAAATAAATCAGCCAAGTAGAAGACTTAGCACTATTATTGGACTAGTTTTTATTATTGTTCGAATAAAAATTAAATTTACAAGAAAAAAACATTAAGCCGATTTTGAGATATTGAATTTTCCAAAAAAAAAATAGGTTATTATTTTCAAAACTCACAAAAAATATTTTGTTTTTAAAGTTTTGAAATGCAATGTTTTTTAAACTTTTTAGAAGCTTCTTTATAAAAAATTTCATTAAAATCCGTTATGCCAATGATGAGAAATTCAATATTCGAAAAAATCATTGTATAGTAGGTACAGTCAGTAATATCTTGTGTTCAAATTTTTCTTATTAAATTATATATCGTAAAAATTAATCGAAAGAAAAAAAATTTAAGCAAAATTCTCGGAACCATTTTCAAGAAAAATACGATTTTCGAAAACCATTTTTTAACATTTGTATGGAGGGTACCATTATTTTTAGGTAATCTTGTAGATTGTGTTGGGAAACTTTTATTTATCAAGTCTTAAAAAAATCGAGCATGGAGATTTCGAAATATTGAGTTTTCAAAAAAAATTTTTAAATTTTTTTTAAAAACTCCAAAACAAATTTTTTTTTTGGAAAATTTGAATACACAATAATATTGAAACTGCTAGGGGGCCTTAACATAAAAAACTGATCAAAATTGGTGGTACCGTTTTTGATAAAATCAATACAAAAAAAATGGCTCCAAGGGGTGTACCAAAAATAATAAACTTTTAGAAATTTTTTTCCAATCATTACTTAGGTTTAACTAAATGAATTTTTTTTATTTTTTTTTTAATCTGTGGGACAGTTTTTGAGAAAATAAATTTATAAAATTTCTAAAAAAAATCGTATGGCAGTTACCGTTATTATTGGTCTTAAAAAAAAAAAGAAAAAAACATGCGGGGGGCAAACATTAAAACCCATATCTACCAAGTTTGAAGAAAATGGGAGGCACTCTTGTTCTTGTTGCTGGTGATTTCCTCCAAACTTTGCCTATTGTACCGCGATCGGTGTCAACAGATGAAATTAACGTCCTCACTTTAACTGGTAAGGGCACTCGCACCAAAATCATTTGCAGAAATCTGTTCCTAAGATTCCCTGACGGATCCACTGCAGCGTCAAAGCAAAACGTCAAGTACCTTGGAGTGTACTTCAATGAGTTACTCAGGTTTAACCTAGACTCAAGAAATGTGCTAAAGAAGGCCAGCTGGCCCTTCAACTGTTCGCACCCATTGCTGAAAATAAAATCAGGTCTTAGCCAACCGGCAAAGATAATAACGTTCAAGCAGCTCCTGCGACCAGTGATCAGCTATTCCTTTCCAGTCTGGTTTTTAATCTCAAAGACAGCTATGAAGGAACTTCAACTATTCGAAAGGAAGATACTGAGGATCTGCACTGAACTCTATTTCGACCTTCACCGACAGAAACACTACAGGAACGAGCATCTCTACACAGAAGCGAATTTAGCCCCACTGGACAAATATCTAGTTCATTCAAAAAAGAAAGTAATGGGGAACATCATCGATCACCCGAATCAGCTTATGAGAAGGATGATCACAGAACAGCGACATCCCGAACCGAGGTATCTCAGTGTGATGAAAACTCTGGATGACAACGTAATCATGGACAATGAGGAAGTAGTCTCGTTCTTCGCTGACATTGTATTAGCCTACCACCACGGCTAAGCGCCATCTCTGATCACAACCTAAAAAAAAATCACCACTGACAACCGGGGATGTACACCCTGAAGACGATAAAGTCAACCGAGTTTTAAGATTTTTGTTCGTCATGTACATTTTATATAAACATAATTAAACTTAAGTCACTGTTTACAGTGTGTTCGGCAATTCGTGTGCCATACTTTGGGATGTGATTCTTGGCCATATTCTAAGAAACCCCTGGTAATGCTAACTTGACAGTCAAGTTGGCACTACCACCCTTCAAAATAGGGTAAAATGAACGCGAAAATGAAAATGGACCGTATTAATAATTGTCGTAAATGTGCTGTAAGACCAAAATTTTGTCGCGGTACGCCTGCGGCTACGAACGGTATTTTTTTTGTAAAAATGACCCCTGGTAATGCTGACTTGACAGTCATGTTAGCACTACCCCCCCCCCCCCCCAAAAAGGACAGCGTAAATAACTGTCGTAAATTTGTCGGGTGGTAGTGCTGACTTGACTGTCAAGTTAGCATTACCAGGGTTATTTTTTAAAAAAACAAGCGCGACAAATTTTTTCGTTTCACGACAAATTTACGACAAATTCACGACAATTAATCCAATTATTACATTTTTAAAATTTTGAAGTGGTAGTGCTTACTTGACGGACATGCAAATTTTTGAGGATGCATTGGTGAACTTCTTATGAGTTGGCGTCATCCCACCTCTTCCAATTGCCCCGAAGCCCAGTCAGCGAATAAACGCCGTTGTCTATTCTCAGGAAATTTGAGCTCTTGGGTGAGTTGGATCTTGTAAAGGTGTAGGCCCAAGTCCCGACAAAATTCATCAAGTTGAATTCTCCGAAAGGCCAAGAATCCGACGACGAATCGGATTCTGATGCACACTTTCATGAGCTTTTGCGATGTTCTCGACTGATCTTGCGTTTCTTTGAAGTCTACCTGAGATACGTTTGCACTAACAATCATTTTGAAAATAAAGTTTTATCATTTGGACTGCTGCTGTTTAACTTACCATGGTGATTTTGCATCTGATTTGACAAATGTCACCCAAACAGCATGGCCGCCAAAATCTACCCGCGCCAATTGAAAAACCCATACATATACAAATCGCAAAAAAAATTGTATGTTACAAAAGCTCACACCTTTATTCAGAGTTGCCGGATTTTTTTTTTAATTTAAGCAATTTTTTGTCTGATTTCCTTGGGCTAGTAGACTTATGGATGTGTATTTAAAAATGTTTCACTCTCACTGATAAAATCTAAACTTCGCGCAATAAATGCCATCGTCAGACATAAGTAAGGCGAAGATAACCCCGCGGTGATACCTAAACCTGTGTTGAACATATAAATCATTTCCATTTCCACACGGCCCATAACTCACCTAGGAGCTATCCATGGAATGAACAATTCATTAAAATGAAATCCCTGGCGGACGTCCTCTATCAGTAATTAATTAACTGCATTATGGGCCTTTGGAGGCGGTCAGAGCGCACCTCCGCACATCCTTTCCATGGGTAGGTAAATGTCTGTAGATTCCAGATTTATATGCCTCGGATCCGGTATGAGCTTCCGTGTGGCTTCACTGACCTGTGGTCGATCCAGAAAAGGCTGAACCAAAGAAAACCTTTTGCAACAAATTCAAAGATACACACACATCCCTACACACGTACAAAATGGTTAGACGAAACAGTTTCATTAATTTGATTGCTAATTACCGGGCCGATTAAGAGGACATGCCGGTAACGGTAAGGTATAGATACAATGCCCACATTTTAATGGATTTTAACCAATGACGGCCATGATGGTGACGGTGAGTCTAACAAAAGAGCCTTAAAGAAATTGCAGAGTCATTAATGCGAATTAATTATTAGGGCGATGAGAGGGAAGAAAGAATATAAATTTTGTCTTGGCATTCTAAGGACTGGACCAGCCCAAATGGAGGCGGATATGCTTCTAGCGAAAGGAATGGACCAAAAGCATATTAAATTCGCCATGGAAAATGTATAATAAATATAAAATCATGGGAAACATCCAGTGCGCCATAACGAGTTGTAAAATGCTGTTTTAAGCTCATCTTACTCGTATAATAATCAAATTTCTGTTTATAATTTTATGATTCCATAGAAGGAAGGTGAACAATTATTTGGGGGAGATTTGTTGGATGGATTTGGGTCGAGTTGAGATGATTGATGTACCTACTAAGTTAGGTAGGTGCTTTTTGAATATTAATAACAATCACTTATTATTTTGTTTGCAAAATTTTTCGAGAACGTTTTTAAGTCGTTAGGGACAGAATAAATGGATTTAAGTTGAATTTATGTTGAATTTATAGGACGTAATAATTCAAGACGAAGTTTTCGACAGGCTATAGTCGAGTGTGACACCTGAACATGGCTAATATAATATAATGCTTTTTGTTCTTCTGTTAGGAATCTGTCAGAACGTTACAATCAGTCAAACCTCACCTTGATAAGTCTTATCAGCTTAGCGGGGATATATGTATAAGCTTATTGTGGATCTACCAGATGGCATATCGGGCATAATTTCATCCGAACATATTTCAGAGGTTCTTGAAAAGCTGAGCAGGAATTCTATCAGCCGCAGCTGCATTATTTAATTTTAGTCTGGAAATGGCTAAAGTCATTTTACTTTGGTCATTGGGTTGAAATTCGTGTTTTTTTTTATATTTTGGGAGCACTAAAGCACGAGTGTTACGGTTAAATACCTTAAGGCGAGGAATGCAACTGGCTATTTCACTGAAGCAATGTTTATAAAAATAGCGGTAATATAATGAAAAACAAGAAACTTTGCTATCCAGTGTAACGAGGTTACATACTTCAGCCGCCGCCGCGGCACGCCGACCGACGCTACTACTCGGCGACTCACCAAATGCTGCCTTTTCTGTCGAACCACCCAACAACATAACATACCCTGAGGATTCAGCTGGCAACATATCAAAACCATTGCATACCTTGAGGCGCCCACGGAGATGCACATATAAAATACACGCAATGATGATACAACAACAAAACACAGTGGGCAGCTTTTGTTTAGTGCTCTGTGTTCACATTTGCTGTTGCCCATAGATATGATATGGGAAGGAGCAAAATAAGGAAAAATGGGAAATTAGAACGCCAGCCAAGATGACTACACCTCGGCCAGCTGTACCAAAAGGACCATGGCTACAAAAACTGGACCAGCACCGGTAAACCTCAATAATGAAGTGCAGAGGATCTTTGGTTCCGACCTGCTCACAGTCATGGGTAAAGCTAGAAGCGCGGTTCCACAAAACTACGCTCAGCTTAGCGATGGAGAGAAGTCCGTGGCACTGGCCACCTTCCTCTTCCAAATATGCAATTAAAGACTCTGCGCATAGTGACGTATAACGTGAATTCGTTGTACAGCCTAGTAAAGAGGACGTCATTTAACTTATTTATGAAGAAAAATACCCCAGATATTGCCCTCATCAGCGAAACTAACGTGTCAAGGAGGAACAATATCAACATCACCGGGTACAAAACCTACCGGCAGGACAAAACGGAAAACCGAAGAGGGACGGCCATCTTTGTAAGGAACAAGATTTCACCCAACACCAGTGAAACCATTATTACAGGGCTAAAAACCAGTGAAGCCACCGCCATCCAGATACGACTAGGAAGAGGAGAAACCTTGACAGTGATCAGTGTTTACTTCAAGTGTAAATCCGCCGCTGGAAATATTAAAAACGACCTGCATATTCTTAACCGAACTCTAAAGCAGACTACCTATGGACTCATTGGCGGCGAGTTTAATGCGAGGCATCATCAATGGCTGCACACCTCTATTGACCCTGAAGGAAAGGCGATCATGGACTGGATAAATGTTAACAGCGAAGAACACTCCTTGGTTGTTGTGTCACAACCAAAACCTACCTTTCCTAGGACTCCATCGACTCTAGATTTTTTCCTACTAACATCTAATTTTATTTATTTAATTCCAGGAATCAGCAACTACACCTGTTCACTCTTACCCAGTGACTCAGACCATGAAGCAGTAAAACTCTCCATCAACCTCAGCCAACCTGTTCTATTAACAACAGTCCCACCTGAGAACTACGTCAACTAAAGGAGGCTTGATATTGAGAAACTCCAGAGGGACATAGAAGACAACGACTCAATGTCACCATTCAACAGGAACTTAAGAAATGAGGAAATTGACAGTGCCATCGACAACCTGGTGTCAGCCGTGATCAACGCCCTTGAAGCCCAAAAAGTGCCCAAGACGTCCAAAGATAGGTACGAACACCTCCCGGAGTATGTGCGGAATCTCTATTCCCACAGACAAAGGTTAAGGAAACGGCTTCAAAGAATACACCAAAGAGAGCTCAACACAACCAACAACGACTACCAGGCAGTGAAAAGCGAACTCCAATGTGTAAACATTATGTTCCGGAACTCGATCCAACACCACAACAACATACGATTCCAGAAGAGACTACAGGCCATAAAACCAGGACCAAACACATTCAGCGAAATAAACAACTGTCTAGGGAAAACCCAACCAATGTCTGAAGTCATCATCAACAACAGCATTGAGGTGACAACAACAGCAGACAAAGTGGAAGTTTTCGCGAACCACTTCGAGGAAAACTTCACACCCAGCCCATCAATGGACCCTGTGTTCCTGGATGAAATCAGGACATCCGTCCAGCTGACTTTGCAACCAAATTCAGAAGGAGTGGAGTTTGACAACCATTATCCAGCTAGTTGCCCAACGGACAACCCCCAACTATGCCAACCAGAGGAAATTGCGGAAATCATCGTCAACTCCAAACCAAAAAAGTCGACAGGTCCGCATGGAGTCTCCAACTACATCATCAAAAGGCTTCCACATGCAGTGCTGATATTACTCACAATCATCATAAATAACTGCGTCAACAACTGCTACTTCCCTAATAAGTGGAAAACGGCAAAAATCGTGGCAATCCCTAAGAAAGGCGCTAGAAACCTGGTTTTCAACTACAGGCCTATATCCCTCCTCAACAATGTCAGCAAAATACTAGAAGAAGTCATCCTAAGGAGGCTCAAGAAGTACTGCAACGAACACAACATAATCCCAGACATGCAGTTTGGCTTTCGGGAAGGGCATTCAACACTGCATCCATTAATAAAGTTCCAGTCTGACGTCTCCTCAGCACTCAACAGCCATCGTGCCACCGTAGGATGCTTTCTGGATGTCGAGAAAGCATTCGACAGCGTATGGATAGAAGCCCCTATCCATAAGCTTCGAGTACTTGGATTACCTTCGCCACTAATAAAGATTTAATTTTCTTTTCTCCCTTTTAGGAAATTCTTCGTTCAGCTAGACAGCTGCAAGTCTTCTATCAAATCCATCAAAGCCGGAGTCGCCCAAGGATCAAAGCTGGGTCCTTTCCTATATAACCTGATGACGTCTGATCAACCCGTGCCAACTGACTGCGAGAACCTGCTATTCGCTGACGACTCGCTAACCTACTCCTCCTCGATAGCGCCAAACATTGCAGCTCGGAGAGTGGAAGCCCACGTCTCCAAACTCTACGAGTACTACAAAAAGTGGGGTATCCGAATAAACACTGCCAAAGCGGAGCTTGTGTGTTTCAGGAGACCCACCACCAATGGCAACCGATGTCGTTCAGCAGCTACTTGCAGAAACTTGACCGTGAAGCTCCCCGATGGTTCAACGATAGCAGCCAAAAGAAATGCTAAATACATCGGAGTAAACTTCAACGAGCTGTTCAATTTCAACCCGCACTCCAGGCAGGTTTTAAGGAAGGCCAACTTCACGTTTCACCGTATGCACCCGTTGCTAGCCAGAAGAACCGGACTATGCCAACCAGTGAAGCTATTGATATACAAACAGCTCATCAGACCCGTCATCAGCTACAATTTTCCTGCATGGTACACCATTTCGAAGACAGCAATGCTGAAGCTCCAAATCTTCGAAAGGAAAATACTAAGGATAAGCACCGGACTTATCTTCGATCGACAGCGAAGGAAGCACTTCAGCAATGAAAGACTCTATGAAGAAGCAAAAATCAAGCCACTGGACCAGTTTATTGTGCAATTAGCAAAGAAGCTTATAGCTAGCACCACCAACCACCCAAACCCGCTGATGAGAAGGATGACCACCCAGGAACGACATCCAGAGCCTAGATCTGGATATGATAGAAAGGATCCCAGCCGACAACGAACCAGCAGTTCGTTTCTACGCTGACGCCGAGTCAGCATATCACCGTGGCTGAAAACATCAAAAAACAACCCCCAACAACCCACCAACTGGACAACCGGGACTGAACAACCCGAGTCAAAAACCAAGACAATTTTTCATAATTCTAATTTTGAACCATGTACATTACAAATATTATAATTTTTAGAGTTTAAGTCATTTTATAAGTTAGGCCCCCTATGTGCCAACAAATTTCTACCCTATACATATTATCCTCAAGTTTCACAATTGTATATATTAAGTTCAATAAAAAACCTTGAAACCTTGGCAAAATGGGATTTCTCTCGCCTACCGTTGATTGTTTAGTACCAATATAGAGTATTGAGGTAAAAGGTTTTCCCTTGAAACAAGCTGCTTGGGTACGTGGTGATACTGGCCAGAAGTTTCTAGATTTTTTGGCTTTGGCCGTAAATTGTGTGTATTGTTTGTTTGCCTTTTCGGCACCTCCCCCTTATTTTGTTTCGAACTTTGTTTGAGGCCAGGGATTTAATCTTACTTTAGAACCATGCTGCGATTTGAGCCGAGGCTAGAGATTTAATCTCACTACCGTTTTTGCCAGGCAATTCAATCAAAGCTAAGGATTTAATCCTACCGTCTGACCGTGCCCTGTCGTTGTCTTAGGCTAGGGATCTAATCCCACTTGGTTTTTGCATATAACTTCAGTCAAGGCTAGGGAAAATTTATCCCACTTTATGCCGCCGCCCCTTTGTTTGCTCGGAACGTTGGTTTGAGGCTAGGGATCTAATCCCAAAATCTAAATCTTGCTACGATTTGAGCTGGGGCTAGAGATTTAATCTCACCAACCGTTTTTGCCCGGCATTCAATCAAAGCTTATCCATTCGTGCCCTGTCGTCGTTTAAGGTTAGGGATTTAACCCCACCTGCGTTTTGCCTTAACGCCAGTCAAAACTAGGGATCTTATCCCACCGTCTCGCCCTCTATAAAGGGTTTTTCAACAGGGACGCTTCAAAATAGAGCGACGGGGACAGCAAACGACGCCATATTTCTTACCGCTCTCTTAGCATTTCTCTTCAGTAAGGTTTGCCATTTCATGATCGAAAGATATACGAGCCAACAACGAGTCGAAATTATTAAAATTTACTACCGAAATTCGGAGTCAGTGGCCTCAACGTTAAGACCGCTACGTCCAATTTATGGTCGTCATAATCGTCCTAGCAAATCAACAATTGAGCGTCTAGTGGAAAAATTTGAATCCACAGGCCCAGTACAAAATGTTCCCGTGCCAGTGAGACAAAGAAGTGCCCGTTGTGTCGAGAATATTGCTGCCGCTGAGGCTTCAGTTGCAGAAAGCCCAAATGTGTCTCTCACACGTTGTTCTCAAGCGTTGGGCATCTCTGTGACGTCGTTGTGGCGAATGAAAACCGTCGAAAATTGGGTTCAGCGTCTGGACTTCTTCCAGCGTGCCCGTGGTAGCCATGCAAAAGAAATCCAGTTCCATACATAATGGCAAAAAAAAACCGTTTTTTGCTTTATTTAAAAAAAACTTTTGTAGCGCTCTTATTGAAAAACCCGATATAAAATACCGTGTTAATTATTTAGGTATATGAAAAATTTGTGAATTTTATGAAATAATGTGTTAGTTATTTAAGAATTTGATACAATTGTATGAGTATATGCAATAAATTGTTAGTTAAGATTAAGTTAAACTGAATAAAGTCGGACATTATTTGGAGCTATGAACTTTCTAAAACCGAGTTTTGTGCTTTCTTCGGACTGACCCTCATCCTTTGAATAAAAAAAACATCACACCAGATTGACTGGTAGTGGTTGCTCTTTGGCGAAATTTTGAATGTCGTCACCATCACTGCAACAAGTAACAGCTCGAAGTAGTCTCGCCAGATCTTAAACGTGTCTATTTTTGTGATCCCATTATTATCCTTGAATATGTCAATATATTGTTTTATTCATTTGTAAAAGTTTGGTACGACTTTTGTGCTGAAGAGGCCCTGAATCTCCTAGAACTGTCGTTGCTGGTATTTATTCCTTGCTCCTAAGCAAAGCAAATCCTTTTCATTCTTCGTTCGGTTGACATAAAGGTGGTGAGAAAGCTTCTGTGTTCTTTGAGACCCACAATCCGTACGACTCTGTTATATTTTTGGCTGCCAATGGGCGCATTTGAAGTGGAAACATTTTTTTCTTGGGTGTGGTTGTAAGAACCTTAATATTTCCAAAGCAGCATATTAGATTGCTTGTTGACATCTCCTATTGGTCTCCCAGGTTCATGGCAACAGTCGTAAGGTCTGTCGCAGACTCCAGGGATACAGGGTTGACAAAGAGTGTATCAGTCACTTCGGATTGTAATATTCTAATGCTTGCTCCGCATGGTTTTTGATGGTCTTAGGGCTTTGTTTGAAACTCCCAACCGCAGTCCTTAGGGATTTTATGAGTCTCACGAAGGTGCCGTAAGTTGTAGAAGCTGGTTCCCCGACTGAGGTCTTCAAGTGTCTAGAGTTTAAGAGGTTTAAGAGGTCTTCAAGGTGGCAAGGAAGTGTGAAGTGAAGTTGAAAAGGTCTCTGGATACATGTCTGGGGCTCTGAGAGAATTGACTACTTGAAGTGTATTGCTGCTGAAGCCATACATCTTATGACGTGATCTAGAACTATGAGTCGTGGTGGTATGTCTCCCGTGTGTACCATGCGTAATTCCCACGCGATCGTGGTTCTTGAGAGCGTCATGGGATGCTAGATATATTCATGAGGCGTGGTGGCATGTCTCCCGTGTGTACCATGCGTAATTCCCACGTGTTCGTGAGGTTAGCGTTTTTGATGGTGGTGTAGGTGGTGGTGCATGAAAGGTGGTCATGAATCTCATGAGTTCTTCGGTTCATGCTGGAGGCCTTTGATGTGGATCTTGGTTGGTAGGGGGAGTGGGATTGGTGAAGTCTTCGGCTGGGAAAGCAGCTGGAGATGTCTAAGGTCCTACTCTAGGGAGCAGTGAGTTTCACTGGAAGGGTCAATTAAGGTTGATTATGGTTGATCTTGGTTGGTAGGGGTAAGATTAGTAGAGTCCCCGGCTGCTTATAAGGTTGGAGATTTGAAAGTCTTACGAAGGGAGCAGTGAAATAAGTAGAGTCCCCGGCTGCTTTTGTGGCTGGGGATTTCGAAAGTTTCACTGGTAGGGTTTTTAAGGTTGATCTTGGTTGGTATGAGTAAAGTTTCCGGCTGCTTATGTGGTTGGAGATTTTGAAAGTCTTGTTAAGGTTAAATAAGGGTTTCTTATTTGTTCCTATTTATAGTAGCAGTAGTAGAACAAAGACTAGGAGCGTCTTTCCTAGCTTGCCGTAAGGTGAGCAAAGACAGAAGCGTCTTTCCTTATTTGCCGTAAGGTAAACTAAAGACAGGAGCGTCTTTCCTTGATTATCGTAAGGTAAACTAAAGACAGGAGCGTCTTTCCTTGATTACCGTAAGGTAAACTAAAGACTAGGATGCACATTGAGTGTTGGTTTCTACCCCGGCCGACTTCTTGGTGTGTATCCTAAGGGTTGACAGGCCCAGGGTTTTGCAGAAGCCCATCTGGAAGGGACCTCAGTTGACCTTGGTTGCAAAGCTCCACCGGAAGCTATATTCTGGTACCATGGGAGATAGTGCCAATTCAGGCCCTAGGCTTGAACCCTATCTATGTGGTAGGCTCCCTAGTGGGAGCATCATGGTGGCTTGGTTTACTCCAAATGCGGAAACACATAGTTTTCAAGATTCTTTTCTTGAATTCAAGAGGTGTTAGATAGAACTCGCCTCCAAAGCAAGAGGTGTGCATATGCTGCAACATTTCACAACTTTGCGACCGAGATAGCTTGCTATGTCGGGATTAATGGTCAGGACTAAATCTGACTATGATGGTGGTAGGCCACCCGTCGGGTAGAGCCGTAATAGGCAGTTTTCCACGTAAAACCCAAAGACGATCTTTACCTAAACGCTAGCACCTTGAAAGTGTGCAAATCAGAAAAAAAGGACGGATATACGCTTAAAACATGGTTGCATATTCGAGCATCTGGTGATAGCCAATTTCGTTTAATGTTTAATCTTGTGAACCTCATGCTGCTTAACTATGTTTTTCTAACTTTTTTTTTCGAACTGCACAATCAATATTCCCAAGTCCGTTATAGGATGAGGTCTTATGTAGACTGTAATGGTGTCTTCTTTTCCATTCCATTTTCTGTCAACATTATCAGTTTGAGAATCCAATCTGTACCTACTCATAGAAGAAGAATTGGATTTCGAGAGCTTGCAAGAAATAAGATGCAAGTTGTAGTTGTCCTGTTAAAGTTGTCATGAAATATACCTCTGCTGGTTTTGAAGTGAAATGAAAACATCTCGAAGCTGGATTCCAAACAATTTGAATTCTGTGCTTTCATGTTTCAACAAAATGAACACCTTAGAAATCAACATTTACCTTTACATTTTACCAATCCTTTTTTTCCTATTGTGAATAAATAATGTACTAAACACTAGAATCATAAATCAGTTCTCTGAACGATGAAGCGTGAACAGGGTATCTTAACTCTTTCAGAGGTATGGCTAGATATGGCAATACAAGAGAACTATCCCAGTGTGTTTTCGATTTTTTTTTAGAAATAAAACCTTCAAAGGTAGCTGTTTGAGACAGGGAAGCGGTGTTTTTACTACATCTATTACCCCGAGAACGGTGTTTGAAGTCATTCACACCAAACGCTATGGAGTTTTGCGGCTTCACGGTTGGATCTTCTTCCACATACGCCCTCGTCACACAGATCACCAAATATTTTTCAAAGAATTTTTTTTGTTTGAAAGATCAAAGAATCAGCTCTCCTTCTCTTGGGAGTACACCTTGGTTGGATCTAGCCAAAGGTGTTCTTCTTGGAGTTAATATTCACTAAGAGGAATATGAACTTAATGTCCTGAAAATGCTTGCTATTTTAGTGATACATAGCTATCGGGGGCACAGTTTTGTTGTTTCAATGATAACATTTCAAGTTTTGCCATTTTTAGTATCACCATGAGGAAATCAATTACAGGGCTTTCATTTTTGGTGCTGCAGTCTTAGAATTTTGCTTCAAGAAAAAAGCGTTTTCAATTTTAAATTTCGCCTTTTCGGTATTGACTTGATTTAATAACATACAGAGAAGCGATTTTGAATGATATCATATGCAATCTTGAGGTCTATATAAATATAATGAGGCTTGAAATTGATATATATGTTCTTGTTCAATTTGGCGGGTCAGAAGGCGCATTCAGACTTTTCCATTAAAATGTTGCTGAACGACTTATGGCGGCGGGCGGTCCCAGAGAACGTTTGATATAGTATTTTATATGTGACGTTTGGTCAGGATATGCCTCCATAGTTCTTGCAGGACAAATAATACCAGTTTTTGTAAAAAGATCTTATGGAGGAGATATTCCAGTTTTAGGGCGTGCTTCTTTCCACCAACATTTGGTTAGTAATTTCTAGAATGTACTTTAACTATACTATACTATAGGTACTATAGGATAAGTTTTGCATTTAGAAATAAAATTCACGAGTGAGTCGCACGAACTTGCTCCTATGTAAGAGACTAAGAATTTAAAAAATGTATGTTATTAGAGATAAACTGTTCATAAGGATGCTATGTGTTTTAAGTAGATATTACTTCATGCAAGAAAAAAGTTATAACTCGTTGTGGTGGTTTCTTAAAAAAAATAAGCTTTTATATAAAAAATGTTTAAAAGATTTTTAAGAAAAAAATTTGGTACGCCAATTTAAAGCTTTTATTATTGTTTGGATAAAAATTAAATTTACAAAAAAAAAATATTTAGCCAAATCTTAGTCAAATCTTATAGACTATATTTAGAAGCTTTTATTTACCAAATTTGAAAAAAAAAATGAGCATGGGGTTTGCGAAATATTGAGTTTCCATAAAAAATTTTGAAATTTTTTTAAAAATCCAAAAAATAAAAAATTGCAAATTTGAATATGTAATAATATTTAAATTTTGGAGGAGCTTTAGCATACAAAAATGATTTAAATCGGTTGTAAAATCAAAAACAAAAAAATGGTTCCAGAGGGGCTGCCAAAAATAACTATTTTTTGGATTTTTTTTTCAACCCTTACGTAGCAGAAACTAAATGAAATTTTATGAATTTTTTTTAAGAAATTCTTTGGGACAGTTTTTGAGAAAAAAAAATACTTATAAAATTTCGAAAAAAATCGTATATCAGCTACCGTTATTTTTGGTATTAAAAAAAAAAGAAAAAACCTGCGGGTGGAAAAAAATAAAAATGATATCTACCTAGTTTAAAGACTGTAGGCGAAAAGACAGACAGACAGAGACCCACTTTTTTAGTCTTCGCTATCATCGGATAATGTCAACTTTGATCAAATTCTCGAGTTCGATTTTTTTTACGAATGCATAACTTGCCGTTTAGTACCTACATATAAGTCGCAAGTAAAAAATCGAACTCGAGATTTTGTTTAAACTTGACTTTTTGATAAAAGAGAACACGAAAAAAATAGGTCGCTCAATTTCGTTTCTCTGTATTTCGGTGCCACGGTCTACATTCTAAGCCTCAGGAGTTATTTTCTAAAAAGTTGGTACCAAAGAGTTTTCAGTGACTCCCTAGAGATGAAATTGCCATTGTGAGTTTAACTCTAAAACCCATGGTACCTGCAAACAGCCGTTATGAAAAATCTTATAAATTCTCGAAAACCTCGAAAATGGCTCCAAGGATTTTAATAAAAAAAATATCATCAGGGTTTTCCTTTTTATCCAAAAATGTTATTAAAGGATTTTTATATTTTCTACTTATACATTAAAAGCCTTACCGATTTAGATCATAATTTTTTTCACTTGGAAAAATTTAATTTTTTTTTTGAAGTCTTAGTATAAAATGATTGTCAAATATTTTCGAAGCTTTTGTATAAAAATATCATTTAAATCCGTTATCCCGATAAAGAGAAAGACATAAATCGAATAAATGTTTCTATGGTATGCACTATCAGTATAATATCTTAATTATATTTTTTTATCAAATCATAAATTGTAAAAATCAGGCGAAACAGAAACATTTTTATCAAAATTCTGCCATATTTGAAAAAAAATACAATTTTAGAAAAAAGCATTTCGTAACATTTCTGTGGTGGATGCCGTAATTTTTCTGTTATTAAAAAAACCTATATCTTGCAGATTTAAAAACCTGTTAAATTTAAAGTCTTAAAATTTTTAAGTTTTTTATTAAGAGTTTTAAGAAAAATTAATACTTTTTTGAAAATCATAAGAGAAAGTTTTTTGAAATTTAATACAAAAGGCTGTTCAAACTTTTAAGGAGCTATAGAGCACAAGAAAATTGATCAAAAACAGCTCAACAATTTTTGAGAAAATCGAAACTTCTAAAAACAGTTACATGAGCGGTACCATTATTTAGTTTTTAAAAAATGAAATTTCATCATTATCCATCAAACAGTGTGAAAAAAATTCTAAAATTTGAAAACAAAACTTCTGCCAGGTGCGATTGTTTTCGGTTTTAAGATTCTAAATTCTACGAGTATCTACCAAGTTTAAACAAAATTGGGCCAGACGTTTAGGCTATAGTTGAACAGATAAACAGAATAAATTGCAAGATCCACTTTTTTCGTCTTCTTCTCTATCAAGATTTTGATTTTTTTACGAATACAATAATGAGAGCGATTGAGATGTGTATTTTTGTTTTGTCTATCGAAGAAGCACAAAATAAATTAGGATAAAGTCCACGGCCCTGCGCGAATCCAAGGCATAAACAGGTTTGAGAAAGAGTCCTTAGCGCTTTAAAAAACAAAGGAACAAATACGGTAGGTAGTTGTGATAGAGTCTTAAAAGAATCCACAGATTGATTGGCCCTATGCAGGCTCTGGTCAAATTTTTGGCACAAATAAGGTAGTTGTGAAACTCTTTTCTGCATAAAAGCATTTGCGTTATCAATTTAAAAACAAAAAAAAATGTAAAAATCGCTTTTTTTAATTATAATTTTTTGACGGATTTTTAAAATATTTACGGTTTAAAAAAAAAGGAATGTTTTCAGAACTAATATGCATTTTTGTGTACAAGGGGGTACTAACAACGCCGTGGAATTTAATGCTTCGAAAACGCAAGGCTGTCATCTGTAGGGCAAGTGAAATATACCACTCATTAGCCATGAACGGAGGAATGGAACTTACATCAAGGAAACTAAAAAGCTGTCCATAGTCGGTGTCTTTGTTAATGACCATCTCTTATTGAATAATCATTCAATTTTGTTTTTGAATTACTTTTTTTACTAAGTAAACAAAAAATTAATTGGGGCGGTGAAAATCTTTATCCGTCAAGTGGCTGCAGCCAGTGTTGATACACATTTATGCCCGCTTTATCGCAATTCCATGACTTTCCGCAAAATTTCCGATGATAACTGTTCGCATTCCTGTCAAATATTCTCCTAAAGTGCCGCGATTTTCTGAGACTTGTTGGCATAAACCCGCTACTTCAACTACTACATGATCACCAAGCCCCGCTCATCCAAAGTCGGTTATCATGGCCATGTACCATTTGCAAGTAAAATTGATTGTTTTGCAAAATCGCTACTCGCGCGTGAACGCCGCCCGCACCACACAGTGGCTTCGATTGGATGTAATGGCGCTTCGTGCATTACACGCGGATTTTCAGTGCCCTAGAAACGAATATTTTGCTTATTTATGCAACCGCATTTTTTACTTGCGACTTATAGGTACTATAAGGCAAGTTATGCATTCGTAAAAAAAATCGAACTCGAGATTTTGATCAAAGTTGACATTACGATGATAGCGAAGACTAAAAAAGTGGGTCTCGCAATTCTGTCTGTCTGTCTGTCTGTCTGTCTGTCTGTCTGTCTGTCTGTTCGACTACAGGCTAAACGACTCGGCCGATTTTCTTTAAACTTGGTAGATATCATTTTTAATTTTTTCCCCCCACACGTTTTTTTCTTTTTTTTTTTAAGACCAAAAATAACGGTACCGCCCATACGAATTTTTTTCGAAATTTTATAAACATTTTTTTTTCTCAAAAACTGTTCAAAAGATTTTAAAAATAAAGATACAGAAAAATTTCATTTAATTAAATCTAGGTACTGGTTGAAAAAAATTTTCCGAAAAATGGTTATTGAGGGTACCCCCCATGGAACCATTTTTTTTTGTTTTTGATTTTCTCAAAAACGGTTCAACCGATTTTGATCATTTTTTTTTTTACTAAAGCTCCCCAAAAACATAAATAGAATTGTGTACTCAAATTTTCAAAAAAAGTTTTTTTGGATTTTTAAAAAAAACTTCAAAATTTTTTTTTCAAAACTCAATATTTCGAAAACCCCATGCTAGATTTTTTTTAAACTTGATAAATAAAAGTTTCTCAATATAATCTACAAAATGTGAGAAAAAAAATTTATTTTACCTAAAACTAAAGGTACCTACCATACAAATGCTAAAATATTAAAAAAAATGGTTTTCAAAAATCGTATTTTTCTCGAAAACGGCACCTAGAATTTTGATAAAATTTTTTTTCTTTCAATTAATTTTTACGATCTTTAATTTAATAAAAAAAATTTTGAAATTAAGATATTACAGCTTGTACCTACCATAGAACCATTTTTTCGAATTTTGAATTTCTCATTATCCACATAACGGATCTTAATGAAAATTTGTATAGAGAAGCTTCTAAAAAGTCTAAAACACATTGCATTTCAAAACTTTAAAATAAATATTTTTTGAATTTTTGAAAAAAAAAATCTATTTTTTTCTTTTTTTTTTGAAAATTCGATATCTCCGAAACAGGTCAATACTTCTTTTCGTAAATTTAATTTTTATTCGAACAATGATAAAAACTTTAAATTAGCGTACCAAAATTTTTTCTTAAAAAGCTTTTAAAAAGTTTGTATATAAAAGCTTCTTTTAAAGAAACCACTACAAGGACTTATAATTTTTGTTCTTGCATAAATTCATATTTGCATAGCATTCTGTTACTATGTACTAAAAGAATTTAAAAATTAATTTTATCCTTATGAACAGTTTTCTCTAATAACATTCGTTTTTAAAATTCCCAGTCGATTACATAGGAGCAAGTTCGTGCGACCCAGTCGTGCATTTTATTTATATTAAACGCGCACTCAAGTTACAAATACCCTTATAATGTTAAACACAGTGCGAGAAATTAGGAAAGTAGGATAGGATTAGAGAGGAGATACCGATGCACATTGGTTTTGAATGTCTGCACATTGAAATGGCAGGCAAACATTGAGCCGGATGAAGCATTCCACATTCGTGTAGTGCGGCTGAAAAAAAAATCTCTGTACCTGACAGTATGGCCGAAATTGGACTCAAAGTTTAGACATCAGTTAAGGGCATTTCTAGAAGTACGGGTATTACGTTTGAATTGTTTGAGGGGAAGAATAAAACTGGCTATTTCACTAGAGCACTGTTGATGAAAATAGCGGTAGAATAATGATAGACATGAAACATCGAGAGATGCAAATGTTTCAGTAAGACATGGGTCACCTATCATTTTTATAGCTCTCTTTTGAATTCTGTCCAAGAGACTCAAGTGGGTTTTTGGAGCACCTGCCCAGATAGGGGAATTGTGCTCGAGCTTCGGAAGAATAAATGCTTTATATATAAAAAACAGATCAGAAGGGGTAAAATACTTCTTGCATCGGCGGAGAAAACCTAGAGACTTAGCTGCGTTTTCGGTAACGTCAAACATGTGATCACTCCACAAAAGATGGTCTGTGATCACTCCACAAAAGATGGTCTGTGATGCACCTCTTCGCTCATGATAATTTTCGACACTAAATCTTCCTCTTCGTTGTTGAGATTGAGGATGGCTTGACAGTAATTCACACGCAACGGACGGTCTGCAGTCATTAACTGATGCACTGTTTGCAGGTTATACGGGAAAATGTGTAAGTCTTTCACTAAAATTAGTTGTAGGGTCCGTCTGGTGATCTTCAATTGCGTGGTCCGTCGTCTGGTTGAAATTTATTCGTTCTTAGCGATATCTGCAGCCACAGCGGTGATAATCTCGATCGAACAACCAGTCCGGTAGTGCCAGTCTGTTTTAGTCAAGTAGCTAAGCACGGGAATGTTTGCCCAGTTTTAGCTGCACAGTAAGGAAATCGATTATTGGTGTCAAATATGATTGACGTAAGACGCCATTTGCAAACATTTTAACATCTTCCGATAGGGTTAATAATTTTGCGCCTCCTTGTACCTAGGTTTTTTTATAAAAGATGGAAGTAATTATTTCTCGTTCTTATCTGGAAACCATTTCTAAGGAATACACCCACCCAAAGCTTGAGCTTAACTATCAAATCTGAGCTCGTGCTCCCACTACTCATTTGAATTTGTTGGATAGAATTCAGAATAGATCCCTAAAACTTAAAGGAGACACATCTATTACGAAAACCTGTCTTTCACTGTTTTATCACTTTTTATTAATATGTTCAATTGAAATAGCCAGTTGCATTCCTCCCCTTAAAAAAGTCTCATCTGTCCAGTCTTACTTCGGACGTACTGTCAAATATAGAGGTTCTTTCTTTAGCCGTACTTCTGGAATACTTTGGCTTTCTCGATTTCTCCCCTTATGGTGATGTGATTAAATCCTCACCACGTTACCTGAACGCTCGCACTGTGTTACACTATAACATTATAAGGGAAATCATGACCCCCTGAGTGTGTGCAAATTATAAGAAAAACATCAATCCCTCCAAAAAGTTGTCTAAATACTTTCAAAAATTCCAAACTCCCACATCTTCAATATCAGTTTGTTGCACTGTATTGTCATTTTTGTGGATATTTCAATACAACTCGAACAAGGAACCATTAGTATTTATTTGGGAAACGAAACAATTTTATAACAAAACAATCAAAGAACGATTAATGACAAATGTGAATGTCCTCCTTTCACTCCATGGGCTTTTGTATTCGATTCTGGCTAAGGCACGTTTTCCTTGCGCCTCGTCCCTCGGTGTCCCTATCCGAGGCGTATTCATTCCTATTCCGAAATGCAAACAAAAATTCCATGATAAATGAGAAACCATTAGTTAGTCATCTTCCTGTTCCAGCAAATATGCTCCTCATCTTGTACCCATACACATAGATACACATAGCAGGACAGTAACTATATAGCATGGCAGCCAGCAGTAGCAGCTTATCTAGCCCTGTATGCACACAAATAATAATTTCCTCGGCAATTCAGCAAACTAATGGCGAAATAAATTTGAAATGACGTCTTCCTGTTCTGGATCTGGATCTGGATCTGTTGGATCTGTGAATCTATCGCACTGTTCGTTGACTAAAGTTTAAAGTGTCCTTGCCCGGCCCGTCGTCCGTCCCTAGCAAGACTTATAAGGATGCAATTACAGTTTTAGAGAATTTTATTGTTGTTGTTGTTAGAATTTTGTTTAATATGAATTGCTTTTTACTAGAATTCCAAATTGTCCTCAGAAGGGAAGATGAGGAGGATGTAGGGCCCATCAGTGATGAATTTTCTCCGTTAATATTTTTCGAGGGCTAGGAGGATGCAAGAATCAACTCAGCACAGTTGGATTTTTCTTTTGAGCGAAGATTTTACATTTGCCGCATTCGAAAAATGGAATGAAGGACCTTTTTACACGAAACGAAAACCTGCATTACAAGAATTTATTTCGCTCCTTGAATATTGTTGTAATCTGTAATTATTGTATTTTCAAAGGATGCACCAGGCCCTCATGCTCTCTTTGCTGTATAATACTGCTCGCTGGGAACAAGTTGGAAACAATGTAAAATAAGGATCTGTTCACTGGCCCGAATTTTTTTAATGACTTTGTTAATTGTTATCCTTTGTTCTTTCTTTTATTTACAAAATGCCAGTGGATGTCCTTTTTTGGAATTAATTTTTAATGAAATTTTAATATAACAGCTAATTTTTTGTTTGAATTGTGAAACAATTAAAAAGCAAACACGAACAGTTGACACAGGTTGAGGAAGGTGGATATTTTTGACTTTTTGTATGAGTTTAAGTAGGTCGAATCCGAGTTATTGTTGATAGCTTAGGCTGATGCAAAGTTTAAGCCTTTCAAATGCAACCTGGATTCCACAGAACTTGTATGGAAGCACAGAAAGAATTTATGTTGGTAGAGTGCATTATTGAGAAGATGTTGTATTATCTCATTTATTCGAGTTGAATACGGACTTCTGGGAGTGTAAGGAAAAATAATGCTGAGTGCGACTCGAATTCACACTCCTAACTATGCTATTCACTCGCTGAAAAATTTATGAGAAAACATGAAATTTCATGGCGTGTCTCATCTTTCCTTATATTTTAGTCAAAGTATCCCTTTATGACTTATTTTCACACAATTTTTTCTTCAGAAATGAGGCTCATTTTTCACGCAGTGGCGACATGCGTTATCCATAAAAATTATCGCATATTGGGAGTCAAAACTGATGAACGTGTAACCGAACCGTATCAATCAATTCTCGAATGTTAAGAAAATCTTTTAGGCCATAATCGGAGATACGGCTTTGAAAGACATGTATATTCATCTTGAAGGTGCTACATCACACAAGACCATTGACGGATACCCTTGGAGTGCTTGGAGGTTTTCAATGACTTAAACCTCAACGGTTAGTGTATTTTTAATAATTTATTTTATTTCAGAATGCGCAGGGATTCAAAAAAGAGGGTCTCTCTCAAGTGGCTTGGGCGTTTTTTTATAAGCTTGGCAGAAAGTTTTTCCAAAGTAATTTTACTTAGAAAATGCTAGCTAATGGTTGAAAAGATTTTCAAATAAGTTGTACGACTTAAAGTTTTTATCATCGTACAAATAAAAACTAAATCTCAAAAAAAAAATATTGAGCCCTTTTTGAGATATCGAATTTTCCAAGAAAAATGGATTTCTTTTTTTTTAATAAAAAAAATAATTTTTTTTTTAAAGTCTTGAAATGCAAAGATTTTTAAACTTTTAAGAAGCTTCGGTATGAAAAATTTCATTAAAATCCGTTATGCTGACAATGAGAAATTCAAGATTCAAAAAAATGCCTTGATGGCACGTACAGTCTGTAATATATTAATTTCATTTATTTTTATTAAATTATAGATCGTAAAAATTAAACGAAAAAATACAAATTTTATCAAAATTCTCGGAACCGTTTTCGATAAAAATACGATTTTCGACAACCATTTTTTAACATTTGTATGGAAGGTACTGCTAGTTTTAGGTAAAACATTTTTTTTTCTCAAATCTTGTAGATTATGTTATGTTTGAAAAACTTCCACAATAGGGTTTTCGAAATATTGAGTTTCCAAAAACAAATTTTGAATTTTTATTTAAAAATCCAAAAAATAAAGAATTGAAAATTTGAAATGTAATAATGTTGAAACTTTGGGGGAGCTTTAGAATAAAAAAAAATGATTTAAATCGGTTGTACCGTTTTCGAGAAATTCAAAAACAAAAAATATGGTTCCAGGGGGGCTACCAAAAATAACAATTTTTGGAAAATTTTTATCAACTATTACCTAGCTTTAACTAAATGAAATTTTTGATTTTTTTTTTAATTATATTTTATATATTATAAATTTAAATTATAATAAATTTCGAAAAAAATCGTATGGCAGGTACCGTCATTTTTGGTCTTAAACAAAAAAAAAAAAACAAAAAAAGTGTGGGGGAAAAATTAAAAATGATATCTACCAAGTCTAAAGAAAATCGGCTGAGCTGTTTCGGATGTAGTCGAAAAGACAGGCAGACAGACAGAATTGTGAGACCTACTTTTTTGGAATTCACTATCATCGTAATATTTTTATATAAGAAATGTCTTTGAAGTTTTTCTAAATAAAAATTGTGATCCCAATTTTAAGTATTTAATATTATACAATTTAAGAAATAATTTCAAAAACTTATCGTTCACTCGTTCCAAAGCAATATTTCTTCGAAAATGTGCGTTTTCAATATTTATAGAAAAAGAGCAAAGGCATTAAAATTCAAAAAATTAATGCACTAGGTATGCTCCTAAACTATAATCTTAAGCAAAAAAACTAAGTTAATTTTTTAGTGCAATATTATCTTTTATTTTAAAGAACGTGCCCTTCTCTTAGGAAAAAGTTTGGATCCGCCTTTGCATACTACACCAGCCGTGTACTCGTAAGTTCCATTGCAAGAAAAATTTGCAGAATGAGTTCTTCAACGTTTTGGTGATATAATCTGAGCATCCAGATCGTTGCTTTTGGATTTCGTTTATTCGCATAATTCGAAATTAATCGACACTTGAAAATAAAATATTCGTCAAGTAATGAACACATTATTGCCCACTTTGTCTCGAATAGTCATTGAAAAGTTAATTTCATTAATAAAAGCAGGATCTAAACAAGATGAAATAAAATGCACGACTGGGTCGCACGAACTTGCTCTTATGTAAACGACTAAGAATTTCAAAAATGAATGTTATTAGAGAAAAACTGTTCATAAGCATAAAATTAATTTTTAAATAACTAACACAACTTCTTTAGTAGTTGGGAGCTAAAAACAGGATGCCATGTGATTCAAGCAAATATTAGCTTAAGCAAGAACAAAAATTATGTCTTAACTAGTTTCTTAAAAAAATAAGCTTTTATATACAAAATTCTTATAACATTTTTAAGAAAAAATGTTGGTACGCACATTCAAAGTTGTTATTATTGTTCGAATAAAAATTAAATTTACAAAAAAAAATATTGAGCCGTTTCTGAGATATCGAATTTTCAAAAAAAAAAAATGGATTTTTTTTTTTTGAAAATTCAAAAATATTTTTTTTTAAGTTTTGAAATGCAATGGCGCAAAATTTTAAACAACCTTTTAATAAGGGCTTAGCAATTTACTAGTTAGCAAATTGTTAAAATTTTAGCAACTAGTAAATTATTAATTGCCTTTTGTTAAATATGGTGCAACTGAACACGTCCAAGCAATGACAGTTCGTGAAAAAATACAAATCAAACAAAACTAAATTTGATGATTTGTCAGAAGTCAAAGTGACAACCTACAATTTATTTTGTAGTTCGTATAATTTGTCATAGTTTTTATTTTTCCTAGTGTTGAAGGTATGTGTTTATTTTAAAATATTATTTCAATTCAAAATAATAATTATCTTTTCATCAAATAGCGAGAAGTTTGCTGTTCTCACTCACAGAAGCATGGATGAGGAGAAGAATACTATTATAATAAAGTGAGTAGATCGTTTGATTCGTGTTTCTTAAAATATGTATGTTATTGCTCTGTTTTTTATGTTCAACAGATTCCAACAAACAAGTCTTCCAGGATGTTTTGGACAAAATGAAGCACTCCTGCGCCTGCCGTACGTAAATGTGTATACTAATGGACAACACTCTTGGACCCCGTCGTGGTACGGTGCGCACAGACGAGAATGTGGATGCTGTAACCAAGAGTGTGAGGCTCAATTTGCGGACTTAAACTCGTCTTCAATCTATCTCAACAGCTCAACATTTCAAGCACTAGCCCGATTAGAATTCTGCACAAAGATCTCGGATTATTCGTTTACAAGGTGCAATTGAATCAGCAATCGAAGGCGCACGACCATCCCCTTCCATAATTAATCGGAATATTTGCTCTTGCTAAAAAAGCAATTCCTGTTGAAGTTCAACCAAACAACGCTAATAGACTAAGAGCCCACAGCAATTTTTCAGTGTGATTGATATCAAAAAAAAAATAATTAGCATAATTAGATAGGCCTTTAGTAGTTATTTACAAATGTGAACGTCTTGCATGCTCTAGTGGGAGCAATAGCGCATAAAAGTGCATCAGATATGCAGTTCTTTGCAAGTCTAAATAATTGTGACAACTATGCCAAAATGTAGAGTTAAGCCCACTGAAGTTTTGCAGCCTTCTGCTTACAAGACGTGATACGAGGGCACTTCTTGCATGAAAAAGGCCGTCTTCAAAACGTCTTTGAACTTGATATTTGCAATGAGAGCACTCATTTATTCATTTTGAATTTATGGCAAATTTTGTATCACAATTTTTAAAACTTTGGAAAGAACTGCATTTCTGCAGTTCATGAATGCAAGACGTTCACATTAGTAAATAACTACTAAAGGCCTAACTAATTATTCTAATTATTATGTGTTATCAATCACACCCAAAAAATGCTGTGGGCTCTCGATCTAAAAGGAACTTTTACGAACAATGTGATAAGCGAATGTAATATTCAAGTTGCTATGCAGATGGGATCGGCTTCAACACATGGAATCGGTTACATATATCGGTGACATCGAATGGGCAGATTTGCCTGAAGTATATTTATCTATATTTAATTTATGTGATTTTGTACAAAGTATTCTTAAGTTTGTAGATAAAAACTAATAGAAAAAATTACTTAAATTACTGTGAATTCAAATATGTCCAGCCTTCTAATATAATTCGGTTCTTTTTTCTACTCCAGCTAAGCTATTAATATTACTTCTATGAGAATTTAATATGAAATTGCCAAGAAACTTTTTTCTAGGCAAATGACAGAAGTCATATGGATTTAACTAAAAGTTAAAAAGGCCAGTGCGTGATTTTAACTTTAGTAAAATGTTAAGAGAGTAATATGTTAAAATCTTTTAAAATTAGCAAAATCCTTAGCAATTTACTAAAATGACTTTAACATATTACTAAATCGTTTAAAATTTTGCGCCAATGGTTTTTAAACTTTTTAGAAGCTTTTCTATAAAAATTTTCTTAAAAATTCATTATGTCGATATTGAGAAACTTTAAATTTGAAAAAATGGTTTTATGGTAGGTACAGTCAGTAAAATCTTGATTACCAATTTTTTTTTTTATTAAATTATAGATCGCAAAAATGAATCGAAAGAAAAATAAATGAGTAAAATTCTCGGAACCTTTTTCGAGAAAAATACGATTTTCGAAAACCGTTTTTTAACATTTGTATGGAGGGTACCGTTATTTTTAGGTAAAATAAACTTTTTTTCTCACATTTTGTAACTTATATCAAGAAACTTTTATTTATCAAGTTTTAATAAAATTGAGCATGTGGTTTTTGAAATATCGAGTTTTGAAAAATGAATTTTTTTGATCTGTGGGACAGTTTTTGAGAAAAAAAATATTTGTGAAATTTCGAAAAAAATCGTATGGCAGGTACCGTTATTTTTGAATACAAAAAAAAGAAATAACGTGTGGTGGGGGGGAATTAAAACCGATATCTATCAAGTTTGACGAAAATATCAACTTTGATCAAAATCTCGAGTTCATTTTTTTTACGAATGCATAACTTGCCTTATAGTATCTATAACTCGCAAGTAAAAGTATATGACATCACAATTTTAACAGCCCTTTTTGAGAAAAAAACAAAAAACGATTTTATGTTTTATAAATAAATTTGGTGGTGCAACAGCTCGGAGTGAACCAGGACCTAGTGACTTACAACTCTCAACCATTCCTGTGTGCGTGTTACCAGGAACGGAGGGGACCTACAATTTTCTGCCGATTCCGAACGGCTAATGAGCAGCACTTTCCATGACAAGAGATACTCTTGGAGAATTTGTCAATTTCTCGCAAGAGGCAGTACACCCCTGAAAAAAACTTTGCAGCGGCTGAGAATCGAACTCGAGACCTTCCGCATGACAGTTCAACGCACTAACCATTATGCTAAGGGGTACTACATTTTATGTTTTAAATACTTTAAAAAAACTGTTGAGTACCAAATTTAATAACAAAATTGATCATGTGAGTTTCGAATTAATGAGTTTTCAAAAAAAAAATGATATGGTATTGAAGTCGTGCTGCAAACGTCGATATGAATTTTCTTCACATGATCGATCCACTTAATTTGTGTAAATGACACATTTTCTTAACCTTTTGGTAGTGTCAAAGTTTTCAGTACAACCCTCCGGCAAATTTTGGCGAAGAAGAGATTTGTCTTCAACGTTATCCTGAGAAAGATTATCATTATAACAGGGATATTAAAGCTGAACATAATTTGATAAAGTTCTTCTATGTACAGACCGTCCTAAGTAGAGAAGAATATTGGAATATTGGTTCGAGTTATGCGTACTCCCATCTGTTTCATTCCTTGTAAATATGTATTTTTAGTTTTTTATTTTTAATGACAAAATGAAATGAAATATATTTCTTGTACAAAAGATTTAAATACAAATTTATTTATAAATAAGCACATTTATTTTCATTTCATTTAGTGAATTTTTCGTATTCGTTCTGTCCTCTGCTATGTGGCACAATTGGTGGATCTTATAAAATTTACACTAGGGACGTAAGTGGTTTGAAATTTCTGCTCCATCCTTGCTTAGGAAAAATATTAAGGATACTGACAATTTTTACTGAGCAAATTATAGTGAAACAAAAAAATAGTTTAAATTCCATAAATTAGTCAAACTTTTTAATAGACTACAGGATTTCCAATTTTAAACATTAAAGACTAAATAAAAAAAAATATTTTTACGTTTTATATCTCCTTTAATAGCAAAATCAGCTTCACTTCAAAATCATAAAAACAATCCATGGGGTCGTGCTGATTCTAGTTATTATGAGTCTGTGCAAACTTCGTACGAGTGCAATAAAAATATCTCATCATGTAGAGCTTCAACCTTATTTGTGTCTCCGACGAAGTTGTTTCAAGTCCTTTCCCTACGTTGTTTCTACACACATTAAATTATTAATGAGTCATTGTGTCTTCTTCAACCCCATAATGTAGTTTCTGTGAGACTATAAGACTTCTCAGTCCTCAGGCACAGTCACACAAGAACTATTGTGTCCTCTCATTAAAATAAAACTTTTTTTAACAACTTTCCTACTGCATGTAAGACTTCTATGGAACACCCCATGTCCAAGTACCAAGTGTCACTTTTACAGCGAATTGTTTTCACATTTAGTTTAAATGACGGCTCTTCAAATTTGGCCAAAGTAAAAGGATCAACATTTCCCACTTGGGAATTCACAGCAAACGAAATGAATGCTTAAAAGGACTCCAAACACATTCCCATAAAGCTGCACTTATATTTCTTGCCTTCCATAAGTACTGCGAGAAAAGGATGATTGAATAGCACCTTTATGAGCATTCACGATGCAACATGGACAGAGAGACAGCGTAGATTCATCATCGTCACTAGTCGAGTTGACATCATCGTCATCGTCGTCGTCGTCATCATTTCAGCCAACCAACTCGCTTATTCCCTAGTTTATATAGTTCACAGGCGGAAGTTGACGATGAATAAGGACATCATTATGGAGTAGTTCTTGCATCAGTTCTAACTACATGTTCACTATACACTGCATATATATTTTTGTACTTTGAAGGAGTTCATCTTGAAGTATCAGCAGCCCAGTGAAGAGATAAGCATCGTGTTTTTGCCCCAAACAGGAACATCCTTTATCTTTTCTGTTCCTTTCAATTTGAATTCAAAGAGCAGCAGTTGTAGTGAATGAAAAGAAAAGAATGTTGTTTGCCTTTTTACATCGAAAAGGGAAAAAAAATAAATAAAAATTGTAAGTGAACACAGGAGAAATGTTGAACAGACAGACTCTTGAAAGGACGAGAAATATTTGCTTCTTGAAGAAAAGTGCACGATTAGATTGCAAGTAGGTACTTCCTACTCGTGCGTGTTGATCTTTCGTAAGTTCTTCAGAATAGGAAGCTTTGCTACAAATTTCTAAAGATTATACTATACCTTATTTACGTAGGAATCTTTGTATATATGCTTAAGTATGTATATTTTTTTTTTTATTTTTAAGTGATAAATTGACCTTTTTGAGTGAAATGAAAAATGATTGTTGCTAGCGACATCTGTATTGAAGACTGCACTGTCCCTGATAAAATTTTTTTCACATATTTCTATTCCGGTGTTTCCAGGGTCTATTTATTACATTTGATACATAAATTTGTGTTTTTTTAAATATAAGGGGTGGGTAACGTCTGATATTTAAAAGAACTAAAAGAAGATTGAAAAAATGTTAAACAAAAAAAAATATAAAAATCTGTTTTTTGGAAGTACTATTATACATACGAGTATAACCCAATTACATTTATGATGATCGGAATTATAAAACAGCGACTTTAAATATTCGTATCAAGCAATTAGATATAAAAGTGATCGATAGGTAAATTTCGAAAGAATGAAATAGGGAGGACGTAGATGATGATCTGGCAAATTTGGTGGCGTTTGAGGACCATTGCAGCACAGCAACAATTAAAAATGCTACCACCGGTTTTGTTCAGGGATGGGTGGGTACGAGTTTTGGGAAGATTCTATTAATGCAGCGTTTCATCTCCACTGGATTAATACATATAAGAGGATTTTCGTTTTTTTGGAACAAACGATGGGAAGAACGGAGGCGTACTTCAATGGGCGCAGGAAGTTTTTTTTTTTCATTTTGCTGGTAAAAACTTACCAAAACCCGAAACTCTTCTTCTAAATTGAATGAATACGCACGATTTAATTTTCAAATGAAAAATTGATAATTTTAATAGGAAAACCTTTACAAGTATGGGTGAAAAACCCAAAATTTCATTCCACATATAAATTTAAAAATATGTGTAAATTAATTTAAATTGGCTATGCTCCAAGCCGCTCCAAGCGAGCTGTGCTAGAAGCGTTCAAAGCTATTTATGAACAGGCGAAACGCGTTGGTCTTGAAGTTAATGAGGACAAAACAAAGGATATGCTATCAACAAACAAGGCCTCATCTATCCATCGCCTAAGACTAAACGTCACTGTTGGGAGCAGAAATTTCGAGATAGTCAAGAGTTCACCTACCTCGGAACAAACATCAATCCCACGAATGACACCTTAGTGGAAATCCGACAAAGAATTACCCTAGCAAACCACTGCTACTTCGGTTTGCCTAAACAAATGGGTTCAAAACTCCTTTTTCGAAAGACAAAGTGCACGATATACAAAACGCTAATTTTACCAGTTCTACTCTAGGGCGCGCGCGCCGCGGCGTCGAGTGCTGGACGATAAGTAAAAAAGGGGAATTGATACTGGGCACTTTCAAGGGAAAAATTCTTCGGCGGATATTTAATCCTATATGCCCTCCCCGACGGGTTTCACCTTGTCGTGGTGGGGAGGCTTATGTCTATTCTCCAGCTGCACGCCCAGCTGGAGATTTAGACAACTAAGGAAACCAAAGGGAGTAGAAGGTTTGAAACGGTGTGTGATGGTTAAATCTCCGGCTACTAGTGTGGCTGGAGATTTTAAGGTATTTCCAGGTTTTGAATGATGAATTAGGGTGAAATTGGTAAGGTTTCCGGCTACTTGCGTGGCTGGAGATCTTTAAGGTTTTTTACAAGGATGATGAAGGGTGAAATTGGTGAAGTCTCCGGCTACTTACGTGGCTGGAGATTTCTTAGGTTTTACTTGGTCATGAAGGGTGAAATTGGTAAGTTTTCCGACTGCTTGCGTGGCTGGAGATTTTTAAGGTTAAAAAAAGGTTAAGGTGAGCGAAAGACTAGGAGCATCTTGCCTAGTTCGTCGCATGGCGAATGAAGACGAAAAGGAAGCACACTAAATTGTTGGTTACTACCCCGGCCGACTTCTTGGTGTTTGTATACTCAGGGTTGACAGGTTGCAGGAACTCATCTGGAAGTGACCTCGGTTGCGAAGCTCCACCGGAAGCTATATCCTGGTACCATGGGAGATAGTGCTCATTTGAGTTTAAGGGTTGAGTTTTAACCTCTGCTCAAACCTTATCCATGAGGTAGGCTCCCTAGTGGGAGCATCATGGTGGCTTGGTTTATTCCGAATGCGGAGACAAATGGTTTTCAAGATTCTTTTCTTGAATTCAAGAGGTATTAGGTAGACCTTGCATCCAAAGCAAGAGGTGTGCATATGCTGCAACATATCACAACTTTGCGACCGAGATAGCTAGCTCTGTCGGGGTTTATGGTTAGGACCCAATCTAACTCCAATGTAGGTAGGCCTCCCGTAGGATTGAGCCATAATAGGCAGGTGCTCATGTTAAACCAAAAGACGATTCTGGGCCTATATGCGAAGAGGGCGAATGGACGAGAAGATTTAATCGTGAATTATACGAACTGTACCAATATGTGGATGTAGTCCAAAGAGCCAAAACGCGTCGACTACACTGGCTCGGACAAATCGAGCGAATGGACAACAACCCTCCAGCCAATAAAATCTTCGAATCCCAGCCCCCACGTTCGAGACGACGAGGAAGACCGAACCTCTGCTACAGGGACCAGGCGGTTCAAGAAGCAAGAACGTTTGGTCCCAACGACTGGAGGGAGCGAGGGATCGTAATCGATGGAAGACCGCATTATCTCAGGCAGAAACCCTCCATGGATCGGGAGACGGAAAAGTAAGTAAGTAAGTAAATTTAGCAAAAGGCCAACGTAAAAAAAAAGTTAATAGAAAACAGTTTTTGTATTGAAAGGTTACATTATTGAAATGTGCCGTAAAACGAGAGGAAACCAAAAGTGACTTTTAGGAAGGACTTTTGAATTACAAAGAAGAAACTGTGGTTTGAAAATCCCGTATTTTGATAAAACAAAAAATTGGAAACCAAGTCCTATTGGCTCACAAAAAAACAAAGATTTTGACTGCTTCAATAAATACCAAGATTTTTATCTTTGTTCTTCAAAAATGGAATTTTCTTCTTGAATTTTCTGGCCCATCAGCCTCTAGCTCTTGAAATAGCTAAGTTCAAAAGAACTCTTGTCCTCGAGTCTCTTTCACTGTGCCATCTCCGTTTCTAAACCATATCAGCTTTCTCATTTATAAATAATCCCCAGTGAAAGGGTTCATTCACAATAGAGATAGCTCAATAAACGAATTCAGCTGACCTCCGTTTAATTCCACTAATGTTTAAAGTTAAACGAAAAATCATATATACACGAGGTAAGTCCCCTCGCAAACATACCAGACTTGCCCCATTAAGCAATCCAAAATAGCGAGGAAAAAATTCTTTTTCACGCGTAAAGTTACAATTCCCTTAAACCATAGACCTTTGGACAGATTTGTGGGATTTGGGGAATCACGTGCACAAACACTCTTTGTTGGGCTCTCAGACGTTTTTGTTTGAATGATGATGTTACCAGTTTTGAATTTTCTGTCAATCGTATGTTATGTGGGCCAACTGTCACACATATTGTTGGACATGGTTCATCTGTCACATGCCTCGCCTTTTTGGCAATGGACGATTATTCTTGAGTACCTGTTTTTGTTGTTTTTCCAAGATGCTTCAGGAGTAGGGCTCTGGCTGATGGTCCAGGTTAGCACTAAACTCTGCCAGTATTTTGGAGCCGCAACAGAAAGAGGAGGTGGTAATGAAAAAGAGAAACGAATGAGCGGGTGAAACTTGTAATCGTAAGATTTACCGCAAAAATATACTGCTGGTGACTAAGATATGTGACGTTAACAATCAAAACGGTGCTAAAGGCACTTTTTTCAAAATATGGAGTGTGGTATACCAAAATTTGCGTATCAAAGAGAGCTATAAAATGGTGGATAAATTTTATTTCAAAACGGGCTTGTTTAGAAGTTATTACTATTTTAATTTTGAGTTTACGATCAAAACGAGGCTATTTGTTATTTTTTTAACAATCAAATGGGTGCTATTTTTCATACAATGCTAGTAATTTTCAAAACAGCTCTATTTTTCTCTAAATGAAATCAAATATATAGGATTGTTTTTCAGAAGGAGCTAAAAAATTTTGGGCGCTAAAATGTTTGATCCTTATAGAAGGATCTTTAGTAGTTTACCTATCATGCGATGTGCTATCGACCAGTTGCTCTTTTCAGAAAGTTGAAGATTATCTTATAATTAAAATAAGGATAGGTATAATTCTGTTTTAAAACATAATGACCAGGGCAGAACTTTAAACCCACAAAATGTGTACAAAAATAAAATAAAAACTATAGCGACGATGAAAACCCATCATCGTCACCATCACCGGGCTAAACTGTAGTGCAGATCTCGGTCCAAATAGCGATAACTGGGAGAGGACCGAGATTTACAAACGAAGTCGACAACTAGCTGCAGCCGCGAGTTAGCCATCATCATCATTAATATGCTTCACCATATCGGTACTGAAAAGCGGAGCGAGCAATACAAAACCTTATCAAACACCGGCTGCAACTCAGAGCACATGAAAATATCATCATCGACATAACATGCATTAGACTATTAGAGCTTCAACATTCTCGGACCCAAATAGCTGTAACTGGCAGCGGCGCGAGAAAACACAAGTTATCAATGATCCGCTGCATTTCGACCAACATAGAGCAACAACAACAAAAACATGGGCAATAATTCTTAACTGAAGGTGGATCTTTTTGAGCTGATTGATATTTTGCATTCCATCTTCATTCGTCTTAGAGACTAGTGCGGTTTTCTTTATTACAGACGACTTTATTAAAATTGTATTGCCTAACTTACAACTTCAAGGGATTAAGATGGAAAGCCAAACAAAAGCACAAGTGGTAGATAGCGCTGTAGCCAAGAAAAAAAAAACTAAAACCAAGAATCCCGCAGCTTCTAGGAAGTCGTTTAAATCACCAAAAAAACACACGTGCAATCATAACTCCATCAGTACATTTAGATGCAAAAGAACCACCAGAGAAGAAGTCATACGTTTTTGTGAAATTTTTTACAACCTTAAAACGAAAATTGAACATGATGCGTTCATATTGTCTCACACTAAATGTAAGCAGCCGAAGAAGAACTCTATTAAAAAACGGAGCGCTGTTATTCAGTATTTTATAAGAACATCAAACAAAAATTTGCGCAGAGTTTGCCAGAAGATGTTTTGTGGAGTTCTTCATATTGGGCGCAGGAGAAAAGAACAAATATGCAAGACACACATGGAAACTGGAAAATTGCCTTTGGAAAGATGAGAATCATCGAAGTTTGCTAGCAGAAAACAAGCCATCGTTGCTTTCATAAGCAAGTTCAAAACACTTGAGATACATTACTGCCGAGCCAAAAATAAAATTCGCCAATATCTTCCAAGTAACTTAAATATTTCAAAAATGTACGAAATGTATTTGAACGAACTTTCAAGCAATCATACTTCCGTTTTGTTTTCAACCATAATTTTAACTTGGGTTTAAATCACCATCTCAAGACCAGTGCTCAGAATGCATTCGATTAAAATATCAGATACAAATGGAAAAGTATCCACCCGGAAAGCAAAATTGATGATTGAACTTACTCTTCATAAAAGAAAAGCAAAAGCGTTTTTTGATTTGCTTAAGGAAAGTCGATCAGATCTTTTAACCATTTCATTTGACTGTCAAAAAAATATGGTACTACCTAAGGTGCAAGACCAAGCTGCGTACTACAGCCGCCAGATCAATTTGTTTAACTTTGGAGTTGTACAAGGATATTCCAAGGCAAAGCACTCAAAGGAAAATATTAATTTATATGTTTGGCTAGAGCATGAGAGAAAAAAGGCTCAAACGAAATAGCCTCAGCTGTTTATAATACGCTTTGTGGTATCAACATCCAAGGGAAAAATGTGGTACGTCTTTGTGCCGATGGTTGTGCAGGCCAAAATAAAAATACAACATTAATGTACATGGTTTCATATTGGCTGAAAAAGAATCCATCAGTTAAGCAAATCGAAATAATATTTCCAATTGTTGGTCATTCCTTTTTGCCGCCGGACAGAGTCTTCGCCAGTATAGAAAAAAAAGTCCAATGTGAGGAAGCCATCCTCCTTCCTGAAAAGTATTACGAAATTTTCGGTGAACATGGTACCGTAAAAACACTTGGAACGGCGGAGTGTCCAGTAATGGATTGGAAAGCTGCTGCCCAAGAATACTTAAAGCCAACTATTAAATGGCATTTTAAGTTTAAGCCAACTAAACGGTTTGTCTTAACAAGATCTTCTGACGTTATCAAAACAAGAGGCGAGATGAGCTACAAATCAGACGTTGAAGTTTCAAGGTCCGTAATGCGCCCGGGTAAAAAAATTGACATGATGGATTTTAGATCATTGCCCTCAGGGATTCCTCTTCTAGAAGCAAAAAAGAAAGATGTTGACAAACTCCTAAAACACCATTGTGGGCAAAAATGGAGAGAAAACAATGAATTGAAATTTTATAGGGAAATTATAGATACAGAAGTAGTTGTGCAAGATGCTGAGGATGAACCAGATGTCTGTGAGTTTCTCGAAGAGACTCAGAACTGCCGCGTTTAGTCCTTGACTAAATTTTTACTTTTTATTCAAGCTTTCATTTATCTTCCTATGATAAAAACTAAAAAAAATTGTTGTGAATTATTGTTAATGTTACCACCTTAAGTTAATGAAGAAAAAAGTATTATTCTTTTATTTATCTTATTCATATTCTTTGTTATCATTATTAATGAATCATTAATTCATTAACAATTATTAATGAATTCCAATAAAAAGAACTTTTCCTTGCTTAAATTTTCTCTTCTTTTTTAATTTTACAGGCATTTGACAATCAAAACGATGCTATTTAAAAAAATTATTTTCAAAACGCGCTAAATATATTTTAAACAAACAAAACTGCCTAAAAAAAATTAAAATTTCACTAAAGGAAAAAAATAAAAGGTCCCTTTAGTATTTCTTTTTTGTCAATCTAATAAAAAAGACTTCTCCAAATTTTACAAAATTTACTGCAGTGAATTACCTGAAATATTTTAGGAATTATAGGTTTTCGGCCTTTTGCTCGGTTTCATGTTCATTTTTTTTATCCTCTGTTTGATTGTTAACGTCACATATATCTATTGCTTTCTAAGAATCAAGAAAAGTTCTCTTCGACATAATTGTGTTTTTAAAAGGTAAGTTGGAGCTTAAAATAAGTTTGTCATAAACAAATATGAATTTATGCAGGAATAATAAATTTAAATTATTTAAAAAAGTTGAAATAATTTAAAAGACAAACTTTTGGGACACCAATTTTAAGTTATTGTAACTGTGCCAAAGCAAAATAAATAAATTGAATTAAAAAAAGGGGGTATTACCCTTTTTAAGATATCGAATTTTCAAAAAGAAATATTATTGTTTTCAAAAATCAAAAAATTATTTCTCTAAAACTTGGATATGCAAAGTTTTTGAAAATGTTTAGAAGTTTCTATGTACAAAAATCCATAACGACGACAATGAGAAAGCCAAACATCGAACAAAATAGTTCCATGATAGATATTTTCAGTAATGTCTTAAATTCAAAATTTATTTTATTGAAACATAGGTCGTAAAAATTCTAGTGAAACAAAAAAAAAATATATCAAATTTCTAAGTGCCGTTTAAAAAATACAATTTTCAAAAACACTCCCAAATTTTAAAAAAGCACTATTGAGTTTTCAAAAAAATATATTGAAAGTTTTTTTTTTAAATCCAATTTCTTTTTTGAAAATTTGAACACACAATACTTTTGAATCTTTTGAGAAGCTTCGGGATAAAAGAATTCATAAGAATCAGTTATGTAGGAGGTACTGTGGGAGGTACTGTTAATATCAATTCTTTGGCATGTTTTCGCAACTTACTTTATTTAATTAATTATAATTTGGAATAAAAATCGTAGGGCATATACCGTTATTTTCTACTTTAAAAAAAAATGTCTGGGGAAAAATTTTGAAATGCTTTCTTCCAAGTTTAAAGAAAATCGGCCGAAATCTTTACTGTTTAGTCCAACAGACAGTCAGACGCTTAGAAATGCGAAGCCGACAGTTGACAGGCGAGCACACAACCATCGTGCCACGGCCACCCCTGAGTGTATAAATATGGAAAGTAAAAATCAATCAACTAGATGCCATGTGTTAATTAATAAGGCAAGAGAAGAATACAATTCCAGGCAGTGATTACTTATTTACTTTCAGCACGCAGTAAAGAAGAGGAAGTAAGCCCCAAGCTAAGATTTTTTATAAGCATTTTTCAATATCCATTTTTCGGAAAATTTTTTTCAACCAATACCTAGATTTAATTAAATGAAATTTTTTTGTATCTTTATTTTTAAAATCTGTTGAACAGTTTTTGAGAAAAAAAATGTTTATAAAATTTCGAAAAAAATTCGTATGGGGGGTACCGTTATTTTTGGTCTTAAAAAAAAAAAGAAAAAAACGTGTGGGGGGAAAAAATTAAAAATGATATCTACCTAGTTTAAAGAAAATCGGCCGAGTCGTTTAGCCTGTAGTCGAACAGACAGACAGACAGACAGACAGACAGACAGAATTGCGAGACCCACTTTTTTAGTCTTCGCTATCATCGTAATGTCAACTTTGATCAAAATCTCGAGTTCGATTTTGTTTACGAATGCATAACTTGCCTTATAGTACCTATAAGTCGCAAGTAAAAAGGGGGAGGTGATGTGCTTTTTCGGAAGAAACATTTTTCAATGGATATTTGGTCCTGTACGTGAGGTGAGTAAAAGAGGAAAAGATTTGTCGCGAACTCTACGAGCTGGACCTGGATATTGATTTAGTCCTAAAATCCATAGCATGTCGAATAAATTGGCTCGCCCACATCCAACAAATTTCAGGAAAGCCACCACAAGACCACAACCCTAATGATGAGCAAGAAACTTGAATGCAAGTCATGTGGCTGCAAACCGAAAATCCTCTAGTGGATGTACACTATAATGGTAAGATGCATCATAACCTATGGTGCGGTTGCATGGCCCTAGCGAACTTAATTATCAATAGATTCAAAATAGCATTTTTGGCCTTTAGTGCACAAAAATTGGCATTTGGTCCCGGCGGCGATCTCACATGAACTCATCAGTTGACTGTGAGGGCCTTGTCAATACGCGATTTTTGTTAAATTCAGTTCATCTTACATAGATTTTTTGACACAAATCCAATGTGAACTTTATCCAACCAAGATTAAAATTGTAACAATTAACGCTAGTAAATTTCGCCCGTGGCCTGGCATTTTTTCTTTATAAAGGTTTTAATAATACAAATTCTATATACTACTGAAATAAATCAGGCCAAGTTTTGTAGACTAAAGAAGAAAAAAGCTATTTTGAATCAATAAGTCAAAAAGTCCTAAGTGCTAAGTCTTCTGCTTGGTTGATTTATTTCAGTAGTATATAGAGTTTGTATTATAAAAACCTTCATAAATAAATTGTCAATAGCTAGGAAAAACCTATGAAAAGTCCAAATGCTCTCGTGTATTTGGATTAGGGAAGTAATGAGAACCTGCCCTACCGCAACTATGAACGTTGTCCTTCATCTATACTTCTCCCCAAGGTCATCGGAAGCACGGCAATGGGAAATATCATGAGATTCTCAGAGGAAAACGCGGACAGGTAAAATTATTTGTCTCAGGGAAAGAGGCTTTCTCAGTAGGTACATAGTAGCAAACGTCTAACGTCTAACGATGATATGGTAAAAAATATAATTGGGTAGGAGAAGCAGTAAACTAAGCCCACGAAAGAAATACCATCAAGTGGAAAACTGATAACTAGAGATCAAGCCAAGGGACTGGTGCAGGAATCTTTGGGCCTAGAACCAAACTTTCCATACCGATGGGGCAGTCCACCAGCCATAAGGAAATAGATTAATCGTAATCTCGCAAAAAGCTATAGTAATTAGAATATTGCCATCTTGTCAGATAGGCAAGCTGCACTTAAGGTACAGAGCTCCTATATTATCAGCTGTAAATTAGTGTAGCCATCAGCTAGTATGGGGGTGCATAAGTAGGCTAATTGAACTTGGTAAAGAGAACAGGGTCATACTTCATTGGGTACCTGATCACGGGGGGGTTCATGAAAACAAGGAGGCAGACACCTTCCAAAAAATAGGCAGATCAGCTCCTTTCACAGAGCCTGGATCTAATTGGGCAATAGGAGAAAACATTATAAAACACGAAATTTAACAAGAAGAGGAGGAAAGAAGATCCAAAAACTGGAAAGAACTCCCAGAGCTAAGGCAGGCCAAAGAACTACTGGGCAATCACAACCAAGAACGTTTCATAAGGTTTATATAGGAACAACTCAAGAATAAAAACAGGTATCCTCATTGGACACTGCAAATTATGAAGACACCTAGGTTTAGTTGGTGTAGTAGGCAGTGCCACATGCAGATTCAGACCACATACTAGGAAAATATTGTCCACTCATGCACCAAAGGAAAAACTAATTGGGACACTACCAGTTAGAAGAGCTTACCTCCTTGAAGGTAAGTCAAATACTTAAATTTCTAAGAGTAATAGATTTGGAGAAGGAATTGTAAGATTAGCAAGCTCATCCAGAATTAGGTGGAACACAATAGATATCTAGGTCGCTGTGCAATAACTCCAATATAAAATTCATTTGATCATCGAGCAAATGAACAAGAGTGCTCCACCCAAGAGAGTCTTCGAATCTAAGCAAACAGGTTTTAGGTGGCATTAAACATCGAACCCCGATCGAAAGAATGTCATTGCGGGTGTCATGGTCGGATGACTTGAAGTAACGTGTTGGGAAATGAAGAGGATGAAAGCTGTCCTCTTTCAGGAAAAGACATTTCATGGATCGGGGAAGAAGACCAAAAAAAGTCGACAGTCTTCAAATTGACAAATTTGTCGTTTTTGGTAAGAAAATTTTGATTTTCAAATTGAAAATCACCGTTCTAAATAATATGACAACTAGACTTTTCAAATTGAGAATCGGATTTTTGATAGCGAAAATTGAAAATCGAAAATTTATATATTGACGATTGTTGATATTAGTCGACAAATGAAACTGTCAAAAAGACAACGTTTGGATACTCAAAATCTATATACATTTATAGAAATATGTAGATTTTTGGCCCGAGTCCCCGCACTCACAATTTGTTGTGTTATTATTTTTTTATTTATTTATTTATTTATTTCATCTACCAGCAAAGCCTTACAGATTACAATATAATTAAAGAATAAAATTACTTAATCTACTATTACATAATTATGGCTACGAGTTAAATAAAATGTTTTTGAAGCAGTTTCTTGACAGATATAAGTCCATATTTTGACATGGTTTATTAAGTGTTGAAATAGTCCTCGATATTGGCTCATTTTGACCGTTATTTGTTCTATGTAAAGGCTGAAAAAGAAACTGTCTTTACCTTATATTTCTAGAAGGAGCGAAAATGGGTATCATAAGCAAAAGAGCAAGGCTTTTTATATGATAACATAGCCAATCTCTTATAAACATGGCATCATGTGCAGTTCTTCTTTTTTGCAGTGACAGGATTTCTAAAAGTTAACATTTTGCATCATACGATGGTAAATAATTCCATCTCATTTTCCAAAAAATATACATTGTAAACATTCTTTGAACATTTTCAATGCGTTTGGAAAGAATTTGATAAGCTGGATTCCAAATTATATCAGCTTATTCAAGAATGGATCTTACTAACGATATATATAATGTTAGAAGTGTGTGAGGGTCAGTGTAATCTTTAGAATTCCTTTTAATGACACCTACAATAGAATTCGCCTTTGACACAATATGGTCAATATGTAAATTGAAAGATAGCTTGGAATCTGATGACGCCAAGATCTTTAATTTTATCTACCCTTCCCAGAGTGCTATTCCCAAGGGAATAATAAAATAAAATAATATCATAACCTTTACAAAAAATAATTATATTACATTTGGCTATATTTAAATTCAAACAGTTACTTAAACACCAATTTGACAGTTGATTTATGTCGTGTTGAATAAGTAGACAATCGTCTATTGATTTAATTTTTAAAAAGAGCTTGAGATCGTCTGCAATTATATCAGACAAAAACAAAACTAAAACACCGATACTAAGTCATTGATAAAGATAATAAAAAGCAATGGTCCAAGATGGCTGCCTTAAGGCACTCCGGAAGAACAGCTAATAGACATTGAACATTTATCATCGATTATTACTCTTTGGCTTCTACCAATGAGAAAGGAAGATATCCAGTTTAACATTGCAGAGTGAAATCAAAACATATTTAGTTTCTTAATAAGTAAAAGATGGTTAACGGAGTCAAAGGCTTTGCTAAAATCAGTATAAATAGCATCAACCTGGTAACCCTTTTCAACTTCGTTTAATATATATGAAGTGAAGTATGCCAGATTGGAAGCCGTTGAGCGCCCAGCTACGAATCCATGCTGAAATTCAGAAATGTATTCTTTGACGTGAAACTCAAGTTTGGATTTAACTATGCTTTCAAAAAGTTTTGGTATTGATGCAAAATTCCTCTGTAATTTTCAACACAATTTTTCGAACCGGATTTGAAAATTGGAATTAGCAAAGATGTTTTCCATTCTTCAATAAAAATTCCATTAAGCAGCGAATTATTTAAAATGATGTACAGAGGTTGCGTCATCGACACATTGTTTCAGAATTATTGCAGGAATACCTGGTTTTAAATTAAAAAGTGCTGTTTCAACTTCAGATAATTCTAACTGTAGTAAACCAATATCAACCCGAGGTATAACGCGAGATACAAAGCTGGAGTTGGAACTAGAATCTGAATAAACAGACTGAAAAAAGTTAGAAAATAATTCAAGAGTTTGGTTAACATCGTTGGATTCTAAGTTTTTATATGTCATAGTTTTAGGTAAACCTAATGATGACTTTTTAGTTGAAATATACGACCAAAAACTTTTTGAATCATTTTTTAATTTATTTTCGATGTCTTAGATATAATTTTTATATAAGAATTTACTTAAAATTCCAAACTCTTTCCTAACTTTTTCCTCCATTTATAAGAAACTTTCCAAAAAGGTTGCGAACAACTGAAAAGTCCGGTAACGCTGTGATGTCCATTCAATATAAATCACCAATATTTAATCTTGAGTATACATCCGTTCAAAACCATTTGCTTAGGGCTAATATGCCTATTTATATACCTAACACAAATGAACCTCTATAACATATTATTTAAAACCATTAACCTAATAGTTAATTCTTGTTGACATAAATATCTCACAAAAACTTACACACATTAATTCAGCCCTTGAGCTGAACATTTCCCTACCTCAAAGGCTCTATGAAGTTGAATGCAAAAGAGGGTTTTGTCTTTTCATAAACCTAAGCTGATTACTCAATGTTAAAACAAACAGAAACCAATTAGCGAGTTAATAATGCAATGCATTGTTCTGTACTCGAATTGTGTACCCATGCATGCAGCAATGCGTGGTTCGTTCTTTTGTATTAATGTTTGAGAAAATAGCCTTCCTCTATACGAACTAAAGCTCTCTAACCACATATATAACTGCCTATGCCTACATATACTTTTCAAGCTTTTCCCATACACAAATGAATGTCATTTAATGTTTTCGCAAGGACGGGGCTAAAGGAATTTCCGGCTTTTTGTTAGCATGCTTCCAAGGAATTCAAACAAAAGTAACCGTCTACTTTTACACTCTTTTGCAGTAAGTTAATTGCCATTGGTTGCCGGTGTTTTGTGTGTTCTGGTAAAAGGGGTGTTGTTCTGCGAAATGTTCTGGATCTTGGTTTTTAACGCTCTGTCAAGTAATTGCGAGTAATTTGAGAGAAATTGTGTTTTTGTTTCAATTTTCAAGCGAAAACTACGCGAACTTCATGGAAACTTAAAAAATATTACAACTATTAAAACTCAAACGAAAAGATTCTGTTTAATAAATTGTAATGAAGGTTTTTTCAGTTTATTTCTTGGTAATAGTCGGTAATGAAAACAGTTTATTACAAAAATTAGATTCACTAAAATATAACATAACGAAATTTTGCCTACAACTTAAATTTATAATAATTTATGGTTAAAATCCTGGTAATATTTTGAATGACTTTAACTTTCCTTAAGGTTTCTGAAAGGAATATGTTGACATTTTTTAGATATAATAACTGTTTCATTGGCGTAAAGAAACTATACGTATTTATTGTAGATGTAGTCTGATATTTTAAGCTATTTTTCAAGTGTTTTTATAAAATTTGAAAACCATCAAAAATTCCATTTAAAACTATAGGCCTACCAACTTTACTTGGTGGACTTTAAGATCATCCATTTTTTTTTTCTTTATTTTCTCACACTTTATTTAGGCTGGCCACGAGACCGAAAAACTCAAGGTTTCAGTCTGGTTTCGGTGTCAGTGAGATATCGCTCTTGATACTCGTATATGACACGTTTTTAGTAGTAAGAGACAAAACAGAATCCTATGCAAACATGAATTTATGCAAGAACAAAAACTATAAGTCGTTGTAGTGGTTTCTCAATAAAATAAGGTTTTATATATAAAATTTTTTAAATATTTAAAAATAAAAAACTCGGTACGTAAACTTTAGGTTTTTATTATTGTACGAATGAAAATTAAATTTCCAAAAAAAAAATATTGACCCATTTTTGAGATATCGAATTTTCCAAAAAAAAAATGATTTTTTTTCAAAAATTCAAAAAATATTTTTTTTAAGTTTTGAAATGCAATGTTTATTAAAGTTTTTAGAAGCATCTCTATAAAAAATTTCATTAAAATCCATTATGTCGATAATGAGAAATTCAAAATTTTCAAAAAATCGTTCTATGGTAGAGTAATGTCTTGTTTTCAATTTTTTTTCGAATTAAATTATAGATCTTAAAAATTAATAGAAGGACTAAAAATTTAAACAAAATTCTCGAAACCATTTTCAAGAAAAATACGATTTTCGAAAACCATTTTTTAACATTTGTATGAAGGGTACCGTATTTTTAGGTAAAATAATATTTTTTTTCTCATATCTTGTAGAGTATTTTAAGAAACTTTTATTTATCAAGTTTTAAAAAAATCTAACATGGGATTTTCGAAATATTGAGTTTTCAAAAAAAATGTTGAAAGTTTTTTTTAAAAATCCAAAAAAAAAATGTTTTGAAAATTTGAATACACAATAATATTGAAACTGCTGGGGAGCCTTAACATGAAAAAAATGATCAAAATCGATTGTACTGTTTTTGAGAAAATCAAAAACAAAAAAAATGGTTCCATGGAAATTTTTTTTCATTCATTATCTAGGTTTAACTAAATGAAATTTTATGAATTTTTTTTTTAAATCCGTGGGACAGTTTTTGAGAAAAAAAAAATATTTATAAAATTTCGAAAAAGAATCGTATGGCAGGTACCGTTATTTTTGGGCTTAAAAAATCAAATCAAAAAACATCCGGGGAAAAAAAATAAAACCCATATCTACCAAGTTTAAAGAAAATCGGCCGAGCCGTTTAGCTGAAGTCGAACAGACAGACAAACAGACAGACAGAATTGCGAGATCCACTTTTTTGGTCTTCGCTATTATCGTAATGTCAACTTTGATCAAAATCTCGAGTTTGATTTTTTTTCCGAATGCATAACTTGCCTTACCTATAAGTCGCAAGTAAAAAATTTGAAAATTTTGTTTAATTAAAGCTACATTATGTTTGAAAAAAAATTACGAAAAATGATTACTAATGGTACCCCTCTAGAACCATTGATTTGTTTTAGATTTACTCAAAAATAAAACAAAGTTCTCAAAAAGTTTGGATAGTTCTGTGTATTAAAATTTGAATTTTTTTTTTTAAACTGGAAAATCAAAAGTTTTCTAATACAATCTTGTAACGATAACAATGCCCACCATATAAATGTTAAATAATGGTTTTCGAAAATCGTATTTTTCTCGAAAGAGGGGCCTAGAATTTTTATAGTTTGCTTGTCTTTCGATTATTTTTTATGATCTATAATTTAAAAAAATCGAAATTAAGATATTACTGACTGTACCTACCATTTTTTCGAATTTAAAATTTCCCACTATCCGCATAACGGATATTAATGAAATTTTTTGTAGATAAGCTTCTAAAAAGTTTCAAAAACAATGCATTTCAAAATATAAAAATAAATATTTTTCTTATTTAAAAAAAAAATCAATTTTTTTTTGGAAAATTTGATATCTCAAAATCTGGTCGGTGATTTTTTTTTATATTTAATTTATATTCGTACAATATCAAAAATATAAAGTTGACGTACCCTTATTTGTTCTCAAAATGTTTTAAAATTTTGTTTATAAAAGCTTATTTTTTTAAGAAACCGCTACAACAACTTAAATGTTTGGCAGGTACCGTTATTTTTGGTCTTAAAAAATCAAATCAAAAAACATCCGGGGAAAAAAAAATAAAACCCATATCTACCAAGTTTAAAGAAAATCGGCCGAGCCGTTTAGCTGAAGTCGAACAGACAGACAAACAGACAGACAGAATTGCGAGATCCACTTTTTTGGTCTTCGCTATTATCGTAATGTCAACTTTGATCAAAATCTCGAGTTGATTTTTTTTCCGAATGCATAACTTGCCTTACCTATAAGTCGCAAGTAAAAAATTTGAAAATTTTGTTTAATTAAAGCTACATTATGTTTGAAAAAAAATTACGAAAAATGATTACTAATGGTACCCCTCTAGAACCATTGATTTGTTTTAGATTTACTCAAAAATAAAACAAAGTTCTCCAAAAGTTTGGATAGTTCTGTGTATTAAAATTTTGAATTTTTTTTTTTTAAACTGGAAAATCAAAAGTTTTTTAATACAATCTTGTAACAATAACGATGCCCACCATATAAATGTTAAATAATGGTTTTCGAAAATCGTATTTTTCTCGAAAGAGGGGCCTAGAATTTTTATAGTTTTCTTGTCTTTCGATTATTTTTTATGATCTATAATTTAAAAAAATCGAAATTAAGATATTACTTAACCTGTACCTACCATTTTTTCGAATTTAAAATTTCCCACTATCCGGATTTTAATGAAATTTTTATAGATAAGCTTCTAAAAAGTTTTAAAAACAATGCATTTCAAAATATAAAAATAAATATTTTTCTTATTTTAAAAAAAAAATCAATTTGTTTTGGAAAATTTGATATCTCAAAATCTTGTAGGTATTTTTTTTATATTTAATTTATATTCGTACAATATTAAAAATATAAAGTTGACGTACCCTTATTTGTTCTTAAAAATGTTTTAAAAATTTTGTTTATAAAAGCTTATTTTTTTAAGAAACCGCTACAACAACTTAAATGTTTGTTCTTGCATAAATTCATATTTGCTTAAGAAATCACATGGAATTCTGTTCTTATCTCTTACTACTAAAAGGGTTTAAAAAATGAATTTTATGCTTCGTCCCTAATAAAATTCATTTTTGAAATTGTCAGTCTATAAAATAAGAGCAAGTTCGTGCTACCCAGTCGTGCATTTTTTTTACTTGCGATATAGGTACTAAAGGGCAAGTTTTGCGTTTGAAAAAAAAAAATCAAATTCGAGATTTAGATCAAAGTTGACATTACGAAAGATAATAGAAAACATTAATAAAGTGGGTCCCGCTATTCCATCTGTTTGTCTGTACGTTTTTACCTCGGCCTACAGTCTTAACCGCTTAAGCAATTTTCTTCAAACTTTGGTGATTCCCTAGAGTAGAAATTGAATTTTGTTTTGCTCCTAAACCAACTGAACCTCCCATACTTAAAGCCGATAGGCAAAATCTTATTTATCTCGAAAACAACTCTAACGATTTTGATAAGAAAAACATTAAATCAACTATGGGTATGGACTTCATTTCCGACTACATTTTTTTTTTAAATGAATATCCAATTTTTTGTTCACAAATCAATATCTTGAAAAAGTGTGAACGATTAGTTTTTGAAATTAATTTCTAAAATCACAGGCCAGAATGTGGGTGCTGTAGCTGAGAGTGTGATACTCAATTCACGAAAATCAAGTGGCCAGCTCAACATTTCGCTATCGCTTTGTAGTTTTGGCTTAAGAGCAGCTTAATTTTGACAACGAGACAACGATTTTGGGCTAAAAATCATCATTTCTGATGAGGTGCTCGAAAAACCCGCATATGTTACTGTCTATAATCCAATGTATCCACAGGGAGCGAGAGTTTGGTGCGGGTTATGGATGGTGGCATCAGTGGACCAGCCTATGCCACAACCAATCCTTTGAGCACCAAATTCTCGACACGTGTTATCACCCGTCTTGGCGATTTCAATTGAGCGCCTCGAAGGTGATATTTGAGCACTTTGTACTTTTTTTGTAGGGAACCGTGAAGAACTACTGTTATGCCAACAATCCGGAAACGATTCGAGCACATATGGCCAATATCATCTAATCCGTGAGCTACAATCCGAAACCATCAACAAAGTCTTGGAAAATTTTAGTGACAGAATACTCTACTGCGAAGCCGGCCGAGGCAGCTACTTGCACGACCGACGCTGTATTCCGTATAAAATTTAAAAAATTAGTAATCTACTAAAAAGTTGGCAAATTATTTATTAGTATCATATTAATACTTTAATACTAAGCTGCTTAGAATTTATTGGGTATATTATTAAATACTTAAAATTAGCATCGAAAATTTTTACTATATACAAATTAATTTAATAATAATTTTAATAATTTTTTTATTTTATTTGCATAAATTCATACTTTTCTAGAAATCAGATGGAAATTTTATTATTTTATTATTTATAAATAATTTTTAAATTCCAAAGTACTTTTACATTAGAGCAAGTACGTGAGATCAGGTCGTACATTTTATTTTCTTCTTCTTTCATTCTGTTTATTAGCATTTTTTTGTTCTTCTTACTGATTTTTCACTTTCAAATTTGGATTCATAAGTATTTTATGGCACGTTATGCATTTGGAAACAAAAATCACGCAATTCTGTCAGCCGAAATGACTACAAATCAAAATGAGTGTTCGTTAGTGCAAATGTTGTGCATATTTTACGATAGATGTGGTGGCCCTTCACTGTCGACTCTCCAAAGTTTGGTGGCCAAATTTGAAATCCCTGGTTCGGAATCAATCAGTTAACATTCATACGAGACAGGAGCGCAAGATCCTCCCAGAAAATCACAACGGTTGAGGAGCTAAGTTGCAAAAAAGACTGGCTAGGCGAAACAGCAAACTACAGCCTTAAATAAAATGCCACAAATGGTACACTGATGGATCGAGAACAGCTAAAGGGACTGCTGCTGGAGTTTTTGAGCCTAGAACTAAACTCTCTTTACCGATGGGACAGCCCACTAGCATATTCCAGACAGAAGTAAATGCCATAGGTGGCATATGTGCTGGAAGAAACCTCGATAGGAAATATAAAAACCAAAACATTGCCATCATGTCAGACAGTAAGGCTGCACTAAAAGCACTAAGCTCCTACGCCCGCCATCAGTTCCAAACTTGTTTGGGAAAATAAATCTTTAACAAATTTTTCGATGAATGGCTATTTTAACAAAGTAAAATTTTTATACATGGAACAACACCAACTCACAAGAGGCTTACATGTCCTGAAAAAGTAACCGTTTAGTGTGGATTTTAAACCGGTGATGTCATTTGTCAGTACTTTTTCCGAAAACGACGTCTCCAACGTAGACGGCAATCACCGTCAATAGCGAGCACTACAGAACAGCTATAACTAATTTCTCATCACCCAAATTGAACCATATGGATCTAGACGACAAAGGAAGCCACGATTGGCAATGTGCATGAACGATGTGAGGGTATAAGGTTATCTTTCGCATTGGTAACGGTGAATTTGACAACAAGGTCATACAATTTGACCCAGCTAAACCTTTTCTTGTTGGATTTATTTAAGTCAACCATTGTACCTAAGTTGAACATAACACAGACAGAAGAGTCATTGTATAAATCGGACTCTCTACACCGTAAGAAGCCGAAATTGAGCACTTAAGCGATTTTATATTTTACACATAATACCATATATTAAAACAAAAAATTTTGTTAATACCTCACACACAATTTGTTTTATTCCACATCTAACCGCCCTTATTAAAAAACCCTACAGTAAAGGTACATAAACCTGCATTCTTCCCTTTTCCCTTTTGGCTACAAATCCACTTTATATATGAATTTATAAAAAGATAAAAGAAAGAAGACTGCAGGTTAAGTGATGAAATAAAATAGAAATCCATACTACAAACACCCTGTTCTATTTCTAACAAGCCATAGTGCTATGGGGCGTATGAGTGCTTTTTTGGTACAATTCCCTTTTTCTTTGGTTAAAAAAAATTTTCTTACATTATTCATGAGGACATATTGATTGCATATGAAGTTTAATCAATTTTATACTATATAGTGAATAATGGTTAAGATGATGTACCAAAAGATATAAAAAGCCTTCTTCGAATACGAAACAAAATCTCACATCGATATGAAACCCGTTTTTTATTTCTTAAATATTATGTGTTTTGTAGATCATTCTGTCTATGATAAGTATGAAAGTTTCAATGTCCTGTGTTAACTCTTTGATATCGATTTTTGAGTCGCAAACATATATTTTAAGACCTCTATAAAAAGTAGAGTAATAAATTCTACACGGCAGTCATAAACCATTAACTGTTGATATTTTGATTTCGATATCATAATATTGCCAATATTCGCATACGAGCATTCTAGATTCACCACAGTCGTGGTAGAAATTAATAAATTTATAGTACATACTAAGACCTAAGATGGGTTTACTGATTATAAACATTAGAACCTATTTAAGATCATTTTATAAGCTTATTTGTTAGCTGTCCAATAAATATATTGTATTCAGTTTTACGAGTGGAATTGATATTACATAAAAAATCTTAAACTCATTTAAAGCTGTAAGCTTTCTATCACCACTGTATTTCACACAAATTGGCTGTTTTGTAAGGATAAATATAAAAATTCCTGCAAAACAAGATACATGACATTGAATTATACCAATTACTGTGTTTTATATACCTATCCTAGACGATTGAAAGACGAACACAGTAAGCAATAAATAATCATGAATCTTTGTCGCCTTCCCATTCCTTTATAAATCCTTTAAGGTAAAGAATAAGCAAAATATTTATTTCTCTTTTATGATATCTTTATTCCCTAGAGATTGGCAGGCGTAAAGTATCGTTCTTTATGACATAAGAAAAAGTGTATTAGATTTATTGTATCGTCATTTTCTTTTTTATGACACACGAGGTAACAATGGGTTTGAGTAAAGTGTGTAGTAAATCGTGTTGCATTTTTAACTTGTATTATCACCGCAAGGACTAAGAAATTTTGCTTTAAAAAATACCAATATTTTCTTCTTCGACAGCAGATGCCAGTGTTCAACTGAAAGGTTAATTAACTTGCTTTGAAATTGGTACAAATTTGATGATATGTCCAATTTCGTCTTGATTTGGGACACAAAATTAAACAAAAAAACATAATTTTAAGAAATATTTATAAACCAAGAAATAAAATTTCAAATAATTTTTTTTTTTTTAGAAAACCCAGAATTGGTATATAAGTTCGTTGTGGTCTTTTCACGTACAGACTTATGCTTTTGACCCCAACAAAAACAGGCATGTTTTATTGACAATCTTACTTGAGAAAAATAAATAATGAAGGACCGGCGGCGCACACTGGGGCCGCTTGTATGGAGAGCGTGGTCAAAACTCTGTACCTACAATATTCGTTCCAAAAGTTGTTATATAAAGGGTGGTTAAATTTTAAGAGCCGATGTTCATTTTGAATAAAACACAAATTATTTAGGAAATTATTGGCATTTCTTTTTATTATAATAATATGGTATGGTTCAATTATGTATAGAACAAAATATCGGCCAAACGAACGCCGCGACCTCGGTGGCACACCTCCATCCGATGGTCCAAATTTTCGATGACTCTGAGGCATAATTAAGGTTCTATGCCGTTAATATGCCGAATTATCTCATCCTTTAGCTCTTGAATTGTTGCTGGCTTATCGACGTACACCTTTTCTTTCAAATAACCCCAAAGAAAGAAGTCCAACGGTGTCAAATCACATGATCTTGGCGGCCAATTGACATCGCCACAACGTGAGTTAACACGGCCATTGCATTTGTCGCACAAAAGAGCCATTGTTTCGTTAACTGTGTGGCAAGTAGCACCGTCCTGTTGAAACCACATATCGTCCACATCCATATCTTCCAATTCGGACCATAAACAGTTCGTTATCATCTCACGATAGCGAACACCATTCACAGTAACTGCCTGACCGGCCTCATTTTGGAACAAATACGGCCCGATGATACAGCCAGCCAATAAACCACACCAAACAGTCACTCTTTGTGGGTGCATTTGTTTTTCGACAATCACTATTGGATTATCATTCGCCCAAATGCGGCAATTCTGCTTATTGACGAATTTACCCAGGTGAACATGTGCCTCATCACTGAAGATGATCTTCTTCGAAAATTGATCATCCAATGTTGCCATTTTTTGCCACCATTCTGACCATTGGCGACGCTTGAAATGGTCAAGAGGCTTTAGTTCTTGAGTCAATTGCACCTTGTAATCGTGTAAATGCAAGTCTTTATGTATAATGTTCATCAACGACGAGCGTGAGAGGTGCAAGTGTTGACCACGACGACGAGTTGAGTGGACTGCTCTTCAGCCACTTTATCGCGAACAGCAGCAATATTTTCTGCAGTACGAGCATGCATTGGTGTTTTCACATCTCCTACAGATCCGGTTTGCTCAAATTTTTGCACGATTTTTCCGATTGCACGCACATTTGGACGATTAAATTGACCGAAAAAATCACAAAGTGCACGATATGCATATTGATTTGAAAGCCCATTTTCATAATAAGCCTGAATAACTTTAACGAGTTGCCATGGTTCATATTGAATTAGTCTGAAATTGAAAAATGTCAAATGAAATGCAGAAAAAAACTTGACGTTTAGGTGTGGTTCACATTCAAATTCGCCCCTAAAAATTAAACATCCTTTACAAGTTATTCTCGACAGTTTTAAGTCTGATATTCCCAAAATAAATCTTGGTGTTCTCCAAGGCTGCGTTTTATCTCCAAAACTATTTCTCTGATAATCATCTCTTATGGAATGATCACTGATTCGACGAGGTTTTCTTAAAAGATGTAAGAAATGTTGTTCCCCTTATGATCTAGCAATCATCTCTAAGGCATACATCCGCCCAAATCTTGAGCCTAACTCTTAAATGTGAGCTGGTGTCCCCACTACTCATTTGAACCAGTTGGACAGAATTCAGGGTAGAGCCCTAAAATTTATAGGAGGCACATCTATTACGAAAACTTAAAAACAACAATATTCAAAATTAAAGCTAGACGACGCGGAAACAGAAAGAACTTTCACTTTGTACACCAACTGATGTAGACACTTCCATATGAAATTGATGCTTTGAAAGCAACACCAACAAAGCTCAAAATCAAAATAACTAAATTCCCTTATTTTGCGGTCTCGACAAATATGACTGCCATTCGCGTACTGTACTTGTACTGTACCTACAAGTGTATACATCGGTTCAGTGCCAGTGCACCGCGATGGGAAGGCGCGCTTTCGAATCCTCTGCGGAATTATGTTGTTCCGATGAAATATGTTCCTAAGTTACAGTGCCTTACACCCAGTTACCTACTTATGAGTGGTTTCACTCTGAAACTTTTAAGCCGCACGCCACATTGCCATCGCCTCACTGAACCACCATTGCATCGTTCAACTTTTGTCGTCGTCCTTGTCGTTGGCCTCAGCTTCCGCGTTGTTATACGTATGTACCCAAAGTTATAGGTATGTAGGTAGAATTGTTCGCAGTGCAGTACGCAAAGATGGAGTTTGCCAAAGGATTCCAATTAAAAGTTCACATAATTGCTTTTATGCACAATCGCATTCAGTACACTTAACATGCAAATAACACTCTCTGCAGATGTTACCTCAGTATGTGCTTCAAGAAGTCGGGCTGTGTCATAACAAAACACCAATATGTCTCAGTCTCAACCCCAAGGAAGGTCCTTTCTCGTGGAACACTTAGTTAAGAGGCACTCGGTCCCAGGCACATCACAGAACATCCGCATACCTGCCCTAGCCATACCGGCCCACGTAAACAGATTCCAGAGTTTGCGAAATTCGAAATGAAACATACCCAACTTTGTATGTGGGTGCTGGAGGTGGTGTGGAAATTTGCATTTATTCGCATTATTGTCTATCGGAAGGTGTATGCATTTCTGCACTCCCTGACAAAGGATTATAATGGAATCTTCTTAGGGATTTGCAATTCCACAATTGTTATGACAGCTGATGTTCTGCTTGATGATTGTTGTCATCGGCATCATTCTTATGGCTGTCCTAGCGTCTAGAATGGATTCTGTTGATGGAATCTTTGGGTGTTGTTGCAACATTCAACCGAGAGGATATTATAATCCTACTGGTGTTGTCTTTAGGTTCTTATCAGTGCCCAACACGGCATCAATGTTGATTGTATACGTCAGTGTCCTTGTTTAACATAATAATCATCGAGCAGCTTATAAATGGTGGAGCGGTGGACTAGGGGTATAAAGGAAAAAAAGGTTCCTTGTCTCAAGGATCTAAAAAAGGGTTCAGAGAACTTGAGCTCAAAATCATCTTTTCATACAAATTGTTTGCGCAAAAAGGTCGAAGAACCTTTGGAACTTTATAGTTCTCTACTCTTTAAACCTGGAAGAAATTTCTTGACATACATACGACTATTTGAGTAGAAAATTTAATTTTCAAAAAACAGGACTTTATCATTAAAAGCTTATCCTTTACTACATATGAAGGATCCAAATGTTACGTTTTGCATAAAGGAAGGTTGTCAGAGGAGTTTGAAATCCAAAGTGTTGTTAGACAGGGTTGTATACTGTCACCAATACTGTTCCTGTTCGTAATAAGTGATGTGATGCATGCAGCTTTGTGGACCTTAAATGGAGGAATTCAGTGGAATCTGCTATCACACCTGAAACATCTGGACTACGCGGATGACGTGTGCTAACTCTCTCATAGGATCATGGATCTCCATCAAATGACAACAAGGGTGGAGAGAGAAGCCGAAACCGTCGGGCTTAAAATCAATAGCAAAAACTAAAAGTATCAGCCTTGGAACTTCCTCATCTACCCAAATAGATATTTCTGGACAACCAGTAGAGACACTAGAGAGTTTTCAATACCTTGGGAGTATCGTCTCTACTGATGGCGGGACCGACCTAGATATAACCAGCCGAATCGGGAAGGCAAAGACTGCGTTCGGAATGCTCTATAAGCCTAAAGACCAAGCTACAACTGTTCCGCTCGAATGTAGAATCCGTGCTTCTTTATGGATGCAAGACTTGGAAAGTAACACCCACTATCACAAGAAAGCTAAAAACGTTCGTGAATAGATATCTGCGAAACATCTTGCGGATTTTCTGGCCAGCCGTATCTCTAATGATGAACTTCATGCGAGGACAGGTCAGGATCCCATCGACTCTATAATACGAAAACGTAAGTGGCAGTGGATTGGACATACGCTTCAAAAAAGCCACGAGTGCATTGCGAGTCAAGCGATGCAATGGAACCCTCTCATGCAGCAAGGCAGAGGAGTGGGCCGACCCAGAACCCAGAAGTACTTGGCGAAGAACGGTCAAAGACGTTGGGAAGAGTTGGAGAGAGCTGAGGTATGTATTTACATCTCCAGAAACTGTACACGATGGCGCGTAGGAGTAGCGGAGGCCCTAGGCCCCGCAAGGGGAACCGCACGTAACAGGTCCGATGACCTGAGTAAGTAAGTAAGTATAAATGATAATTAGTGCCTAGATAAAACTTCTAGAGGAAGGTAGCTAGCCAGAAATGGGGATCACGAGCAGTCTTGTCCAGTGGCTCAGTTAGCGTTGGAGTATGCCATTTTGATCGGCAGATCTAATTGAAGGTTTCATGAGTTCTCCTCTACCTGAAGTTCGCTTACTCACTGTCTCGTGATCCAGGAGACCCACTATAGAAATCTTAAAGGTTTTTCTGAGAACCATTTTGTCGCTTTAAAAAAATAGATCAAGTCTTTGATATTCAGTTCAAATAGTTCGTTCAGTTCTTCAAGGAATACATTTTGGCAATTAAGAAGGAAATAAATGTCGGTTTTCTTTTCCTGCTGATCCCCACAACTATCACAGTGAGTATTTTAAGAAATACACAGCTTCACACCATGTCCCTCTATTGACCGCTATCCGGTGTATATTGAGACTAGCCTGGCTGTCTCTTGCCTGGGTCTGCATACTAGGTCATTTGTTCGTTCGGGGCTTATTATATCTGCAGGTGGCTTACCTGCTCCAGCCATGTTGGGATTCTATGAGAAAATTGAGGAAACTTTTCCCTTCATAACACCAAGATGAATGTTTACTTTTCCACAAGTGGCTTATGAAAGCCTAATCCTTGCCTGACCAGCTCTTCTGTCGGTTGATGGAAATAAACGTCTAAGAACTGAATGAAATCCAGATAACAGTGATATTGACGTTAAAATTCAAGCTTGCAGGTTCATCCTGGCATTGTTTGACCAATTCATAAGGTGAAAAAGCCGAATCATTGGCTTTAACCTCCACCTGGCTGTCAGTAATATTGTACATATTCCGGTTTTGATTTAGAACTAGTTTGAGTATTTTGCATGTTCCAGTTTTTGCCAGTATATTAACTTGAAAGACACTGGAAAAATCAGGTAGGCGAAAAGTCTTAGAGACACTTAAGGAGTCAGGCAAAATTCCCCAACATTTCCCAAACGATAAACTTATACAGAATTAACTGCTTTAGAACTGAAAAGAGTCAATTTTTCAATAGATTTAGATCTTTTAGGTTTGTTCAAGCCAAGAAAAAATGTGTGCGGTATTGGAAGTCTATTTCCCGTCATTTAGAAAGAAGGGTACTTATCCAAAAAAATGGACTTTAAAGTGAAAATAAATAATTCTGCATGAGGTAGTAACAAGATCCCTTCATCTGTATTGATTTGACACAATCGGTTCTTGATTTCTTAGCTTTCAAGGAGAAGCTTAACTCCTTGTTATTTTTTTTTCCATTTCGACTTGCACCCTTAGGATTCCATTTAAAATATTTCTATGTCATTGTCATCCACCGCCATTTCTGTTGCATTATTCCCACATTCAGTTCTATTCCTCAATATGATTTGGATGTGATTTCTCGGGATCGTACTTCAAGATGTACCGTAGGCAGAAAAAGAAATTTATTATGGAGCATGAATTTGTTTGATGCATTAGCTAACATGACATTTGATAGTTTTTGGTTCATTAATTTAGTTCCGTCACACATTTTTGGTGCGTTCAAGTTGTGAATGTCCATCATCCAACACCCAACCTTCAATGTTGATACGCGCGGTGCTATTCCGGATGGTTCGATAATTGACAATTTGTTCTTCGGGCAATCGTATTTGACTCTTTTAACGGGCAGTTTCCATTGAATTCGCTCATTAAGCTTCTTGACGATATTAATTAGTACCAAAATTACATGTTTACTCAGCCAATCTGGATTTTGTTGTTGGTTGTTAGACCTTGGAATATCTTGTCGTTTAGAAAATGCACACGCATGTAGATATTTTCATTTTGCCAACTCGGTTTCAAAGATATGATGATTTCAAGCAGGTGGTCAGAGCATATGCTGGCATTAATCGTATAATAACATGCAAAGTTTGGCTAAAATCAACAGCAAGAAGAATACGAGCGTTTCCCTTTGGTTGGTTGTTTCCTGGAAAATCACACAGAGTTCGGTCGAGCTTTTCAAATGATTTTTAATGGGCCATTGTGAATTCTTCTCAAACAATAGATAATTTAGCACATTTTAAAGGATTGTATCCATGGCTGAGTTTTTGCTGATATTGCATGTTGGTGTTTTTGTCTCGTTCAAATTCAATGGAATAGCTTTGATGCAAATTTTTATGATGCGACTGCGATTGCAATGAAACTATTTAAGCAAAGATTTGAAAACTTATACTGACATGCAGTACAAACTTGTTTTTTTTTTTTTAATTTTCATTTTCAATTAGCTAATTACTCCTAAGCTCACGATTTTTTTTTTCAACACACGCAAACTTAGAATAAATATTCAAACACAGACGCCACCGTCAGAAACTCTATGCTTTTTATAGTCCTATTTAGAGCAATAACCTCCTGGATTGTTAAATAAATATCAAAGACAAAATTCCTCAGGGGGTGGATTTAAAAAAATTCTATCAAATACACTGCTTCAAAACATACAAATATCTCTGCTCCTACATTCAATAAAAAAATATTTTTGTTTTAGCACCTTCAGGTAAAGGTATACATTCGAGTATGTGTGAAGTTGCTCGAATAGCATATTCTCATTGAAATTTAAAAAAAAATCCCTTCAAAATATTATACTCATATTTTGATTTTTTTTTTACTGAATTGATGGTAAGAGTATGTACATATTCCACAATATCACAATACGTCGATATTAAATTTAATTTGCATACACATCTCAACATTTCAAAGAGTGAAATATAATATCCGTTGCACAACTGTGTGTTTATCTATGAAATCAGTTTTTTTGTTACTTAGTAAAATTATTAATAAAAAGAGATACACTTCGTTCCATGTGTTAAAGGACAGGTTTATTAATTTAAAACAAAAAAAATTAAAAACTTGAATTGAACCTCCTCGAAAGTATAGTTAAAAAATCTAGTTGTTTCTTTGTGAATCAAAGGCTATTTTGACAGTGAAAGCTGTTTCCCGCTCGAAATCTTGACAGAAGTTCAGTATCTTACCTCCACAGGACGAAATGAGTCGCCTTACGCTTCAACATCGTTGGGAAATATTGTAAACTTATTTCCAAAGTGAGTGCTGTGCAGCCCAAACAGTGGGTTTTTTGAAAAGAAGTTTTGGCCGAAATGAAGCACCCACCGCGCCTGCTGTACTCGTATGCAAGTTTGTGCAAAAAGGTCGTGAGACTGGACAACACTCATGGTTCGCGTCGTCGTACAGTATGCATAGGCGAGAATGCGGCTGCTGTAGCCGAGAGTGTGTCACTCAATTCACGAACAACAACTCGCCATCAATCTCAACAGCTCAACATTTCACGCACTGGTCTGAGGAGAATTCTGCACAAAGATCTCGAATTTTATTCAGTTACAAGGTCCAACTGACTCAGCAATTGAAGGCGCACAACCATCCGCTTCGTTATCGCTTCGCAGTTTGGACTTTAGACCAGCTTGAATTGGACAACGAATTTTGGGTGACATTTTTCGGAAGACTCGCACGTTATTGCCCATAATCCAATGCATCTATTCACGGAGTGATAGTTTGGGGCAAATTATGGAGTGGGTGGGAACAACGTTTCGTTCAACAGTGGGCGTTACAGAGCCATGTTAACTGACTTTTTTTTTTTGCCGAAATTGAAGACATGGATTTGAACGACATCTGGTTCATGCAAGATGGCACGCCATGCCACACAGCGGAGGAAGAGTTCAACTTTAGGGTAGTGACTTTGTCTTTGTCCTCAATCGCACATGTATTTCAAATTATGTGCTAATGGATGACAAAAGATAGTTGTTTTAGGGAAAACATTGCAATTCGAATACTCTTAGTTGCGTTTGAATATGAGAGTGCCCAATACTCATCTGACTTCGCTGTCTTTGGCATTTGTGGTGCTTGACTTCGCTACTAGCTTTTTGCCACTAGCTTACGTCTTTTTACACCTTGCGTTTGGGTAAGAGTAAGAAACGATTTATATTTAATCTGAATTATCCTTCTATTTTAAAAGTCAATTAAAAAACAAATAAATTTCACTCCAATATTTTTTGTTCAGAAACTTAAATCTAAGCTTGCATAGATCTTCTGACTCTGGCTCGAATGACGATAGGGATAATTTCATGATGAAAACTTAAATCACCCGTTTACCTTTTATATAATATTCCTTGCAAATTCCAGCAACTTTCTCGTTACTCGTTACTCGTCACTCGTTAGTCTTAACTCGTTACTCATTACTCGTTAATCGTTACTCGTTACTCGCTACTCGTTACTCGTTATTTGGTACTCGTTACTCGTTGCTCGCTACTCTTTACTCGTTACTTGTTACTAGAAGAACATAGTGTTGTTTGTAGCTGGGGTGTTGCTTAAAATTCGATCGATATGCCCGAGTAAATGAAGTCAATGTGTTTCGACTTTTTGGACTTCTTCAACATCTTGGTACGGCTCACGATTGTATCTTTTTCTCGATTCGTCTTTCTTGGACTTAAGACCAAATATCTGCTATCAAGAGTGACTTAGGTTACTGCTTATAGCCTAGTACTCACCTAGCGTGAAATTAAAAATAAATACGTTCCAAATTACACGTTTTTTCCAATCAACATTTTGGTACTCACATCTCGTTGGGGATTTCATGCGAGTGAACTAGCCGCCACATTTATATGAAATTTTCATTTTCACTTGAACTGAGTACTAGGCTTTAAGCCTAGTACTCAGTTCAAGTGAAAATGAAAATTTCATATAAAAGTGACTGCTGGTTCACTGGCATGAAATCCGCAACGAGAGGTGAGTACTAAAATGTGGATTGGAAAAACAAATATGTTCCACAACTTTTTCCACGCTATGATTTTCATTTCTCAATGTACAACCATCAGGAAAAAGTTTAAGGCAACGTGGAAAACTGTGACATTTGTCAGTTGATTTGAATATTTTGTTTCAAAACAAAAAAATGAAAATTTATAAACAGAAAGAACGAATCAGTTTAAAAATAATTGTCATTTTTTTTTCATTCAAAGTGAGTATCAAAAATTCACGTGGAAAAGTTTATTCTATTTTCATTTTTATTCTTCGCGTGTAATTTGGAACGTATTTATTTTTCATTTCACGCTAGGTGAGTACTAGGCTTTAGGTGGTAAACGGATATTTGTTTCTGCTTTTTTTTGGAAGAATTTGTTTGGTTTTGTTTGAAGTAAATTGAAGTCGGATAAAATTTCCCCGATTTTCAATCGCATTGTCGATATCGTCTAAATTCTCCAGTAGTTGGACATCTCTAAATAGTGCCCTCGGTGTTAACACTTTCTTAGGGCACTATCTACTTCAGAACAAAATTTTTTTTTTTTTTTTTTACACTATCAGAATTGGTCGAAGAAAGCTTATAGCAAGCTCCGTCTTTCGACCAATGGTTTGCCAACACAGAGAACTGTGTTATACCACCGGCTCATCATTTAGTGCAGTGTTAGTTGTTAGTAGGCAAACTCTATTACAATTAACACTGACATAAATAATATTACGTAAGAACAAAACAATAACATAACAGGAAACAAAGAACATTTAGGAGCGTGGACCACTGGTTTTGAGAAGGTTTTTTAATTTACATTTATTTATATTAAAATCAAAAATATTTGAATTCCAATTTACAAGTCTACCCATACGTGTCAAGGGCTCATGAATGCCATAGTTGGTCCTGTGTGTTGGGACCTTAACCATATCGAGGCCTCGAAGATTATAACCTCCTCCCCGATAATTAAAATAAACCGAACATAAAAGATCTGGTGCATCTGTGACGCCTGTTATTAATTGGTGGAAAAATACCAAATCATTGTTTGTTCTTCTTTGTTCCAAAGTTTGCATCTGAAGAATAGATAATCGTTGGTCATAAGAGAGGACATACGAAGGATCATTCCATTGAAGTCCTTTCAAGGCAAAACGAGTAAAGTTTCTTTGCACAGATTCTAATCTCTCAATATGAATATCATAAAGAGGAGTCCAAACCTGCGATGCATACTCAAGATGGGGACGCACCAAGGAGTTGTATAAAGCCCGGGTGACATTGGGATCAACAAATTCCTTAGACCAGCGCTTAATAAACCCTAACATTGAATTAGCCTTATTCACGATTTTATTAATATGAGCAGAAAAATCTAAATTGGGTGTAAAAAGAACTCCAAGGTCCCTTACAGTCATAACACGAGTTAAAATGTGCCGTGAGATAACATATTCATGAGAGTAAGGAGAACGTTTTTTAGAAAAAGTCATAGTTTGACATTTTGTCGGGTTGAGGTTCAGACTGTTCTTTTCACACCACAAGGCAAAATGGTTAATATCATCTTGCAGTAAAGCCCGATCATTTGAAGATACTATATTTTTATAAATCTTCATATCATCTGCAAAGATTAGAATTTCGCTGTTGCGAACACACAGAGGAGCATCATTAATAGCCAATGTAAAGAGTAGTGGTCCCAGATGGCTTCCCTGCGGAACACCTGATTTGGCAATAAACTCTCTTGAGTATGAATTTCTGAATTTGACTTGATATAACCTATCTTCAAGATATGACGAAATCCACTTGATGAAAGGTGTTGGAAATCCGTATGAGACAAGTTTAAACTTGATAATCTCATGAGATAGTTGATCAAAAGCTTTCGAGAAGTCAGTGTATACACAATCAACTTCTTGACAACTTTCTAGAGAGTTTAAACATTTATTTAAAAAGACAACAAGATTAGTAACAGTAGAACGTTTTTGCATAAAACCATGTTGTTGGTTGCAGATAATAGTTTTACATATAAATGTCAAACTGTCACATACAACTTGTTCGAACAACTTCGGAATGCAAGAAAGTTTGGAAATTGGTCTATAGTTGGTAATATTGGCTTTATCTCCCTTTTTAAATACTGGCGTTAAAAATGCTTTCTTCCAAACTGCAGGGAATTTACCTAATTTCAAGGATAGAACAAAAATATTACGCAGAGGAAGAGCTAAAACAGACTTACATTTCTTCAATAAAGCGGGTGGTATTCCATCGGGTCCAATAGAATAGTCGTCTTTTAAATGTGACAGAAAGTCCAAAATTTTGTCGTGATCTATTGTAATATTATTAAATGATACCTGAGGACAATTTCGTAAGAATTGAAAATAGTTATCGTCAACAACAACAGGGGAATCAATGAAGGATTGGCTAAAATTATTTGCAAATCCCTCACAGATTTCTGTAGTAGTACTCAAGATTACGTCATTATAAACGAGATTAACAGGATAACCGTCGCTTTTCTTTTTGGAATTTATAAATTTCCAGAAGTTTTTCGGGTCTAATTTCAGGGAAAGCCCCATGGTTTGAAGATAATCATTATAACATTCATAAGAGAGTTTTTTGAATTCTTCTAAAAGGGAAATGTAAACTACTTGATTCTCTACTGTCATGAACCTTATATATTTTTTCCAAGCCTTATTTCTTTTATTTCGAAGGCATTTGAGTTCTATTGTGAACCAAGGATGACAAGAAGAATTACAGGGAATAGATCTTTTTTTAGGGACAGTTTCATTTATGCATCTCATCAAAATAGAATAGAAGCTTGAGACAGTTTTGTCAAGATCATTAGAAATCGGTAAACGTTCTATACCGGAAATAATTAAACTATCTAAAAGCTGTTGAAAATCACCTCTCCGAAAGTCAAAAGTATAAGAACAGTCGTGGGGATTACTATTTTCTAGTAAATGACCACTCAAGTCAAGAAAAATGTCAAGAGGCGGGTGATATTGATCTATGTTAGACAAAGCAGAGATAGATTCTACCACTACTGTACTAACGGCGTCAGATGAGAATACAAGGTCCAGTTGTCTATTCATATTATTTCGTATACAGCTAATTTGCTGTAAATCTGTAGAGATAATATTATCCAACATTTGGAGCTCTTGTTGGGGTGAACTTGTGGAAGCTTCAAAATAGGATTCGTCATCAGAGGGAACCCATTCGATATGGGGAAGATTAAAATCCCCTAATAAAAGAATTTTACTGTCAAGGCTAGCTAAACTGAAAATAAAATCGAGTGCTAAAGAAAGTTCAGTGTATACGGAAGCAGGACTTTTAGGTGGAATGTAAACATTTAAAACAAATAAGACTAAAGATTCCTTAGTTATTTTGACGCATAACAGATCAATTGTCAGATTGAATGGGAAGACTATTTGTGTTGAGCAGAAAATACTTCTAACAGCAATAAGTACTCCCCCGCCAACTGAATTTGTAACGTCAACGTGACGGTCCTTTCGGAAAACTAAGAACTCATTATCAAAAAGTTCCGTGTCTAATATTGTTGCGTTAAGCCAAGTTTCTGTAAGGGCAAAAAGATCGTATGGCAAAACTAGGGAATTTTTGAAAGTCTTAGAAGTTTTACTTCGGAGACCTCTCACATTCTGGTAGTAGATGCAGAACCTGGGCAGTTTTTTGAATTTATACTAGGAGACGAATTAAAATTTGATTTCCTTCTCAAGGGCGCTGTAAATTCTTTTACCAATGTGTTAGGAGGCCAAGAAGTATTACATATGGGTTCGAAGAGAGAATTGGGAGCTATTATTTTGAAGGATGCTACGAAGCTGTTTGGTTTGCTTATTTTGGAGCATTTGACGCATGATGAATTGACAATAGCCTTAGTAGCAATCAAATGATCCACAACATCTTCAGGCATCGTTTCGGGTTGGAGACGAGATATAAATATGGCCCTGGGCTTCGGAACTGAAATTAAAGTTTTTGGACCAGTAACGACGGATTCCTGTGTTGGAGTCAAGTCAAGATTTTCGGTTACAGGTTGAGGTGGAATGGGTTCAGTGGGTTCAGAGGAGGTTTCGGTAACATTAGTAATTGGTTCATTAATATGGAGTGATTCGATAGCCGGGTCGGATAGAGTTATTGAATTTTCAACGACTTCACTACCAATAAGGGACGTTTTTTTAGGTGCCGGACCTACGTTGGCTGACATGGTGGTCATGTCCCTTCTTCTCTTTTTGCTTTTCATAGAAGTAGAAGGATTTGATGAGAGAATATCATCCGTTGAAGAGGAGTTGTCAGCTACTAGCACCGGAGAAGGGATGCTATCAACCGTTGTCACAATATTAGCAAAGTTCGAACTTAACTCATCAAATCCCTTGGAGATTTTCGTTAGCTCATCTTTTAAGGAGGATAGCTTAAAACAGAAATGAGCTAGCGAAATCTTTCTACAGTTAAGACAATACCAAAAAGCAATACTCGAAGAATTAATTTTATCCATTAACGAGTTATTTGTACCGACACATTTGGCATGGAATAGATTTCCACAAGGTCCGTAACACTTGAAAAGAGGGGCTACGCCAGAGCGATCCAGACAATTCGTATTGGCGCAAGACATTTTTAATATATAAGGGACAGACAAATAAGAAACAAATTTCCAATATGAAAATATGTATAATATTAAATAATGATTAGAATAAAAAAAAAAAAAAAAAAAAAAAAAAAAAAAAAAAAAAAAAAAAAAAAAAAAAAAAAAAAAAAAAAAAAAAAAAAAAAAAAAAAAAAAGTAGTGGTGAAAGCTGGATTTGAACCTTCGCACTTATATTCAATACAAATTACAGTCAACGCGCAGACGCGCACAACCACCGATCTCTTAAGAAGCGAGATTCTGAATTAATATTAATAATGCAAATGATAATTAATTATAATAATAATAAATAGAAAATAGGGACCTCGAGTGGAGAGAAGAAAAAGTAAAGCTGAAAGCTGTATGAAAAAGCTCGTCAAATTAGAATTAGTTCTTTCTACTGAAAGAAGGGAAAGAGGGAGTTTAGAAAAAAATTGAGAGGAACAAATGCATATATATGCAATTCAGAGTAGAGCTTGAGCTTGACATACATATACGGGTAAACAAAAAAATGGCAAACAAACTTACGTAAATTGAATCACAAAAAAACACTAATTATTGACGATTTTTAAATTAAAAGATATAAAGCATGTGTTTACATGCAAGTCAAAAATAATATTAATTAAAACAAACACAATTCTAAATAAACCAAGCAAGAAAAACTTGAAATTAAATACAAAATTGCGGAGAGCAAGACAATACGCGTCAATCAATAACAAGACCAGTGTGACCATTGAAACGCTTGAGCTGAATCGCTTTTCTGGTTGCCCAAGTTCGAAAATCACCATAATATTAATAATGTAAAAATATATTAAAGTAATAATAAAATTAATAATGAGTTAGTAAACTACTTTAAAGTTAGCAAATTATTAAGTAGTATCATACTAATTCCTTAATACTAAGCTGTTTTTTAATTTTGAGCCATTATCTTTGAGACATAATGTGACAATATTTCCAAACCATAATCTAAATTTTAATAAATACTAAAATTAAATAAGATAGGAAAGAAAAACTGTTTTCATTAAATAAATCGTAACGGTACTTATACGCCTCCCTGCAATTACCATTTAATATTCGCGAACAATTCAAAGAGCAATCGTTCTAATATCAATTATTTCGAGAGCAGAGCGAAAGGCGTATTTTTTTTAAACACGTAATCTAATCTAGGTACTAAATTTAATTGGATTGACTTTTTTAACACAATGTAGAATTTCGTACTTTATAAATTTTAGATTTAAGCGTTAGAGACTTACAAACACATAATAAGTAACTTTGACGTTAGGTTAATGTTCTGTTTTCTTCTTTCAGAATACCTAAGGCTAGGACCGCACTTGCGATTTTTCGTCGAGGCGATTAAAAAGTCGTAGTCGCTACAAATTATTGTCATGCACGGACTTGCGATTTTTTTGCCGCGCGATTATTTAATCGTGAAAAATAAAACACTACTTTTTATGTGAGTGCACGCATTTGCTACAAAATAAGTAGCGACAGAAAAATCGCTTGAAAAAATAGAACTTGTTTCATTTTTATAATCGCTACGATTTTTAAGTCGCATGTGCGTGCATTCACATTTAAGGCCATGTGTCTTACTTTTTGCGACTAAAAAATCGTGGATTAAAAATCGCAAGTGCGTGCATGCCAATTCCTCTTTGCCACTACGATTTTAAAGTCGTAGTAATTTAAATCGCAAGTGTGGGCATATCCATTTGAGTACATGTGTTTCATTAAAGTTTACGACAATCGCATCGCAAGAAAAATGAAACAAATTGCGACTTTTAAATCGTCATGATTTGTTGGTAGCAAGTGCGTTCATTCTCATTTAAATTCATGTGTTCTATTTTTGCGATTAAAAAACCGTGCGATTGAAATCGCAAGTACGGTCCTAGCCTAAGGCTTGGATTTTTTGTCGAAGCGATTAAAAAGTCGTAGTCGCTACTAATTATTGTCATGCACGCACTTGCGATTTTTTTGCGCGCGATTATTTAATCGCAAAAAATGAAACACACTACTTCTTATGTGAGTGCACGCATTTGCTACAAATAAGTAGCGACAGAAAAATCGATTGAAAAAATAGAACTTGTTTCATTTTTATAATCGCTACGATTTTTAAGTCGCATGTGCGTGCATTCACATTTAAGGCCATGTGTCTTACTTTTTGCGACTAAAAAATCATGGATTAAAAATCGCAAGTGCGTGCATGCCAATTTCTCTTTGCGACTACGATTTTTAAGTCGTAGTAATTTAAATCGCAAGTGTGGGCATATCCATTTGAGTACATGTATTTCATTAAAGTTTACGACAATCGCATCGCAAGAAAAATGAAACAAGTTGCGATTTTTAAATCGTCATGATTTGTTGGTAGCAAGTGCGTTCATTCTCATTTAAATTCATTTGTTCTATTTTTGCGACTAAAAAATCGGGCGATTGAAATCGCAAGTGCAGTCCTAGCCTAATAATTTGCCTGACTCGAAAAACATCCTTTTCTGCCACTTTGACAAAATGAATAATGCTATGGTTGCCATGGTTTTACATCTTCAACGAAAATAAAAAATCGAAAAAGGAATCGAAGTGTGGTAGGTAATAACACTTTTGATCGTAAACTGTTATAATCCTTACTGAGTAAAAAAAACCTCTCTGTTCCTAATGAAGAGTTTCGGAGTGTATACACCATGCACTGTTGTAAAACTATACTTTTGTATTATCTGTTAAGTAAGCAAAAAAATCACTTTTCATAACTGATACGTATTTGGAATATAAATAAAGTAAAACAAATATTTGTTTCAAATACGAAAATTTTAATTGCGGAATACCTACTGACTATAGCTACGCGTTGCTCTATTCATTTTTAAAAGTTAAATAAATGCCAAACCAATTTTACCAAAAATGTTTTCAATAAGAAAATAGTCCATAGATTTATTCGCAAGAGAGGGTCTATATAGAGCAAATATTTTGCACGATAAAACAGTTTACATAATATTCCAAAAAAATATTTTGCGTTCCCTTGGTAATGTTCAGAGGTTCAGACATTCAAGACAATTGTGAATGCATCTCCAATTAAATCGTTCCATGTTTTCCGGTTTGAAAATGAAACCATTAATTAAAAGGTTCAAGTAGTTTTAACGAAATTGTTATGTGTAATTAACATTTTTATGGCACAGAAGTCTTCAAAGTAGAGCGGTTTCTGCATCAGATAGATTTTTTTTTAATAATTCTTCTTCTAGATTCAAAATTTACCAGAGGGAGCTAATAAAAAATTAAGCTTTGATTAGCCTTTCCTCATCTAGATGGCATTCAGTGAAGTTTCCGTTTATGTCTTTCATGATGATACTTGACGTTTTGACATCAGTATCCGGCTACGGCAAACCGGGCACTTACTTTTGGGCTCTTCTCGTGGTATCAATGACTCAACACCAATCAAATAATCTCATTAATTTTCCGCTCCATTAATTATAATTACATTTAATTGAAACCTACAATCTTATTAATTGGGGACGAGGATAGAGGCTGAGGAATTAATCCAACAGCAGTAAGAGTGGTTTCCATCAATGATGAACAAGAACGTAGAGTGTATGCAGGAGTTGATAAAACGTTTCACCGGTGCGGCACCCATCAATATTCCAATATAGGGGGTTCTAAGCCTTCGATCCTGCCAGGGCGAATTGGGAGACCTATTATTTTGAACTCTAACAGCATTTCTATACATGGTTACGATAATTCAAGTAAAATCAAAGATGGTGTCGTGACATAAGACGAATTAACATCAAGACAAACTATAACAGTAGACCCTATACCACTTTTGACAAAAGAAAAAATAGTTTGAGACCCATATTGCGGTTTTTCACTTAGCTTTACGTTACGGTACCGTCCAAGAGCATCTTACGTGTATTTTTCAAGCCTAAGCCAGTAGAGAAAGTCTGAGCCCCGAGACGACAAAATTTTTAGTCAAGATAAACTCTCGAATATAGGGCTATGTTTGCGTCGAATTGGTGTCCAGTGAAATTTAGTTTCATCGGATTTGGAAAGGAATGGTCGCCGTTTTGAATATTATACATTTTGCAGGAAAATCGAATGCAGCAAAGTATTCAATATTCGAGTAGTACGGCTAAAGAAAAGACCTCTATACGAGTGTATGAGACAAAATGTTTAAGGGTAAATAAGCTAGACGACTATTACCGAAGAATTGTTTGAGGGGAAGAATGCTGAAGACGTTACGACTGTTTTCAACAGATACAAAAGTCTCTGTAATACAATACGCTCTGTTCTGGGTTCTTTACAACAGATTCAAATGAGTAATGTGATCACCTACCGAGGCATGAAAGTTATACCCAAATATTTGTGCAATTTGGTCGATAATTGTAGGTAGAGGAAGATTCGACCTTTTTAGGGGTCGATTGGACAAATGTGGTTTTGTTTTTCTCTTTCTAGGAAAGAGTCAGTAAAACGGAGATAGATGGAAAAACTTATGCAATAATATTGCCACGGTAAAGGTTCTTATATACAATCTGGACTGATGCACTTGAAAATGCAAAACGAACAGATCCATTTTCACACCATACCATCGAAGATACCACGGAAGTCATGTTGTAATACTCAACACGAAATCAACTATCATCCATCTGCGATTCAAATCACTCAGCCCTTTTTACATCCATCAGTCATGGAGTCAACAACCATTCCTTCCTGAATATTTTTTATATATTTCTCATAATCCGGAATACATTTATAATAAACTTTATTCTTATTAAGAAAATAGTTCTTTTAACTTGAAACGTAACATGGACCATCGAATCTGTGTTTTTCTATATCTTTAAGGACCCTTAAAACTGTGCGAGTGCAAAAGTAAATTTTTTCCATAGAACCATTAACGTTCTTAACTATAGAAGAAGGCATCCAAATCTATGGCAAAATTGATTATTGTGTCTGCCTGTCTGGATGTCTGTTTGACTGTAGTCTTAATAGTTCCGTCGATTTAATTAAACTTGGTAGCTAGATAGTATTTTTAAATTTTTTCCCGGCATAATTTTTTCTTTTTTTTTTTAAACAAAAATTTTAGAAAAATGTTTTTCTCACAAGTTGTCGTACAGATTAAAAAATAAATTCATGCAAAGTACTCAAACTCGGATTAAATAAAAACCGAAATAGGCCCATTTTCACTGGCTATCGACTTTGCTTTTTTGACTTCCAGCAATGCCAGGATGAGCTTGAGAGCCTGAACATTATTCTTACTGTCGCTCTCATCTGGGTTCTGAGTAACAGTGGAATTGAGTGATATGGCCAGGCAAGAATCAGGCCTTGATGGCTAACTTGGGAAAAAGTTAAGATTCTTCTTGGGGCTATGAAAGGTAAGATTTTCTCAATTTCTTTCCGGTGACCGCTCTCACAAAGACACTAAAATGTTCATGCCAAAGGCTCATCGAGCTCCTATCTACTACCTATTACTACTGGCATTTGACCAACGAAGGTATTGAGTACATTAGGACCTACTTGCACTTGCCCGCAGAGATTGTCCCAGCAACTTTAAAACGCCCAGTTAGGTCTGAAACTGCTCGTCCACGACCAACTGTTTCTGGTCGTGGTGATTGCACAAAGACTGGTGAAGATCCTTCTGCATATAGACGTGCGCCAGGCGGTGCTGACAGGAAGGGAGATGTCGGAGGTGGAGCCGGAGATGTTGAATTCCGTGGTGGATTCGTTCGTGGTTCTCGTCCCCAATAGGTTTTTTTTTCAAATACAACCGTATTTGAATTCGCTAAACCAACAAAATAGAAACAGTCATTCTTATCCTATGTAAAGAATCTGCTCTAGGCCAAAATGACAGCTCAATCATTCGGAAAGGTATTTCTTGACCATTTTAACGTACTCTCTGAACATCTCTTTTCTCATAAGATCACTAGTTAGTGAACTGGAGGTATAGGGGAGATCTTAAATCCTTCATCATATTGGAAAATTGGAAAAAAAATTAGTACACATTTAATATGCTGCTTTTAATAAATGAGTTCTTTTTAAAAAAGGCGCAAGCATCTACAGAATGAATATAGTTCCCAAGAAGTAGTTGGACCTGCCTCAGTTTTGGGAGTTCTTGCCAGTTCTTAAATCTTCTAGCCTCCTCTATTTTTATTAAGATTTTAATTCTGTTTTCTCCTATTTCGCACTAGACCCCATTATAGGAATCATTGAGACTATTTTTGCCAGGGAGTCTGCCTCCTCATTTCCCTGGTCACCTTAATGTTCACGTACTTAATGAAGTGCGAAATTATTGTTCTTACCAAGTTAATTTAGCCTGCCATCACATTTCCGCACCAACTTAGACGTGATGGCGTATGAGCTTACTACTTTAAATGTGGCTTGGCTATCTGACATAATGGCAATATTTTGGTTCACTCCAGAATCAAGTGAATGAAGTCCCTTTCCCTGTGACCTATACATTTGCCAGACCCAGTCCCTTCCTTGGCAAATCTCATAATGACACACTTAGCAGCACTTCCAGATTTTGCATTTAATTGGGAAAGATGAAGAATAACTTCTATATCTGTTGTAGGGCAAGTTCTCATTGCTCCAGTATTACAAACAAGCGAGTCTTTTCCTAGTGCTTTCCTAATTGCTTGCAACTCGATTCTCTTGTGCCATGCAACCACACCATAGGTTGTTATGAATCTTATCAACATGGTGTACATCCACCAAATGATATATGGTTTGCCCCCTCTGATTTACCTGCAAGTCTCTTGCACATCATAAGGGCTTTCCCGATGGTATATTCTACGTATTTATTCCAGAAAAGTTTACTATCTAGTATAATTCCTAGATAGTTTACTTCTTTATAATATTTCTATTGCTTCGACAGCTTACCGAAAAGTTTTATGCGTGGCAGAGGTCTTTCTTGGTTAATGGTGTTATAGTCGTCTTTGTAGAGATCCTACAGATAGACACCATTTTCTTGTAATAGTTGATAGAGTTTCTTCAAACTTCCCTAGAGCTATGATAACGAAATCATCACTGAAACCGATGCAGCATATGCCTTGAAAAGTGATATTCTAGCAGTTCATCCACTTCAAGACTTCACAGTAATGGTGATAGTACCCCTCCCTGCGGATAGCCTCTTGTTGTAATGATTTTCTGTATATTTGGTTCTGCTATTGCTTCTGTTCTAGTGCCCAGCATTTCACCAAACCATCTACTTATGGTATTGGGTAGGTACACACTTTCTTACTTAGGCTTTATTTATTGCGACATGGGAGGTATTATCAAAGACTCCCTCTCGAGCATCTTCTAAGGGTTTCTAAAATCAAACACATTTTTCCAAAAAAAATCTTAAGAATCGGAGTTTCTTTCTCTAAAAGAGTTCAAAGTTGAAACATAAGCTCATGAAAAATCCTCATTTGAAGCCGCCAGAAAAGAAATATGTCTTCAAAAAAAATCTCTTTTTCAGTGAAAAGCCTTTAGGTGTCATTAAATTAATACCTAAATGTTATGTTCATGAAAACGAGGTTACCAAGTCAAATCCAAAATAATCGGATTGAACCAATATTTTTAATAGCTAAGATATCATTTCCTTAATCTTTAATGCGATTTACTTACCACTCCACCACAGTACCAAAATCCAATTAGGAAATTCAACAAGAAAAACCACACATTTCAGCATCATTTGTTAAGCAATAGAATTCCAGGTTGGGCTTTGAGGTATGTACAATGTACATATAATAAACACCCGCATTGTTAATCCGTAAATTTTCTATTTGATAGCATTAACCACACCGCCGTCGCCGCCGCCGCCCGCCACCGTCATAGCTCTTGCGACGCAAAATACCGCTTAGTGTCACAATATTTTAGGTTAAAAACAATTTCGAAACCTTTAACCGCAAATTCATTTTTGTTTGAAGTGCTATCTAGTATAATGATCTGGTGGGTGGGTTTTTGAGCGCGCGTTTCGAAATTAGAAGAGCAATTTTCTCGGGCATTGTTTGAATTCAATTGGAGTTTATGGCCATAGCAATAAATTCGCTCTTTGTGCCAAAATGAACACAACATGCATCCTAAGGTTTTATTTTATTGATTTTGTTTCGGCGTGTTGACGACACTAAAAACCCAAGTCGAAATGCTTTTTAGGTTGAATATTTACGTAAACTTTCTATTATACTATTAGAACTGGAAGTCTGGAGGATACAGATCAGGGAATCTGTCAATGATGTGGTAATCTATGATAATGCAAGCTAGTTTGACGAGATTAGGTTTGTGGTGAGTTAATTGAGGATTAAGAGCTTCACTTTGTCGAATACTTACTGACTAAAAATGTAATATTTATTCTACTTTGAATGAATTTAAGTGAGTATTGTGGTATTGTTTAAAAAAAATTGTCCAAACAGCTTTCGAGGCAATTGTCTGTCCGCTATTCTTTGCGTCAATATATACAGCTCTTATGACTATTCCTTCAATTAATAAAGGTACCAAGATCTGTTAAAAATAACTACGAGTAAGAACTAATCTCATAGTCCACCACGTCTAAGTTGGTTTGGAAATGTGTAAGTATTTTAAAGATTTGGTCCTAAGTGGTTGCCTTGTGGGACCGCGGAGGTAGCTAATAAATCATCAGAAAAGGTAAATCTGAATGCAACTTTGTAGTATCGGTTTTTCAGGCAAGTTGAAATCCATCTTAGGAAATGTTCAAGCCCAAGGGTGGACAGTTCGAAAAGTATAAGCTTTTGTGAAATTTTATAAACGGCCCTAATTAAATCGGTTGGGATAATGTAGACTTACTTTCCGTTCTCTAAGGGTGTGATTCTAAGTGATATGAGTTTTACGAGGTTAATCGTTGTAGTACCCCTTGGCATAATGGGTAGTGCGTTGGAATGTCATGCAGAAGGTTGTGAGTTCGATCCTCAGCGGCTGCAAAGTTTTTTTGGGGATGTAGATAATCATCTTGCGAGGAATCGACAAATCCCTTAAGAGTATCGCATATCATATGAAAAGTGGCTCATTAGTCGATAGGAATAGGTGAAAAAAATTGAAGATAGGTCCCCTTCATTCTTGATAATACGCTGTGATGTGCTTTTTAGTTTCCAGTCGAGGGTTTAATCGCCAGTCTCACCAGGGTCTTTCTAAAGAAACATATACTTCAGTTCGCTTTAAATCAACTATAATGATGGATTTTTTTACTTGCGACTTATAGGTACTATAAGGCAAGTTATGCATTCGTAAAAAAAACCGAACTCGAGATTTTGATCAAAGTTGACATTACGATGATAGCGAAGACGAAAAAAGTGGGTCTGGCATTTCTGTCTGTCTGTCTGTCTGTTCGATTACAGCTAAACGGCTCGGCCGAGTTTCTTCAAACTTGGTAGATATGGATTTTAATTTTTTACCCCCGGATGTTTTTTGATTTGATTTTTTAAGACCAAAAATAACGGTACCTGCCATACGATTTTTTTCGAAATTTTAAAAATATGTTTTCTTCTCAAAAACTGTCCCAACGATTTTAAAAAAAAAAATCAAAAAATTTAATTTAGTTAAGCCTAGGTAATGGTTGAACAAAAATTTCCAAAAAATGAGTAGTTTTGGTACCCCCTTGAGACCATTTTTTGTTTTTGATTTGCTCAAAAACTGTACCATTGATTTTCATCATTTTTTTTTATGCTAAAGCTTCCCACCAGTTTGAATATTATTGCGTATTCAAATTTTCCAAAAAATTGTTTTTGGATTTTTAAAAAAAACTTTCGAAATTTTTTTTTTGAGAACTCAATATTTCGAAAACCCCATGCTCGATTTTTTCAAAACTTGATAAATAAGAGTTTGGAAAAATAATCTACAATATGTGAGAAAAATAAATTCATTTTACCTAAAAATAACGGTACCCTCCATACAAATGTTAAAAAATAGTTTTCGAAGATCGTATTTTTCTCGAAAACGGTTCCGAGAATTTTGCTTACATTTTTTTTCTTTCCATTATTTTTTATTATCTGTAATTTAATAAAAAAAAAATTGAAAACAAGATATTACTGACTGCACCTACCATAGAACGATTTTTTAAAATTTTGAATTTCTCATTATCAGCACAACGGATTTTAATGAAATTTCGTAGAGAGAAGCTTCTAAGAAATTTAAAAAACATTGCATTTCAAAACTTTAAGAAAAATATTTTTTTTAATTTTGAAAAAAAAATCAATTTTTTGTTTTTTTGAAAATTCAATATCTCGAAAACGGCTCAATACTTTTTTTTGTAAATTTAATTTTTATTCATACAATAATAAAAACTTCAAATTGGCGTACCAACATTTTTTCTTAAAATTTTTTTAAAATTTTCTTTTATAAAACCTTATTTTTTAAGACACCACTACAAAGACTTATAAATTTTTGTTCTTGCATAAATCTATATTTGCTTGAATCACATGGCATCCTATTCTTACCTCCGACTTCTAAAGAAGTTGTTTTAGTCATTTAAAAAATGAATTTTATGCTTATGAACAGTTTCCCTAATAACATTTATTTTTGAAATTCTTGGTCTTTTACATAGGAGCAAGTTCGTGCGACCCAGTCGTGCATTTTCTTTTGGTAAGCGAGTTTTCGGCTTAAGGCTATTCCTGTACGTCGGCTTCATGTTTCGGAATCTGATTTTTGATGAGCTGCGTTTCTGGATTTTATTCTGTTGGTTTATTTTACTGGAATTGATTCCTGATGTTCTGGTATCGGGAAAACTGACTTCAGACAATACAAGTGAAGGTACTACGCCCCTGACCGCACTTCAGAACAGTAGGTTAAACGCTCTAGTATATCGGTTGGTAGCCCCTAGTAGCAATTAATAAATATTGACCGAGAAAGAACGACTGCTAGTTTTCGTCTGTGCATCCAAACTGAATGTGAACTTTTAGGCCGATGAATTTGAATTGAAATTTGTTAAAATTGTTCTATGACGTCATGTGTTCCTAGTGAATGTGAATTATATTGATGACATTTAAAGTTAGCTGACAATCTGCTGGTGATGACTTTCAGGTTAAATTAATATTATTACTGTTGACAGAACATTAGAACGTAGTTGAAGTGACAGTTATTTTTAAAAATTTGCTACTTAATCAAAAAAGCACAGATGTCAGCTGTGAAAGTAATGAAGAAAATTGTGTAGCATGAAACGCTTCGTAACAACGCACAACAATTTAATGATTGAGAGTTGTAAATCACAAGGTCCTGTTTTTCTTCGAGCTGGGGCCAAATTACCGCATGAGTTTTCGAGTAATACGTGACTGAATTATGTGAGTTTGGCATTACCGCTTACGTCATCGAGCAATCGATTACTCTAATTTGACATTTTCATTCGATCACTGATAGGACTCACTCACTCGATCACTGAAGCGGTAATTGGCCCCTGATTTATTATTTTTGATTTTGATGGGTTTTTTTATCATTGGAAAATTGATTTTTTGGAAAGTAGATTTTTTTTTAAATTTGGCAGTATTTCCTCGTTAACTTGCATCTTAGCTCTTAGCTTGCACTCAAAGAGAGAAATTGTCCGTTTTATATCTTATTTGATTTACTTTAGGTGACACTCAAAATCTAGAATAGACTACAGCCTCAGCCAACACGCTCTTTCAGTCATGTCTTCTGTACTTAACTAGCCGTTTGTTACACACAATAAGTTTATTGAGGTCGTTTATAATTTGTGCCCGCCACATATTATGAGTTCTTAGTCTGATGCGTTGTATTTTAATAAGACTAGTCGTGCTGGTCTTTAAACGCTCCACTGAGTCCCATCCATCTCAGTTGCTATATTTTCTGATTATTTACTACGTCCTATCACTTTGTTGTATTGTGTTCATTAAGCTATTCATCGCATATTCTTCTGCACACTTCTTCAATGTACCTACCAAAAATCGCACGAAGAATTTTCTTCTCAAAGCACTTATTCTAATTTTCATCTGATATTTTCCATTTCCATCCTTGTACCACATAGACAAGGACCGAGATTGACTGAATTCTTGTATAAAGTTTCTTTCGTTCTCGTAGAGAACCTTACTCCTTGAACGCTTCCTAAGCACAGTAGCTGGCGAAAGTAATTCTTCGTTTGATCTCTCCACTAATGTCATTTTAACGTTGATAGAGTAGAGACGATGTGGAGTTGAGATTCTTGCCATTATAACAGCGCATACCTCGTCTTGTCCTCATTAACAGGTAATACTTTTATTATCGCCCTCGATTCAACACTGGCAAATACGCCTTCTCAGCTCATTTCTTTCTGTCGATAACATTTACATATGTTTTTCATCTGTATAAGCAAGACAACATACTTTGATAACTTGTGTACTTGTGTACAATCACTCCAATAACGATTTGAAGCTGTTTAACGCGTCGCGTCGCATTGTCTCAGACCTTTCCCATACCATAGGGTTCGGTGGTTTTCTTAAAGAACTTAACCGAACAGGGAGTTTCTAGCAGGAATGACAAGATACCACAAGGATCTGCATAATTCATCCCACTCTACACTATCAATTCGATCAATAAACGGTATGTATTGATCGGAAATTCCTGGACTGTCGAAATCTGTTGGAATGTCAATATTTCATTGGAGGTTGACTTGTCTAAGCCACACTTAGTCTAAAGGGATCACACACGATAGCCGAGAAGAATGTATGAGTGACATTTAGGAGACTTATTCCTCTATAGTTGACACAGGTCAAATCATCTCATTTTTGATGGATGGGGCAGAGTGTAACGAGGTTGCATTCATGAGAGCATACTTTCATCGGACCAAATCGTGTACACACTCGTAATAGAATAACTCAAACATTCATCAACAGAATCCAGGCAATACAAAATCAAACGTGACTTTGTCAAAAAAAATATGGATTCTATGGGAAGCATAAGCATGCAAGGCCGGAGTAAACTGGGCAATCATTTACTGCAACCATTTCATTCATACCAGAAGCTACATCTGTTCAGATTAACCTGTTTTATAACCCTAAGATCTGCATTGAAACCATGTTAAGGGAATTGAATTTCCAGACATTGCAAGATGTAACCTTTAAGAAGCTTTTGGTTTTGTGTTATGGAGATGAAAAGAAATGTCTCGTAGCACACATTGTTAGAACAGTTCCACACCATCAGGTAGAACAATTATTCGCTAAAGCATGTTTAAGAACTGCTACAATGCTGGTTGCGAAGAATTGTTTTCGAAAGACCAGAACATTGGCGATTATTGTTAATATATTCAAAGACCATGACTTTTTGAGATGCAACCTAACAACACGATCAATTTTCTTTGAACCATATTTGCAAAGATCACAAGTGCTGCCAACAGGCTCATCTAGAGCTCCATTTACAGAAATTATGCGACTCGCCAATGCCGGACGATCCACTGATGATATTCCCAACTCCTGTTTCGGCAATCGGGGATCCATCAACGTCGTTAATGGCTTCCAAGAAATCCCTTACACAGAAACCAGAGGTCTCATTGGGCCTATTTTAATAATTAACAATGGGCTAGTGCCATAATTTCTTACCATCTTAGATCGAGGCTTTCCCCTAACGAACTTTTCAACGTCCGACTGGGAAAAGGCCGCAATAGTAACGTCGAAACCTCCAAGTTTTAGGTCCTTCAATGCAATGCGCTAGTAAAAACATTGCAAAAGTTAAAAAAAAAGCAGAAAGGAAGAATTTCAAAAATGAGGAAGACGATGAGATGTTCGTGTTGGGGATATTTTACTCTATTTATTTATTTGTAATATTTATTAATATTAAGAGCTCATCTAGACACGAAACCAACCCCATTAAAACTCCTTTTCGTTTTTTTATACAATTTGATTAGCTTATGATTTTAAACTTTGAGGCCATCCTCTTGTATTTCAAATTGAATTAATATCATAACATAGTTCGAAATGGCCGACATCACCTGCAACAAAATGAGAAAAAGGACCACCATTAATAAATTACTCCATTCAGGTTGGACAAAGGAATAGTCCTTACTATTGTCATCAAACTAATATTGGACACAATTGTCGGTCCAATTCTATACTCTCGGTACTTGTTTTGAATGTTCCATAAGAGAGTATCAGCAACAATTCGCCGAACATGGTCATTTCCAGGAAAAGCGTCATCCATCATGCTTATTATCCTCATACACTTTTGTCCCTGCAAACGAGCAAGCACACACATAAAGAAAAATCGAAGAAAGGAAAGATTTCACACCAAAAAGGACACATTCATTCCCATCACAATCCTGCTGTGCGGGAGTAATAGCTCACCTCCTTCCACGATATCGTGCAATATATCGGCATCATGACCATCTTATAAGCAGGCGGCAGCAGGAGCAAGAAGACTCCAAAGAACAGATGCAAGCCCCCCGTCACACTGAGCTTCGATGATCGACCAAACATCAAGTACACCAGGCTGGTTGACAGCGTGAAGTCGTGCGCCAGGCAGGAGAACAAGCAAATTCCGTGAACGCCATTCACTTCATCAATCACCTCATAGAGCTCCCGATAAATCTGAACTGCCTTGCTGAGTTTGGCCAGACGCACTTCCTGGTCGCCAAAGTGTCTCCTTAGATACGCTGGAGCCAGTATTTTCTGCAATAATCGAAATCTTATCCGCAATAAGTCGGCCACGGTCATGAAACTGAAGACGGCCATGTACATTCCGAATAGAATGAATGTGTGACAGCAGATGATTACGTACACTTTCATGAAGTCTTCCTGCGACCAGGAACTGACGACAGCGCTATTAACTATGACGCCATACACCAGGAACACCCAGAAAATTGCAGATACCTTGAAGGCGATTTTCTCATAGCACATGTTAGCGTTGAACTCATGCATCAGCTGTGCATCGAGCTGCTCCAAGTGTTCATAGATATGAAGGTGCTTCATGTTCTTGCTTTGCATATAGATGGCGTTAAAGACGAATGACAGCACTGCGATGGCGAGGTCCATTAAAACTATAGACATCAGAAGGGTGTCCATCTCTTCGAAGTATTTGGTGTATTTGGGACTTGTCCGTATGGATATGGTTCCCATAATCATGCCCATAGCAATAACCACTGGCATCGACAAGCTGTAGAAGTACATTGCACCGGTCGCACGGAAGCGATCACCTTTCTTGTAGAATCGTAAGTAGCAAAAAATGTAGAGAGCTGTGGCCATTAGCGAAAGGGCTTCGTAGATAGTCCGGCAGGGTTTCTTGCAAGCTGCCATTTCCCCAAATACCAGCTGAATTGGTAATATTTATATGATGGATAAAAGCCCTTGTCAAGCCTGTAGGTACTCGATGTTAATTTTCCTGTACAAGTGTGTTCGACTTGGGTGCGTAGGAACTAATGAAACGTTATAATTTCTCAGAAAATCACTGGGACATCTCCATAACATGTTGTTTAAGTGAGGCCATTTGGGTGGTTTTAAGGACTCAAATGTGTATTTATATGACATCGGCGTCGAATATTTATGGCCCATATAATCCTAATTTAAGTGGTAATTTTGCAGCTAATCGAGGCGTTTAATACTAATTGACAGTGTATGTATGCATGTGTGTAGGATGGTATCAGTTGGGGGTATATTGTATAGCTCTTATCGGGTTAATTGGAAGTGAAGCTTTTTAAAGACCAACTTGTATTGTTACGAGTAGAAGTTGTTTGTATGTAATTAATGTTTCTAATAAAATTTAGCCTAAATGAAGATGTAATTATGTGATAGGATAGGGAGAAGCAACGATTTGGCTTAAAGGATTAGTTTTGATAATTTTTGTGTTTCGAATGAATGAATGAGCATTTAATTAGATTACAAAGACAAAAACGAAGGCACAAATTGGCTAAATGAAGTTGGTTTTTATTTCAAAACGGTTCTTGCCATATATAAGAAATGTTAACTGAAGTGATCCCAATTACGAGTATATTAACAGTGGTGTTTTATTGGTAAATTTATAGGCAGCGCAGTAAAATTTTACACAGTTAACTATAACAAAAGAATACTGTGCATAAATTAGCCAGAAAAACTAGTGCATAAATAAGTACAGATAAAGTTTTGGAACGTCTGGATTAGAATGACACTCGAATGGATTGCAGAAAAATATTTTTTACGTGAGATTGACAAGTTTTGATTATTTGAGGATGTGTTCAGTGATATTTGTACATTTTAGGGGTTTTTTTTCACTAGGGCCAAAATGAGGTGGTTTTGAAATATTAGTCTACTATAAGACGATCAACGTAAATAGTCAATACGTTGAGTACTTGACGTCATAAAAAATTATCAATTCTCACAAATGCGTTGCCGTGTAGTATGTGTAAAAGTGTTAACGTTTCTGGCTTCGAATAAAACTGTATTGGGATGTCATTTATATAGCTTGTTCATGAAAACTGGCCCAAAACATAAATGAAAAAAGGCCGCAAATTAAAAAAAAAAAAATGCATGACTGGGTCGCACGAACTTGCTCCTATGTAATAGATTAGGAATTTTAAAAACGAATGTTATTAGAGAAAACTGTTCATAAGAATAAAATTATCATAGTTTTTTTAAATTCTTTAATTAGTAAGAGACAAAAACAGAATGATATGGTTTTATATAAAAAATTTTTAAAACATTTTTAAGAAAAAAATTTGGTACCCCAACTTTAGTTTTTTATTATTGAACGGATAAAAATTAAATTTCCAAAAAAAACATTGAACCGTTTTTGAGATATCAAATTTTCTAAAAGAAAAAAAATGATTTTTATTTTAAGAAAATCAAAAAATATTTTTTTTTTAATTTTGAAAAATGCAATGTTTTTTAAACTTTTTAGAAGCATCTCTTTAAGAAATTTCATTAAATACCGTTTTGTTGATAATGAGAAATTCAAAATTTGAAAAAATGGTTCTATGGTAGGTACAAGCTGTAATATCTTAATTTCAATTTTTTTTTTATTAAATTAAAGATGGTAAAAATTAATTGAAAGAAAAAATTTTTTATCAAAATTCTATGCGCCGTTTTCGAGGAAAAATACGATTTTTGAAAACCATTTTTTAACATTTGTATGGTGGGTACCTTTATTTTTAGGTCAAATAATTTTTTTTCTCACATGTTGTAGATTATATTGAAAAACTTTTATTTATCAAGTTTAAAAAAAATCTAGCAAGTGGTTTTCGAAATATTGAGGTTTGAAAAAAAAATCCAAACAATTTTTCTTCAAAATTTGAATATTTATGTCTTTGCGGAGCTTTAACAAAAAAGAATGATCAAAATCGGTGGTACCATTTTTGAGAAAATCAAAAACGAAAAAAAATGGTTCGATGGAAGGTACCCTCAATAACCATTTTTCGGAATTTTTTTCAACCATTACGTAGCTTTAACTAAATAAAAGTTTCTTGTATTTTCATTTTTTAAATCTGTCGAACAGTTTTTGAGAAAAAAAAATATTTATAAAATTTCGAAAAAAAATCGTATGGCAGGTACCGTTATTTTTGGTCTTAAAAAAAAAAGAAAAAAACGTGTGGGGGGAAAAATTAAAACCCATATCTATCAAGTTTGAAGAAGATTTTCCAAAAAATTGTTATTTTTGGTAGCCCCCATGGGTCCATTTTTTTTTGTTTTGGATTTCCACGAAAACGGTACAGCCGATTTAAATCATTTTTTTATGCCAAAGCTCCTCCAAAGTTTGAATATTATTACATATTCAAATTTTCAATTTTTTTATGTTTTGGATTTAAAAAAAATACAAAAGTTTTTTTCGGAAACTCAATATTTCGAAAACCCCAGGATCGATTTTTTCAAACTTTTTTTTTTTTTTTTATAATCTACCCGCGCTCAAGGGATTATATTACCCTTTAAATGTTTCAACACAGCGCGGGCGTGAAGTTAAGAAGAGAAAGAAGGATAGGAAAGATGTGTGGCACGATGTTCTGAGACTGAAGGTTGTTGTCTCAGATATTTTATCTCCAGGGATGGCGGCTGAACTAAAGCGGAGAATGCCGTGTCTTATTTCTATGTCGCTTATAATTCACATTATTTTATTCATGTTCATCCTTGTTGGGCACACTAGTTTAAATCAATTACATGTTTTTAGTGTTATGCCTGAACAACATGTAATAAGTAAACCAGCAACCCATTGATGACAATTTTAGAAGGTTTTTAATGGAATTAAAACGACATAGACGACGGCAGGGATCGAACCTGTGATCATGAGGTTCACAGGCGAGCACACATCCATCGCGCCACGGCCACCCCAACTTGACAAATAAAAGTTTCTTAACACAATCTACAGGATTTGAGAAAAAAAATTTTATTTTATCTACAACTAACGGTACCTTCCATACAAATTTTAAAAAATGGTTTGCGAAAATCGTATTTTTCTCGAAAACGGTTCCGAGAATTTTGCTAAAATTTTTTTTCTTTTGATTAATTTTTACGATCTATAATTTAATAAAAAAAATTGAAATCTAGATATTACTGACTGTACCTACCATAGAACGATTTTTTCGAATTTTGAATTTCTCATTACGGATAACGGCTTTTAATGAAATTTTTTATAAAGAAACTCCTAAAAAGTTCAAATAGCATTGCATTTCAAAGCTTAAAAATAAATATTTTTTCAATTAAAAAAAAAAAGTCATTTTTTTTTGCGAAAAATTCGATATCTCAAGAAAGGCTTAGTATTTTTTTTTGCAAATTAGACTCTTATTCGTACAATAAAAAAATTTTTTCTTAAAAATGTTTTAAGAATTTTGTACATAAAAGCTTATTTTTTTAAGGAACCACTACAACGACTTATAATTTTTGTTCTTGCATGAATTCATATCTGCATAGCATTCTGTTTTTATCTCTTTAATAACATCTTTAATAACATCCGTTTTTTAAATTTCTAGTCTATTACATATGTATGTAGGAGCAAGTTCGCGCGAAACAGTCGTGCATTTTATTTCTGACACCGCAGCGTTATTTGACTTTGTTCATATCCATATTTTCACGTTAAGAGGGAATTAACTATTTTGACATAAATTATTTGTTTACTTTTAAAAATGTATCTTAGACAATATAATAATTTAAGCAAAGTTTGTAAGAAATTTATTTTTCACCTGCATGTAACCATTTCAACTTCAACTCTGTTTCAACTTGACATACAATGACGCATACTTTTCAAACACATCCTTAACCTTATTCCAAAGTGATATGTATAGTGTATGTATGTAGGTTTTTCATTCTGTTTTCGTTTGTATTTACTTTGTTCACTTAATGATCTTATAAATAAATAATATTTGTTAAAAGGAATTTTAAAATGTTTTATAACACTTAACTGATTTTGACATTCGTGTAGGAACTTTCAAATTTAAAATAAAATTGGATTTGGACTTAGTGCTTGTAAAGCCTTTTATTCGGATTTGCATTGTCGTTTTAGCTATAGACCAGCAATAAATTAAGCCTCATAATATATTAACCGAAGCTTCAACTCATTTTTTTTTGACTTTTTTGTTAAATTCAAAGGTTCTTATGTATATCCTCTGCCATCAGTTTGTTGGAACTCGATAGGTATAGATTTGTAGGGCCTTATTATTCTATCTTTTAACGCCTTGCCCTGTTCAAACACAATTTGCCTTGAAAAATTATGTATCTATTTATTTTTGGATCTCTTTTCATACTTATAATTATTCTTTCGAATAACGATTAGTGCCTTGAACTATTATAACATACGTCTGGCATCGACCTTAAAACCAAAACTTTTCCAGGAGTACTGCCTATTGAAAGGAAGTGACTATACCTCCAAGAGTATGTCATGAAAAATACTTCCCATCCGAGTCGTTTGGACTCGGCGCCCTCCATTCCTAAGTCTAATTTATTTATTTTTTAGCCAACGCCATTTATAGACAAGACAAAAAGCAGTGGGTTAAGATGACCACCTTGAGGAGCACCTGAAATGATAATAGTTTTGTGATTGCTATTGTCAAGATAAGTTTCACCAATGATATTCAAAATATGGGAAAACCACAGTAAGTAATTAAGGTAAGTATTTCGGCAAAGGGCTTTCCAACAGTAACTTCTAAACTTTGACAGGTTAATGTGGACCAGTGTTGCGAATTTTTGAATTATAAAATCTTTAAGTCATAATTCTGCAGATGACTTCTGAATTAAAAAAGTTGAATTCATAAGTTAGTTAATGACTTATGAATTGAAAAAAATTTAATTCACCACCTAGTAAGTGACTTATGAATTAAAAAAATAAGTCATGAGCAAGCAAGTGACTTATGGATTAAAAATAAAATGCACGACTGGGTCGCACGAATTTGCTCCTATGTAAAAGCCTAAGAATTTCAAAAATGAATGTTATTAGAGAAACTGTTCATAAGCATAAAATTCATTTTTTAAATGACTAGTTACGTCTGAGCCTCCACCTGAAACCATAATCCCGTTCCCCCGGAAATTCCCCTTTGCCTAACGGCATTTTAGCTTAAGCCATAACGGTTTCCCACCATTTTTGCTAACATAGCAAAACCTATCCACAAAAACGGATACACCCCCTTCTTCCCCATAGCCAACAAATGAAAAAGAAAATACTCATATTTCATTTTATTCAAATGAAATATGAATATTTCATAAAATACTGCATTCCTTTCCCACGGGAAGCACTACGTTTTGTATATGTGGAATAGTTCACCAGGTAGAATTTAATTATTTGTAAGTCAGTCTTAACACAACAATCTAGTTAGAAGGTGCAGCCTCGCTTTGGACAGCGGCCTTCTCTCTAGAATATAAAATACATTAAACAATTGTTAATTTCAAAAAGTATGTAATAATAAATATATAAATACATTAAATAATTGTTAATTTCAAAAAGTATGTAATAATAAATAAATTTGTAAAAAAAGAAAAGAAAAATGAAATAATTAATAAATAATAAAGAAAAAAGAAGTGAGAAAAAAAAAAGAAAACGTTTAAGTTTTTTTTTATAATAAAGCTCGGAGACTCAAATGTAAATGGCGCAGTCGGTCCGTTCGATCAAGAACAAATAACGCGAACAATGCTCGATGAAGGAAAGTACGATTAAGTGCGAATCCGATGAAAGATCTTGTTATAAGTGCGAATAAGTGCAATTAACTTTAAGAACTCGATGAAGGAAAGTACGATTAAGTGCGAATCCGATGAAAAATCTTGTTATAAGTGCGAATAAGTGCAATTAACTTTAAGAACTCGATGAAGGAAAGTACGATTAAGTGCGAATCCGATGAAAGATCTTGTTATAAGTGCGAATAAGTGCAATTAACTTTAAGAACTCGATGAAGGAAAGTACGATTAAGTGCGAATCCGATGAAAAATCTTGTTAAAAGTGCGAATAAGTGCAATTAACTTTGAGAACAAATAACGCGAACAATATTCGATAAAAGAAAAAGTACATTTAAGTACGAATTCGATGAAAAATCTAGTTAATAAACGCGAATAAGTGCAATTAGATTTGTTAATAAACAACGCGATTAACATCACAAAAAAAAAAACAACAAAAAGGAAGTGTAAATTTTTTATGGACAAAGAAATAGAGGAACTATCAAGTTTACTAGAAGACATACAAATCAACAACGAAATACAGGATCCAGTCATCATGGCACCTCCAGTTGTAAGCATTCAACCTATAGAATTAAGCATTGACCCCTTAAAATATTTAAACTCCATTCCCACATATAATGGGAACATTGAAAATTTACATAATTTTATAGATTTGTTAGATAGGATCCAACCTACCCTATGTAAATACGATAGTAATAGCCAACAATTGTTTCTAGACATAATCAGAAATAAGTTAGTAGGAAGAGCTCGAGAAGCTATAGAGATCAATAATAATATTACAAATTGGGAAGAAATAAAAAAAGTTTTCTATCAATACTTTGGGGATAGAAAATCTATCGAACAACTTTATGATGACTTGAGGGGACTACAGTTTACAGACAATTGTCAAAACTTTTACGATAATATAAAAAAAGTACTCAGAAGACTAAATAATAAGACAAAAATAGACAAAAATTTAACAGCTACACTTGAAATCAAAAAGAATTGCGAAATGGCTCTACGCCTTTTCAAAAATAAAATACCTGAGCCAATGAAGGGAATTCTAATATGTAGGCAACCAAGAAATTTAGAAGAAGCCATGGATATCCTCCACGAGTCCGGCTACGCGTATACTAAAATCAATTCAAAAAACGATTTCTACTCTAACTCTGGTATAAATAACCACAGAAACTTTCAACAGAATACAAATCCCAACTATTCAGGGCAAAAACAAAACTATTCACAAAAATATAACAACCAGAATCCTTTAAATAATAGTAGTAATAACTCCATTCAGTACACAAACTCAGGACAATACAGACACAACCCTAACAATTTTACACAAAATTCTAACTCAGGACAATACAGACACAACCCTAACAATTTTACACAAAATTCTAACTCAGGACAATACAGACGAAATTATTACAATTCTGCAAACTCAGTACAATATAATCCATTTAGAAATCAAGAAAACACAGGCAGTAGGCAGGTCCCCAGACAAAATAACAGCAACAACCAGACAGAAGACATGGACACACTCTCTGCCTCCTACCAAAGGCAAATAAACAACGTAGAGGCTCAGGATTTTCCCCAGGACGCTCCAACAGACTTCCCTATATAGTCTGTAAAACAAAAAATAACAAATTCAGACTACGGTTATTAATAGATACCGGTGCTGATACCAGCATTTTAAACCCCGGTATCTGTCATCCAAAATGGCATGTGCTAATCGATAATCCGATTAAGGTAACAACGACTGGCACACCCATTTTAATAAACAAAAAATTGAGAATTTCCTTATTTGAAGAATTCAAACTAAATAAAACGGCTGAATTTTTGGAATATAAATTCCATAATCATTTTGATGGCTTAATTGGGAATAACATCCTTTTGCCACTGCAAGCCGAGATAAATTATAAAAAGAAACTCCTTATTACAGATAATGCAGAAATCCCAATTTTCTTCAATGAACTAGAAGAAGAAGCTAGATTATATGAAGAAAACACCCCAATTTTATCTATTTACCACACTGAGACGAGTAAGGACCCAGTGATGGAACAAGTAAGACTTAACCACCTTAATTATGACGAAAAAGTTGAAATTAAGAAATTAATATCAAAATATAAAAATATATTTTACCAAGAGGGTAGTGACCTTTCCTTCACCCATGCGATTAAGCATGAAATAAGAACAACTAATGACATACCCATTTACGTTAAAAACTATAGATACCCGGATGTGCATAGACAAGAAGTGCACAAACAGGTAAAGGAAATGCTGGAACAGGGAATCATCCGCCCCAGTAAATCTCCCTATTCGGCTCCAATTTGGGTTGTCCCCAAAAAACTGGATGCCTCGGGAAAACAAAAATGGAGGGTTGTTATTGATTATCGCAAATTAAACGATGTCTCAATCAATGACAAATTCCCTATCCCCAATATTGAGGACATTTTTGATAAATTAGGCAAAGCTCAGTACTTTACCACTCTCGATTTGGCAAAGGGGTTTCACCAAATCGAGATAGCAGAGGAAGATATCTGGAAAACAGCGTTTTCTACTGACAATGGCCACTACGAATTTATACGTATGCCATTCGGCCTGAAAAACGCTCCGGCTACCTTCCAAAGGCTCATGAACTCCATCCTAGCGGAATACATAAATAAAATATGTCTCGTATATCTCGACGACATAATAGTTTTTTCAACAAGCTTACAGGAACATATTGATTCCCTTTCAAAAATTTTTAAGACTTTAAAGACAGCAAATCTAAAAATTCAACTAGATAAAAGTGAATTCATGAAACGCGAAACTGAATTTCTGGGACACATAGTCTCAACGGAAGGGATCAAACCAAATCCCAACAAAATCTCAACAATCAAAGAATACCAACTCCCAAAAACACCTAAACAGATAAAAGCTTTCCTAGGAATAACCGGTTACTACCGGAAATTCATTAAAGACTACTCAAAAGTCGCTAAGCCTATGACAACTTTTTTGAAAAAAAATGCAAAAATTGACGTTAAAAACCCTGATTATATCAATAGCTTTGAAGAATTAAAAACGTTAATAACTTCAGAACCTGTACTTAAATATCCAAACTTTGATAAAAAGTTTGTACTCACAACGGACGCATCGAAATATGCTTTGGGAGCCGTTTTATCGCAAGAATCACACCCTATATGTTACGCAAGTCGCACTCTCAACGAGCACGAGATTAACTACTCAGTAATCGAAAAAGAACTGCTGGCGATCGTTTGGGCCGTCAAGTACTTTCGACCCTATCTTTATGGCACAAAATTCACGGTACGCACAGACCACAAACCATTGCTTTGGTTAAGTTCTCTTAAAGAACCTAATTCAAAACTTCAACGGTGGAAATTGAAGTTAGAAGAATTCAATTTCGAAGTTGAATACGTTAAAGGCAAAGACAATCAGGTAGCAGATGGTTTGTCTCGTCTTGAAATTAATTTTCACGAAAACTCAAATGCCAACAATTTCGACGACGTTTCTATAATCCCAACAATTCATAGTGCTCGCGAAGATAGTAGTGAATATATCCCTATTATTGACTCCCCAGTGAATTTATATAAAACCCAAATAATATTACATCATTCTGATGGCCTAAATAACCACAAGTTTTATAAAGTTTTTAATAAAAAAAGAATAGTCATTGATTTTAACGAGTATAAGGAAAAACTCATGTTGGACATCATGAAATCCTTCTTTCCATCAAAAGGCATCGTTGGAATATATTCCAGTAATGACCACCTTTTTGCCCAATTTCAGGACACTTATATTAAATTTTTTAGCAAAAATAAACTCTTACGTTTGATCAAATGTTCAAAATTACTTGGAGACTTAGACAACGAAGAAAAGGTGTTGGAAGTAGTTGATAAAACACATAAATTATTCAACCACCGCGGAATAAACGAAACGTATGAGGAGATTAAAAATATCTATTATGCCCCAAATTTAAAAGAACAGATAACAAAATTTATTAACAATTGCGAGATATGCAACTGTTCAAAATACGAACGACGACCACTAAAAATACCATATTCAGTAACAGAAACTCCCCAAAAACCAAATGAAATACTACATATAGACATTTGGTATGCGAACATTAACCTTATGTTCGTAACAATGATAGATAAGTTTTCTAAACACGTAACAGTCTATGAGATAAAACACAGAACTTGGACCTCTCTCCTAAATTCTCTAAAAAATAGATTTGCTAATTTTGGCACCCCTAATAAAATTGTGACCGATGGTGAAACCGGATTCACGTCAATTGTAATTAAAGAATATTTAAAAGAATGTAATGTAGAACTACATATATCTACACCATATAAGAAAACAGGAAACTCAGACATAGAAAGGTTCCATTCTACTTTGAATGAGCATATAAGAACCTTTACAGCAGACAAAAATAACAATGACACACTTAGAAATAAGGTCTTAAAAGCTGTGCAAATATATAACAACACGATTCACTCCTCAACAAAACAAAGGCCAATTAACTTCCTTAACGGAATAATTAACAAAGAGGACTTCCCCAAAATCACTGAGTTAGTTCAGAAAAATAAAGAAAAGTATATACAAAAACTTAATGAAGGTAGGAATGACATTGATTTTACTGAAGATAGGTACACATTTTTGAAAAATAGAAACAATAACAAATTAAAACCAATTCACAATAAAGAAAACCCTGAAATCGTTAACAAAGATTATTTAAAAAATAGCAAAGGTAGTAAATTTTACAAAGATCAGGTGAAACGCAAATACAAATACGAACAGTGAAAGAAAAACTTTATTTCAGGTTCTTACAACTATTTTACTGACATTATCAATTCTGACAAGAGGACAAAAACTAGACGTCCAAGATTTAAATACTGGTCAAGGATACATTTTAATAAAAGGCAACGAAATCAAAATAATCGAAAATTATTCCAAAATCTTACACGTAGTTAATTTAACATTATGGACGGAGGGCCTTGAGCTCTTACAACACAACGTTGACAAACTTGACGATAAAAACGATTATCCAACGATCATTCATGGACTTAATCAACTAACAGATGAAATAAATAGCCTGTCACAAAAACAAAGGAAAAAACGAGGACTTTTTAATATTGTAGGGAACACTTTGAAGTATTTAACAGGCACTATGGACTACGAGGACGAAAAAGAAATTAAGACCAGACTCTCCACTAACGAACAAAATAACAAAAATACAATAGACGGACTAAACGACCAGATAAAAATCAATACACAATTTTATGAAAATATTTATAACATCACAAAACATATCAACTTACAACAAACAGAAATTAAGAAAAGGTTTTCAACCATAACTAACGAAATAGATAGAGAAAATTCAAAAATACTAACCATGCAAAACGCATTTCAGATCCAGTACGACATTCAATTATTACATGACCAGATTAGAAAAGTAAAAGAAAGCATTGTATTAAGCCAACTAGGTTTACTAGGTAAAGAACTTCTATCTCCAAAAGAAATTGATAAATTTAATGTAACATATGAAAAATTAAAAGACATTAAGAGTTCAACAATTTTTCATGAAAATCAGATAATTTTCATCATAATGATTCCGAATTATACTAATAACAAATTTTACCGCGTTTTTGTTCAACCAATCCCAAATCTTAATCATCTCGAGCTCTCTTCTATATATAACAAATTCATTACTGATGGAAAAACTAATTACGAAGACAATGATACAGTTTTAAAGAAAAAAGATCTAAGAATTATAAAAGATAAATGTATACAAAACATGTTCGAAAAAAATACGACCTGTAATTTTATTAACAATACAAATCCAGAAATTAAACAACTTACCAATAATATTGTCATTTTGAAAAATATACCTAAGATATTCATAAAACATAATTGTAACAATTTTAAAATCGAAGTATCTGGAAATTTTGTAATCAAATTTGAAAATTGTATAATTGAAATTAATAATATTAAGTACGAAAATTTTATGTATTATGATAACTTCATCATACCAGATTTAAATAATGTAAAAATTAAAAATATTGAAATGAACCTTTCCACAGCGGAAATACATACAAAACACATGGAAAACCGGAAATTAATCAAAGAAATTAAATCTAACCATGAGACGCATACCGGTATCAATTATAGTTTAAATTCCTTATCTCTTTGCCTTCTTATCGTATTCTTTATAATTTTTCGCAAAAATACAATTAAAGATAAGACCAAATTAAATATTGATATTAAAAACTCGGATTCTTCGGAGAAGAATCTTAAGGGGGGAGGAGTTACGTCTGAGCCTCCACCTGAAACCATAATCCCGTTCCCCCGGAAATTCCCCTTTGCCTAACGGCATTTTAGCTTAAGCCATAACGGTTTCCCACCATTTTTGCTAACATAGCAAAACCTATCCACAAAAACGGATACACCCCCTTCTTCCCCATAGCCAACAAATGAAAAAGAAAATACTCATATTTCATTTTATTCAAATGAAATATGAATATTTCATAAAATACTGCATTCCTTTCCCACGGGAAGCACTACGTTTTGTATATGTGGAATAGTTCACCAGGTAGAATTTAATTATTTGTAAGTCAGTCTTAACACAACAATCTAGTTAGAAGGTGCAGCCTCGCTTTGGACAGCGGCCTTCTCTCTAGAATATAAAATACATTAAACAATTGTTAATTTCAAAAAGTATGTAATAATAAATATATAAATACATTAAATAATTGTTAATTTCAAAAAGTATGTAATAATAAATAAATTTGTAAAAAAAGAAAAGAAAAATGAAATAATTAATAAATAATAAAGAAAAAAGAAGTGAGAAAAAAAAAAGAAAACGTTTAAGTTTTTTTTTATAATAAAGCTCGGAGACTCAAATGTAAATGACTAAAAAAAACTTCTTTAGTAGTTAAAGGTAAGAATAGGATGCCATGTTATTCAAGCAAATATAGATTTATGCAAGAACTAAAATTATAAGTCTTTGTAGTGGTTTCTTAAAAAAATAAGGTTTTATATAAATAAATTTTAAAACATTTTTAAGAAAAAATGTCGGTACGCCAATTTGAAGCTTTTATTATTGTATGTATAAAAATTAAGTTTTCAAAAAAAAGTATTGAGCCGTTTTCGAGATATTGAATTTTCCAAAAACAAAAAAATTGATTTTTTTTTTCAAAATTCAAAAAAATATTTTTCTTAAAGTTTTGAAATGCAATGTTTTTTATACTTTTAGAAGCTTCTCTCTACGAAATTTCATTAAAATCCGTTGTGCTGATAATGAGAAATTCAAAATTTTAAAAAATCGTTCTATAGTAGGTACAGTCAGTAATATCTTGTTTTCAATTTTTTTATTAAATTACAGATATTAAAAAATAATAGAAAGAAAACAAATTTAAGCAAAATTCTCGGAACCGTTTTCGAGAAAAATACGATTTTCGAAAACCAATTTTGAACATTTGTATGGAGGGTACCCTTATTCTTAGGTAAAATTAATTTATTTTTCTCATATCTTGAAGATTATTTTTCCAAACTTTTATATATCAAGTTTTAAAAAAATCGAGCATGGAGTTTTCGAAATATGTATTGTGTTTTCAAAAAAAAATTTCAAAGTTTTTTTTAAAAATCCAAAAAAAATTTGTTTGGAAAATTTGAATAAACAATAATATTCAAACTGCTGGGAAGCTTTAGCATAAACAAAAATATCAAAAGCGGTGGTACCGTTTTTGAGAAAATCAAAAACAAAAAAAATGGTCCCAAGGGGGGTACCAAAACTACTCATTTTTTGGAAAAATTTTTTCAACCATTACCTAGGTTTAACTAAATTAAATTTTTTGAATTTTTTTTTTTTAAATCGTTGGGACAGTTTTTGAGAAAAAAAAAATATTTATAAAATTTCGAAAAAAAATCGTATGGCAGGTACCATTATTTTTGGTCTTAAAAAATCAAATCAAAAAACATCCGGGGGTAAAAAATAAAACACATATCTACCAAGTTTGAAGAAAATCCGAGCCGTTTACCTGCAATCGAACGGACAGACAAACAGACAGAATTGCCAGACCCACTTGTTTCGTCTTCGCTATCATCGTAATGTCAACTTTGCTCAAAATCTCGAGTTCGATTTTTTTTACGAATGCATAACTTGCCTTATAGTACCTACCTATAAGTCGCAAGTAAAAATTAATTCACAACCAACTTGGTGACTTATGAATTAGAACAAATTCAAATCATGTGATGCGCTCCCATAGTAGAACAACTCCAAATTTCATTATTGACACGCTTTCAAGACTATTTTGAAATAAGAGATAAGGGTGAATTTGCAGCGATAGCAGCAATTACTCATCCTCGCTTCAAAATATCGCGGATAAATCTGCTAGACACAGAAAAACAATTAAAAGTTAAAAATCTTGTCCAATGGCTAACAAATAAAACAAGATCTCAAACGGTTGAAACAAGTGTAGCTACGGACGAATTTTTGATTTTGGCGATGTGAGCAACAACATCGTCATAACCTCGCTTATTCCCCAAGAAAGTGAGGAAACCGAGGTTATGAAGTTTTTGGTAAGCCAATGCTCTAATTTGGATGATTTAAGGGATTTTCATTTAGTTAGATGCTTGTTTTTAAAATATAATATACGGCCTTTCCATCTTCTGCACCAGTAGAAAGGTTCTTTTCACATGTAACAATGCTCAATTTGCCGAGGAATAATAAAATTAATGAACATAATAATTTTGAAATGAGGGTTATATGTAAAGCTAACTCCATCAAGAAATACTAATAATTTTCATGGATGGGGCCTACTTCCGTACAAACTTCAACTGACCCAGGAATTCAGAGTTAACGGCCATAGACAACAAATTGGCTCTCGAGCAGTTAACAGTTTACCCCGATTTCGGTCGACATTTCTGGATAAATGAAACCGTCAACAAGCACAATTGGCGAATTTGGGACAATTACAATCCACACAAGATCCACAAAAATGCAATTCATCCAGAAAAAGTCACTGCTTGGTGTGACTTTTGTAATGGCTGCTTCATCGCTCCATATTTCTTTGAGAGAGACGTTGGGCAGGCCCTCACCATGAACGACGGTCGATTTCGGTCGAAGATCCAAATTGCATGATAAGGAAACCGAAGATTATATGGTTTCAACAGTACGACTGCGCTACGCACCACACAGCCCACAATTGACATTTTGCATGAACGATTTTCGAACATGGTTATCTCACGTGGAGGCGATGTGATCCCGTTAGACCTCGTTAGTTGTTTTATTCAAATTTACATATGATAAGAAAAGCTTAATGGAAATCCATTTATTAGCCATATTTTATGATGGTATGTAAACACTGAACAACTTTGACATTTGTCAACTGATTGACTTAAGTAGACATAATTTTGAAACGTCAATTTAGTGCAATTGTAGCCATGAAATACCTTATACCGAAATAACTTGCCAAAATAGTGACGCTGTACATTGATAACAGTCGTTCACTTATGTTAACTCAACGTGCATAACTCAACAAGCACCGTCTGAACACATTTCGCCGTTTGGTGTCGAATTTTACTGAGCACGCGACAGTGGGAGATCGTTGATATGCAGATCATCAATACCCAGGACGTTACAATAAGTAGGTTGAAGCGTATGAGAGAGAGAGTATGTGTTGTAACATCATTACGCTCAGCATTTTGGCGCAAGTGGAGCCACCTTGCCGGCTCATTTGAAAAGATGATTTGCATTTTCTTCCGTAGGAAGTGCAATTGATTCTAGGTAGGAATATTGCTAGCAGACCATGCACGTCGCTTGAAATAAGATCAAACATTCGCATACCGAAATACTACATGACCCTGTACATATCACTTTCTAGCTTCAATAACTGAACGAAAGGAAATTTCCGTTTTGTGTTTATGTCTACATGTTGAAAGTTTAAATCAAACATCCGATATGGCGCACTTAATTAGCAAGTTCGTGTATCTTTTTTAACTTTGACTAGCACTACAAATTGATGTTTCATTGATAAAACTTTATTGCATATATGCTCCATCACTCTCGTATATAGCTAGTTCCTGTCAAATAACATCCTCAAATAATTTGCGAACCGTTATTAGTACGAAACAAACCCTTACGGCAAAGCTACGCAGCAGATAGTTCCTACCCCAACACCTGGATGTATCAGTTCGATGTTCAATAATATGAAGCGCCACATCAAGGGGGCGGCAATTAATAATTCATTTGGTTGTGAAAAATGGATTAGGGATGCCAACAGGATATGAGTGTAGAATGTGTGTCTGTCCGCATCAACCCATATATGAAAATCCCCAATGTGCTTTCCTTTAGAAACTTGCAAAGCAGAAATGTTTTTCATAACTTAGTTCCATCACATCTATTCGCATCAGGGACAAAAAATGTATTCTTTCCCTTTTGCAATTAAGGACATTCATTTCGATCAATCAATACTATTTCCTTTCATCTATGTATCTGAGCTGAAGTATCGTTTCTGATGGAGGTTGGTTGCGGGTGGTTTAGTATGAATGTCAGTTTGATTCAATTATAATTGCGAGTGCATATGACAGTTGAATGATTTCGAGTCCATAATTGGCATATCATTAAGGGATTTTGAGTGAAATGATATTCAAATTGAATTGCAATTCATGAATACTGAATACCTTGCTCAAGGCACAGAAAAATGTCAAGAATTATTATTTTTTTTAAATTAAGGATGGAATTCTAAAAAAATAAGACTTTGCCAAGGTTATTGGGAATTAAAAAGTTACCTGCTGATTCTTGAAACAGCAATTTAAGATTTCATCAGAAAGAAACAATTAATCACATCAAATTTATGGTTTTCCAAGATGTTAATTCCCGAGGCAACACTTGCTTTGCTTTAGGTATAGAAGCCACAGTTATAGGGTAGATAAGGGTTAGATAGAGTAAGTTGGAAAGATTACCAAATACATTGAGATACAAATTTCTAATTAGGTACCCAAATCTTTTTCATACTACCTAATGAAGTTTGGCCTTTTTATGTTAAAAATCTCATCACACTGTTACTCCCGAATGTAATTGATTATCACGTCCGATAGCGCCCTCTGTTCACGGTGATCATCTGGCCAACGTCATATTAAGGCTGGTATTCACCGAGCGCTCATAACTTAAGAAGCTCATAAACCTATTCACCAAGCAATATTAGTGAAGATCTACGAGCGCTTTTAAAAGTTAGGAGTGGTCCCGACCACTCCTAAACTTACGATCGCTCTCTTCGAAAGTTTGTTCGCTTAGACGTGCCACCGCACGCATTTGACTCGAATCCATGTGAGCAATGCCAAGTAGAAGAGTATCCATCTGTCAAGACCAATATTCCACAACATTTCACAGTTTGGGTATGCCTGAACAAGAGAGAGAGTGACTCTCATTCTACCATTCTACCTCTACAATACCTTACTATGTGGTTCCAAGATTATCGGACAACCTCATTTCAATAAGCAAAGCAACGGACCATGGTTACAAAGTAATTTTTGAAGGGTCTGGAGCAAAAATATTGGACAAAGTGGATGGCTTGATCATGAAATCTGAAAAACGAAATGGTTTGTACTACATAGCAGCTGAAGATACGGTACTCATGAGCAGAGATACAACTGGAACGTCTAGGATATAATATAGGTCGTTGATATCGTGGCACAAGAAGCTGGGACACGTCAATTTAAACTCATTGAAGCAGCTATTGTCACAGAAGAAGTGTTCATGGACAACCCGATCAGTTCAAAGATGACAACACGGGCAATTATACGACCTGTATTCGAGCTAAGCAAACTCAAACACCGTTTCCTAATACCAAAATTGAGAAGAAAACGTCGCAGCAACTACAACTTGTCCATTCAGACATCTGTGGACCGATGCGAACGGAATCTATGGAAAAAGCAAAATATTTCATAACTTTCATTAATGACTTTTTAAGCAAGATATGTATTTGTCTATTTTCTCAAAAGAAAAAGTGAAGCACTTCAAGCCTTTAAAGCATTGAAGGTTTTTGCTGAAACACAATCTGCAGACATTCCGAACAGATAATAGGTTGGAATACTGCAGCAAAGAGTTCCAAAACTTCGTGGAAGAGAGCGGAATACTTCATCAGAAGACTGTGCACATACGCCGGAGCAGAATGGTCTTGCTGAAAGAGCAAACCGGACATTGACTTAAATGGCAAGGTGTCTAATGAATCGGATTTCCCCGAGCTTATGTGGGCAGAATTAATTAACACTTCAGCGTTCTTACGAAGTGGATGTCTAACGAAACCCAACGGAGATGCTACACCAGAAGAGCTATGGAGCGGAAACCAACCAAATGTTGGTTTTCTGAAGGAGATTGGTTCAAAAGTCTATACCTTGAAAAAGGATTCCAATCTGGGAAAATTCGAGTACAAATCTGAAGAAGGCATCCTAGTCGGTTACGCCGAAGAACCCAAAGCTTATAGAGTTTGGATACCAAATAAGCGAAGCGTAATCAGAAGCAGAGACATCCAACTTGTTCATGAGAGCAAAACCCAGTTGCAAGATATCGATGTAGGAAACAATAATTTATATTCTTTCTCGTTTCAGGATAGTGCTAAAAGTTCAGCACATTCTGTATGCAGTATCCAACTGCAATTCCAGAAATAAATGGTGGTGGACGACAGCGTTGGACAAGATACATCAAACCAAATACGCACTGATCCAAGAACAGTCGACGGAATCGTTTGTTTAGAAGACGCAGACAAATGGCGAGAGGTGATGCAAATCGAATACAATACGACAGCGTTGGACAAGATACATCAAACCAAATACGCACTGATCCAAGAACAGTCGACGGAATCGTTTGTTTAGAAGACGCAGACAAATGGCGAGAGGTGATGCAAATCGAATACAATTCCTTACTAAAAAACAACATTTGCACTTTGGCTGAAAGGCCATTTGACCGTAAAGTCATAAAATCAAAATATAGTCGGATGGAACTATTGAGAAGAGGAAGGCACGCCTCGTTGCCAGAGAGTTTGATCAAATACAAGGAGTTGACTTTCAAGATACGTATTCACCAATCCGATTGACTATGGCAATCATGGTGGAAACACAATTGGACCTGCATCATCTGGATGCATGTCTAAATGGTGACATCAACACACTGAAATATAATATATAGCAGCCGGAGGGTTTTGAACAAGGGAACCAGGTATGCAAGTTAAATAAGTCAATTTATGGGTTGAAACAGAAACAGTCAAACACAATTCTATCTATCAGCCAAGAGGTATTTATCAAAAATTTGTTAGATAAGTGTGGACTTAAGGACTGTAAGCTCGATCGATTACCAATGCCGACCGGTTTAAAATTGGAAGATGAAAGGAAAAATAAAGGAGAGCAAACGGAAATTGACAAAACAAGGTATCGCCAATTGATATTAAATTTACTACATCTTTCAACTTTCAGTAGACCTGACATAGCTTATAGAGTGAACGCGTTATCACAGTTCCAAGTTGATCCCCGGCAACAGCATTGGAACGCAGCAATGCACATCCTTCGCTACTTACAAGGATCCAAAAGTGTTGGCTTCGCTTACAAGAAATCATCACAGAATCTTCACGCGTATGCTGATGCAAGTTGGGCAAGTGATTACAATGGTCGAAAGTCACAAAGCGGTTACTCATTCATTTATGGAGGAGAAACAATCTTATGGGCTTCAAAGAAACAAAAAAATCATGACAACGTCTAGAACAGAAGCTGAATTTGTTTTTCTTTTTGCAATAAATTTGGTGTCGGAAAATGATGGAGGTCACTAGGGCTGCTACGTCAAGTAAGTTGTAGAATACAACCATCGGGATGCGTTGTGTTTGACGGGATCAAGATTAAATGGAGACCAGTTGATCGAATATATCGACACCAAATTTGATGAGGTTGTAATCGAGTATCATTACAGTGATATTTTGGTAACCGGAAGTAGTTTTCTCAAGGTTATGTTGGGTCAATAGCATCCAAAGATGGATGTGTAGGTAAATGCTTTTTGATATGGACAAGCTCATTATGGTCATTAAGATTCTCCTGCACTACAAAAGGTTTTGACATATCCCTTTTATTTTTCTGGGCTTTCCCCAAGATGAAGATCTTTTTATGAAGCAACCTTAAGGCCAATTCTGCAGATGTGAGGTTTTTAATAGTAAGTTTGGATCCAGCGATAAAATATGACATTACCTCGCCATCCACCACTTATAGTCCTGTCCTGTGGTCAGAGTTCCAGTGAACTTAGAAAATTAGCTTAGCATGTTTTAAAGATATCTGTTTAAACGATGTTTAGATTTTTAGGTAGAATATATCCAGTTGTCAGATAAGGTCTCGTTGAATCTGCTGAAGCTTCCCTGTGGCGCAGTACCAATTGTCGTAATGGTAAGTGCTTTGGACTGCCCAGCTGAGAGTCTTAACCGCAGCGAAATTATTTTCCACGGGTGTACTGGAATTTTTCCAAGAGTATGTCTTGTCATAAAAAGTGCCGCTGATCTTTGCCACAAGCAAATTTAAAGGTCAAAAGTTGTAAGTCACTAGGTCCTGGTTCTCTATACGAGCTGTTTTACCATCAAATTTATTTATTTTCTTTGTCAACTAAATTATAGAAACAAGGGAGAGCGTCCTTCTTGTCAAAATACGATAGATTCATCACATCTGGAAGGGTTCGATGTCAATTATTGGGTCCCACAATGTTCGCAAACAAGCGCCGTTGGCTATCTTTTAAAGTTCCCATATATATCTCCAAAATAGGCTTTTAATTCCTTCATCGTCAAAGACAAATATCAACAGGTTTTCATAAAAAGCATTATTGGGTTTAAATGTCACGTTTGTGACGAATTTGTTCGTATTGTTAGGGATGGTTTGGAACTTAGAAGTTTTCCAATACAGTAGGTATATCAGCCGATTTCTAATCTGACCAATTAACTTATACCATCCACAAATCCATGAAGGGTCACGGACATAACAAGGAAGTATTTTAATTCTCTTAGAACATGAGCACATCCGGTCATTTAGATCAAGCGTTTTTACATTTAACAATGAGGGCTCAATATTTTTAGCGATGGGTTCAGTCTTTCTTGTCAACTTCAATCTGGTGGCCTGGATTTTGAGTGTATATTTACATTAGTGTGAAGATTGATCTATGTTTCAAACCGGAAGCTCAGTGGAGTTAAAGAAAGCTCACATCACAAGGTTCATTGGATATTATTGTACATACAGGGTATGCCATCTAGTGGTTTCGAACGAAATGAGTCGCTGTACGCTTGAAAAATATTGGGAAATATTGTAAACTTATTTCCAAAGTGAGTGCTGTGTAGCCCAAACAGTGCGATTTTTGAAAAGATGTTTTGCCGAAATGTTGCTGATGTAGCCGGGTGTGAGACTCATTTCAAGAACATGAGCTAACCAAACCATCGATCTCACGCACTAGCCTTAAAAGAATTGTGCACAAATATCTCGGACTATTCGTTTATAAGGTCCAATTGCGTCATCAATGAAAGGTAAGGCCATCTGCTTCGTTATCGCTTCGCAGTTTGGGCCTTAGAGCAGCTTGAATTCGAAAACGATTTTGGGCGCAAAATCATCTTTTCTGACGAGGCGTATTTTCATCTCGGCAGCTACGTTAACAAACAAAATTGGACCATTTTTCTTCGAGAAAAAGGCTGGGAACAACGTTTCGGTCAACGGTGGAGAGTCAAGCCGACTTTTTTGTTTACTAAAATTGAAGACATGGATTTGGACGCCCTCTGGTTCATGCAGGATGGCGGGCGCGCAATTCCACTCAGCCCATGCCATAATCGATCGTTTGCGCACCAAGTTCCAAATCGTGTTACCAGGGACGTCTTTTCGGTCCTAAGCCCAGAAGCTACCAGCTTCGTTTTTATTAATCCTCCACGTATTGTTTTCGATCGGACTAATCTTAATAATATCCTTGCGCCAGTTTTACGCATTCATAATAATATCAGTGGTTTCTCCTCTGGGGTGCTTCGTAGCCTAGGTTAGTTTCGGCTGCATCTTTGATGTACAGCGGAGAACCTCTCTTACAGGTGCAACCTGTAGAATCTGGTAACTCTAGTTTTGTTAAGATGTCCAACAACGGATTTCTTTTTCTAGGCGGATCCGAATTTTTTTTTCGGAGTCAATCACTGAATTTTAAGGCAACAGAGCAATGGTCAGGGATGAAATGTATCTTAAGGAATATACGCAAGTCAACAAGATATTGAATTGCATCAATTAGATTGATAGTTGATTCGGTATATGGTTCGACGGTCGGAAGAGCGCCAGGTTAATTTGTCGATCCTTAAACGTGAAATCCTATTGCTACTTATCATCTTTAAACGAGTTGCTGGGAAGAATATTATAGGATAGAACCGATATCTGAAGTCAATTTGTGGAGACTTTGTTTAACAACTAATCCGCCAAATATATCTTGCGACTTTAGCGATCTGGATAGTGGAGGAGTTTTTTGAGCCCTTGGAAGCTCAAAAAACTCTCCTTCATATATTCTTCAGATTCATACCTAGGGTCGTGTTCGAACATTAATATTTTGAAAAATCAGTTTTATGCAGATCACAGCCAGACGATCTCAAATCAGCCGAATCCCCAAGACAAATTCGCATCCTGCCATGTGCAATCTTCTATAGAAACTGCTATGAATATTATGAAATTTTCTCATATCTCGGAAAAATAACCCTTGGGTAAACATAGAACATCTGGACGGAATTTTCGATGGTAGCAACATAGAATGGAAATATAAAAACCCCCCTTGGCCAATGAGTGGTTCATCCACCACCAATTTTGTCCTCAGCACCCTATACCGCACTAAAAAAACTTCCTGACCTAAACGCATAATTCATTTAAGATCTCTATCTTCCAGACTGTGGACGATGCCCTTGATTTACTCTATTGCTTTCATCCGCAGTAAGTTTGTGGCATTTCTTCTTATAATAAAATCTGAAACATTGTGCACGAAAGTGTGAAGTTTGATATTACTTTGGAACAGTTTAACTTTCCTTCTGGAAGCTTCCTTCCCAGTCTCATTTCTCTCAACCTCAAAAACAAATTGAGGATGATTCAAGACAATACTCGTAATACACTTATAAAACATTCATCCCTGGCTCCACAAATCTTATTCACTTCAGCAGGAATGTTTTACTGTCTAAACCCTAAACTTTCGTAAAAAAAAAGTATACAGACAATGATTGTGGAAAACACCATCTGAGTCCTCTGAGCTTAGATGATAGACCAGTCTCACATAAAAATAAGCTCTTTTGCGTTAAATTTCCAGATTGCAAGTCTTCACATTTGATTAACTATAAATACAGTTGAACAAAAAATTCCATCAACTTCATTTCCACAATTTTTTTTTTTTTACTTAAAATGAAAAAAAAAAAAAAATAAATAAATCGAACAAAAATAATCGACACCCGAAATAAAAGCACTGATATGACAAAAGGAACATTAAACTTTGGAAGAGGAAACACATGTTCACATTCATTTCGAACGGAAATTCAACAGCATTCCCTGTGACACATTCATTGATGCGATCGGTCCTTCCTGATAAAAGTATAAGAGACCGACAGACAACAGCAAATATACTTTTATATATTTTTATGTGTTCAACCGGATATTGGCAGATTTTATCACCCTCCGAAAAAAAACAACGATAGCTCTCGAAAGTGCGGACAATGTCTGTTTGATGAGCCCCAGAGTTCTCCATCGTCGTCACAATCGCAGTAGCATCGTAACGAGTTGTATAGCTGTGTTCATCAAATTTGAAGTTCAATATTGAGATTGAAGCGCAATTTAACAGATAGCTGACTGTATGAGGTCATATTGCTTGAGGACCTAGAGCAACCCAAATTTACTTCTGAATAATGTTAAATTATTGGTGGCTTACATTCAAATAGGGATGTGTATGGTTGAGTAAAATGGTCCCCTTAGTGGTGCCAAGATACCATGAACAACTTTTTATTGTTTCAACGGATTAGACTTGGAAGAAAGTATATCGTATAAAATTATTGAATTGAAAAATATAAATCTTCTTTAAAGATAACTGAGGATTGTATAGTTGTATGTATAGTCAAAGTTTTGGATTTGTGAAAAAATCACAGTTGATATTTTCATCAAAACTGACTATAAGATGCTACTCGTAGTACCCCTTGGCATAAAAGTTGGAGCATTGGAATCTTGGGTTCAATTAAAAAAAAAATTTCAGGGGTGTACTGCCAAGTATGTGACAAAGCCTACAAAAGTACCTCTTGTCATGAAAAGTGGTGCTCATTACAGCCGTTATGCTCTTACTGCGATCTACAGACCTTAAATGCTCAGGTTATTTAGGTAGGTAGGTAGAGATGGTAATCGCCAGCCCTGGGCCCGCGACTCAATTAGCGCTGGGGTGCGCCGTTTTGATACCATTAACTCGTGTCAACCTAATAAGGATTTAGTACGGAAGAGAATGGCTTTTTATATACTTTAGCAGAGCATTGCTAAAGCCATTTTGTCGCATTCAGAAAGATAATCAGATCTTTGATTTTCTTCTCCGAAAGTTCGCTGGGGTCATCGAGGAAGGCTTTCCCAAAGGAAGTCATCCTCTGTAATTTGCTAAGGTGGGGCAATCGCAAAGAAAATGAACCACAGTTTCTTTTTCTTGTGGATCTCCACAACTACGGCAGTGTGGGTTGTAGGGGATGCCTAGCTTTCTTGTATGTTCACCTATGGGCCAGTGCCCGGTGCATATTGCTGTGATCCTGGCTATGTCGCGCCTGGGTCTGCATATTAGATCGTTAGAACGTGAGTTGTTGTAAGTAGGCCATATCTTTCTTGATATAACACAGTTTGTGAGACTGCTCCACCTACGGTTGGATTCATTGAGAAAAATCGAAAAGATTTTTCTCTTCATAGCACCAAGAGGAATATTTACGTTTTCCGCTAGTGAGCTATGTAAGGCCGAGCCTTGCCGAGCTAAAGCATCAGCCTGTTCATTACCCTCTATGTCACTGTGACCTGGAACCCAAATGAGAGTGACCTGTAGGTCAATGTTCAGACTCGTCAGTTCGTCCCGACATTGCTGGACAAGTGCTGAGGTAGATGTGGATGATTTAATGGCCTTAATGGCCGCCTGGCTATCTGAGCAGATAGCTATATTTCTGAATTGGTTTTGGTTGGATTGGAGCAACTTGCATGCCTCCTTGATTGCTAGCATTTCAGCTTGAAATACACGCAAAGTCTGGTAGTCTGAAGGACTTGGAGATGTTAAAGGACTCGGAAAAAATTCCTGAACCAACACCGCACTCCATCTTAGATCCATCAGTGAAGATTATCGAATCGAAATCTTTTGTGACAACATCATTTTTCCAATCCTCTCTGGTGGGAAAAATGGCTTTGAAATCCCCGCTTGGGCCAAGAGGAGGTACGCAGTAGTCGGTGTTCGATAAGAAGATATCCGGAGGAATCAATTTTGTTATGTTTCCATGACCATAGGGTTTGAAGAACCAACAGTTAGATTCTTTAAGTCTTACAGCACTGCAAACCGCTAGGTATTTTATATGAAGGTCGAGTGGTAAAAAATTCAGGATAACGCTCAGGGCATCTGTTGGGCAAGATCTGAGAGCCCCTGTAGTGCCGACGCTAGCCGTTCTTTGAACCCTTTTAAGTTTTCCGACGTTATATTGCTTGCTAAGTGCAGGCCACCAAATAATCGATCCGTAAGACAAAATTGGCCGTACCACTGCAGTGTACGTCCACAAAATCATCTTCGACTGAAGGCCCCACTTCTTACCAAATGTCTTTCTGCAGGCATAGAAAGCTATACAGGCTTTCTTAACCCGTCTTCAATATTTATCTTCCAATTCAATTTGGGGTCGAGAATAACTCCAAGGTATTTAGCTTTGGAAGATAAGGAAAGAGTTTGACCGTTAAGTCGAGGTAGGGTGAATGTAGGTATTTTAGTCCTGGTAGTAAAGAGCATCAGTTCCGTCTTACTCTGATTAACTCCTAGTCCACTATTAGTGGCCCAGTTGCTAACTCTTTTCACAGCCAATTCAGTGATTTCACTAATCGCAGTGGTAAACTTACCTGATACCAATAAAACCAGATCGTCAGCATACGCTACAGCTTTCACACCACTACCTCTGAGCTTGACGAGAATTTTGTCCATGACTAAGAGCCATAGAAGAGGGGAGAGAACACCACCCTGGGGAGTTCCCCTACTAACATGCTTAGTAGAAATTGTGTTACCTAAGGTTGCTTGGATCCTTCTGTCACTGAGCATAGATACAATACATTTAGATATGAAACTTTCTACACCAAATTGAACAAGTGATTCGCGAATGGATTCATTTAGGACGTTATTAAAAGCACCCTCCACGTCTAGGAAGGTTGCTAGGGTATATTCTTTGTAGTGAATCGTCTTCTCTATTGTACGCACTACTTCATGCAGGGCAGTCTCCGTAGACTTGCCTTTTAGGTATGCATGTTGCGATTCATCAAGAGGACGACCCTCTAGTAAAACTCTGATGTGAGTATCAAGGATGCGCTCTAGTGTCTTTAGTACAAAAGGTTATTTACTATATTGCTTTATTAACGATATACTTGCCATTAAACCCTTAAGAAAAAGGATATACGAGTATCTGTTGTAAATGGTACTGTTTGAAAGGTCGCTGATTCGAATGCTAGTTAGAAACAGTTTAAGATACCTTTTTCCACAACAGGAAGGTGGAGAATCGTTGGTAGTATATTTGCCAATCACTCGAGATCAAAGTCGTCGTCCAACGAGCAAGCAAATGAGAAATAAATGATTCCAAACGGCCCCGCTTAAAGCGCATAGATTCCTGCACAGAACCACACAGGCACTCTTAAATGAGCTCCGTCAGAAACCGAGCGACGACATCGATTTTATCGGGTTAAACCCGTTAAGTGAAAACAAAAACATACAAAAGTGGGAGTTCAGATAGGAAAGTGTCAAAGATTGGACCCAGCTTAAATGTGCACTTTGTAAAACGCCTAGCACAGGAAACAATGTCTTGGGGAATCAAACAAAAAAAAAAAACAGATGATGGAAGAAAAACGCCAACAATAACGCAACTCCACCCCCAAATATTTTTGAACCAAATTACTGCCGCAGACGGGAGTATGATACTCGTCACCAGGGCTTCGGATACATAGGCGGATATTAGAGGCAATCAAGGACAATTAACAAGTCTCCACTGCCAGATAGATACAGTAGGAAGTGACTAGAATAGACTATTTCTACAATTTTTTCAGAGCTAATTTATTTTAATTATTGACCAAAATAAAGATGTGTTTATGTCCAACTAGTCCAACTCCACTCAAGCAAAAGATGTTACAAAGGGGGTGAAGCTTCCGTGGTATCAGCCGTATCAACGATAACGGCCCCCGAAGTATTGGAGCCTCCGGGTTCAGATGAAGTGGCAAATACATTTACATAATGTATTATTATTGATATGTAAGCAAAAAAGTCTCCGCACAGACCACTCTTTTTGTTGGCAAATGTAAAGTGTGTGATTAGGAATTGTTGCGTTGTGTTTTGGTAAATGTAAGTGTTTTTAATAATATTTTAGTTAAAAACATTATTTTGTCCCAAGGAAATAAAAATGTCAACTAAAAATAAGCAAATTCCGTTGGCTTACAGGAAAATCATTATCGGCTTGAGGAATAAAGGAAAGTCTTCGTTCAGGAAAGCACCGGTTCTTGCAGGTTAATTAAAAACCATCGACGGAACTGATGTGTGTCCCCAGGCAATACGAAATCTGTTGACCAGAAATGGATTTCATGGTCGAGTGAGCCGGAAGAAGCCGTACATTCGAAAAGCGAATAAGAAAGCCAGGCTGCATTACGTTATGGAACACTTGATTAAAGAAAATTGGTTCTGGGATCAGGTTATATTTACAGACGATAGTAAATTTAACATCTTTTGCTCAGGTAGTCGTGGTATGGCCTTGAGAAAACCAGACACTGCTCTGGATTCCAAAAATATAATTCCTATTATAAAGCATGGCGGCGGCTATGTAATGGTGTCTAGGTGTATGGCTTCTTCGGGCATTGGTAACCTGGTTATCATAGAAAATACCATGGACAAATATGGATACTTGAAAATACTTCAAGAAAATCTCCATGTTAATGCTGAAAAACTGGGTCTCTCTGACAATTTTGTCTTCCAAAAAGACAACGAACCCTAAAACACTTCGATGCTGATCAAGGAATGGTTGTTATACATCTATAAAACATAGGTAAAACACCTTGCTCAATCTCCAGACCTCAATCCAATTGAGCATCTGTGGGACCACTTGTCAAAAAGACGATACAACTGGTGTCAAATTGAAGGTTCATTTCATGCCTTAAAGACTGCTCTTAACACGAAAGCGCTTTTTTTTAATCTTTGCTTCTCTTTTGGATTCCATTCGATTGCATGGATACTTTTAAGCACAGCGATTTTTAATAATTAAAAGTGAACTTTGTAATGCAAAATTTCTAATTAAATATTCTATATACTCGTACATAAAATACAATATATGTACTCGTAGATCATTCTCCATCTGTCAAGCCATGAACTGGATGATTGACTATGAAGCCAATAGATTAAAAATTTTAGTTTTTCCGTTTATATTTAAATTGCCAGTTTCCATTACGAGAGATGGGAATGATGCCAATCGGTTTATAAATCTCTGAGAGGAGAGGGAGTGAGATAAAGTGCACGTAAAAAAAATTCGGAGAATAAAGTTTAATGGGAACACCGTCTATAGAAGAAAAAAGACATCAAGTGTCTGATTACACGATTCTTTTTTTTTTAGTTGTTTCATCTTTTGTCTTTTTGACATATTTGGTGTGTGATGAAGAAGTATAGCGGGATGAAGCTACATTTCTAGACCATTCACCTAAACTGTCGAAAAGAAGAAACAAACGAAAAAAGAATCGTGTAAGCAGGCACCATTAAAAGCGTTCACATTCTCAAATATGTTTCACAATCCCGGTATGATTGGGGCTTGTCAAGCATGCTGGATGGATTTCGAAATCTTTTGATATTTTTGCTGCATGGCAAGCATATTTGAGAATGTGAATGCATGCTTGTCAAACCTGAACTTAATTTTCCATGAAGTTTTCAAGCTGTGCGCATCGTAAAAAACTATACAGGGTGATTGGCATAAGGTGTGACAAAAAGCTAGGGCGTGTAGGTTGGACTTAGACAAGAAAAAAATCGTATGGGAGGGGGGGGTCTATTTCCCCCCGTTTAGGCGGGAGGGGCAATTTAAGAAAAAAATCACTTAAAACAGAAAAAAAATTATTAAAAAATAACGGTGATACCTATAGAGTAATGCTATAGCATTTTGAAAAGCCAGAAATACATTCTTTAATTTTGTTTTTAAATAAAGTTGTTCGAGTGAATAGTTTTTGAAAAATTAATTTTCAAAATCAAAATTTTGAAAAAAAAAATGAAAAAAAATTTTTTAAACAATTTTTTTTCAAAATTTTACGTAATTAAGTATTATTTTTGTATTCAATATTCAATGCTCTCATTAATTTTTGATCAAACACAAAAAACCGGATGTCAAAATGTTTTGTAGTTTTTGCGAAAATCAAAAATAACAAAAACTACTTTTGTTCTAAGAAAAGCCTTTTATTTTAGTTTTTATACGTCTTTGGATTCTTACGTGAATTTACGATTGAAAGGATTAACTTTCTTTTTACTATTTTTTTAATTATCGTCTTATAAACATACGATAATGTGACAAAGTACTGGATTAACCATATTTCACACATTTTTTCATTGAGAACAACTGCGTGAGAGCATTGATGGTTTAAAATTGACCTGCCACTTTTTTATTATGGTGGGGTCGGCTTGGCGTAGGTGGATTTACGAAAAAAGCTTAATTTTTTTGTAAATTTTTTTTATTATCAGTGTTATAAGCATACAATAAAGTGACAAAGTACTGGATTAACACATTTTTCATTGAGAACACCTGCGTGAGAGCATTGGATTAATATTAACCTGCGAATGTTTTTTAAATAATTTTTTTTAATAAGCTTTAGTTAAAAAATAGTTAAAAATTTAAATAAACAGTAATTATGTATTTTATCTAAATATGCATGTATTTCTTATTTTAATTGATTTCAAGATTCAGGAACATTCTTGTTCTTATTTCGCAATTGCACTTTTCTGTCACTAGTTAGGGCGTGTAACGTTGCATTATTTAAACAACATTAACAGGTCAATATTAATCCAATGCTCTCACGCAGGTGTTCTCAATGAAAAAATGTGTGAAATATGGTTAATCCAGTACTTTGTCACATTATCGTATGTTTATAAGACGATAATTAAAAAAATAGTAAAAAGAAAGTTAATCCTTTCAATCGTAAATTCACGTAAGAATCCAAAGACGTATAAAAACTAAAATAAAAGGCTTTTCTTAGAACAAAAGTAGTTTTTGTTATTTTTGATTTTCGCAAAAACTACAAAACATTTTGACATCCGGTTTTTTGTGTTTGATCAAAAATTAATGAGAGCATTGAATATTGAATACAAAAATAATACTTAATTACGTAAAATTTTGAAAAAAAATTTTTTAAAAAAATTGTTTTCATTTTTTTTTTAAAAATTTTAATTTTGAAAATTAATTTTTCAAAAAGTATTCACTCGAACAACTTTATTTAAAAACAAAATTAAAGAATGTATTTCTGGCTTTTCAAAATGCTATAGCATTACTCTGTAGGTATAACCGTTATTTTTTAATAATTTTGTTTCTGTTTTAAGTGATTTTTTTCTTAAATTGCCCCTCCCGCCTAAACGGGGGGAAATAGACCCCCCCCTCCCATGCGATTTTTTTCTTGTCTAAGTTCAACCTACACGCCCTAGCTTTTTGTCACACCTTATGCCAATCACCCTGTATAAAAATTAGCAATAACAGTAAAACAGGTGGATTTTATTAGATTAATATAATTTTTGTGTAGACTTGGAATATAACAATCAAGTGAATTTCCTCATCTAAAATTTCATCTATGCTCTGAGTTGGTCCTTAATGGTCAAAATTCTTATGTGAAGTGATGTTTGAAAGCATGTTTGACAAATGCGAATGAAAATGCTTTTCATTCATCAAATATTCATTATGCCGTGCTTGTTAAATAAATTTGAGAATGTGAACGCACCTATTTATGCTCCAAGCAAATAGTTGTAGTATTTCGTAATTCGTATAACATCTCTGTTATGTTTGAATATAGATGAAAAAATAACATAGCTGTTTAAACATAAGCCTAACAAACTTTACGTTACGTAACACCCCGACTCCACAGGAGATAAGTTCTCTCAGGATGCTCATCATGATATGAAATCTTCAATGGAGACGCGATATTTCCTCTTATGATGTGATGTCAGCGATCTATGTCAGCGGTTTTGTCTTGATATAGATGTCTGATATGAAATTTGACAGATGGTTTTTTTTCGTACTTTTGTCTCATTATTTCGCGTCTTCTCATTTGGTTGGTTCTTGTCAAGTACTCCGTCGGCAAATTTTTTTTTTTTCGTGGGTTAAGTTATGTTTGGTGTTATTTATTTATACTTTAGGTACGAGTAGATGCGCATTCTTTTCTTTGCAAATATGTATAATTTTTGTTAGATTTACATTTTGCTAATATCTGTTGTCCGCACAAAACACATCCCGTGCAATAGGGATAGAAATCATGACATAATTTGCCCAGCGAAGCAATAAGAAAATGTAGAGATAGAGATGTCAGACATTGAGTTGGAGAGACAGATATCTTGTGGAGTCGGGGTGTAAGGAAGACCGGTGGTGCGTTCTTTTTTTAACAATATTTATAGAACTCTTGAAATAAATAGGTTCGTTCCTTTACTTTGAAACTTTGTGATCTTCTGTGAATTTTAGTTCAAAGTTCTGTGAAAGTTCATAAAACAAAATTAAATTTTACTAAAATTCACAGAAAATGTTTTTTATATTAAATAAAATGCACGATTGGATCGCACGAACTTGCTCTTATGTAAAAAACTTAGAATTTCAAAAATTAATGTTATTAGAGAAAAACTGTTCATTAGCATAAAATTAATTTTTTAAATGACTTAAACAACTTCATGAGTAGTTGCAGCTAAAAACAGAATGACATGTGATTCAAGCAAATAGTATGTATTAGTTTATGCTAGAACAAAAATTATAGTTAGTTTTAGTGGTTTCTTAAAAAAAAAATAGGTTTTATATACAAATTTCTAACAACATTTTTAAGAAAATATTTTGGTACGCCAACTTAAAGTTTTTATTAGTGTACGAATAAGAAATGAATTTCCAAGAAAAAATCAAAAAATATTTGTTTTTCAAAGTTTTGAAATTCAATGTTTTCAAATTGTTTAGAAGCTTCTCCATACAAAATTTCATTAAAATCCGTTATGCCGATAATGAGAAATTCAAAATTTGAAAAAATGGTTCAGTGGTAGTTACAGTCAGTAATAAATTAATTTTTTTTATTAAATTATAGGTCGTAAGATTTAATCAAAAAAAATTTACCAAAATTCTAGGCTCCGTTTTCGAGAAAAATACGATTTTCAAAAACGATTTTTGAACATTTTTATGGTGAACCGTTGTTTTTGGGTATTTTTTTTTATTTCACATCTTGTAGATTATATTGAGAAACTTTTATTTATTGAGTTTCAAAAAATCGAACATGGGGTTTTCGAAATATGTATTGAGTTTTGAAAAATAAATTTTGAAATTTTTTTTTAAGAATCCAGAAATTTTTTTTAATTTGAATACATAATAATATTCAAACTTCTGGAGAAGCCTTAGCATAAAAAAAAATTTTAAAATCGGTTGAACCGTATTTGAGAAAATAAAAACAAAAAAAATGGTTCCTAGGGGGCACCATTTTTTTTAATATATTAAACGCGCACTCAAGGGCTTATGAATACCCTTATAATGATACACACAGTGCGAAAAATTGGGAAAGTAGGATACGATTGGAAAGGAGATATCGGTGTACATTGGTTTTGAATGTCTGCACATTGAAGTGGGTGGGAAACACTGAGCCGGGTAAAAAAAAGAATCTATGTACTTGACAGTACGTCCGAAATTGGGCTCAAGGGTAAACTGATGAGCATTCTTAGAAGTCCGGGTATTACGGTTGAATTTTTTGAGAGAAGGAATGCAACTGGCTATTTTACTAGAGCACTGTGGGTTTTTGGAGCACCTTCCCAGATATGGGAATTGTACTCGAGCTTCGGAAGAATAAAGGCTTTATAGGTATATAACAACCAGATCAGAAGGGGTAAAATACTTCTTGCATTAGCGGAGAAAACCTAAACACTTAGCAGCGTTTTTGGCGACGTCAAATATGTGATCACTCCACAAAAGATGGTCTGTAATGCACATACCTAGAAGTGAAAGCTGATCAGTCTTCTCGATGCAAGTGCCGTTCATAGAAAGTGGCATTAGGGGAGGGTTGCGCTTTAACGACAGTAAACAGCATTGAGTTTTTGAAGCATTAAATTCTATACGCTTTTTGATTCCCCATTGAAAAAAGGCTGTCAAGGTCAGAATTTAATGAGCTTATCATACGCTGCCGTTGGAAGTTCACATCCGAAGTCGCAAATGTGAATCGAAAAACGAATATGAGAAGCTAAGGGTACTGTCGTCAGCGAAACAATTAAGTGGATTAGAAGTTTCAGACAAAAGATCATTTATGAACATAAGGAAGAGTGTCGGAGACAAAACGGAGCCCTGGAGCACACCAGCATTTATTTTGTGGATATCAGATTTGAAACCGTCCAAAACTACTTGTAGTGAACGGCCCGAAAGGTAACATTAATAACTATTTTTGGGAAGATTTCATCAACCATTACTTAACTTTAACGTAATAATTTTTGTTTGTATTTTTTATTTAAATCTGTCCAACGATAGTTGAGAAAAAAAAAATATTTATTAAATCTCGAAAAAAAATCGTAAAAATTCTAAGGGCAGGTAACGTTATTTTTGTCTTAAAAAAAGGGAAAAAACCGTGCTGGGGAAAAAATTAAAAAACGATATCTCACGCAACTTCATTGCTCCGCTTAGGGTATTTAAAGTCGTCAGGCAGGCGCCTATATTAACAGTTTTTTAACTTAACAGTACTGTGGGTGGCCCGCTTCGCGGGTTCTCAGGATTTTAACTCCCTTTTCGGGGGCCACACCCGCTCACGCAACTTCGTTGTTCCGCTTAGGGTATGTAAAGTCGCCAGGCAGGCGCCAATGTCAACAGTGTTTTAACTTAAAAGTACTGTGGGTTCAGAAACTTCCTTTAAATCAACAAATAATTCCCTTACAAAATTAACAAAAAAGGAAAAATTCCCAATAATATCCCAAAAATAGCCCAACTCTGGTAATACTTACACAAAGAGAATTGTCAAAATAAACAAAAAAAAGTGCATTTTGTATGGAATTTGGGGAACTTTAAGAATTTATTAAAAATAGTTATAAATGTTTCCTCACTTTAAAATTGTGATATTTGTTATTTAAAAGTGCTAACCTACCGAATAAAACTATCCGCGTGTGGAAATTCGTGCTACCTTAAAGGAAACTTGAGCCAGTATGTATGTTAATTGGGTAGGTTTAGGCCCGGTGCACACAAGCGTTCTTTTGACGCGCGGTACCGCAGCGTCACCGCCTTTGCGTCTTACAGTACTCGCAAATGAATTGAGTGGTGCACACACGAGTGCGATTAGGCTGCGGCATCGCGCATTATTTTGCGTGTAAAAAGACTCGCAGGCTGCGGTACCGCGCGTTAAAAGAACGCATGTGTGCACCGGGCCTTAATACCACGAATTCGGCACTCGGACAAACGTTGAAGTATGTATACACATCTTAACCGTAAGTTCCGGGACTTCTTTTATTGAATTTGTCTTTTCGATAGTACCTACTACCTAGTTCTCTTTTCTATGCATTTAATGAACATCCTCCGAACCAACGCTACCGCAAAAAAATACTTAAGTACTTATTAAAATACTAAAATACCTAGACCAATAATATACTAACCGTTAATATCTATACGGTTTTCTTTTACTTAAATAAAAATATCTTCAAGAATTTTGTCATTTTAATAGGAATAATGTCCTACTTACTTGCTCTGTAGTACTCCTTGGCAAAGTGGTAAGGGGTTGGACTGTCTTCATTCAGACCGTCTTGTTTTCTCTGATTCTCAGCCGCAACACGTCAGGTACTTTAAATTCACAGCTTTTGCGCAGCGCCACTGATTCACACAGGTCATGATAATTATTGAGCACTTCCCGAAACCGTAGAACCGCGCAATTTCGCACAACGCTTGGTGCATATATAGGAAAAAAATTGAGACTTTACAAATGTGCAGTGAAATCCACACACTTTCTCAAAATTCTTACCAATTTTTGGCGAAAAAAAACCTGAATAACAGACTGTTTCAGCGACCGAACCGAACACAACACAAATTCGAGACAAAGATGATCATCTTCCACCGATGTATTGGAATCCCGCGAGTTGCCACGGTTAAAACGTCATCTGGACAAATAAGACGATTCATCGCAAAAATTTGTCTCCTACCATCGAAAAAATTACAAGGAGGACTAACCACACGATGAAGAAATATGATGCACATGAAAATGTATGATATAAAAAAAGGTGTTATAAACTGTAGGTATAACAATATTTCATTGAATTACCTGATAAAGGGGGGAATTTCGGTTTTCTGTTGTTTTCGTTGTCAATTCTTGTTGATTCTGTTTACTCTGTTTACTCTGTTTACGAGTAGTATGTTTATTGTTATTATGGCAACAACTGATGAGCGATATTTTTATCTTGAGGTGGGAGAAATTTGATAACTAAACTACATTAGCTTAGAACTTGGAGTACTTTTATATCGAATTCCTTTACACAATAGGGATTTCGATCCCGGATCAAATTTTTTCTTGCGGTGTGCGTATTTCGTATCCATGTAAATCCCTCTTCAAATACGGATTGGAAGAATTTGATCTCTGTAAAAAAAAATTGATTTTTTGGTGTGAAGGAACGTAAAATCTGTCGAGAGATCGAAATCTTCACACAGAAATTGATTTCTCATGTGTAAAGGAAATCGACATTAGATTTCACTGCATTTGACGGCTCATTAGTTACATACAGTTATGTTTTTTGTTGTCAAGTGAATATTTCAAAAGACATCAGTGAAGCAAGTGGTGTGGAATTTAAAATACGAACAAAGTTCGCGTAACAAGATAGTTTTTTGAAGAATTTTTTATATATAGAATATAAAAAAGACAATGGGCCTTACCAATAAACAAACTTAGAGACGACTTTAATATTTGCGCAAAATTTACCATTCTTTAATGGACTCTATATAACTGATCATACATGTTACATTTCATTTTTTAAGTTCTGTGCAATAAATGGTTCATAAACTTAGAGTCCTCTTAAATATTAAGTTCATAACATACAGTGTTGGAAAAAATAATAGAAACAAAGCTTTACATAATGATCAACCATTAATAACTACATACAATTACGTCTTCCTTGGTTCTAATTTTTTATATATTAAAAACACCTAACATGACTTTGAAATGGTGCAGCCGTTTGTTTTCATTAGCTCTTTGTTTGGAATTAACGGTAAAAAATATGAGCTAAGTGATAATCTTGCCTGGAAAAAATAATAGAAACAAGGTACTTTGACTTTCAATTTGACTTAAATTTCGTTTTTTATTTTTATTGAAATAGACGTTTTATAGTTTGTTTATTAGTTTTGCACGTGTTTCAGTCGTTTTAATAAAAAAAAATATAACAGTTATTTTAAAATTTTATAAAAATGGGTCGTGGAGTACACTGTACTATTACTGAGCGCAATTTAATAAAAAACTTCAGAAAAAAATGGGAAAACTATGGAAGAAATAGCACAAGCATTAAATTGTTCAAAAAAGAAGATATTTACAGCTCTCTATTTAAGTCCAAAGCCAGAAACAAGAGGCAGAAAACGAAAGACCTCAACGCAGTTTGATAAGATATTGTTACGACTGTGTAAAAAAAGGCTTTTTCTTCTTCCAAAGACTTGAAAATTGAACTAAATGCGCCTGTTTAGTCGTACAATAAGAAACCGACTAATAGAAGCAAGGCTTCCTGGAAGGGGTCCCAGAAAAGTACCATTCTTGAGCATGAAAAATATTCTGCAGAGGATGAATTTTGCAAATAAACACGCCCAACGAGAAAATTGGAACAACGTTTTATGGTTGGATGAAACAAAGATAAATTTATCTGGTTCCGATGGCAAAATGTATGTCAGACGACCTAAGAACGCAGAATTCGATCCAAGGTACTCAAAAAAGACTGTTAAACATGGTGGAGGAAATATCATGATTTTGGGGGTGCTTCTCAACATCTGGGGTTGGTCCAATTTTTTGGATAACAGACAAAATGTGTGCTACTGACTACGTACGAATAATAAATGAAGTTATGCTGCCATTTGCCGAAGAGAACATGCCAATTAAATGGGAATTCATGCAAGATAACGACCCCAAGCACTCCTCAAAATTGGTTAAGGAATACTTTAAAAAAATTAAATAAATGTTATGGAGTGGCCATCGCAGTCCCCGGATCTTAATCCCATAGAACACCTGTGGGGCATACTTAAGAGGAAAATTGGAGATTTCAGAGCCAAGAATAAGGAAGATCTGTGGTCTATAATACAAAATGTATGGTATTCCATACCTTCCGAGACATGCGCTAAGTTGGTTCATTCCATGGGGCGGAGATGTCAAGCCGTCATTAAAAATAAAGGTGCAACGACCAAGTAGTAAACGAATATGAACCAATTTAATTGTTAAGTTACTCTTTACCAAAAAGAAAAACACAATTATAATATTGTTTCTATTATTTTTTCCAGGGTAAAATGGCTGTTAGTATTAATTTAAATTTTTCTCATTACTACTTTTCTTTTTATTAATAAATTTAATATTGTGTATATTTTAAACTTTATAGGGACTTATTGTATGTATTTTTAATTTCCAATTTCTTCTGCGTCCAATCACTAACTTTATCGACTGCATTTTGCAATTTTTGTGTAGCCTTCGTAACGGATTTATCTGGCACCAATATTGCAGTATCATCAGCAAAGGTCGCCATGATAGCGTTGTTGTCCACTGGAGTATCCCTTGTATATAACAGATACAGGGTTGGTCCTAGGACACTTCCTTGTGGTACACCGGCTTCAATTTTCTTAAGTTCCGAGTAATTTTGGTCGTACCGTACTCTAAAGAGTCGGTTCGTAATGTAGGATTTCAGTACTTCGTAGTACTGCCTGGGAAGGTCCCTATGCAGTTTGTACTCAAGTCCCAAGTGCCAAACCTTGTCAAAAGCTTGAGCAACATCTAAGAATAAAGCAGAGCATACTTGTTTTTCTTCAAGTGCCTTTTCCCCAACATCCGTAATTTGATGCACTTGGTCTATCGTGGAATGTTTATTTCTAAATCCAAATTGATGGCTTGGAGTTAGTCTTCTTTCTTCAATTATTTTGCTAAGCCTTTTCAGTAGCAGTTTTTCAAAAACTTTTGCCATGATTGGTATAAGCGATATTGGTCTGTAAGATGTTACTTCTGTTGGTGGCTTACCTTGCTTAGGTATAACAATGACTTCTGCAATTTTCCAATGATGTGGCACATATCTTAGTTTAAGGCATGCGTTTATTATAAATTGGAGTTTCTTGAAGGCTATTAGAGGCATTTCTTTCAAAACCTGAGCAGTTATAAGATCGTACCCCGGTTGATTTTTTGTTAGACAACTTATGTTGACACATGCTTCTTACTTCTTTGAGCGTGACAGAAGGTATTTCACATTCGTCGTTTCTGTCAACAAACTGTAAGGGATCTGTAGCTGTGTTTGCTGGGAATGGCTTGAAAACATTCGCGAGATGTTCAGCGAAGAGATCAGCCTTTTGTTTCGGGTTTCCGATCCATTTACCATCTTGAGATTTTATTGGCGGGTTTTGTGTCTGAGGTCTTTTTAGGCGCTTAGCTGCTTTCCATAAGGAGTATTCAGTAGAAGCATCCGTCGTCAAACTTTTCAGGAATCTACTTAGTGACTCATTTTTAAGCTCACAGATTCTTTTTTTTAATTCGTTGTTAAGACGGTTAAAAACTACCTTATCATCTGGGAATCTCGTGGTTTGCCATTTTCTTCTAGCTCTTCGTTTTTCCAATATCAACTCCTTTATTTCGATAGGATATTTTATACCTTTTCCTCTCGCGTTCGAAATAGTTGGAGTACTTTCTTCTGCAGCCTGCTGCACATCAACAATAAATTGTTCTACTTCATGATCAATTTGTTCAATTGTTTGCATAGGGGATCTTAGGTTTATAAAACTTTCAAGTTTGTCTCTGAATTAGTTCCAGTTTGTTCTGTTATTCACGAGCTTGGGATTACTTTTTTCTATTATTTCTGCTTCGCTCAGTGATAAAATTACTGGAGTATGATCTGACGATAAATCGTAATTACCTTCGACACTTATATGATTTCGTTTAATACCTTTAACTACGAAGAAGTCTATAAGGTCAGGTTTTTTTTTAGTATCAGATGGCCAATATGTTGGCGAACCAGAAGAATAAAATTCACAGTTGTATTTTCGGCCTGCTTAGTATAGCCGTTTACCTTTTGTTGTTATGAGCCTAGATCCCCATGAAAAATCATGGCCTGTCAAAAAAAAAACCAAATCGCTTGAACGCACTCATTAAGTTCATATCACTTCTCAAACGAAAAAGCTTTTATGACATTAGGATCAATTAAAATCCATTTAAGAGGTCATTTGAAATGTTTTCGTGAGAAACATAGTCAGGAGCAATCTGCAAATGATAAGAAAAGTTTAAGAAGAAACATTATGAGATGCAATACATAATATTTTGCAAGACGTGTTGCCGCTCGAATTGATTCCCGCATTACCATGTTTTTCTTAGACATAATGTGTTCTAGTTTCTGCAATAATTTTGGAAATATGTTCTTCTTCATCGGTGTGTAGTTCTAGAAAGAATCAATGTCCTCGAACTTTAGTTGTTTGATGAGGAGCTCTGCATGATCACGACCAGGATTTCATTTTAAGAGCCATTTCCTCCTCTTTTGAATTAATACAACTATCATTGTCGATAAAACTAATGCCATCGCTTTTTTATTGTTTTCGATCATGAAATAACGAATTTTTTTTTTTATAATCTACACGCGCTCAAGGGATTATGATTACCCTTTAAATGTTTTTTTCAACACAGCGCGGGCGTAAAGTTAAGGAAGAGAAAGAAGGATAGGAAAGATGTGTGGCACACACGAATAACGTAAAAAGGCCTTTACATCCCAGACAACAACGAATGGCATTGCCTTTTCTTCCAATCAATGATAACCAATTTCTTTTGCTCAAATTGGACGATATGGTTGTAAACTATATGTGGTTCTAATAGAACCCCGCTACGTTTCACACAGCTCACGACACAATGGGCATTCTATATGACTTATTTAAAGACATATATAGTTACTCGTATTTCAGACAACAGTCACGTTAACTGGCCACCGTGGTATTTTCTTAAGTCCCAATTCTATGAAAATACACGGTTACGGTGTCCTAGTCCAATGAAGCCGGAGCGAGCATTTGGACAGTGTCATATTCCACACCATATCTCATCAATAGCCAATTTAAACGAAACACAACGTATTTTATTCAGTTTGAGCATCTTCCCGTTGCTATTCTTTACATATACTACATGATGCATATAAAATGGTTGTTCAAATTACTTCAACTCCAAACTTATGAAATATTTGAATTGTATACAGTTAAAAGTAATTAAAGTAATCGGAGTATATTTTGATTGAAATCGGTTGACGTTAACCCGAACACTTGAAACTCTCCGTACAAAATACACTGAAGTCCCAGCGAAACATACGGGTAATGCTATAGTTAATCAAAATTGCTTACGTTTAATCCCAATCGCAACTGTTCAACAAGCAGCTGGAGGAGATAAATAATTTCAACGAAGAACTTTCCTTAATTCTTACCTGTTGTATTGGATAAATCCAACGTTTTAATTCGAATTAGCATAAGAGTTTGTCAAACATCTTTTGTGTAAATTCGTTCAGTATCTCCTTTTTGTCATCCCTCGTTTTCGATAATGTATTCTCAACTTCATTGTCACCACATTGAGAGATAATCCCCTAGGGCTTAACTTTAAAAATAAGGTGCTATGAAATACAAAACTAAAGAAAAAAGAAAGAAAAAAACTGATAAATTTATGTAAACATTTATTATTATTGATTTCAATTCCTATAATACGAGTTGAAGGAATGTAATGTAGGCAGACTGATGTTTCCTGAGTGCCTCCCCATCCCTACTTATCCTTATTCAAGCACCATTCAATGATTCTAGTCGTCAAGTGTTGGCTTTGGCAGGGGTTCCAAATGCCGGAAGCAATTCGTGAAATCCGTTTCCATTTTACTTCCAAGCGGCTGTATGTCTAACGGAAAATACACCATGTTGACAAGATTTGCGACAGCTGTAAAATAACAATCCGATACAAATCGTATTGATGAAGCCATTTCATTGTGCTTTTCTTCTCCGTTCGAAGATTCAGTGATAATTTTCTTCAATATTTCACCACAAATAGCAGTACTTTCTTCCATTTTTATATTTGCTTCCGCCATTTTGCTCGCTTCCACAGAATACACTATTTATCAATCCAAATCCACAATCAAATCGCACGTCAATCTAATGACATTTAAATTACTGTATTGATCTGTCAACGCGGCCGGTGACAGCAGCTGTTGACAGCTTAAAATTCCCAAACGATTACGATCAACAAAATATTATATAAAGTAAGTATAACAGTAGATACAAGTAATCACAGTAACAAATTGTGTGTGTTTTGTTGGGCAGGCAATTAATTAATTGAATTCCCGCTAATCAATCAAAATAAATCAATAAACTTTGGTCATTGCCATGCGGCTCTTATTGTTGGTGGGGTGTGGGTTAGAGTTTGGTTGGCTTATGGCTCGGGTCTTGGGTTGGGTCTTTGGCAGATTTGATAGGATGCGGATAGAAATTAATGTGGAATATCAACTAATCAAGCCAAATGCGATATTAATTTACATAACAATGCGTTTACGTTTCACTTAGCCCAGAGATGCTCGTTATTTTGTGTTAAAGCGACGATAACGAGATAATTGCGGATGCGGGCAAACTGTGTGCATCTGATAAATTCTATACTAAAGGGCCTTTGCAGCTGTGTCGAGTGTGTGGTAGGAGAGGGGGAGAGATGGCGGAGAGTGTGTGTGTTTGTGGTTATATTGTGCACTGAGTTGAAGCAACAGCACAGCAACACGCTTGTTTGTGTGAGATTCCCGAAAATGATAACAACGCAATAAACCTAAAGTTTAATTAGTTTTTTGGGTGAATTTTGATTGCGAATTTATGTGGATTTTGGCAGTTTTTAGATGCATTAGCTGAAAGTGGGGGTTGTAGGACTTCATTAGAGATTATGTATAAATGTGCGTTTGTAGCTATTCATTTAAACTTAATCCACAGGACAAGAATTGCTTTGGCGGAAAAAAGGGTTAATCAAATTTATCATAAGCTTACGAAAAACGGGATTATCGGGACCCGTTCGTCGATAGGTATACCTTTACCCAGTAAAAAGGTTAAACAAGAGCATTACATTAGACTACCTGTCGTTGCATTCGTACATATACGCTATACTACGAAACCGATTTCAATGAAATTTTTTGAATGTGTATGATGGATTTCAACTTGAAAATAAGGGTACTTTTGGAGCTTATAAGTATTGTCAATAAATTGTTCAAAAATTTGAATTGTTTATTAAACAATATTCCAAAAAAACATTTTGCAATCATATTGCAAATTTTAACATGTTGTAATCTTAGATCTGTTCAGGATAGATGTTTGTAGGTATCCAGAAAGCGAACACATCTAATTTCAAATTAACTATGGGTGAATTTCGAAACCAGAGATTATCAAATTATCGGCTGCCAGTGAATTTGTCTACAAGCTGAAGAAACAATTAGTGTGGTGTGGATTTTTTTACGCATACTAGTGCAAATTTATGATTTCCTAGGCGGTATTGTTGGTTATCTATGAAATTGGCAGTTATATTGATCAATTAATGGGAATGTTCGGAAAATATAAAAACTGCACAAAGGAACTGCCAAGTCTTCACCTTACCTAACATCATTCTGTTTTGAAATTACATGGTAGATTTTGAGAAACTGATGTCCTAATTATAAAAGACAAATAATAAATTATATTTCTGTGAAATATGAAGTTATATTTCCTGAAAAATTCTGATGAAAAAATGCTGTATAGCAGCATGAGCTTATTCGGTTTCGTGGGAAATCTGTATCAATTTTGTCCGTTTCAAACTATCGATGGGTTTTTTAGCGAATACTTTAAAATGAACTGGTTCGCAAATACTACTGAATACTAGGTGGTCTGCCCAAGCTAAAGCAACGCCTTTATGTGGGCTTACCACTATAAGACTAGTATTATATGAATTATCTAATAATGAAGTGCAAAAGTCGTAACCAAACTCATGGACTCGTTTTCAAGATGCATAAGTTAGAAGGGAGAATAATGTCAATTACGTGGATCAGAACCCTAAAACAAGCAAGCGACTAACTCTACTCTGCAGTCCTCAGATCAACATCTGAACACGGGAATCGCCTTTTTATATCTCTACACGGGTGCGTCAAAGGCAATGAGGTAAATATGTACAGATTAGAGGAATAATCTAAGCCCATAACTGGCTGGGAAAATTATAAACAACTATCTCCAAGAGTACTTAAGTTGCCTATTTCTTAAAAAAAATGCCACCACTGTGGCATCGAAATATAGGTGCGCATGTTTAGTTAACTCCAGGCATTTTTTAATACGTCATTAACGTCAAAAATGCAATTGCAAGATGTTCCGAAACGCAAACTTCAAAAGTCAACTGTTCGAAAACCCAAAACGAAATTTGATTGCAAGAGCATTACTTTCGAAAACGTATGCTCAAGCCAAAAGTTCGATAAAATAATTTGCCACGCAACTCTACAGTAAAAAAAAATCCAGTTAACAAAAAAATATTCATATGCCACGGAACATGTTCTTACGTCAAATGCGAGAAAATTGACTCACGTTAAGCAAAACCAGATTTTGTGCACGCAGAACGATTGAATATTATATGAGAGAAATTTCTTTGTGAACAAATAGCAATATTTTGAAGACAAAATGACGTTAAAATGACGTTTTCGAAAACACCCTACAAGATCATCGAGTCAATTTTCTAGAAGAGGAGAAGAAAAATGGAATAAGAATTATTTTTTAATTGTGATAGCTTCCAACTCCGCCATAGCCGAGTCAGACACAAAATAATTCAAAATATCAAAAAATTAGAGGAACAAACGTATACGAGTACGTCGTGTTTGTATAGGTTCGTCAATGCTTAAAATTTCGACACAAACCGCCAGGATTATGTTGTGAGAGCGAAGATGTCAAATAAACACAATTGACATCGCTGACAGAGTCACTTAGAACATTGCTTTCTGGGCAATAAGGCCGACACAAGCATTTGGTGCATAATATACAAAATTATAACAGTTCTAATTGGAATATCTAAATAAAACGTAAGACTTTAAAACTTGCAAGCAACTTGCTCGTCAGGTGGCGTGCCGTCTACATCACAGAAAATATGCAATTAGAAATTTGACTGCTAGTAGGTGCGTTTTATTATCCACAAATCTATGTGGATCCGGATTTGGATCTTCCCTTGAAAATAAAACGATACGGATCTTAGTGACATCAGTGTTATAAGTCCGTCTCTTTTTATCCTTGGGTTTGTAAATGTTCAATTATTTCTTGTCTTTTTTCTTTACACTATAGCTTACACTACCTTACCATAAAAATCCATCTTCTCGCCAGTGTAATAACTAATTTTTGGATCTTTGAAATAGATCCCGATAAAAAACAGGATCCCAAATTGTTTTTGTAATACATGTTAAAACTTAATCCAGATCCGGATCCAGATAGATTTGTGAATAATAAAACGCACCTAGTGTATGCATTCAACTTGCTTGCCAGTTATTACCTATGTGGCCTCGGAGCTATTTAAAAAATTAGTTTGTATTGTAACTTGCTTGCCAGTACTTGCTCGTGTGGGCTTGGGGTTAGATATATATGTATCTGTAAAACAATTCGTTAAAGCTGGTTTCTATTCTTTATGATATCAACTTCATCGCAAACCAAGTAAGATAATGAAAATGAACGCGAAATAAGTTTGTTTACACCCTAGTTAGTTCTGTGCGTATTACACATCTGTTCCTGTTCCGTAGTGTCAATAGTCGCGTTCAGGATTCAGTTGGTTAGGCTATCTGGGTTGCGTTATTATTTATTAGTTTTCTGAACGACTGGATTTGATAGGTTTGGTTTAAAAAGTCAGCTGATATGCAGAAAATTAAATAGAAATATTTTCCTGTCCGCATTTGGTGGAGAAATTATTATATTTTATTTATTTATTCCTTCATTAACTATACATATTAACAAAAAAGGAAATTTACTAAATAAACCATTATTAATTACTTCATTTCTGAAGAAAATCAACTCCACCCAAATAAAACACTCAAATCAGATTTGTTGTCAGCTGTTTTTGAAGTTTCTAATAGGATAGCTTTGTATACTAAAATTTTTGGGATAACTCGGAATTTCAACAGATATTTTGTCATCAGCTGTTTTTGTATACGGGATAACAAAAATACAAAGCTATGCAGATAGCTTTGAATAGAATTCAGAGCGCGGGCAATTAGAGAACATATTGAAAGATAATTTGGCATTGATAATATGTGATCTGGTAGCAATCAAAATTTTGCACTTGAGAAATATTAATTTAAAGATGATTGTGTCTACTTAAAAATTTGTATTTCATCAGAAATTGATTAGATAACGTAAACAAATTATCGGCAAACATTCGATAGATGGCGTTATTAAAAACTGAAGGCAGAACATTTAAAAGGTTCGTTCGTTCAACTTTACCCAGGGTTGAACCAGGTTTCCTTGACAAACCTGAAAATTGTCAAGAAAACTGAGGTTTTCAAAAAACACCCAAAGGCTGTCAATTGTTAACTTTTTGTTAACAATTTGATAACTAAAAGCAAGAAACAAATAATTGTGTGCTCCGTTAAAACTTTCAATTTATTAAAAATTAGTTTTAAAAATGAACAAGAACAATTTTGTGTTGATATTCAATATTTCATCTGATGAGGATGATGAGTTTAACAAACATTTAATTATAAAGAAAAACAATAACTTGCAACACGCGAATCGACACACGACAACAAAATTAATAGACATGAAATCTCATGTCACTTTTGATTGTTCGGTCGTTGCAGTTGCCTTAACTCGCCACAGAAAATACCTAGATTAACTGCAGGTCTGAAAAAAAAAATGTATCATCAGGGTAAGTTCAGGTTTTTCAACGAACAAACCTATTAATAGCAGGAAAAGCCATGAGTCCAAGTCCCTGAGGAGATTACGGCAGGCTGTGGCGGCCATGTTATTTTGGCGACATCTGTCAAATATATTGCTTACTATTCAGTTAGTGATGCCAACCCGAAATTGCAAGTAATACGGTTGAACAGCACGTCCAAATGATAAAACTTTATTATCAACATGAGTGTTCCTTAGTGCAAACGTTACTTGCGTTGCACCCATGGTATGGCGTCCAAATTTGAGACGACCGGTTCGTTAATCAATTAGCCAACATTCTTACTTCAAAGGAACCCTAGATCGACAATGATAGATAGTAAGACAAAAGTAGGTCCCAGAATTTCGTCTTAATGGCTGTATGTGTATAACTCGACCTACAGCCTAACCGCTTCAGCGATATTCTTCGAACTTGGTACTTAAGGGTCTTCGGTGGTTTCCTATGGGAGGAATTGAACATTATTTGTTAGTTCCAAAACTAACAGTCCTTTAGCTTTTATTAGAAACTTATTTATCTCGAAAACGACTTACTATTTTTTTCGACCTGATTTTTCCTTAGTTAAGTTTTACACTGTGACTCATAGTCATGGGACAGCCAGTAGTATCTTTTTGTTTTTTTTTTTTTTTTTTGTTCAGAGTTTCCAGATAAATACGATACCGTCGATATTCATAGATAAGTTTTTTAATTAACGTTTGCACTATGCGCTGAAAATTACCCTGCTATTGTAAAGAGTTCCCAACAAGCCCGCTTTTCAATTCCTGCGTACATGAGTACCAAAACATTTTCTGAGCAAGGTAATTAACGATGTGCTTTCTTTCAGGACTTTCCATGAAAATGCAATGAACAGGTTCTTTTGTATTCTCTTCCAGAAAATAAAGTTCGTATCTGTATTATATCTATAGTTTCAGTTCGTTTATTGGTCTGGTATCTGGTTAATTAGCGGAAATGAAAGACACAAAGGGATCGAATAAACTAATTAAATTATAGTTTTTTTTCCAACCCCAGGCCCATTTTTGTGATTGATTTAATGCGGATTTTTCATATTTGCTGAATTTGTTTATATTTGATAGGAAGTTCAACAAATTTATCAGAAGTATTATAACAAAAGTTTTAGAACATGACTTAAATCTGATATTTTTGGTTAGTGAACTCTCATTTTTTATCATAACTTTACATTTGGAGGCATTGTCACTTTTTATTTTATATAACACAAAATCTCACCTAAGGTCATTATGATCAACTTTACCAAAGAAAATTGATTCCAGTAGAAAAGTAAGTATCATTTTTGGCCACAAAACAACTGAATTTTTCATAACACGATTCAAACACAGCATTTTTTTGTTCCTTAGTCAATTGTGTAGACTTTGAATTTAAGATTTTATGGCAATAGCCGGTTCTATAGTTGGTAAGATACAGAGGGACATTTTGAAAAAAGTTGCCAACAATTCGACCAATAAATTCTGTTTTCTCCAAAGCTATGTCTTAATCCTTGTGTGCCTTAAATTGTGTTTAAAACATAAATAAAAACCAATAATTTGAAAATTTAATTTAAAAATTCTTGTATATATCCCAGTAGAATATAAAAAAATATAAAACTGTCTCATTTTGTCCCATTAAATTTAACTTTTCAAGTCTCTTATTCCGCAAAGTTTTAATAAATAATTGTCTGCGTTGTTCGCCATTTTGAAAAAGATATTATACAGTGCTCATTCTTTTTTTTTCGGTTTCATTTTGTGGTAGAGTAGTTTTTTTTTTTAAGATGTGGTGACATTTTTCACAATTTTTGTTACTAAAAAGGTACTGTCAAAAAACTATCAAACTTTTAGAATTCAAGATGGTTATTCACGATAATCTTCCTACAATTTAGTATAGTAAGACTTTGTGTGGTTACAGGATTAAGAAGTTGCCAAGTTTCATTAGGATCATCGACATCATCAACGTGTTCAACAATGTACAAAGTTAGAAAGTCGTCAAGATTTCGGTTTTAACCAGATTTATCTGCGGCGACACGGAGGTCTCCAATTTATTCCAATAACAAACTGCCTCTGCGACCGAACTATCATCATCATCGACGTTCCGAGCTTAAGCTTAGTATGCAGATCGCGCTAAATTTTATCTCCCACATTTTGCTCCAAACATCAGCTAAAATCCAAGCTAAATTTTGACATAGGAACCTTGTAGAGAATATGTCATAGAAAACAGCTGTTCTCAAAATGAAATTTTTTCAAAGATTTAAAAGAATTTGTATTAAAGTATGATATTTTCAAGAATTATGAATGAAAATGTATGAAAATTATGAGTGGTTTTTGCTGTGAAAAATCTTGTAAGACTTCCGTCACCAAATATTCTTCCATTTCAAATTGAAATTTAGCTCTAGAATAAATGTGCAAGACAATTATTTCGTGCGCTAAATTTTGACCGAATAGTTGTGTGCAGTTCGAAGAGAAATTTTGATTTTTAACTTATAGCACCGTACCTCTCGGCTAAAATGCTTCACATAATTTTGGCTTGGCTTAATTTTGGAGAATTTTGTATGGGAGATAAAATTTAGCGCGATCTGCGTACTAGGCTTAAACATTAAACATACCAACCATCGTGTTAATCTCAGTTTTGAATATTGCTTTTTTTGGAGTGGACCGAGATATATAAATTCAATCGATCATTAACTGCAACTCAAACCGACTCAAATTGAAAGAGAGGAGCGATGAAGTCAATTGGTGCGTTTTATAATCTATGGATCTATGTGGATCTGGATTCGGATTAAAGGCTCGGTCAAACAGAACGCGTTTTTACGCCGCGTTTCACCGCCGCGTTCAATCGAAGCGTTGTATTACATTGCAATACATGTCCCATGTCACACTGAATGCGTTTTTGACGCCGCGTTGAATTCACCATGGCGTTGCAACGCGGCGGTGAAACGCGACGTTGTGTGAAATTACAGATTATTTCTAACGCTGCGGCAGTCAAAGGAATTTTAAATTTTTTCAAGATGGAAAAATTAATTGAATTGGTGAGAAATTACCCATGTCTATACGATATGGGTGATAAATCGTATAAGAACATTGTTTTACATACATATTTAATTATTATTATTGAAATATGAGACAAATTTGTCTCTCATCATAAATGCCGCATTGATAGGTCTTCTGTTTGTTGGCCTTCGAGATGTGCGACTCTTCTTTTTTTGTTAATTGGCATGTACCCAAATTCTTTTTCTTTTACGGGAATATCATAAAATAGCAAATAGAAGCAATAATTTCCCCTCCGAATCTGAGCTGCTTGAAATTATTTTTGTTAAGGAATTATTGTTTCGTTTGTTCATTGCTTGAAAGCTATCTGTTTGACGTCCTCTGACGCGGCGGTTGCAACGTCGCGTCAAAATAATCTTACCGTCGCGTTAAAAAATCTTAAAGCGGCGTTGAAAACGCGTTCTGTTTGACCGAGCCTAATACCCGTGTTTTATTATCTACGGATCTGGATCGGATTATTTTGAGAACACGTAATACAAGAACAATATGGGATCCTGCTCCCTATCTGTATTTATTTCAAAGATCCAAAAATTGGTTCTTACTCTGGTAGACAGACGACGTTTTATGTTGAGGTAGCCACATATCTCATACAACTGTTGAGGTATGTGGCTACATCAAATCGATCAAATATTTGTTCACATACGTGCCTTAGGCTATTCGCGCACATTCAATTTTTAGTTGCATAACTGTTTGGTTGCTTTTAGAAAACAGATGAAGTATTTGGTTGAATGTCCGCGCAGGTGCATATAATTATATGTTACAGAAAATAGCGAACTCATTTTAGGCAATCGTTTAGTTTGAGTCAAAACACAAACTTTTTAGTTTTGCGAAACTAAAAATTAAATTTGCGCGCCAAGCCTTAAGGCAGCAGAATTGAGGAAGGCAGTAGGATATGAGTCACTATCAATTGGCCCGGTACGTGAACTGCAACGAGAAAGTATGGTGGATTTTTTCGTTTCCGATTCACAAGCGTGCCTCAAGTGGCAATTTGTTGTTCATATTGGGAATACCAGGCCCAATTTCTTCAATGTATGAAGCATTTATTAGCAAATTGGACCGACAAATGAATTTCGATCGCGTCACATTGAGACAAGCAGTTCGAAGAAATTAGCCAATGTTGAATCCATAACAAAAACAAGTGATAATGGAAATGGCGGCAATTTTTCCTTGAATCGCCAGTTTGAACTTGGCAAATATTCCTGATTTAACTGAGTTTGGCTTCGTTCGATATCTGAGATTCGTCTTGCACTTGCCTCTTTTGAGATAGCTGCTACGTTTTTGGAAGAGCTTAACAGCTCATTCTGCATTGAAATTGGCATGGAAACTGCAAGTGAATGAAGAACCTACATGCAACATTACAAAGAACTCCGCGATGGTAAAAGTATTGCAGCAATGTAAGATTCTCATCTGGGACGAGTGCACAATGGCTGACAAACGTGCATTGGAAGTGCTGAATCACACGTTGAAAGCTTTATAAAATGATAAATGACTTTTCGGTTGTGCAATAATTTTGCTGTCAGGCGATTTTTGTCAAACGCTCAATCCAAGATCAACTACAGCAGATGAATTAAATGCTTACCAGAAAACATTGGCTTTACGGCGGTACATGAAGAAATTGGGATTGTGAATTGCTTTACGGAATGCCCGGTCCGCCGCAGAATTCTCCAGATAATTGTTGGCGATAGACAATGGCGTGATTCCAGATGGCTAAATCACATGTCTAATTGAATTTCCAAAGAATTTTTGCCACTTTACAACCACGCACGCCGAAAAATCTCATCACGAACGTTTTCCCGAATATCACTCAGAATTATGTTGAACATAATCAGCTGAGCTTACGAGTGATTTTGGCTGCGAAACTTTCTAACAGAACGCGTTTGATTGTTAAGAATCTCAAATCAAATGTCATTTAAGCTTCGATTTAGCGAAGAAAATTCGCTTTAGCTATAGCAGTTCGTAAGTCACAAGAAAAATGGCTGTATATATTTGTTGCGACAGTCTTGAATTCCAATAACGAATTTTGGCCGAACAAAGTTTGCCGGATCAGTTCCTGATTAATATTTGAAAATTTAATTTATTTTTGAATTCCCGCTTTGATTCCGAATATTATAAAATACAAAATCACTTTAATTTAATTAAAAACAAAATTGGAAACTTCCTCATTCATTGACAAAATTCCGATAGAAATTGATACCCTGCTGTGAAGATAGTGCATCATCTGGATGTACTCGTACCATCCTCCCTATCAGCGGGCATCGTTGCAGGTAGTAAAAGAGATATATCTACACATAGCTATAGAAAACTACAAAATGACCTCACTATTTCTCTAAAAAGGATTTTTTCGCTGAAAACAAATTCCCAGGTGAAATGGGAATTAAGTTCCAATAAAGCTGCCCCGAGTCAATAAATTAAAAAAAAAAAAAAAAAATTACCTGAGGTGCTTTGGAAAACAGGAAAGCAAAATAAAAACCTATAAGGATAAAAGAAAAAATAAACTCCAGGATAACGACCTGAACATATTTCCAGCCAATGCAAGTGATCTACCTCACAAACCCTCTTAGTGAAGAGAAGAGTATTGTTTCCTGTGCGCTGATTTTCGAGGATAGAATTATCGAACAGCGGGCAGGTTGGCATTGGCATGGGTAGAGTATATAAAGTGACTTGAAGTGGTGATGTGTATAATGCACTATATTCCACAGGGAAGGAACATCGTCGTCGTAGGTTGTCGTTGTTTTTGGCTTCCTAAACAGAGGCGTACACCTTCAATAAGAGCAAGGATAATGTTTATTTTTCCACGAGACTTGGCCAACTTCCAAAAATAATCCTCCTGGACTTTTTTCTTCTTCGGTGTCTGATGCACCTTTATCATGGAATAAGGGTTTTGTATGGGTTTCTTTGGGGATGCTTTATAGTTTCGACAATATTCCACGAAGGAGTAAAAACAATATATCCGCACAATACACACTCAACAAAATCGAGCACGGAAGTGACTGAAGTTGTTTTTGATGACTGAGCACTTTAGGGTGTTTTTTCTTTTGTTGAGATATAAACAAAGCCCATATCACGTAAAGACTTGAGCCTGATACAATACCACCCACAGCATCATACCGATTGAAAATTTACCAATATTAACTCCAAATACATTGGGGCTTTTCCGGGACTTCTTTATGTGTTGTTTGTTGATTGTTTTCGAAGCATTTTAATAAAATAATAAAAAGTTAAGGTTTTGAAATTTATCAAAGAAGAGAGGGAAAATAACGTAAAATTTACGAAAAGGAATACGGAAGTAAATAAAGAAAAAAGAAAGCCATTTGAACAATAATGGTTCAATAGCATTTACCCGTTATGAGCAGTTTTTTCCTAAAACCTGATAAGGAGTCTTATGAGAATCACTTTGGATATTATAGGAGCCGTGTTTTTTTGGAAAATATATCCGTAGAACAGTAGGATTTTATATGAATAACAAATACAACATCCGCAGTAGGATCACTGCCGATAAAAGGAGAAGTAAAATCCTGCTGCGGATAGAGATTTGACGTTTATTCGAGTATCGGCAGTGATCCTACTGCGGATGTTTGATTGAAAAAAAATCATTGACGAAGTACTTGGAAATTAACTTTTCCAACTGACTGAAATTTAAGAAACATATAGACTTGATGTTGAAAAGATCCAACTATTCTTTACAACTGGTCCACTCACTACTCAGGAGGTGAACTGGACTTAGTAAGAAGATAAAGCTGCTTGTCTACAAACAACTTATCCGACCCGTTCTGACCTACACTTTTCGCTTGTGGTTTACTATATCACCTACTGCAATGAAGAAGATGGAACGTTTTGAAGAAAAGATGCTCAGCATTTGCACTGGACTGCAACACAACCCACTAATGAAGAAGCTTAAAATAACTTATGAGCTACACGAGGAAGCCAAACTAATACCACTGAATCAATAATTACACAAAACTCTATGGAAAAAGCCATCAGGAACCTTGAATATCAAACCAACTCTAAAGCTTAAGAACTCCTCCAGCAACAACTAGAGCCTAGTGATATGTGATAGATATCCATACGATCGAGACATCACTGGCGGCCGATTTGAAACGCAATTTCATCAAAAATTATTTCACTGCGAAAGTGATTGCCTCTATAGCTTTATTCATTCGTCATCAACAACAAAAATCATTTCCACCACTCACTCAGCGCCCCCTTAATTCACCACAACAAAGTTCTACGATTATCTTCTCTCTAATTCTAAAGAGCCAATAATTATAAAAAGTGCTTTTCTTTTTTAATTCAGAGCAAAGCCTGAGTTGCAAAAAATTAATTGTGTTTCTTTTATAGTTCAGAGTGTTCAGAGCTTTGAAAATGTGTTTCTTTTTTCATTCTGAGTATGTTTTGAGCGTGTTCAGAGTGCGCTCTATGAGCTAATACTATAGATATTAATTGAACGGACACAGCCTTATTTATTATTTTTCACTAATACTGGGTTCAGCCTCGGAATAGTTAAACCGAGCCGAAGCACTTATGTACTTCGGGCTTACGCCACGTCAAACAAATCCTTATTTAATAGGCGTTTTTCTTTTTTAGTTCAGTATAGAGCTCCGAACAGAGTCCGAGCATGTCGAGCATGTTCCGAACATCCTCTGAACCAAGCGTGCTCTGAGCGCTCTGAGTATTTTTTGAAACACACCTGAACACATAGCTGTCGAAATTTTTTTTTTTTAATTTCCATCTGTCAAATGGCTGTGTTAAGCATTGTACTCTGTCTGCTCAGTTATTTTATTCTGAGCTTATAGAGCGCACTCTGAACACGCTCAGAACATGCTCAGAACGAAAAAAGAAACACATTTACGAAGCTCTGAACGCTCTGAACTAAAAAAGAAACACAATTTAATTTTTGACAACTCAGGCTCTGTTCTGAACTAAAAAAGAAAAACGCCTAATATATATTTTCTTAGCCGTATTAGCTACGTCTTCCTTATGTCAAATATACTGGGAAAAAAAAGTCACCAATCTAAAACTCTAGTTATTATAAACAAACAAAAACCCCAGCTGATATCCATTATTATTCATTCTATTATCATTGTATGCATATTGGAAATTGGATACATTTAAATTATATTGTATAAAGTTCAAATCCACTAAATGAATATACCAACCACATTGCGTTCCCAATACCGTGCATCTGTTAGAGCGTTTGAAAAATATAAATAATTGGTTAATGCAAAATATCTAGCCTTTTTGTCTTAGTAAGAATCGAAAAAAAATTACTTACACTCCTTTTTGTAATTTTCACTAGATGTCATCTCAAAATTACATTTAGATACTAAAACGGCCTTAAACCTCCTATGAACTAGTTTTAGCTTATTCCACCGCTATTCCTCGTGAATTTTCATTATAAATAGGTTTTCAGGATTAGAGCCGTTGTAAAGTCGAAGTAACTTTACTCCGTCACTAAAACGAGTTAGTAAATAAGGCTGACAGAGTTAAAGCATTTGAAAGATGGAAATTAAAAAGCAAAATGGTGACAGCTAAGTGTTCAGGTGTGTTTCAAAAACAAACTCAGAGCACGCTTACTTCAGAGTATGTTCAGAACATGCTCGACATATTCCGATTCAGTTCAGATCTATTTTTTAAAGCAAAAAAGAAAAGCACCTAATGCGCTCAAGCAAACATAATCTAATGTCAAAAAGCCAATGACAATTTGTTTATGTTTCCAAAAGCCATAATTGACTTATGTGCGTTTGATCAGGCATTTAAAAAATCCACCCCTCTTCCTCATCACTTCCATCCCTTTTTCGGTTTTCTACTTTGACTTTTGTCCCACATTTCTGAATACGACAATTATATTACATATATTCCCATCCAAGTTCAATACAACTGTGAATACTTTGAACTGTGTTATATTCTGTGTGGTTTATTCATTTGTCAAATTCAATTATACGCTGAGCCGCTGAGATCACAATTGCTTAATTTGAAGAAAGCTTATCGAATCGCAGCTGGACGTTTTTTTTTTTTAAATCTGAGTAGGGCAGAGCTTGAGCATGTCGAGTACGATCTGTGGAGAGTTTGATCAGAGCTCTACGATTTATTTATGGGCGTTTTTCTTTTTTAGTTCAGAGTAGAACCTGAACTGTCAAACCAAAAATCATGTTACTTTTTGAGCTCAGAGTGTATAACAGTTCAAATTTGAGTTTCTTTGACTGCTTTTAAACGAAGCAATATTACCTTGCGATTTTAAGGCCCGTAGGAGAGAGACGTGTGTGGTGGCGGGGGTACACAAAATTGCTAGGGTAGGAAAAATTGCAGAGTTATCGTTCTTTCTTCTTTGTAGTTTTCTTTACTTGTCAGGTATGTTTCATTTCTATTTGGCGTTCGCTCAGTGAACTTCGATCTACTCACTAGAGTAAAGAGTGCGGAAAGATGATTCCTTTTCAATAGAAGAAAAGTTAACTTTTATTAAAAATCGCAGTGTTTAAAAGCATTCATGCAATCGAAGGGAAGTCAAAAGAGAATCAAAGATTAAAAATCGCTTTCGTGTAAAAGCAGTCTTTGACGACTTTTAAACGAAGCAATATTACCTAGCGATTTTTAAGCCCGTTGGAGAGAGACGTGTGTGGTGGCGGGGGTACATAAAATTGCAGGGGTTGGAAAAATTGCAGAGTTATCGTTCTTTCTTCTTTGTGGTTTTCTTTATTTCTTGTGTATGTTTCATTTCTTTTTGGCGTTTGGTGAGCGAACTTCGATTAACTAAGTAGAGCAACGAGTGCGGAGAGATGTCTCCTTTTCAATTGAACAAAGTTAACTTTGATTAAAAATCGCTAAGTTTAAAAGCATCCATGCAATCGAAAGGGAGCCAAAAGAGAAACAAAGATTAAAAATCGCTTTCGTGTAAAAGCAGTCTTTATTCGTTCAGAGCGTGTTCAGAGATTGTTCAGAGCGCACTCTATAAGCTCGGAATAAAAAAGCTGAACAGACAGAGTTAAATGCTGAAATCATTCTGACAGAAAGGCGTGTGTTCATAAAATAATTCAGACCTCTTAGAACACGCTAAATTCGGAGAAAGTTCAGAGCATGTTCGACATGCTCGTGCTCTGTTCAGTGCTCTACTCTGAATGAAAAAAGAAAAACGCCCTATGAAACACACTGGAGCACTGAACTGTCAAAGGCGTCGATCATTTTTATTTGTTTTCGACATCTCTTTCTTTGATATCACACGACAAAAAGTGAAGTTAGACGCGCTCATTTTTTTACTCTATCTGCTCGGTCTTTTATTCTGAGCTCTAGAGGGCGCTCCGAGCTAGGACTGATTGAAAATAGTAAAATATGTGTCTGGAGTTCTGGAGTCTGGACTAACAAATAAACGCAGATCATTTTCGGCAGCTCGGTTTCCTGCTCTGACCGTTAAAAGAAAAACACGCCTATTATTTTTATTGATTAGGGTTTGTTGTATTTGCTCGTTCAATTATGCTAGCTTATTGGTTGAACACAATAAAGAGGGAGCTGCAATTGAAATTTATGTTAAAGTAATGAGTGCACACACATTCAACATTACGATAACAATGCAACGCAGCTGCAGTCGTAGCTGCAAGAGCTAGCCAAAATTTTTAATTTTTACATGCAGAACTTTTGACCTTTCAAAATCTAACTAATCAAACCAGTCGGTCCAGGTTGACAAACGGTTGATTAAGCTTCATACGAAGTTTTCACCAAAAGATAATCGGAAATTTAGGGCAAGAGATTTATATGATATTTCCTCCTCACTAAAAGATTACAAGAAAGATTAGCTTTGACAGCACCTATCAAAATGTTAATGTTGTTGAAAGCGAGAGCAAGAAAAATTCATACGTGCCAAACAATGAAAAATCATTGAGATAATTAAGCACGATATGGATATAGGTCGGTTTGAATTTATTGATCCAATGAATATTTTACAAGATTAGTTTCTTACCTACTGATTAACAAAATAAATATAGAAAATCCACTTAAATCTAGGACTATCTATTGGTGAAAACGTAATATTAAGCTCTCTTCTATTCCTCGTATTATGACTTTGTCGCAAAAGATTTTTGACAGCTCCAGTTCCAGTTCCAGCACTGCTTTGCGTTCAGCCAGTTATGCGTCTTATGGTTGGGCTTTAATAACTTTTTTATCGTCATCCTAGATTTGTTATTTTTCGGTGTGTAAAATTAAAGTGTAGCCACGTACCAAAAAGAAAAACGCATTTTTTTATTAACAATCTTAAATCGGAGTCTTGTTTGCATTTATAATCCTATTCCACCGTGAGTTTGATAGACATTTATTACGTTTATAAGGTGAATTGAATCGTATTGAAATCGTATTACTCGATCCGAACCCACTTGACGAGTTAGATCGAATCGGAAATATGTACATATGAGGCGTTTTTCTTTTTAAGTTCAGAGCAGAGCCTGAGTTGTCAAAAAATAAATTGTGTTGCTTTTTCAATTCAGAGTGTTCAGTGCTTCGAAAATGTGTTGCCTTTTTTGTTCTGAGCATGTTCTAAACTTATTCAGAGTGCGCTCTATGAACTCAGAATAAAATAACTGAGCAGAAATAGTAAAATTCCGAGCACAAGCATTTGACAGATACGGAAATTAAAAAACAAAATGGTAACAGCTAAGAATTCAGGTATGTTTCAAAAACAACTGAGAGCGTTTAGAACACGCTTAGTTCAGACGATATTCAGAAAATGCTCGAACTCTGTTCAAAACTCTATTCTGACCTAAAAAAGAAAAACGCCTATGTAGACCTGATTGGACGAATCAAGAACCGAGTTCACTGCAGGTTGTTGGTTTGTGTGTTATGTATTCAGACGGTTTTCGTTATGTTTTTATTTTTTCTGTAGCATGTTGTTTTTCGTTTTCAGAAAAATTGCATACGGTATGCATAATCTGCTAAATATAAGGAAAAATTGTTTCTCTTGGTTTCGCTATTTCGAACGATACCCACAACAGCGCACTCACACAACTAAGGCCAGACTGTCACTTCGATTCAATATTAATTCAATCTTTCGATCCAGTGTAGCCATACACCTGGATCGAAATCTTAATTCGAATTTGATTCGGTCCCCCAATCCACTCATGTAATCGTGGTTATTGTGATCACAGTTTATTTATAGGCTTCCACAGCAACAATTTCAATATTCTAATGCTAGATTTTCACTTATCTTTCAAAGGATCACTTTGACAAGACAGGACAGGACAGGACAAGACAAAAAGTTACAAGCAGAAAGAGGTGATATCACCCACCCTGTCGTGTCAAATTGTGGCTTTCAAAGACAAATGGAAACCCCGCGTAAGCATTGCATTTGCAGTCTGACATTTATTTCAATCTCCAAGGTGAAATTGCATTTGATGGCATTTGACTGAAATTCCTGAAATCCTTAAATCTTCCGAATTAACACCAACAGCATTAAAAGTCCTTGTCATGTGACCTCCGACTCATTAAGGAGTCATAGGTTTCAACATTTTGTTTTTTTCCATTGTGGCTTTTGTGTAGTTTATTACAATAAGATTTTTTGCCTTACCAAGACCCTCTACCATTTGGTCTACATGTAGCCTACAATATGTAGTTATGTATGCAAGCCAAACGTGTCAGAATCCGAAATTCATAATTTATTTGTCTTACGGAAAATAACCTTCAACGTTATCCCCGCAGATTTAAGTATGTACAATTGTGTATCTATAAAGATCACAGAATCCCTTATAGCCCTGGACACGGTATCTTGTTCAGAATGGACTTAATTAAGTAATTCCTCATGGACTTTATTAAGAATTGACCAACCAGTTGAGTAATGGAATCTCCTTCAATTATTATCCTTACACTCTTATGAGCGTGTTTATATATAGTGTAGTTTATGGTCGTTTCTCGGCTACTTGAAAGCATTTGTAGGCTTCGCCGAGCGACGCCTGCAACCACGCCACTCATTCCACAGCTTATATTGAACATAACATCAAGGTGAACAACTTAACATTAATTAAGGTGAGTAGCCATGTTGCGTTTCAAATCATCCAATCTCGGCAAACCCCTGAGGCTTGCGGATTGAATTTATGCACGCATTTGTATGGATCTACTACACGATTCTGGGATGCTGATTAGATCATTAACTTGATGCGAATGTGCGGAGGTCGATTCAATTATAATTTTGGTTTGTAATAGATTGATTGGTTGTGTCCTGATATTATTATCCGGACATTGTTCCTTTCATACCATTTACATCAAACAGAGAAATAATAAAGTAATCTGATGTGCCGTGGCATTGCCAATTTATTTGACACATGTTCGCTTGGTTACTGTGCCTCGTAGGACCAAATGGAACAGGTCAATTGAGTTAGTTGTGAGAAATAAAATAAATAAGAACTTTTCATTCTGAAATAAGAACTAGATATTGAAAAATGTACTTGAAACTTGATGAAAATCCCTCGACATGCCATTCAAACTTCATTTCTCACAATTTCATTTGAAGAACTTACACAAACAATTCCTTCAGAAGGAAATACCATCTGCAACGATGCGAAGGTCGTTTGCTGAAGGTTACATTTACTTTCTGCCATTCATCTGCCCTACCTGTGCCATTTCAATTACATCATCATTTTCAAAGGAAAATTATAACAAGGATGCCTTCGCGAAGATACTTTAGAGAATGACATCCAAAGAAATTATATACAGCTGAGATTGAGATAAAAAATCGAATTGAAAAATAAAAAAAAAATAAAAAACATGAAATCGAAGAAATAGCTTGAATTTCTATGCTGCATTAAATGGGATTGCCGATACGTGCTAAGCATTCGATGAAAGATATTTTTACGACTGAATAGATCGAAATATTCCAGCAAAGTCGGTATTATATGAAATTAATAAATCAAAGTGTTTCTGTGTCGCGTTTGAGGAATCTATAAATAATTTACTTTTATGATGTTTTGCTCTGAAACCAAAATGTCTACCTTTATTCGGTTTCAAATTAAATTCATTTTCTATTTGGGTTTTTGGAAATAATTAAAATACAAACAACATTCACGTCGGTATGGGGTCTTTGGATGAAGGAAGGTGGTGACCGGCGAGACCTTGACACTTAGACTCTTAAGCCGGAGCCACGTTTGTTTCCATGACTTCGATATATTTCAGAGGGGTCGAACAATATTTGTTTCGTCTGATGTGATATATTGTGGAGTGGAGTGATGCATGGTGATGAAACCCATCGTGTTCCGATTGCGCTCTATTAATGTGCACCGTCGAGAACACCAATGTCTCTCCACAACACACCACACAACACCACACCACACCTTACCAAAACAACCACGATGAGTGTGGTTTCAGTTTTATCGCGTATCGCACTATCAAGTCAAAACGAACAAAAAAGTTATGAACCAGAAATCTGAAGTAGGGTAAACCAAAAACGTGGGTAAAGTTTATACGTTCCGTATTGCCCGTTACAGTTACATGTTTCGTGTAGCAACTTACCTTACGAAAAATTGCATTTAAGACCCTGTTTACATAAGGAATATTGCGTACTTACTACATCGTGTTTACATTGGATACTTTGAGTACTGAAATCTCGATTTTAGTACTTTCAATTGCTATCTAAAACGATGGATGATAACATTTTAATTTAGGCTCCCGAAAGTTCATTTTCTGACTTGACATTTTAAAATCAGAAAAACGTAGTTTCTTATTTTCTGCAATCGACAATCGGTTGACATTTGCAACGAAATATTCTCAATACGTCAAAATTTAATTTGTCCCTTATCTGTCATACCATATTATGCAAAATTTCAAATTAAATATTCACTATTATGTCAAAATATAGATCGTTCTGCATCTGTCAAACCATGAACTAAATTATGACTACGATGCTAATGGAAATGGATTTAAAAAAATTGTTTTTTCCGCCTATATTTACTTTTCCAATTTCCAATTCCATTCAAATATGGGAATAGTGTCAGCTGGCTCATAAATATCTGAAAGAGAGAGTGAGATAAAGTACAGAAACCTCAAAAAAATTCGTAGTATTTAGCTCTGTGTGAACACCGTCTATAGCAGAAAAAAGACATCAGAATTTTAATGAGAAGTGATGTTTGATAGCATGTTTGACGAATGTTTACGCTCTTATTTTTTCAATCATCAAATAGCCATCATGCTGGGGTTCTCAAACAAATTTGAGAATATAAACGCCTGCTACGACTGCTTTTAAAGGACGTGATATCACTTTGCAATTTTTAAGCATATTGGCAAGAGACGTACAAATGTGGTGGCTAAGTCAAACACAATTGCTGAGGTTGAGAAAATGGCAGAGTTAACGTTCTTTCTTTTTTCTGGTTTCCTTTATTTATTGAGTATGTTTCATTTTCTATTTGGCGTTGCCTCGGAGAAATTGGCCTAACTGCATAAAGTAAGGAGTGCGAAGAGATAACTCCTTTTTGGTTGAATAAAGTTAACTTTTATTCAAACTCGCTGTGTTTAAAAGCATCCATGCAATAGAAAGGAAGCCAAAAGAGAAACGGAAATTAAAAATCGTTTTTCTGAAAGGGCAGGCTCAGACCTCTCAGATAACATCTCTGTTTGAAAATAGGTGTTGAGCTGTTTTCTATAAGAGTAAGAGAGAAAAGAGTGTGAGCGGGAGTAAAGAGTTGCCAGTGCGCGGTTCTCTTTCAACTGGTGATGGTGATTAAACTATTTGATTTCGATCACAGTTGCCAGTGCGCGACTAGCCTTACATAGATTTGAGTGTAGTTCGTTAGTTAGGGACAGTCAGGGTGGCAAAAAAAAAAAAAAAAAATAGTACATGTTTCAATGTACATAACAAAACAAAAAAAAAAAAAAACAAAAAGAAAACTACTGCTGCTGTGGCTGTTCTAGTTTTCAAGTAGTTTTAGTTTAGTTTTAATTTATTTTAAGTATAGTTGTAGGTAGTTTTAATTAGTTTAACTTTAGTTTGTAAGTTTTATATACAAAATTTAAAAAAAGTTACAGAATCCGAGTTTTTCTTAATTTTCTCGAGACAAAAAAAAATATATATATATATATATAGTTTGAATTGAAAATAGTTTCTTAGGCCGACAGGTATTAGATTTACGATATAGTTTAGCTTAGAGCGCCCGCAATGGGCCAGTAAGTTAGTTTTAAGTTATTGCTTGGACAATGGATAAGTAGGCTAGTTTTTATGAATTTTTGTCTAGCTTTATAATAGTTTTAAGATTGATGAAAATAAAAATAAATTACAAAAAAAAAAAAAAAAAAATAGGTGTAAACATTTAATATTATATCAAGCAACATCCCTGTATCAACAACATCCAGTGGTGCGTTCTTTTTCTTACATAATTTAAATTATGAAATAAATAGGTTCGTTCCTTTACTTTGAAACCCTACTACAGAGACGTGAAATTAGGTCGGTGGAGTTTATCCAATGTGAACACTGTATTGAAATTAACGAATAAAAAGTCAAAGTCAAAAAGCTACGTAAGCATGAGTATAGCTGGCTCCTCTGTCGCCCATATTTCTATCGATGCTGTTGACATATGGAGTCACGGCACTTGGCAGTCAGCGCGTGAACCTTCAATTGGAGATAGATTTTTTTTTCGTTTTGACGTTCAATTTATTTCCCATAAGAAAAAAGCAAAAATGGGTCGGAAAAACATCGATTTAACTAATCAAATTTATATGAACCGGTATGCATTTTATGATTTTAAAAGAATAGTAATATGTGTTAATTTCTAAATCAGGTTGAAAATATATTAAGAAACTTAATTAATCTTTTGTAACTTATCTTCAAAAATCGTAAACATATCGTATGTGAATGACAGATGAAACAATTTTTTCAAGAAGCAATTTGTATGGTCTTCTTTGACTAGCCATATTTTAGTCTCAAGGTAGAATATTTGTCCTTAAATCAATAATTATCTATTTAATTAAAAATAAAGCAAACATAAGACCCCTGTGACCTGAACAATTCTAAGTCAGCAATTTTTTCAAGTGTAATTAAATTACTATGTAATATAAGAAAACAAGTGTAACAAAAAACACAATAAACTTTACTAATACTATGTACTTCTATTAATTTTTTAATTCAATTCGGTAGGTGTACGTCGTTTAGTGTTTTCGTGTTTTGTGAAAAATTTTATTTTTTCTTGTTAACAAATTTCTATGATAATCGAGACAAATTAAAAAGCAGAAAAATTAAAGAAACTTTGTTATTTTTGTGACTTAATTCCAAAAATTCATGTGTATCTATCTTTTTCTTGTATTTTGTATTTGTTGTTGTTTGCTTGCGATTTCTTAACATTTTTTGAGTACAAATTGCACAGGATTAATTATGTTTTTGATATATTTTCCACCTGATTTAGAAATAAACATATATTATTATTCTGTTAAAATGATAATATTGATACCCGTTGATATAAAATTAAATAGTAAAATGTATGTTTTTCGGGCCCCTTTTTGCTTTTTTCTTATGGGAAATACGTTGTACGACAAATCGTAAAAAATTCTATTTCCATTTGCCACTACACACACTGACTTACATGTGGCGTGCAAAGCACCTTACCAGGTGCCAATAGTTACAGGACATGTTCCAAAAGTACTATGTATTTTGGGGGAAAGCGTGATTTACATCTATATAGAGCTAAATTAATCTATTTTAAGACTTTTTTGATTTTAAGTATAAGTGAAAGGAACAAATTGTGGAAAAACAGTGGCTTGATTTGAATAAATCCAAAGTCACAAGCTAATAGAGAAAATGAACAACAAAAATTCGGCACTTGGACGAACATTGATGTTAACCCATCTTAACCGTGAGTAATTAATGAAAAATGCATAAAATTCGTTGTTTATTTTTCAAAAATATCTCTTAAGATAGTATGAGGTTAAAACAAAATAATTCCGCCTGATTTTTGAACAAAAAAAAATTTAATTATGGAAAGAAAATTAAAAAATCGTTTAAGAGTTTTTATGTACGAAATTTAATTTAATTATTTAATAAAAATAATAACATTAAATATATGTATAGTAAAAATATATACCTAATATATTACATATATTGAAATTTCAAAAAAAAAGAAAAACATTTATTTTCAAAAATTCTTAAAGCAATATTATTAAAAATTTGAAGCAGCTTTTACACAAATATTTTGATTGAAATCGTTAAAACTGTTTACGAGAAAGTCGAAGCGAATTGCCCGGCAATATGACTTTCGCCGCAATCGGTCGATGGCATATTTCACTGAAGAGTGGAACATATCCTTACTTGGTTTTGGAGAAAGTAAGATTATTACACTTGATATACCCCTTATTCCATTGTGCTTGAATGGCACTTGCATCGAAGAAGCCGAAAGCTCTCAGCACTCGGTATATCGTCCCCTTTCTGCGTTAACCTCGTATCTACAAAAACACAATTTTTCAGGAAACGAAAAAAACGTGTAGTTTCCGTCAATGGAACCTAATAACGAAACTTTATATGTTTTCTATTTATATTTTACAGTTGTTAGTATATGCTAGTTTTAATTTTGCTAGGACATCACAAAAGTACTTGTTTTAACTGTTTTTGTTACATACGAGTATCCGTCTCTTATGTTTTGATTTACCGAAATGCAGATACGAGGTTCTTTTTCTTATTTAAAATAAATTTAAATAATTGAAAATTTAAACTCAAGGTTAGAAAAATAGCTGAAGCATCAAAAAATACACAGATTAAACTGAAATACTGTTGTTTTAATTCATACAAAATCTTATATCTAAAATATATTAAATTTTAAAATTATTTGAAAAGCGAATTCAATGTTTGATGAAATGGTTTGTTAAATTAAATATATCATCATACAACTCAAAGGATATGTTATTTAAATACATATGTATGTTATTTATGTACATAATTTATAAGCATGTATGTATTTACAAGTAGCTTATGAACTAAAAATATATTCAATAAAAGTAACAGATTTTATTCATAAAAAAGGGAACAAAATTAAATCTCAAAATCTTTCTATTCTTTATTAGAATTAAATTTAAGGTTAACATAAAAGCCGTGATAATCTTTTGGAAGTAGTTTCTTTAAACTCTGTAAGTCGTTATATTTTTTTAACGGCAAAGGTATGGAATTTTCATAAAGTGATTTTAAAATAGTTTTTGAAATAACTATTTTCGCTTTCCTTTGCGGAGATAATATCCAATCATTGGCGAAATCAAGTTTATAATACATACCCGTGGAATCATATCTTATGCATTTAACATCTGTTACCTCCGGATCACCCGTTTTAAAGCCTGGTCTAATGGATTTATAGAAACTAATTTTGGAAAAGTTTTAAAATAAAGTATAGTCTAAGACGTTACTTTATAGGGTTCGGGGAATCTTCTTGCCTCTGTTATGATTCTAACAAAATCAGCTGAAACGTACATTTCTTTTGACTTCTTTTTTCTTTCGATGGTTGAATGGACAGAATCACATTCCATCTGGGTATGTCCAACCGTCAAATACTTTTGATAAATCGTCGCATTATGTTTTATCGCCACGAATTGTAAAAGATTAGCTAAGTTGACGTTTAGATTTTGTGCGCTACATCCATCGCTAAACAGGACTGTTGAAACACTAAGATCACAAACATTTTCCAAAACATGAAAAACACATAAAGCCAAAAACATTAGAATCCATTCCACCTTCTCCTTCGTGCCATACGTAGCAATGAACTTCTGATGTTTTCAAATTGAAAAAAGTAAACTGATGCACAGCGAGCTTTTGCTTAAAGTATGTAGCTGATGAAGCTATGAAAGGTACCGATTGGACAGCTTGAACGTCCAAAGTATAAGCATTTATTTCATTTTTAACGCTTTTTCTTTGTCATTATCTTTTTCCAACCTTGCTTTATTTTTGTTGCTAACATGTTCACTATATATGTATGTCTTGGTCAATGTTTCCGTTCTTAAAACTATAGCATACATCACATTGATCTGTTTTTGGCTTATACAATCCAATGTTAGAAGAATGTGCTGTCTTCAAAATGGATAAATACCATGATCTTTCATTATTTGTCCTTCGCAAACTGTTCATACATTCTGTAAACATCTTTAAAAGATGTGTAGCTGAAATCGAAATATTGTTTGTCAATTTTTTGCCTACAATCGTGAGACTCAAGCTTAGGTAGGCCCGCTAAAAAATCTTTGACATGTTCTTTTTTTTAAGTTGATAGCGGATTTTTTCTTTTTCGACTTTTCTATTTGAAAAGGAATTCCAAAGTCATTGGTTGCTAAAACCCAATTTCGTACCGTCCATTCTCCCAAATTAAATGTATTTAAAAACATTTTTTTGCAGACTGGTAAAGCAATATTTTCAACTTTTAACTTATATTTTAAAGTTGAATTCCGTCTTGAATTATCACCACCTGTACGGCGAGCTATGGACTGCTTTTCTACAAGAGCTCCAATCATCACTTTTGCTTGCTCATTTTACACTTAGCGGAATCACAACGAGGCTTGAGCCCACGTTTTTGTCCTTTTTGTTTCCCGACTATCTTTCCTTTTTCTTTTTTAACACTATAGTATTGCTTTCCTTTTTTGCCGTGCTTTTGCGACTATATTCTTCTTCCATTTCTCCGGTCTACCCTGTCCTTTCTTCCTTCTTTTTTTAGAAATAAGACCGAAATTTTCATCTAGATCAAGGCTTCTGCAATTAGACCTGTTACAATCAACAAAGGAAGATTTTGATGAGGGTTGACAACAGCTTGATAAATCAGAAGTAATGGAATCTTGATTATCGTTTGTTTCAATAAATAGTCCGGTCTGATCATCAAGGATCGTGTTCGTAGTCTAATGTAGGAATATTGTCTTCGACTTCACATTCGATAAACTTCAGTTTACCTTTTGTTTCATCTAACACCAAAACATGTTTATTTAAAATTGCTGGTTTAGAAGAGCCTAGTTCAGTAATATTATTATTTTTGTTAAAGTTTAAAATTTATTGTTAAGACTTTTAATTTAACACGATAACGAGAACATTTTGAAGAGTATTTATATAAAAAAAGAGATTAATTTACATACATACACATATTATTTACCGATCCATATTGTGTTTTTTATTTTATATTTTTATTAAATTTATAACCTTAATACTAAGCCAAATCCAATATATATAAAACTGATGCTCAAAAAGCTTGCGCCACATACAAAGCTTAAATTCACTCTAAAGGTACCTAATTAATAATAATATTATCTGCCTCAAAGCTAAATCTGAATAATGGTACTTTTGACTTGTCGTTAACTGTGTAAAAAAGAATAACAATGAAGAAACTAAGGCCTCACCAAGTACATACGAGGTTCTCATCGAAACTTAACAACATGAGAGTAGTTACGAGGAAAAAGAATTAACGGTAAAATAGATTAGATGAATCATTTTAACATTCAGACTTAGCTCTATTATTTTGTGAGCCCTAGAGAGTGTTTTTATATAAAAAAACGAATTTGCCGAAAAATGTAGTTACGAGGTTAACGCAGAAAGGGGACGATATGGGTTATTGAAGGTATTCGTTGGAATTTGGAATGACAACATTCTTCAGACCGCCAAAACCGCTCTTAAAAGCTTAGGATTTCTTTATTGGTGTAAGGAATGTTTGACCCCTTCTGATCTGACTATAATTTATGAGGCGCTTATACGTCCAAAATTCGAGTATAATTCATATATTTAGGCAAGTACAGCCCATACTTCTCTTGACTTATTGGATAGACTCCAGATTCTGATAGGAAACAGAACAATCATGAAATCATTCAAATCTCTTGAACACCGTCGGAATGTTTAATGTAGATATTTCTGTGTTTTATAGCTTCTTTCACAAGCAATGCTCGCTCGAAGTAGCCCGTTGCATTCCTCCCCTCGCTCAGTTCACCAGCGTGACCATGGGTTGGTCCAAAGTCATACCACATTTAGTCTTTGAGACTTTCCCACTAATCGTTAAGCCAATCGGAGCTTCTTATGAAGCTAGCCATATTGTTTTTATCTATATTTTCCAGATCACTAAGATCATTGTGGTAGAAATCTCCAAGGTGGAGTCTACGTCTTTGGGATAAAGCAGGACAAGTACAGAAAAGGTGAGCGTGAAAATTGTTAGCAGAAATTGTTAGAATAGACTCCAAACCATGTTGCGTGTTTCCACATTAAGCAGTGTCCTGTTATAACCCCTATCACGGAGCCTTTGTGCGTTTTGCTTGAGGATTTTAAACATTTGGAGCACTTCAGATCCAGCATTGGTCAATTCTGGTTTTTCGCCAAGCAGGTGGTAATATTGTTCCATTTAAGGCATGTTCTCTGTATAGCATTTGTTTTAGCATAAGTTTGCACTAATTGATGGGAATTCCTTTATTTGCCTTATCTGACTATATAGATATTATTGTTCTGATTTTGGCGGGTTCGTCAGCTTTACGATTTCCGGAAATATCTCTCAGGCCCGGCATCCAGCGCAGGTGAAATTTCTGCGCCATTTTCATCAGAGGTGATTGGATGTTAAGGGCTGATCTAGAGGTGGTAGAGGTTAAAGATGAGGATATCTTTGTTTGATTATAATAGATAGATAGATAAATAGATAAATACATTTTATTTTCTTAAAAAAGTAGTTATAAAAACAAGATTATGCTGGTGTTCAAAATTAGTTGGGACAATAACTAGTTAAAGTTGTCTATCAGGTTAAAGTTTTCCTATTTATATTTTGGCTTAGCTTGAATTTACTTTAAATATTATATTCATTTACAATTAAGTTGCGATAATTAAGAGCATATTTTAATTGTTTGATTATAATGTTTTCTTTAATTCAAGACAGTACTTCTGAAATCACCAAAAGTTCCGCCTAGAATATGCTACAGTGACTAGGAAGACGAAAATAGAGACTTAAATGTTGTCTGTCTTGACCAACTTCTGATTCAAGGATGAACTGAATGCATCATCTTCGACAGATGGAAATGCAACCGATGCACCAACATCTTTTATAGAGGTTCTCCTTCCGCGTCTGACTCGCCCTAATCGTGTCAAAACCAAAACATATCAAGCCTTACTCGTAAGCCTGCACCAAGAGGGCAAGAGAGTCCTTATTGAGCAAGATTATCGCGCTTCGATAAAGGGATTAGGGATTACTTACCTTGATTATCTGGAGAAATCCTCCGTACAAGAATGTTCAGCCGGTATCCATGAGCGAGCACTTCGTCTACTTGGGATATCCTTCTTAGCAACAACAGCAAACTGATAGAGCTCACACGATCTCTTACCGTCATAAACGATATGTTTGTCATGACCTTGGTGCCAACCAACATCGCTTCATATTACTTAGGAATGCTGTCGAGAGCTTCACTTTCAAATCTGCCATCGATCAACAGAAATGGTGCCATCTATATCGCTCCTGTCGATAACCGCAATCACGATCTTATGTCTTAGAGCATCGCTATAAGTTTTTGGAATCTAGGGAGTGCTGGTGTTATGTGCCGGGTGCCATTTGGCAACCGGTGTGGCACCTTCCATAGACCTCTCACACTTTGACGTTGAGTTGCCATATTAGTTAATAACGTTAACTTTATCTGAAACTGTTTTCATCTATTCATGTTTAACTTTGGCATTTTGTGAAATTTCTACATATTGTACATATTTTTGAAAAAATGTAGGGGTTTTCTCGTATGTTCGTAAAGGTTTCACAGATAAAAGTATTATTTTCCACATTGAAAACCAAATCCTGTGTAGTGATATAATTTAGAAGAGCAGTTGTATTTGTTTCAGGATTTGGTAAGTTATCCACCAGCAGTAAAAAAACGTCCTGGCGCCTACTGAAGTACGGCCCTGTAATTTCCATTAATTCTAGTTGATATTAGTGCGACCTTATCATGTATTTTATTTTATTTAATTGTGTTATTAGGTTTACTCGCAACATAAAAAAACTTTAATTCTAGAATTTGGCAAACCAAAGTATTGGCCTAAATGCATCCTCAAAAAATAAAGATCGCTCGTCTTGTATTTAAAAGAAAATAAACTGCTCTGGGAATGTTTTCATATTTACTTTTTTTATATTGACTAAAATTTATAAATATTTTGGGTACAAAAGTAAAATTAAAGTTGAAGTGAAGTTATATCCATATTGAATTGGTATTCATAAGATTTATTAGTATTATAGCGAAAGAAATGCGTAACCAAGCATAAAATTTAAACTTCCTAGATACTTTCTGACTGAAGTTTCTGCTTCGTTATGGTTCCAAGATTTTTAATATCAATATTTATATTTTTTTTTGTAAGTCTTGCATTTGGAATTACGTTTTGAGATTGAATTTCTTTCAGAGTACGAGTAACTGCCACTTATCAGCTTTCGTGATAACTTTAATTATCTTTCTTAATGAGAAAGTAAATATTTGAGCGTGGATAATTTCAAACTCTGATAGAGTTTTAACAAGCCATTATGTAAGTGAGTATGTATGTATGTATGCATTTAATTTAAAACTAGTACGTACATATATCATTTTCCTTTATGAACTTCTGCTTTGAAGAACTCAGTGTTTTTTTTTTAAGTTATTTTTGAAAATTATTTAATATTTTTTTTATTCTTTCTTCGATGGCATTTTTCTGTGAAAAGTTTCATAGCATTTTATTCGAGATAGTTAGTGGGGTTAGTGCAGGAGCAAAGGATGCGTTAAAAAGTAAATAGAAATTAACTTGGTTTAAGTTGTGGGACAAGATGTGATGTATCCGATGCCACTAACGAATTTCACTATAACTCTGAGCGTTTTGAATGAAACTGGAAAACTTGTCGTTGCACTTCTATTTCGATTCAAATTAATTTACGTAAAATAAAATAAACCGAAATAAGAACTTGACCCAGAACAAAGGGCAAGAACTCAAGGTTTAGTTAGAGAATCAAATCAAAGCCGGACTGTCGAAACATAATGTTAATGTGAAAGGAAATTACAAACTTCTAGAAGCAAAACCCACATTAGGAAATTGTGTTTGAAATAAAAAGACACAAGTTAAATCCCAAAAAAGAATTTAAGAACAATTTATTATTTGTATATTGTATTGTATTGTATAGCCTTGCAAAATACGGTAGTGAGACGCAATGTGTTTTCAACAAAGGCGCGGATAGATTATTGAGGGGTGTGGCGTCCATGTTGTTTTGGTGACATCTTTCAAATCTTCTGTTTAATATTCAGTTACTGATGCCCAACCACCATGACAAGTTTCACGATTGATTAGCGTCCATTTTACGGTAGACGTGGTGGTCCTTCACACTCGACTCTTTAAAGTTTGGTGGCGAAATTTGAGACGACCATTTCGGTAATCAATCAGCCAATATTCGTACATCAAAAGAAGGCCCATAACATTGCCACGGTCCGTACCTACCCGAGGCAGTCAATTCCTTGCCGTGCACAATAACTCGGCCTTTCGCAGACTTCAACTTGCGTCGAAACTTATAGGTCTACACCGGTACAATATCCAGCTGACTCAGGAGCTCGAATTTCATGACCAAAAACAACACCGTTTGTTTGCTAACTGGGATTTGGAGCGTTTGGAAGAAGACTCCAATTTGGGTGCAAAAAATCATCTTTAGCGACTAGGTGCATTTTTTGATAAATGGCTGTGCAAACAAGCCAAATTGCAAGGGCGACACCAACCCTTGGTCTTGGCCGAGGAGGGTCCTCATATGTAAATGTTAAATTATTGGAGAATTGCTTAGACCACAGGTTTTTTTGTAATAGACGTTAATGATTGGATAATAGCTAGTGCGTTGGACTGTCGTCAATCAAAAACATCAACCAATTGATAATGGAGAACTATGGGTTGTCCATTAATTTGTTTGGGGATAACAGGCCGCTAATTCTTAGAGACTAGAATATGTCTCCACAAATTAACAAGATATTTAGGAGGAAGGAACAAAACGTTCTTCCGTATCTTAAGCTTCAGATGACGGCAGAAAACAGCGACTTACTTTTGACAGCAGCTCTAGATCCGGAGGAGGTTCGCTTACACGTCGACTTTTTTACTGTCAAAAATCAGCAGGACAGATTTGGGATGGTAGAGGATGTTCTTCAGGAAATGTACAACATAAATGGTAGCCTTCGGCCAAATCATGACCTGGAGTAGAGAACTCTGCTTCACAATTTCTACCTTCGAGATAAAATGACGTAATGGCGATCAGGGAACCATGGTTTTACCGAGTTCAAGGATGATCAGTTTTTTCCTTGTTAGTTTCGACTCATAAAAGAAAAAGAAGTCAGTAGGAGTCGATGTTATATCCAACGTTGTGCTACGACAGCTACCTTCTGAGGCATAGGCCATTTAGACCACACTGTTTAACAATGCACTGAATAATGCATACTACCCAAAGTGATGGAAAAAAGTTGTGGTATATCCTCTCCCACAAAAAGGAAGGACAAATAAAATCCGGTAAATCACCAGTCGATAAGTCTTCTTCCGAGTATGAGAACCATATTGTGTTTTACGTGGACACCTGTCAACTAAGACTTAATTCTACGATAGGCCTACCCACATTGGGGTCAACTCGAGTTCTGACCACAGCTCTGAGTTAGCCGAGACCACCTCAGTAGCAATTCTGCGACATGTTGCGGCATGTGCACACACCGTCCTAAAGAGCGAGGTCTACCTAGCAGCTCTTGAATCCAAGTAAACTTGGAAACCATATGCCTCCGCATTTGAAATAAACCACAGCCACCACGATACTCCCACAAGGGGATTTCCTCATAGAAGTCTGAAGCAGAGTGGCGAAGTGTCTTCGACACAAGAACCACCCCTGCCTCCTGGGCACTACCTCTCATGGCACCAGAATATAGCTTCTGGTGGAGCTTCGCGACCGTGAAGTCACTTCTAGATGAGTTCAACAAAACTCGAGGCCCAGCAACCTCAGATGCACATACCCATTTATCAATTGAGACAAAAACCAACAGCTTAGCGTGCACACCCTTCTGGTGAGTGGGGCCAGACACTCCTTAGCGGATTCCAACTTCTATGGCTACCGTCCAGAGTCTTATCTAGTTGGTTCGGCTACTGTAGAAGAATGTGTCAGGATTGCTTCGTCCTTCTTCTTTTGCAGCTTATCCACAGTCACCACGAGGAGGTAGATAAGACATGGGTGCAGATAGCATTACGCCTTCAGCAGTATTTTCCGTGCCACCAATAACAAGTTATTGGTGGACAGGCTCTCTCGAGCCCTGGTCAAGCCTTTAACCTGCCTTCAACGCAATCCTACTACACCCCGCCTGCCTTCCCTGTATCAGAACCGTCGTTTGGTTTAACGTGAGTACCTGCCGTTTCCCGGCTTAACCCCATGGGAGGCCTACCTCCATCGAGGTCAGATTGGGTCCTGACCATTAACCCCGACATAGCCGAAGCCATCTCGGTCGCAAAGCTGTGACATGTTGCAGGCATTAAAACACACCTTTGGCTTAGGAGGCGAGGTCTATCTAACACCTCTTGAATCCAGGCACGCCTGGAAACCATGTGTGTCCGCATTCGGAATAAACCACATCACCACGATACTCCCACTAGGGGGCCTACCTCATAGATAGTCTGAGAAAGAGAGCACGCACGCGACACCTGCACCTCTCTATCTGAAGATAGAATAGGAGAGCCAGAAGACGTACGCTATAGCCCTCAGACTCCTGGGCACTATCTCCCGTGGTGCCAGAATATAGCTTCCGGTCGAGCTTCGCCACCATGAAGGTCACTTACAGATGAGTTCCTGCTAAAGTCAGGGCATGTTAACCCCAGATATACACACACCCAGCAATTAGTCGAGGTAGAAACCACAACTAAGAATGTGCACCCCTCTGGTGAATTGCTACACACTCCTTAGCGGATTCCTACTTTAAGGACACCATCCAGACTGTTCCTATCAAGTTAGTTCAGTTACGTAACCTATCTACAGGCACCGCGAGGAGGTCGATAGGAACCGGAAGTGACAGCTTTCTGCGAGGTAGCAATACCGGCCCACCGACAAAGTCAGTGGACGAGCCCATCAGAACATCAAACCAGGATTACCATTTCAGCACCCATACACATTAGTGCATGGATTGTGCATCCGCAGCAATACCAGCAGAGTTCAACACAGCCCCGGACAAGCCTTAAACTACACAATCACGCCATCACCCCCACCTGCGCCTTCCCAGTATCAGTAAGGTTTTTGTCAATAGTGGGAATGTAATTTCTACCAAAATCTTCGATATTAAAAAGGATGTTCAGCAAGGACCGGTCAACACGCCGATTCTATCCAGCATTTATACCAGCGATATGATAGATAGTCTAACTCAGCCAATTGTGTATGCCGACGATCTAATATGGCGCAGAACAGCTCAAAAAATCCAGGGTATTAGAATTCTTTTGCAGCGTGACAGCGATATTGCCAAGACTGAAAGTTAAAAATCAACTAAAACTATTCTGTAAGGACGCTGTTGCGTGGAGCGTCAAGGGATACAAGAATGAACTAGCACAAGCAGCTAGTGATCATAGGGCCACATGGGCAGCCATTGGTAAAGTACCCTAGTATCAATAGTTGGGTCATTATTTGTATTTTGACAGATATATAAGTGCTGCTTTGATCAGGGCTAGGAGAGCCTTTGATCGAATGAAATGGTTGTTTTACAGCAGCCAGATTGATACCAGGGTAAAGGTGATTTGCTTTATAGCACTTATCCGGATGATGATTGACTATGGGTGCCGATGTGGTTCGGGGTCACATTGCAAGATGTCCTCGACAAACAGCATAATTTTTGGGTCTTGCAGTCGAGGGCTAGTCCAGGATAGAATGGCGATTCCGCACATCTACCATGTCGGCCCTAGAACTGTGGATAGGATGCTCCGTTATGATCGAGACGTCCTCGCACAAGGTGGAGCAGAGCGCCTTCGGTTCAGTAGGATTATGCCTGTGTCTTGGATGACTCACATTAGCTTAAGTATAATTTTTCCTAGGAGTTTTGAGTGATTAGCGAGAGCGAACAGACGTGTGTTATTAAAGTCAATTCATTCTTGTACTGCGGATATCCGCACTCATAAACCAATCATAAACTTAATTTTCTCTTCTGTGAGATAAAAACTTTATAAAGTGGATAGTAGTGAACTCAATCAAAATTATATTCCAGCTCCGCTGGGATATAACGAGAGCATTAATAAACATTTAAATTTGATTAAAAGCAATAATTGTGAAGTCCCATTTGATTTAACATGTGGTGACAATCACCTGATCAAAAACACTGAGCAATCTGCACAAACCAGTTTTGAGAGAGCAAATTCTACTCAAAGTATTATAATGAACTCTGATAAGAAAGTGTACAACTCAAGTGAATGGACCACGGTCCTCAGTAACTTAAACCGGGCAGCAAGCCAGTTCAACACCAGCTCCCATAAGAGGAAAAGAAGAAATGAAGAGCCAGTGCATGTGACCCATGATATGACACCTAACCTCGACAACAATCCCTTTGCACCTCTAGCGAATCTAGAACAGATGGACCACAGCAACACGATTGATAACACGCACGTGAGCGCAAGTGAGCATCTAAGTAATCCGAAAAAACAACCTACTAACATTAATTTAAGTCTAAATTCTAATGTTAACAAAAATAAAATTGTATACTGCCCCCCTATCTTCGTCTTTGGTGCTAATTGCACATTGATTAGTGAATTGATTAAACTTGCAGCTTCAGAATGTAAAATAGTAGATATTCAGTATAAGTTTGTTAATATTGGATACCAAAAAACGAAAGTTTATGTAAATGATGCGAGTGTGCACAAACTAATAATTAAAAGATTACGTGATACAGGCTTGGGTGCTTATCCTTTCTCTCCTAAAGAGACAAAAAAAGCGTCAATGTTACTGAAAGGTCTGGATGGTGATACTCCCATTGAGTTAATAGTTAAAGCCCTAAAAGAATCAGTACCAAATATCAAAATTGACAAAGTTACTCCGTTTTCCACCGCGAGAACAAAAGATTTGAACATAAAATTAAATATTTTTGTTGTTCGGCTGGATGTTGGTGAATCAATTAAGGACTTGATTTGTATTCGAAGTTTGTTACACCAAAGAGTGTATTGGGAGCGTAAAAATAGTAAACTAGTAGTAAGATGCTTTCGTTGCCAAAGATTTGGCCACACAGGTGAATGCTGTGCTTATGGTACGCGCTGTGTTGTCTGTGGAGAAGCTCACGCTTCCGAACCCTGTATTGAAGCATACAATTCGAAAAAAGAAAATAATCTTGAGTTGCCAACGCTAAAATGTGTAAACTGTAATGAAATAGGTCATGCAGCTAATTCTCAGAGTTGCCCATCATACGTCAACTATAGAGATAGAAAACAAGCTTTAAATTCAAACTCGGCTTTCGTATCGCAAACAAATAACAACGTAGTTCAAAAGATGGTGACCCAATTGGCCACACCTAAATATTCTTTTGCTGATATTGCCAAAAATACTAAAAAAAACCAACCACTTTTGTTAAAGATACACCTAACCCAGGAAATCTCAGTGATTTCCTCAACGAATCCAAAAACTTGTTTAATATTCCGTTTAAAGACCTTTTGGTTAAAATTAGACAATTTTGGCCAACATACCTAAATCTGCAGTCAAAGGAAGAAAAAATGTTCGCGTACCTAGAGTTCGTCGCTTCTATCGTTATATAATGGCCCAAGCAAAACTTAACATATCATCGATGAATTTTAACTCAATAATTTCCCATGACAGACGTTTTTCACTTTTAAATATACTGAAAAGTTCAAAGCCCGGTATTTGTTTCCTTTCAGAGACAAGACTAAGCAGTAGACACAAACCTTCTTTCGAAGGTTATAATATCCTAAGAAACGATGCAGGAAGAGGCACTGCAATCATTGTAAAACAAAATTTATCGGTCATCACTGTTCCTTTCCGTTGTGAAACCTTTTCGGTGTGCTTAGCATCGATTTCATTGTATAGTTCGAGGTGCACCAATTTTAAATTGTTGATAGGAAGCATTTATATACCGAGCAATACAGGCCAAAGTTTGCAAAGGGATCTTGACAGGCTTCTCTCTTTAGGAAATACTTTTGATGCAGTTATTCTTGGAGGAGATTTCAATGCTCGCCACCCACATTGGGGGGACAATGTTATTAATCCAAACGGTAGATTAGTTTTTGACTGGTTTTTCAATGGTCCATACTTGAACCTTGACCTTATTCCTTCGGATGGTCCAACTTTCCCAAGATCTTCCTCCTTCATTGACTTCTTTTTCCTCTCTTCAAACCTTAATGGTAGTGAAAAATCAAACTCTTGCACAACGTTTGAACCATCTGATCATTTTGGTATCTCCATAAATGTAGGAATTGGTAATTATTCTCCTCTTTTGGTATCCCCAACAACACCTTATAGAAGCTATAAAAATACTGATTGGGAAGCGTTCCGATTTAGCCTACATAATAACATTTCCCTCCTAGACATACCGTCCGAAAGAAATATATCAAATTCTGAAATTGATAATATTATATCTGATTTGAATTCCAAAATAACAACGGCGGTCGAAGCCAACTCAGAACTATATGAACCTAAAAATAACAAGTACAAAGATGTGTCTGAATTTACAATGAAACTCATAAAGACTCGTAGCGCCTGGTTGAAAATCTTAAAACGAATTTTTCATAAACATCTTAATAGGGTCAATCCTGAATACAAACAATTGTCAGCTAGAATTCAATGCCTTAGTAAGCTTATTGATCAAAGAGTAAGTATCGATTTTAACAATACTTTTAAAACCAGATTACAGAATATTCGCCCGTCGCCACAAGCTTTTAAAGAAATTGACAAGATAACTGGAAGGAAATTCTTTGGTACAGATATCTCACAAGATGTACTTAAAAACAATGGATCGGAGTTAATCGATACTCAATCAAAAATTAATGCCTTTCGAGACCTTTTTTCTGCTCTTTACACTGAAAAAAATCCTACTTACGATACAGACCTAGCCAACGAAGTAAATTTCAAAGTAACCGAATTTAACTCACCTGAAAATAACTCCGAAATTATCACCTTTTCGCATTCCAGGCCCTCATTTAATCCAGCCACTTCACCTTTCACAACACCACAACATGTAGAACTGTGCAGGAAAAGCCTCAAAAATAAAAAATCCTCAGGAATTGATGGAATATCTAACTTTATTCTCCGCAAAAGCTGCCATTCACTCGATGTTCTACTGTCATCTTTATTTAACCATTGTATTAATAATGGCTACTTTCCTTCTGCCTGGAAAATAGCAAAATTGTTACCGATAGCTAAAACCAAATCGAATTCAGAAATTAAAGACTTTCGACCAATATCCTTGCTTTCTAACATTGGAAAGCTCTTCGAAAAAATATTAGTTGACCCAGTCAATACATTCTGCGAGGATAACAATATTATTCCTCAAACTCAATTTGGATTCAGAAAAGATCATTCAACTGAACATGCAACACTCCTTCTTTGCAATAAAATAATTCAAAACCTGAGATCTAAAAAATGCACGATTTCTCTGAATATAGATATTGAAAAGGCATTTGACTCTCTTTGGCATAAGGGGCTCGTTTATAAATTATTAAAACTCAATTTTCCGAAGTGGCTAGTGCGAATTATTCAAAACTTTCTTGAGAATCGTTCCTCCTCAATTTTTATTAAATTTGAACAATCAGCCCCTTTTCCGGTATTGTCAGGAATACCTCAGGGATCAATTTTAGGCCCGATTTTGTTTAATATATCAGTGGTCACAAGGCATAACCGCTTAAGTCGATTTATCATATTTTTCAGGAGAGCAGTTTTAAGTTTCATAATCTCTCTATGAATCAGGAATTATGAATTTTTAAATTTCTTAAATGCAGAAATGAAGAAAGAATACACATTTCTCATATACTAAAAGTAATAAAATGTATGTCTTATATTTAGTGAGTAATTAAGGAAAAAAACACTTAAGCTGTTATGGCTTATTGAACTTTAAAAAAATAAAAAGCTTAGGTCGAGTTAGGTTGTTATGGCATATTAAGAAAAAATGATTAAAATTTCTTTTGTCGACTTAGGTCGTTATGTGTGAGATTGTGGGAAAAAATTCCATATGTTGACTTAAGTTCTTTTTCCTTACCAATAAACCAGCGTATTTAATAACTTAAGTTAATTTTCCATGTTTGTTTTCTTTTGGTCGTGAAAGTATCATAACGGGTGATTTTTTTGAGGTTAGGATTTTCATGCATTAGTATTTGACAGATCACGCGGGATTTCAGACATGGTGTCAAAGAGAAAGATGCTCAGTATGCTTTGACATTTCATCATGAATAGACTTACTAACGAGCAACGCTTGCAAATCATTGAATTTTATTACCAAAATCAGTGTTCGGTTCGAAATGTGTTTCGCGCTTTACGTCCGATTTATGGTCTACATAATCGACCAAGTGAGCAAACAATTAATGCGATTGTGACCAAGTTTCGCACTCAGTTTACTTTATTGGACATTAAACCAACCACACGAATGCGTACAGTGCGTACAGAAGAGAATATTGCGTCTGTTTCTGAGAGTGTTGCTGAAGACCGTGAAATGTCGATTCGTCGCCGTTCGCAGCAATTGGGTTTGTGTTATTCGACCACATGGAAGATTTTACGCAAAGATCTTGGTGTAAAACCGTATAAAATACAGCTCGTGCAAGAACTGAAGCCGAACGATCTGCCACAACGTCGAATTTTCAGTGAATAGGCCCTAGAAAAGTTGGCAGAAAATCCGCTTTTTTATCGACAAATTTTGTTCAGCGATGAGGCTCATTTCTGGTTGAATGGCTACGTAAATAAGCAAAATTGCCGCATTTGGAGTGAAGAGCAACCAGAAGCCGTTCAAGAACTGCCCATGCATCCCGAAAAATGCACTGTTTGGTGTGGTTTGTACGCTGGTGGAATCATTGGACCGTATTTTTTCAAAGATGCTGTTGGACGCAACGTTACGGTGAATGGCGATCGCTATCGTTCAATGCTAACAAACTTTTTGTTGCCAAAAATGGAAGAACTGAACTTGGTTGACATGTGGTTTCAACAAGATGGCGCTACATGCCACACAGCTCGCGATTCTATGGCCATTTTGAGGGAAAACTTCGGAGAACAATTCATCTCAAGGAATGGACCGGTAAGTTGGCCACCAAGATCATGCGATTTGACGCCTTTAGACTATTTTTTGTGGGGCTACGTCAAGTCTAAAGTCTACACAAATAAGCCAGCAACTATTCCAGCTTTGGAAGACAACATTTCCGAAGAAATTCGGGCTATTCCGGCCGAAATGCTCGAAAAAGTTACCCAAAATTGGACTTTCCGAATGGACCACCTAAGACGCAGCCGCGGTCAACATTTAAATGAAATTATCTTCAAAAAGTAAATGTCATGGACCAGTCTAACGTTTCAAATAAAGAATCGATGAGATTTTGCAAATTTTATGCGTTTTTTTTTTTAAAAAAAGTTCTCAAGCTCTTAAAAAATCACCCGTTACAAGTAAAGGAACATTTTGTAATAAGAATATTTTATCTATTCAAGTTTTTAATATGCATAAGTTTAAATTATGTATTGTACATTATTGATTAAATTTTGAGCAAAATTGATATTTAAGTATCTTCTGAGTTGTCAGATCCTGTTAAATGAGGATAAGTATTTGGCTCGTCCATATTGGATGGAAGATTGTCATAGGAAGACTGAAAATCAAGACTTGATGTTTTAAGTCCATGAAATCTTCTTTTCTTTCGGGAAAAAAGTTGTTTAGATTTAAAGAAGCTCTCGTCTTTTTTTTACTTTTTATAATTTTAGAAACCTCATCTTTGTGCAAGAAATTTGTGTAGGGCATTTGATGCAGTTTTTATAGTAACGTAGCTACCGAATAGAGTTCCAAGTTATTTTGTTACCATCTTCATCTATTCGTTTCCAAGAAACTTTAGATCTATAAAATTTGGCAAAATCAGAAAAATCATTGTCGTTGTTCTTCGTGTCAATTAAATCAATCTTATTGACGAAATAAAAATCAATTTGGACCTTCGTTTTTTTTCTTACTAAGCTAATTGAGCTTGTGATGGGCGCAATCACATCTGTAAGCCCTGGTTCAAGGATCGATGAAGGTAAAAGCTTTAATTTAAAAGTGTTTGGTTTTTATTGCTTCTTTTTTTCGTTGCGTTTTGCTTCACTTGCAATGCGAACTTTTCATTCTCGGATTCGGTAACTTTTCTCTTCGAAGCAAAAGAACACTTGTCTACTTTTGGGGCATTAAACTCTTGGCCGATAAATCCAAACATTTTTAAGTATTTTGATAAGCTTGCCAGATTCAAAGATTATGATTTATAATGGCCGTGTATTGATGTAAGATTAAATCTGGCGTTTAAATATTTTGTACACGAGTCTTTTCAAATAAAGTGGCTTTCATGTGCAGTAAACCTCGAAATATGTCGTTTTATTGTTAGGAGCACGTTTTTCTCTGATATCCTTAAATGGAATCGAACGACACTAACGACAGTGAAGTTTTTTGTTTTGATGACGGATTTAAAGAAGCTCTCAGTTTCGTCAAAGAACTGAAGAAAATATTTTTTTACAAAAAACATTAAAAATATTTTCGTATTCTTTATACTACGGTCGCGTTTTGGCTTCCATTTAACTGCGTACACCAAGGTGTCAAATTTTGTATCCTCAATGTGTTGGAGGGAACCAATATATAAAATTCTATGGTAATAGCTTTCTAATGACCAGTACAGTTCAAGTTTTTAAAATTTAATGCTCTCGGTGTATTTACTTCTACAAATATAAAGAGGCTTGCAAGCCTTAACCTTAACAGTCTTTCTGCTGATTGAAAGTTTAATATATAGCTTTTTCTTAGCTTTGCATTTAGGTCTTGCAAATGTTTCTTCTAGTTGAGCTCTCAGAAATTGAATTACTAGACTTATTAAATAAGTGTATCTATTCTGGTTTATTAAAAAAATACCATCAAATTTGGGATCATTTTCAACGTTCTCAGTTTCATGTACATATTATGTATTTCACCTGAACAACAAAACACTGTTTGCATATCTTAACATAAACCTTAGAATTCTATTAAATATTGAAAGTTTTGTTGCTAACTATAACTGATGACTTAAAAATAAGAGTTTGGCCATTCTTTAATGACTGTATTTCGTTATACTCGGTTCAAAATATGGAAACAATTTTGTTTGGTTTAATTGTAACAAAAGTCATAATATTATATTTTGATTTAAAGCAAAAATACATTTCTAAAAGTACACTCTCAAATCATGAAAACAGGGATTGGCAACAGGAATTCTTTAATTTCATTCCATTTTATTCACGCACAAGCTGATCTCTATTATTACATTGTCCTGCAAAAAAAAATAATAGACAATAATGTTTTTGAGGTTTGCACAAGCGTAGTGAAAAAAAGATGCTCAATGGAAGATCAATTCTTACGACTTCTTATTTTGATATTTCTTTTTGAATTTTGTTTTAATTTGACACCCCAAATTAATTTAAGAACAAATGAAAAACAAATATTTTTATAAACCGTTTTTCTAATATCGATCACCAATTTACATAGGAATTTTTTTAAGGGGAGATAGAAAAGCACTGAAACCACGCTTCTTGTTGTAATGAGTACTTTCTCTTATTGAGTAATACCTATACAAATTTTATTCGTAGGGCACTGCCCCAATGTGATATCAGCTCCTAAATACATCACATAACTATATCGTGTAATCAGAATGATAATAGATAATAATTATCTTGTAAATTGTAAGCATCCTTGCTAATTCCATTATTTGCACAGCGGTAATCGATATCTTACGCACTTCTTTAATTAAACCTTTCAATTTTAAACAGTACTTACATTACAGATGCGACTGTTCGTTAAGACCTATCTTCACTTATGACTCATTTTTACAGTAAACTGATTAAGGCAAAAGAACATAAGTCAACTTAGATTTGTGATTTTTTTAAATTGAAACACGGAATAACGGCCTAACTCTATTTAAGATTTTCATGCAATCATAGTCTGGTTAGCCAAAAGAACTTAAGTTCAGTTAAGTTGGTCAAAAAATAGAATTGTGGTTTTCCATAACAACCTAACTCAAGTTAAGAAAAGTAAATATTTGTTCTACATCAGGGAATAAGAGCCTATGTTGATATAAGAAAAATGAAAAATAAGCATTTTTAATTCTCGGCAGATTTTAAATTGATTAACTTGACTTACGTTGTTATTCCCGATTATTTTTTTTTAAATGCAGAATAATAACTTAAGTTATGAAACCGCCGTTGTATTTTTATTGAGTTAAGTTGTTATGGCTAATTATAATTTTTGAAAAGCGAGTTAGGTTGTTAGGTTTTTTGTTTATAACTTTTGTTTAAAAAAAGATACAGACGTAAAAAATTGAGTGGGGACAGATTTTTATATTCTCAGCACGTTTATGATAAAAACTCAATTTCGTCATAACTCGAGTTAGGCGGTTATGGTTTGCGGCCACAGAAATGCCTAAGTCCTATATGTTGTAATCGAAGAGTATGCACTCGCATTATTATAACTCTTTTTCTAATATAATTTTATGAATATTCTAGTTTATATACATTTCTACACATGCATATATACATATACATACACACATGAAATACAAGTATTAAGTTGAATGGCTTGTTAGCCATCTTTTGTTTTGTCTCATTTTTTGTGTTAGGTTCTAGTCACTAATTTAAGATATAAAAATAAAAATAATATGAAACGTACGCCGGGAGCAAGCGTACACTGATCACTAGCGTTACACTGTACAAGTATCACTTAATTAACTGCTTTAATAATTATATGAACATTATTTACTAAAATTGTTTTGCCTGGCATATTTTTAAGTCGGCTACATAATAACTTTAAGATATATATACTAATATACATAAGAAAATTGTGTTTCAAGTCTCAATAAAGAATTGAATTGAATTGAATATAATTTTTCCTAAGTAGAGACAGTTAGGGTGGCACAAAAAATATAGTTTATTTTACGTAGTTTTACTGAGGTTTAGAGTGGTTTTAAATCTTATAAAGGTAGAAACATATATAAAAAAAAATTACTAACATTCCGAGTTTTTGTTTTAATTCCTTCTCGATGAAAAATAAAACCGATACCTTCGATATTTTTTTACTACAGAAATTAAGTTGGCGTTAATGTCGAAAAATAAAAATTAAATTTCTGGGAACTCAGGATTCTGAAAAGAAGACCGGATTTAAGGAAATTTTAAATTTTGTATCCTTAATTCATGCAAGTCTACTCTCTCATTTAAGGCTCATATCATTTCGATTTCACTGATGAGAAGACATGACAATCAAGTTGACTCAAATGGCCATAATTGGGAATGAAAGGCCAGGTCCAGCCATCATTACAACGCTGAAGGTAAAAGTACAAAATAAATGGGTGTAATTTTTCACAGTGCGAGTGATTTTCCTTTTTCCTTGAATCTTAAAAGAATAATTTAATGTTGGTTTGTTTTTTATGTTGGATATCCTTTAGCCGAATTTCGGAGCATATTTTTCTTATTTAGGTGGTCAGTGTGAAAAAAAAATGTTTTTTTTTATTTTACTTATATTTCCTGCAGTTGCATCCTTGTGCCTTTTTTTGGTAAACATTTTGTTTTATTTTATTTTTATGCTCGTCATCCCCTCGAAGGATATGCAGCAGCAGCGGCAGCAGTATGCAATGCAAAAGGACCGACCATTTGATGATTTGCTTCAGAGAATAATGTTCAAATATTTCCTCCCATTAAAACCAAAAGTGGATGCGATTTATTTGTCCGCTTTTTTGCTGCATCGTTATATGGATCGGAGGGGTTTTGTGTGAATTTTCTTTTTATTTTCCACTGACATTCATGGTTTTTCCTCTTTTTTTTTTATCTTCATACCTTTTTTTTTACTTCTTAGTTTGGGTATGGACTTTTTTATTCATCTTTTAGCCTTTGGTGTTTTTGTTTGCCATCCCTGAGGGCGGCATATCGAAGGACTCGCTGAAGACACCTCGAGTGCTATATAAGTGTTTTCCACTTGATTTAATTTAGATCGGTCGTGTTTGAGTGTGAAAATGAGCGCCTCTGTTTATAGAGCTTTTTGTATTCTTTTTTGTTTGATGTTGGAAAAAAAAAAGAGAAACCTATAAGGAATTCCAAGGGAAAGGTTAAAAATAAACTAACTGCTATTGAAATGTCGTAAGAAAATCATATATTTTTTTTTAATTTTATTTTTGTGAGGGAAATTCACCAACTGTGTTCGAGAAAAGTGTCAATGGAAAAGAAGCAAAAAACATGAAAAAATCATTGAATCTCAGGAAACTTTATGATTTTTTATTTACCAACGCCAAACACAGACAGGAATTGTACCACCCTCCCACGCTCAGGCAATTGTCGAGTATGGTAACCACTGTGGAATATTTCAGCCCAAGTTTTCGAGTTTTTGTTTAAAAAAAAAAGAATTAAATAGCCCTATTTGTAGCTTAACAGGTTTGTTGTAAGCAAAATAACCGAATTTGTTGTCCGACGAATTTATTCTCAATAGATTTTTTAAACATATTAAATCGTTGGGGTTGGTTAATCCGATGATACCTTCATGGGATTTTTATTTTGCCAAATAAGGTTGATTATTTGATAAAGCTACTCTAAGGTAAAAACAGGGTCAATGTTATTTAAATAATCGATAGAATCGGTATTATCTCTAATAAGAAAATTAATCCATGGACCGAAAAATTAAATCAAACGAGTATTTTCCTGAGCTTATCACAAGCCACGTTGCTAATAATTAGTAGAAGTCTCCCAAGTGGAGTCTACGTCTTTGTGCTAGGGCAGGACAAGAACATAGAATGTGATAAGCTGACTACTCTTCTTCTTCATCCATGCAGCTTCTGTAAAAATCATTTGCAGGAATTCCAAGACGGAAAGCATGTCTTCCTATTAGGCAGTAGTGGCGTAGCGAAGGGGGGCGGGGGGTGCGGCCCGCCCCGGGCGGCAGAAGGCCGGGGGCGACAAAATGTCGCCGGTGAAGCATTTAGAATAGAGATCATTTATGTTTCATGACAGAAACAGAACGTTTGACAAGTCAACAAACAACAATGACATACATTTTAAATTTGCCATCCTGCCTGTGATTCGTCGTTGACGCTCTCGGCTGATTTCCGTGAATTTGTAAACGGTGAGTAAGGCCAAAACGCGAAACTGAAAGGGAGCGTTCCGAAACATATGTGTGCGAGACCGCTGGCGGGGGCGCTGCAAAGGGGAAGACTTTTGACCACGAACATACATACATTATATATATGTAGGTATAAAATATGTACAGTAGGTAAAGTAGGTAACCGCCAGCGCTGCCAGCACAGCGGTCTCGCATATCATATGTTTCGGAACGCTCCCTTTCAGTTTCGCGAGAGCTTCGGAACGTTCCGTTTTAGTTTCGCGAGTCGCGCGACAATAACGGCATGCACTCTTACGGCCTTACTCGCCTTTGCAGTTATCCTTGTATTGTTTCTGTTGCAAGCTGTTTGGTAATTTCGGCTCGAACTTCGCATCTGAAGAAGGATTCAACAAATGGTGGAAGCTTAATCCACGAATCGGAGACCATGAGAACGGCCTGGACCGTGAGCAGAGCTTCTTGAAATGGAAGGAGTTGGAAGTTTGCCTGAACCGTAAAGCAACCATCGATCAGAAACAACAAGAAGTTTTCGAAAGTGTGGAGAAGAAGTGGAGGGATGTATTATACCGGTTATTGAATATTATCCAGTTCTTAGCCAAACACAATCTGGCCTTCAGAGGACATCGAGGAGATGATAGTTGAAACCGTGGGAATTTTCTGGAGTTAGTGCACCTCCTAGCTAAATATGACCCTCTTCTAATGGAACATCTGACAAAGATAAAGCTGAGAGCAAGAGTCCCAGTTTCGTTTCTATCTCCAGAAACCCAGAATGAATTGATAAACTTACTGAGACAGCAAGTTCTATCCACCATCATCCGTCGCATTCAAGAAGCTAAATATTATTGCTTAAACTTCGACAGTACATCAGGCATCTCCCACAAAGACCAAATGAGCCAGGTTCTGCGATACGTACATATCGAAGGAGAAAAGGTCGCCGTGGTAGAATCTTTCATTGACTTTTTCGTACCAAAAGGAAAAAATGCAAGAGATCTCAGCAACGATATAATCGCGAAGATAACATCAGACGGACTGGGCACACAGAACTTGAGAGGACAGGCTTATGACAACGCTGCCACAATGTCAGGGATCCACAATGAAGTTCAAGCCCGGATTAAAGTACTGAATCCGGAAGCTACATTCGTTGCATGCACAAACCAGTCACTCAACTTGGCTGTGGTACACGCTGCTTCTGAATCAGTGAACTCCGTGATGTTTTTTGGAACTCTGGAAAAGCTATATTTGCCTTCTTTTCTGCATCAACTGCTTAGGTTGCCATCACAGGTCAATCAGTGAAATGAGTCACTGAAACGCGCTGGAGCGCTAGAAATGAAACTGTCAAGACGCTTAAAAATAAGTTTGAGGAAGTTCTAGAGGTACTGAAAGAATTGACGGATTCATTTCAAACTTCCGACACAAAATCGGGCTCCAGTCTTCTTCTGACAGCCATGCAGTCATTCAACTTCCTCACTTTTCTTGGCTTTTGGGCTGTAGTGCTACCTGAAGTAGATGACGCACAGATTGACCTGCAGCAACGTGGACTGAGTGTGGATAAGTGTGAGCAGAGACCGTTTTGTCCAAGCCGCAATCGACTTTGCTAAGACTCTCTGTGAAAAACTCGGAATAGAACTCAAAATGAGAAGAATTCGCAAGAAAAAACGCATGCATGGCGATGAATCCGCAGATGCAGCTTTGTCTCACGAGCAGGAACTCCGTCGAGAGGTGTTCGCATCATTTGACAAGATCATTCAATAAATGACTGCTCGATTCCAGTTAGGTCAAGAAGATATCGACAAGGATGAGTTTCAGTGTTTCAGATGGAGCGGAAGCGTCTCCAGTTCGTCAGTTCTGAATCAGAGGAAGATATAAGAGGCAAAGGACCACTGGAGCTCCTCCAGTTCATTCAAAAATCGAATCTGGGAAATTCGGTCCAAATATAATCATCTTGATTCGTATATATTTAAATTTGGAAATTAGTGTCGCTAGTTGTGAGAGAAGTTTTTCGAAGTTGAAGCTAATCAAAAATTATCTCAGATCCACTATGAGCTCCACTAGACTATCAAATATTGATTTCGACAAAGTTTTTTCTGACTTCGCTGCTCGTAAGGCCCGTAGAATCTGTTTGTGAAACCGCTGATCCTATTTTACCTTCAATAAAAGATACCTCATTGCCTGTGAAATGATGTCTCGAAATTTAATTTCGAGAATGGGGCGGCAAAATGGGTTTCCCGCCCCGGGCGCCAAGATAGCACGCTACGCACCTATAACGGATCTAATATGCAATCTACCAATTAAAATTAGTTGTTTTGAGCGTTTAGCATCAAACAATGGCCAAATCAGTTTAGTAGACCGGGAAGTTGGGGTGCTGGTCCATCTATGGTTAGCTTTTTTTATGGTATAATGCTTTAGCATAAGCTTACAAGTAGCTAGGCGTAGTTAGTAGGGAGTTTTTGGGGAGACTTTCCGAACCAATGAAAGGCGCCCGAAAAATGAAGCAAATAAAGCATTGAAAACATACCCAGCCTTTAAAAAACATGATTTATGTATTTTTTTTTTTAAATTATTACGAGAAAACGATGTGTGAAAACTATCACGTGAAAAATCTTTCTCATATGATAGTTCTTTCGCATAATTATTTTTTAGCATGTCAGCTCTTTCGCATGATAGTTTTTTTGCATTAAAGATTTTTTTCGCAAAATATTTTTCTCACATAATCGTTTTTCACATTTAAGTTTTCTCATAGAATATAGTTTTCTCGCATGATAGTTTTCTCGCAAGAAATTTTGAACTCATGTTAATTTTTTTTCATGATAATTTCCTCGCAGGACAGTTTTCTATCATGATAGTGTTTTCGGTTGATAGTTTTCTTGAGTGAAAATTACCTCACATAATGGCTTTTTTTCAAGACAGTTTACTCGCATGATAGTTCTTTTGCATGATAGTTTTCTCGTATGATATTTTTTTGCATACAAGATTATTTTGCATAATAGTTTTCTCACATGATGTTTTTCGCATGATAGTTTTTCGCATGATAGTTTTCCCATAAAATAGTTTACTAATTTTTCACTCATATTAATTTTGTTACATCGTAGTTTACTCGCATGATAGATTTATCGCATGACAGCTTTCTCGCAGGAAAAATGTTTGGTATATTTTTTCACTGTCGTTTGTAATGTCAGGTGAGACCAGCGGTATTTTAAAAAAATAATTTGCGGGACATAATTTTCTGGCTGTACATTTTCGGTACTGAGTTCGAGACGTCTATACCTTTCCTACATCAAATTTTGCAAAGAACTCTGTCTTATATATTGCAGCTTTCCATATTGATCTGGTTATCCAATTCAAGTTTTCTGGAACATGCAATGTTTTGGTCTGGCTGGTGGCCTCGAAGAAGTTGAGATGGTATTAGAAGAAGCTTGCCTAGAATTTGAATAGAATGAGGATAACTTTCTCTTCAAGTTTGAGGTTTCACCTTGACCCCAAAAATTTGATTTTGCACTCTCTTTTACTTAAATGAGATTAAACACATAAAAGGTTTAATAAAGTTTAAAAGTACTGAATCTCTCGACACATAACGATCACTGGAAAAAAGTGAACAAACAGTGTTCTATTATTATAAAAATGTTACTTAAAAGTAGTAGATACTTCTAACCCTGTTCTGGGGGTCAATTCTGTATCTGTGAAACTGTGAAGTGATAAGTTTTTTCACAACTTCACACACTATCCGATTCGCAATTTATGAAAAAAATTATTAAAATGTCAAAATATTTTCAAATATTAGGTAAATTTGTTTTCACACCAAATGATTTTGTGAAAAGCCCTGATAAAATATGAAAATTACAAAAACAAAATTATACTAAAAATGAGAGCGTTTCTCATTTTAGTACTGTTTAGTACATTTTTTGACAAACTTATCAGAATGAGTTCCAGAATCGCTTTATGTGAGTTCATGAAATGTAAAAATGAAAAATGGCTGTGAAAACTGAAATGATAACTTGTTTATCACTTCACAGTTTCACAGATAGAGAATTGACCCCCTGATTTTCGTTTACGAGCACGTTTCGATTTTGTCTGGAGAATTTGAATTCGTAAATCTAAAAATGAATGTAAGTATTTTTAAAATATATCTTTAAAAACTATTTTTTTGTCTTTTATGAAGAGGAAGAGACACATGTGTAACAGAAAACCTGTCTGTATGATGGTACCACTGCAAAGCAGATTCGTACGAAATTAAGAACATCGTTTTCAAATCCGTACGAAAATCAATTTCGGTAACGAATTCAATTCGGAACGAAAATCAGAACAGGGGTGAATATCCGAATCTTAAAACTATTCGGATATATAAATATCCGGATAAATACGTATGAATGAAGCAATTGAGATGCGAAATATCCGCATAGTGTCGAATTACGAATAGTTAAAAGAGATCCGACATTATCCGGATAGTTCTAATACCTGATCCAGCATCCGGATATCTGGATATCCGAAATATTAATCAAAATTATATACATTTTAACACAAAAACAAATTCACTTGAATTTGCAAATGGATTATGAATTTTAAGGAGATAGGTTGGTCTTTTTTGAAATTATCAGTTTGATCTTATTAGAAACTTAAAGTGGAAACTTTAAGAAATAAGGTTTAGTTAAATCCGGCCACCTTCTAAACGCTGAATGTGATGAACTGATGACACTTAAAAATACATGTAGATTTGAACATTTTCAGAGTAGTTGAGCACCTGATGTTTTTGGGGAAAATTTGAAAGACCATTTTTGGAGTGTTGGAAGTTTAGAAACGTTCTTTTGAATCAAAAAGTTTGCCTTTTATCTTTCAAATGCATATATTGTTAAATATTCATAACTAATGCTAAGATTCCACTTGGATGAAACCAAATAAAGAGAAAACCTACTCTTTGCTTTTGCTAATTTAAGGGTATCAGTGAAAAAGGGATATTTCATCAGTTTTTGAAGAGAAAATCGAAAATCTAACAAAATTAAGGTTACCACTTTTTTGAGTCATTCAAAAAAAACAAATAATTATCAATTTATTTTTATTTACACTACTGGCAACCATATACTACAAAATGAGAAAAGTTCAGTTTTTCGTTTTTTTATTTCACCAGAAAAAAATGGAGCGACCATAAAATTTGAGAATAAAATGGTTCTTTTATCTTTTTTGATGAAATGATTTTGATTGTGTTTGGTAGTTGAGTTGTTGTTATTTCCATTTGTGTTGTTATATTTGTGTGTTGATATACAATAAATTTCTGTATATAAATGTGCCTGCTCCTAGGTTCCTTTTACCATATCAAGGATAACGTAAACATGAAAGATGACAGTTTTATTTTGATTAGCTTTTGTGACGTTGGCGTGGTAACAAAAAAAAAATGTAAGAAATATAGTTAAATATTTTTGTTTTTTTTTTTTTTTTTTATAAAAAAAAAAACATGCTCAAAGAATGTGGAAGTCGACGGCAGATACTTATGTACCTATACCCCAGACAACCGTAAAAAGATGTTTTTATTCCCTTATGGGGGTTTCCTTTATTAAAATAAATCGATTATTGACCCGTTTTTTGAGATATTGTTAAAAAAAAAACTATTTTTTTTTAATCTAAAACATATTTTTATTTGCGATACACATAAATGGCAAGTTATTCATTCGTAAAAAAATCAAGTTTACATTACAGTGATAGAGAATGTGAAAAAAGTGGGTCTTGTAATTCTGTCTATCTGTCGTTTGTCAGTTCGACTACACCCAAGCGATTTGGGTGAATTTCCTTAAGCTACTTATAGCTTCTAAAAACTACTACAACTAGAACAGCCATATCAGCAGTTTTTGAGTTTCTATATTTTTCTTTTATGTTTTTGGTGTGTCATATTAATTTTTTTGGTGCAACCCTGACTGTCCCGACTTAATTAATTTTATATTTAAATGCATGTATCTATGTAGGTTGGCTAAGCCATATACATTATAAGTCAGCTTTCTCTCTCAGATAACCACCAGAACTGGTTTTCCTGTCTCACCCTGTCCCTCCGGCCTCGATCGGACACAGTCCTACTGAACTTATGGCGCTCTGTCATCGCGAGGATATTTCGGGTATAAAGGAGCTGCCTATCCACAGTTCTACAGCTGACTTGGTGGATTAGCGAAATCGATATTCTATCTTGCACCAGGCCTCGAGTGTCTGAGTAGAGGGATACTGGGTGGAATAAAGCTGCTTAGACAAACACTTTCATTAAACTCATCATTAGTGTAGCAAGCCCCAAAAATTAGGCTGTTTGTCGAGAACATCGCTTTTACAATGTGACTCCGAACCACATCGGCACCCATAGGCAATCATCATCCGGATAAGTGCTATAAAGCAAATCACATTTACCCTGGTGTCAATCTGCCTGCTGTGAAACAACCATTTCATTCGATCAAAGGCTCTCCTAGCCCTGATCAAAGCAGCACTTATATGTCTGTCGAAATACTAATAATGACCCAACTATATGCTAGGGCATTTTACCAATGGCAGTCCATGTGGCCCTACTAGCTGCTTGTGATAGTTCATTCTCGTATCCCTTGACGCTCCGAGCAACATCGTCCTTACAGAATAGTTTCAGTTGATTTTCAACTTCCAGTCTTGGCAATATCGCTGAATCTAGTCGAAGTCACGCTGCAAGAAAATTCTGATAACCTGGACTCTTGGAGCTATTCTGTATGCTGTTATAGATTGTCGGTATACGTATTTACCTGAATTTGACTACACATCATATCGCTGGTATAAATGCTGAATAGAATCGATGAGTTAACTGGTCCCTGCTGAAAACAATTTTTTATATTGAAGATTTTGGAAGAAGTTACATTGCCACCTTTGTCAACAAACTTACTACCATTGAGCATGTCATAAAGTTTTTATACAATAGTGGTTTACTTATGCCGAGTCTACTCAGTCTCTATTAAGACCTTCCCACTATGCGGTGTGTATCTAAATCCTCCTCTAAATCAACCAGATAGGCGCCAGTATATGGACTTTTAGTTTTATTCCATTAGATATCAGTGACCAGTTTTGGCGCCGCAGGTCCTATCATATCCTGCTTTTAAAACTAACTTTGTACCCGGTATGATATTGTTTCATCTGCCTATTTAGATAAAGCTCTTTTAATAACTTTTTTGAATACTTTACTCATACTCGGAAGAAGACTTATCGATCGGAGATTCATCTGGTTGGAATTGTCCTTTCCCTTTTTCTGAAGAAGATGTACCACAGCTGTCTTCCACCGCCTTATTCTTCTTTTTCTTTAATAAGTCCAAGATAAGCTGGGTCTTCATCTTCATGTTATAAACTTACAGGGAACTGAGCCCCTTTCACTCTTTTATTTTATTTTTTTAATTTAAAAAAAAAATTTCTGGAAGCTGGGTATTCATCTTGTAGACATGCTGATCTTCGATAGTAGAAAATTCGTCCAAGATGGCGTCTTCCGGATCTTGATTTGCTCTACAGAAGTACGTGTCTGTTTTCTGTCATTCTCTGAAGCTTAAGACACGGAAGATCGTATTGATAATTCCTCCTAAATATCTTACTAATTTGTGGAAACCTACTCGGGGCACCCTGATTGTCATTGAAGAGAAACTTTGGAACTGAAGACGATGTAGTGTTTCAAACATTTTTACAAATGATAAAAAATTCTTACTACCTTTAGAAAATTGTAGTCTTGATTTTTTGTCTTCATGTAAAAGTAGTTTGTTGAATATGAGCATGGGAGGTCTTCCTAACGTGCTTTAATTTAATCCGATATTCCTTAATGATATTGCTCCTCTCATTTTGATATTTTCTTTAGAGCTCAATTTAAACCATGAATATCTGCTCTGGAGTGTACATCACTATACAGGAAGCATAAAACTCTTTTCTCAACGGTACGATCTTATAGCATAATCTGAAGAGCATTTTTCGACGACATTGATGAAATTTCGGAAATTGTGATCAAGAATTAATCTTTTTTCTCAACGCTACAAAATGGGTATAAGTCGAACTTCGGTTACTTCTGTACCATCCCGTCCATCGACAGACATTATTTCAATGACTTAGAAGTACCCTCTGACATTTAAGGCTATAGTTTGCTGAAACTCATCAGCACCCTTAGAGGGCTTGAATGACATAGGTTTCCACTCATGGGTGTCACAACCCCTGGGGTATCAAAACGGATCTACATTGAGATAAGTGTGACGGTAACAAGATCAACTGTCAGCCTATTAACGTAACCTAAAATAACTACGTCCCATTTGATTTCTTAGAGCGCAAGCTAGCAGACTAGGGGCTTTGATGAAGGTTTATGGTGCACAATGGTCACATGATCACTCGATTGGATTAGTTTCTGCTTCAGTGCCTGTCCACAAGCTACTAGAGCTGTGTCAATCGGGATCGATTCGATTTTTTTGATCCGATCATCGAAAAGTATTGATGATCGAAATCAATCATTTCAACCGATCTCAATCTCAATCATTTAGATGATTCTCGATTCTGGATTCTCGATTTTCTATTTCAATCTCAATCATTTCAATGAGTCTCGATTTTCGATATCAGTTGACTCAATTAACCATGATTTACTTGATTCCATTTCTTCCGATTCAATCAACATGGATTATGAACGCCAAACGGACGGTGGACTGGAACTTCTGGGTTGAACTCGGCATTGAAGAACATGATTGATCGGGTTGGTTGTTGATGTTGTAGGTCGCAAAAACAATTGTTGGGTTGAACTGATGTTAAGGGCGGGTCAATAAGTCCGTGACTTTTTGAATTTCTGACCTCTTTACTGAAACAGCAACACTGCTCCTGTCAACAGGCATCTGTCAGTTGACTCCTGTCAAAATTTAAACTTTCTGCGTCAGTTAGTTTGTGTTTGACAGCTATTTTTATCAGACTACTCACTAATTTGAGGAGAAAATGGAAAAAAATGAATTTCGTGTGCTTTTAAGCATTATTTCTTGCGATAAAAACCATTACCGAGACCAAGGCTAAGCTTGATAAATACTATGGGGACTCTGCACCATCGATTTCAATGGTAAAAAAGTGGTTTACTGAATTTCGTTGTGGCCGTACAAGCACTGAAGATGCCGAACGTCCTGGACGCCCAGTTGAGGCCTCTACACCCGAAACAATCGAAAAAATTCACGACATGGTGTTGGCCGACCGAAGATTGAAAGTGCGAGAGATTGTGGAAGCCGTAGGGATCTCGCATGGCTCAGTTGTTTCAATTTTGAATGATCACTTGGGCATGAGAAAGCTTTCCGCAAGATGGGTGCCGCGTTTGCTCACAGTCGACCACAAACGCAATCGTGTAACAACTTCACAGGAAGGTTTGGCGTTGTTTAATCGCAATATGGAGGAGTTTTTGCGCCGTTTTGTAACCGTGGACGAAACATGGATCCATCACAACACACCAGAGACTAAAAAACAGTCAAAACAGTGGGTTTCTAAGGGTGAATCGGCGCCAAAGAAGGCCAAGGTGGGTTTGTCAGCCAATAAAGTTATGGTGACTGTTTTTTGGGATGCACGCGGGATAATCCACATTGACTACCTTCAATCACTGGGGATTATTATGCCAACTTATAGGACCGATTCAATGACGATTTGAAAAAAAACCGACCTCATTTGGCCAAGAAAAAAGTTCTTTTCCACCAAGACAATGCAAGGGTGCACACATGTGCAGTTGCCATGGCAAAAATCCATGAATTGGGCTATGAATTGCTCCCTCATCCACCCTATTCTCCAGATTTGGCTCCGAGCGACTACTTCTTGTTCCCAAACCTGAAGAAATGGCTTGGTGGAAAAAGATTTGACTCCAATGATGAAGTCATCTCGCAAACAAAGGCCTATTTTGAGGACCTCGACAAATCATTTTTTTTGGAAGGGATAAAAAAATTGGAGAAGCGTAGGACAAAGTGTATAGAGCTCAAGGGAGACTACGTTGAAAAATAAAATTATTTTTTATCAAAAAATCTGTGTTTTATTCCAAAAGTCACGGACTTATTGACTCGTATTTGATGTATCAGAATCCGGTATGTTTAATGTGGATTTTTGGACGTTTCTTAATCCATCGGAATCGTAGCCATCCTTTGATGGAATTTGACAGTTTATGACTTGACGAATAGAAAACGAATTCAGTTATGACGTACAAAGTGTATTTCGTACTTCGTATTTCGTAAAACTGCTCTTTTCCGAAGCAACAAATAAAATCTCTTTTTCTTGAATTTTTTGACACTTTTTAATCCATGTACAAAGTAGCCTGGTTTTGGCTAGGGGTATTGGTCCATCACGCAATTAGTGATTGTTCTTAATTAAATACATATTATACCACATCAATACCACTTATCAAAACCTACTTATGCATTTTCCAAATTGTCCACATTTCCCCATATAATTTACACCCACTGGTGCAAACCAATTGTAATATAGAAACGGTCGGCGGCGTGGCGCAATTCAGCTTTATTAGGGCCACAGGGCTAAATTACCAGTTTTCACCAGCATCAAAAAAGAATTTCGACCCAATCCAAATTCAGAAGCACATGCGATTGACTTTCAGCTTGAAATTCGTTGAAATACTTTAAGCAAAATATCATTTAAATCAAAACCCCACCTTCTCTCCAAAACGCTATTTCAGCAACCTCTCTTTCAGTGACCACACAAAGCCCACATTCCATACATCGAATGAATGATTTAAGGAATAAAACAAATTATAAAAAAATATATATGCATATATTAAATATATAAGAATCTATAAGAAAAATATTTTCAATGGCATGGTGCAGCAATATCTCTATGACTCTGCTTCACACAAAAGTCCTTCTCCTGCTCCTGGCCAACTATGCGACCTGTGTGTGTTTGAAATTTCAATAAATATTTTCACCTTACAAATGGAATTTTCTTTCATTTTGCTTCTCGTTTCACTACTGTGTGTACACAACCTTATAGAACCTTATCGGTCTTGGTTGCAGGAGCAAAAACATAAAGAAACTCCAAGAACCGATTCGTTCTTGAACTCCAAGCTCCTTTTGTCCTAATGAAATTGGAAATATTTGCATTTTATTGTCCTTGTTAAGGAATAGTTCATTTTTGCCTCAATCCATTGCGCGCGAGAAGCTGGCAGCTCTTTGCTTTTGCATCATATACGAATATACAACATTCATCGTTGCTATGGAATAACTCCTCGGGACCATTACCGCCACCGCCACCGCACCAGCACCAACCAACGGCACAAGTAAGGAGGGCTATAATTCATCTTTATTTCAGAAAAATTCACTTTAGGTAAGCCGGTTGGCTGCTCAACGTTTTGGCCAAAACCAAACGTCGACCGACGACTACGATTCGACGCGACGATGGTAGCGGTTGCGCCCATTTTTTTTTTAACTACCCGTTCTACAAAATACAGTAATGTGTGAAGAAAATAACTAAAAACCAACTCAGGAATCCTTTCTGAACTGGAGCTTCCTTTGAAGGGGCAGATTTTCCTTTTCAACTTCTTGCGTCTGCTAAGCATTCATCTCTGTTCTAAAGTGAAGAACTGATATTTAAATTCAAATGCACGATCTAATTTCAGAATTAACATCAACGATGATCTAATGCAAAGGGCACCTACTAATGGATCGAAACAGGTATTCGTAGTCTTTTGTTGCTGATGTTTGAAAAATATGCCCACAGAGATTATACAAATACATACATAGTTCATTGAGATGTAACATTGCCCTTAGAATTTCAGATGAAGAATTTTTCGTTCATGTGTGGGGAGGACCGCCAGTGTGATTTTAACACTCTGGTTTCTGTGTTTTAAGCCCTTCACTCTAGTAATCTTGTTGAAATACAATGGAGGGTGTTAAAAAAGTTTTCCGCGATTTATTGAGAGCCGTAAGTCTCACAAACAAAACTGAACTTAATTTTGTACTTATTTAACCTGCAAGTGGTAACCAGTGATTGTGAGGATAGTCTGAATTTGACTTGTGAATCTTCTAAGTGCGCTTGTTGGTCCAAAAAAAAAATAACAGTTCGAACTGACTAGCTAAATACGTAGTGTATATCTAACGTGAGCTTCGCTGGCATACTAAGGATTTTCAGTACAGTAAAACCCGCTTAAGAGAAACCCGCTTAAGAGAAAAACCCGGATAAGTGAAACATATTTTCAGTTAATTTTTAATATTTTCATTGAAAAAAACTCTCTTAAGCCTAGTACTCAGTTCAAGTGAAAATAAAAATTTCATATAAAAGTGACTGCTGGTTCACTGGCATGAAATCCGCAACGAGAGGTGAGTACTAAAATGTGGATTGGAAAATCAAATATGTTCCACCACTTTTTCCACGCTATGATTTTCATTTCTCAATGTACAACCATCAGGAAAAAGTTTAAGGCAACGTGGAAAACTGTGACATTTGTCAGTTGATTTCAATATTTTGTTTCAAAACAAAAAATTGAAAATTTATAAACAGAAAGAAGGAATCAGTTTAAAAATAATTGTAATTTTTTTTTCATTCAAAGTGAGTATCAAAAATTCACGTGGAAAAGTTTATTCTATTTTCATTTTTATTCTTCACGTGTAATTTGGAACGTATTTATTTTTCATTTCACGCTAGGTGAGTACTAGGCTTTAAGTAAAAAAAAAAATTTGAATCGAACAGAACAAAAATTTGCTACTTTTCGTTTTTCAATAAATTATTTTTGTGTTATTTAATCGTTGTTTTATTTAACTTCTTTTAAGGCAAGTTCAAAAGATAAAAACAATATTGTTTCTAGCATTAAATCTCCGCTTAATGGAATTTTTAAGTCCGCTTAAGTGAATTTTTTTTTCACTTATCCGTAATCCGCTTAAGTAAAATTATTTTTCACTTAAGCGGGGTTCGTTTAAGTGAAAAACCCGCTTAAGTGAAAGCAAAACTGTGACATTATGCCGTTTCTCTTAAGCGGAACCTGGAACGTGAGAAAACCTTAAGCCCAAGAAGCAAGAAAAGCTTTTCAAAAACTGGAATCTGTCCTCACGGTGTATATGGCAGACTTAACTACAGTCCGGGAGATGCAAAGAAAAACACTAATCATAAAAAAGGGGTTTCATTATTGGGGCGGAAAAAAATGGGGGAATTGTCGTGGGAAATCGGTTCAAAAGCAAAGATGTTGACATAAAGTCGATACGTGATTGCATGGATCGGATTTCCGTCAAATCCTTATTTTCTAAACCATAAGATTAAATGCAAACACACTTCGCCTAATAAAACCATTAATAGTTGGTAAGTACAGCTTCCACGTAACGACAACAGATAATGGCTTCCTAGTAATAGACTTGTCCTTAGCTCGTAATAATATTAGATTACATTACATTACAAATTACACTACTCCGTAGATACATATGTATATCTACGAAGTAGAGGCACTGAAAGCACTAACAATAACAACTGAGACCATCGACTTAGACATAACAATGGAGAGAGACACTCAGAAAGAAAGAACAACAGAAAAACATCACATGGTTGGTATTGAAGCGTCCCCATCCAAGTACTAAACACGCACAGTGATGTTTGCTTTCTCTGATTGAAGGGAAGCGATGCTTTCACCAAAGCCTAGGCCGTTGACTAATAATAGACTTTAAAGGCTAAGGATCCACAAACCAAAATTCCAGCCTTCAGATCGACCATGACCATGTGGTATTCGAAGGAAGACAAGAATCTGACATCATAGACTAGACATCAATTCATTTAGAGGTGCATACTTCAATTTTGAGCACTTTCTAGTTTCGAAAAAAAAATCTCAGCTTAACTGTCGGAGAAATTTGTCGTTGGATAATTTAGCTTACTTGTAGTTGCCAGAATCTACATACATAGAGCACCTGTACTAGAAGCTCTGTGCATTCACTTGCCTCCGACAGCGATAATCATGTAGAGTAAGTAATAGGGCAAGAAGACAATCAAACTAACGAAGTTAATGTATTGATAAGATTCATGCATCAAATCTTCAACCAAGTTTGGTTGGAAGAAAGTTTCCTATGACTGGAATATAAAACCCATATGCCACATCTTCAAAAAAGGGTAAGCACTTTCGAGGAACATGTATGCTAAATGTCGCACATAAGACCTTTTTCAACGTACTGCGTCTTAAGTCGTTCTTGAACACTATAGTCGGTAAGTACCAGTCTGGTTTTCTACAAATCAGATCACCTATATACACATTTTTGTCATTCTGGAAAATCTTGTAAAAGACCAATGTATAAAGCATTCTTCTTAAAGAACTATTCTACAGCAATGGCTGAACTTGGAGTCCCGGGAAAACTAATCCAGCTGCATGCAGAAAATTTAAATCTAACCCAGAGCATTTTAAAGTGGCCCAAAATTTTAAACGATTTAGTAATATGTTAAAGCCATTTTAGTAAGTTACTAAGGATTTTGCTAATTTTAAACGATTTTAACATCTTACTATCTCTTAACATTTAACTAAAGTTACAATACCAAACTAGCTACTCTAACTTTTAGTAACTTGCTAAATCCAAATGAATTCTGTTATTTTCCTCAAAACAAAAATTTCTTGGCAATTTTATCTGAAAGAGTCAATTACAAGCCCTGGGCTCCGATTGCACCACAATTTCAATATTAACTACTATTAACATTACACTTTTTTGGAAGAATTATTATCCATGAAGCTGATGCTGGTAGGTTTACTTCCTAATGGATATATCCATGTACAGAAATTAATCTTTTAGGAGCATTACATAGAATGGTCCCGTCCACAGTGTGGAAATTATTAAAAAACATTTCGAGAAAAGTTGTCACAATTAAACAAATAACAAAATAAATTGTAGATTGTCGCTTTGACTTTTTAGTTTCAGATATTTCAAATAATTAGGTCTGTTACCCAGTTTTTGTTTTGTTAATTTTTACGAACTTTCATGATTTGAACGTTTTCAGATTCACCGTTTTAATAAAAAGAACTTAGTATTTCACTAGTTAGTAAAACGAAAAAAACATGTTTACCATTTTAGAAGACCTAGTAAATTACTAAAATATTAAAAAAAATTCTAACTAGTAAAATGCTAAGCCCTTAATAATAAGTTGTTCAAAATTTTACCCCAATGTATTGTCTCGGGTTAAATCTGCATATTGTAAGTTACTAAAAGTTGCTTTAAAATAAACAACTAAGAATGTTAGTTCAATTAAAAAAACTTAGTTATATTTATCAAGAAACAGTTTACTTTAAACGACGTTACTGGTTACACTGTATTTTACTTATATATTACTTATTTATTTCAAATAAAACAAGTGTCTAAGTTAAAACAATTAACCAGGCTCATTTAATCTAGCTTTATTTAATCTTTAATGGTTTAATATGTCTTAGATAATAATTTCTACTTTGATTAAACCGAATGGTGATGGTCAAAATAACACATCCAATTTGTTATATTAACTCAGAAGATTGTTAAAAGTGCATACCAACTTGGTTGGAACAATCAATCACATTTATTTGATTAACTAACCGAGTTGACTCGTGTAATTTTGATCGGGTTATCTATCAGTTTAATCTTACATGACTTCTATCCATAGCTGGGCATTAACTCGTTAATCCGTTAATCGTTAATTAACGAAGTTAACATTTTGATTAACGGATTAACTTTTAAGTTAACTTTTAAAAATGTTAACGGACACGTTAAATCCGTTAATCCACGTTAAGTCCGTTAATCGTTAATCCAATGCCTACTATTTACCGCGCGGCGCGAAAAACAGGTTCAGACAAGTATGAGACAAGTGCGGCGCGTTGATCAACTGCGTTTTCGATATTGTTGCTCAACCAGTTGATGAAAGAGTTGTTACCTACGTACATTTAACCAAGGATCACTCGGTGGGGAACGCGTTAAACGCACCACGATAAACAAAAAACTCAAACGTCAAACCTGAAATAATTTTGACTTCAGTTCGGTACATACATACATTTATTGTCGACGCACGCCTTCGCTTTAAAATATTCTTAAATTTGTTCCGTATGAGTATGATTTCCTCTAAGAAAAAAAAGTGGCTGCCGCATTAATAATATTAGAAAATAAACGACAAAGGAAGAAAAAACAGCTAGACGATTCTGGGTAGATGATTTTTTCTTGAGTCGCGAAGAAAATTGTTTTTTCAATGAAATAAATGAGAAATTAAAATCAATTGATCCCACCGCGCCCGTGAATTCGAATTCAAAGTTTAGGCAATTGCATTTTCGAGGAAATTTGAGACCAAGCCAATTCCCTGGCATCTCGATTTTTATAAGAGGGGCTCTTAATGTCCCATATATTGGGCTTTTCCTTAATTGCTGAAATCATTTGCAAAATTAATTCCGTGGTCCACTCTGATTTTTTATCACCTTCCATGACGAACAACTAAAATAAAGTACAGTTTGCAAGTTGCAACAACTGCAAGTTCACGGCAACGCAATACTTCAACCACGTATAGACACATTTCACTGCAGCCAACGGAACACAATATTACGTGAAGAAATCCCAAAAAAAATAAAAAGTTGATCAACGCGTTGAACAAATAATGTGCAACACAATTATCTTGAAAATGTTCAAGTTGCTCAACGTGTTGATCGAACATTTTCAAGGAGCAACACGAGCTCGTACACTACCCGTACAATTGTTGCGCAATTCCTTGAGCAACGGCCAACAACTAGATCCAACCCGTTGGTTGAACAGAATTGAAGGCACCGTACATTAGAGTTGAATGCGTTGAATTCGAAATTTGTGCGTTGATCGCCTAGTGGTCGACCGGCATTACTTAGTACCGGTGCTCAGAGTAAAAAAATATATAAAAACTGCAATTTTTATCACATGTTAACGGATTAACGATTAACGTTAACTTGCGTTAATTCTTCCGAAATTTAACGCTTTAACGATTAACGAAGCTAACTTTTTTAGTAGCGGATTAACGATTAACGAAGTTAACTGTTTGATTAACGGTGCCCAGCTATGCTTCTATCTTTGTTTTTAACCGACCATTTATCTGCGTGTGTGTAGCTGGATATTAAAATGTAGGCGGTGATTTGTGCGACTTGGGAAGAGAAAACATGTACAGTATTTCAGTTAGTAGAATTATCTTTTTCAATATTGGTCTAGAAGAGATAAAGTCCAGGCTAGGCGTTAGCATCAAAGTACATCTTTTCAATAAATCTTTCCAACTATTATTTTATGACAATATTGGTATCATCGGCATTTCCCAACGTTCCGTAATGAGTCTTGAAGTATACTACTAGGGTAGTACAGAACAATTGGTATCAAATAGCAAAAATCTATCTACCTGATTGTTGATTGGTGACAGAAATGGATTTAAAATTCTTCACTGATTCAAAACCGTCACACTGCCAGAGTCCTAGGGGGTCATTCCTTAATTTTTTAAACGATAATCGTCGACGATATCGTCCATGATTTGCTTCACGCAATTCTACTACTATCGTCTCGTCTATCGATCACAGTTTTAGAGATTTGTATGCATTTCAGAAACTCTCAAACTGAAGCCATCTTGTCAATTCAATAGAAAATAATACAAAATGTCAATTTACAGTGGAAACTCAATCACTCAATTACAGTCACCTAAAAATTTCAAAATTAATGCAAGACGATACCTATTTAGCTATCGTCCAAACGCTATCGTTTTGACGATAGTGTTTGACGATTATCGACTTACGTGAATCAAAAAAAGGCAACGCTATCGTTCAAACGATATCGTCTGACGATAATCGAGTTACGGAATGATCCCCCTGAAACGGTGACGGACTCTGAGAGTCCGACGATAAGTAGAGGGTAAGAGCTGGACTGTTTTGATTGAAAAATTCTTCAATGGATATTTGCGCTTGTTTGCAAGGAGATAAATAGGCGAGAAGATACTACAGCGAATTTAATTAGCTGTATAAAGTGACCAAATACAAGTTTCTTTTTAAAAATGCAATGAAATGAATGTATTATGGCTTTATTAGTAAGAGCAAACATTCCCATCTATTATGGAAGACAACGTCGGTGTCGTTCAAGTGGCTGCCTCGGCTGGCTTCGCAGTAGCGCATTCTGTCTTAACAATTTTCCAAGACCTTGTTGATGGCTTCGAGCTTTAGGTCACTGATTGCTTGGATGATATTAGTCTTACGTGCTTGAATCCTTTCCGGATTGTTGGTATAACATCGGTCGTAAGACGGCTGATAACATGATTTGGGAATTTGGTGCGCAAAAAATCGATTATGGCATGGGCTGTGTGGCATGACGCACCATCTTGCATGAGCCAGTCCAAATCCATGTCTTCAATTTCAGTAAAAAAAAACAATCATTTAACATGGCTTTGTAACGCCCACTGTTGACCGAAACGTTGTTCCCAGTCTCATTTTCGAAGGAAAATGGTCCAATGAAGAATGGAAAGCTCCCGGCAGTGACACTAAATAAATCGAAAGCCGGTTAATAAAGTAAGTAAGGTTTATGGGAACTATTTTCTTCTTGCTGAGCCAATTCCAGTTCCTCATGCATTCTTCTAGGGTTGAATTGGAACTTTATGTGTTTCCAAATTTTTGTTTGGCTATTAGCTTGTTTATGAAGCGGGTAATTTTGCTGCCCGCAGTACTGGAAGTGTGTTAGGTGGTCTTACGTGCTTTCCGAATCTTCACGCGAATTTAATCCCTATGATATTGAATTGGTTTGGCATGGATGTGCGAGTCGTTACTGTTAAAAAAAGAATAAATGCTTTTCTGGAACTCTGAATTTGTTTTCAATCGTCTCTTCAACTACAACTACGAGTATCTTACTTTTGTTGAAGAGAAAAATGGGTCTTTATTGCGAATTGTTATTATTCTTCTCCTTCAGTGTTGTAGTGGCGATTTTTAAGAACTTAACTTAAATTTTGTAAAACATCACTGTACCCAGTACAGTAGAAACATGACCAGGACCATCAGCTCCTACCTCTACTCAAACTTCCCATGATTCCAATAAGGAAGAGAGAATATGCAATAAATTTTGATATATATATATTTAATTTTTTTGTTTTCAGGTTATACTTGTATGCAAGCTGTTTTGGAATAATATGAACCGATAGCTTTTCGGCTTGCTTTCTATAGAGTTTGGTATTTTGTGAGGGAGAAACTTATTCAAAGGATCGGTGCATCACAGTAGCAAATTTCAGAACACGGCTACCTAAATATTTCCGCTGTTCTCCTTTAGTTTATGAGTTTTGCAAGCGGTTTTATGTTTGTAGCTTGTAAGTGTAGAAAATTAATGGATTCTTGTGTTGGGTAGTTTTTTTTCTCTCCTCTTGATTTTCTATTTTACTTGCATCTGATATAAAGCGAAAGTATTTGTATTTTTGTTTCCAGTTCAAATCGTAAAGAGAAATTTTGAGCTGAACGCTTGAAAAGATGATAAACCAGCAAAAAAAACACACAAACGATATAAATTAAAGTTTTTCGGAAATGATTTAAATTTCACATTTAATAATTTAGTGTTTTAACAAGCCCGTAAACAAGGGAAAATGGAAGAGGGATTTCAGAGTTGGTCTATGCGAATTTACTTTGCTGCGATTCGAACTATCTTAGAGCAGATGCCTAGGTACCATAGTTGGGTACTGTAAGCAGTTTAAACTTTGCTTAATACAAAACAAAAACGATATTCGGTTAGATAAATAAAAGGTCTTTCCTCTTTAACAGGTCCACAACAACTGATCATATCTTTATTCTCTCTGTATCTGTATATTCTTCTACCTAACCGGTAGCCTCTTTCTATTAAATACAATCATTATATCTTTCTTTCATTATATCTTCTTTCTGAACATTCATTTGTTTTTCTTTATTCTTTCTTCTGGAAGTGTTGCCACAGTAATACTTTTTACTACTTTTTCGGTTAAAAAATACTCATCCGCTTTTCGTTACAATTAAAACAAAATTGCGACTGGATCGCCCAATTTTGCCAACCACTTCACAGTGGTCGAATATCACAAAAAACTGGCCATAATTAGAAAATATCAATATTGAGCATTATATTTTCTTAATTGAGGTTCTTTGGGTTGCTGATTACTTACTTGAAACTAGCTTTCCGAAAAAATGTAATATTTTCCACAAATAATGCTTGTCTTTAACAAAACAAAAACTAATGGGAAAACTACATTGCGGAGAACAAATTTTACCAACATACTTTTGTTTTGAAAAATTAAATTCAAATTATTTTTTGCACCTTAACACCAACGACGAAAGATCCTCTCTTGTGACATCTTCGACCAATTTCGACATTTTATTTGTACCAGAAACTCATTTGCGTTGTAATTATAACGTAACTGTTGAGGGTTATGATAGGAATGATGATAGGACCACAGCTGTACCATTTTGATACCATAGCTTGTTTGAATCTTTAGATGGAATTGATATGGGGAATTCAGGACTTGTTTTCACAGAGTCGTTCAGCTTATATTGAGTTCAAAGAAGGTTGGAGTAGGTTCTTAAGTGCCTGATCATTGTGGTATGTCGTGAGTTTGCTTTAGAAGCATCATCAAGAATTGGATCACTCACTCAACCGAGCCACAACCCGCATTCGAAACCATACACATTATGCCAAACAACGCAGCTTGTTGACTGGTGCTGGCTGAAGCAGCAACTATAATACGGTCGAGATATTATCCGGCCACTTTCCACCATTCTTCCCTTATACGGTACAGAAGTAACCGAAGTTCTTTCTAGAGCTATTTCGTCGCATGAAGAAAATAAATAAAGTCTTGGATCTTCATTTCCGAAAGTTCACCAATGTCGTCCAACAATGCCCTCCCGAATAATTGTGCTCTAATTTTGGCCAGAACTGGGCTTTGCTGCATGATCTTCTGTTGGCCAGTACATTCTACGATCGTGGCTATCTTCCAAGATATAATCCGGTTATTTAAACTGTTCCACCTGCACTTGGAATTGTTAGAAAAATTGAGAGAAAATTGTCCTTCATAGCTCAGAGCGGAATGTTGGCTCTTACCACAAATGCGCCATGAAGGGCTGATCATTGACTGATCTGCTTGACTGCGCGTTCAATTCCATCAATGCACATATGACTCGGAAGACAACACTGAGGTTACATTGACGGACCAATTTAAGAGATTATATGTATACTAGAATTAGTGGCTTCAACAGCAACCCGAGTGTCTGTGAAAATAGACGTGTTCCAGTTCTGGTTTGAATCTTATTTAAGCATGCAAGTTTTGCTGCCTAAATGACCAGTAATTCAGCTTAAAAAAACACTGATTTTATAAGTGCAGGCAACCACACACTCGCACCTTATGTGAGAATTAGTCATACTACGGCAGTGTACGTCCACAGGATTATCTTCGATTGGAGACCCTACTATTTACGAAAATGTTTACTAGAGGCGTAGAAAGCTTTGCAAGCCTTATCAACCCTTTCTTGAATATTTAGTTTCCAGTTGAATTTTGGGTCGAGAAAATTTGCAAGATATTTTGTACTGGGAGAGGGTTTGCTCGTTGAGTCAGGGTAGAGTGAATGGATATATTTTAGTTTTGGTAGTCAATAGCACCAGTTCAGTTTTGTTTTGGTTTACACCTTATCAATAACTCGTAGCACACTTACATATCTTAGCAGTCCCTGATTTAGTTTTCTACACCAAAATGTGATTCTAGAATGGACTCGGTAGAAACGGTGTTGAAACCCCTTCTTTGTACGCGCTAACTTGTGGAGGGCAGTTTCCGTGGACTTACCATTAAGGAAGGCATGTAGCGAGTTTCGAAGTGGACATCCGTTTGGCATGTATCAAATATGAGATTCTAAGCACAAAAGAAGTCAGACCAATTGGCCAAAAATCCCTCGCTAATTCGTGGCCTACCGACTGTCGGGATACAAAATTTTCTTACCAGACTCTGTGTACAAATTTAAGGTATCCTTCAAGAATTATTTCCAGCCATGGAACTGCCACATTATGTAATTATTCATTCATTCATTCATTGTAGTTTGTAACATCATTGGCAGAAGGTATTCCGTTTAGATATGATCCAATTACGTGTCACGAGATCTAAGCGGTTTGGTGCTGCTGTTCTCACAGGTCGGACCCGCTCTTCAAACGTCTGTTTTTAAAAATTCTGCTCTTCAAAAAAATTCTGGCGTTTTAAACATATTTTAAACAGAACTCTGCTTATAAGTAATAAAAGTTCCGAAAATTAAAAAAATGAACGCGAGCTAGATATGCAAATTAAAATAAAATAGTTATTAGAATTGGAAATTTGGAACATTGGACTTTTGGTACAATTTGTTTTCTATTCGTTGTTATTTGCGTTTGAAATCTCAGGAGATATTTTTGCGCACACCTGCTTAATACAGGTTCGTAATCACGGATCAAGGAGACATACATTTTAGACGTTATATAAAACCAGGGCCTGCGCATGTTATTAGCAAGATTGGGGGAAACCAATTTTTTCTGCTGAATCCGAACGGCTAAGAGGGAAATCAATGAGAGACGCCATTTCCCCGCAAGAATGATAGGTCCTAAAAAAATTATTTTTTGGTGGTTTCGGCTGGTTGTTTAAGCTTGACCTCCGGGAATGGAAAATTTTAGCACGTTGTTTAAATCGCCAAGATGGAGTAGTTCAAAAGCGTGTTTTTTGTGTGCTAGTCTAGCTTACAAACGCTCGGTGTATCGTTCAAGTGCAGCGTTCTTTCCGTTTATTATTTCAATATCGCTCTCTACGGTCCAGTTCCCAAGTGAAATCTAGTTTTTACGTGAGTTAATGCAATGCACAGTACTGGAAATGTGTTCTCTTTAAGAAGTGGGGTTTAAAGAACAGTCTCATCATTTGAAAAATCTACCTCACTTTCACTTCGGAGGCAGGCAGGTATCCTAGGCCTTTCGTGAGGTTCCATTCAACGAATCGTTAAAGAACGTCTTTATTGACATCTCTACAAAATGGTTGCCGTCCAACAATTGTCGCCTCGTGCGTTTGAAGCCAGACAACTCTCTAGCGAAAACATGCTTAATGTGTTGCCTCGAGATGCTATCGTTTTCTTCTGTAACAAAGCCCTTTTTCACCTCTGTGAACTCTTTAATAAGCAAAATATGCGCTACTGGAGTTAGACGAACCTCAGGGAGAGTGACAGTTTGGTGTGGAATATCGATAAAAGGGGTCATTGGCCCCTCCTTTTTGGAATAATTGAACGGCTACTGTGACTTTTCCACGTCCAGCAGACGACGATCAGCGAAATCAAACATCACTGTGCGTGGTTTGTACTTGGATGGGGGACCGTTCAATACCAACCGTGTGCTGTTGACATGTGCTTCTTCTGTTCTTTTTCCCCCCTCGACGGGTTTCTTGTCGTGGTGAGGGGGCTTACGTCTATTCTCTAGCTGCTCGATCAGCTTGAGATTTAGACAACTAAGAAACCCAAGGGAGTGAAGGGAGTGACAGGTTTAGAACGGGTGTGTGTCGGTGAATCTCCGGCTACTTACGTGGCTGGAGAATTCAAAGGTATTCTCCAGGTTTTTAAAGGATGTCTAGGGTGTTAAGGGTTAATCGGGAAGGTCTCTGGCTGCTCACGTCACCAGGGACCTTTAAGGTTTATATTGGTTGGTAGTGGAAGTAAGATTGATGAAGTCTTCGGCTGGGCAAGCCGCTGGAGATTTCTAAGGTCTTACTCGTAGTAGCACTGAAGTTAGTAACGTTCTCGGCTGCTTTTGTGGCTGGGGATGGTTTCACTGGAAGGGTTGATTAAGGTTAATTTTGGTTGGTAGGGGTTAGATTAGTAGAGTCTCCGACTGCTTATGTAGTTGGAGATTTTGAAAGTCTTACAAAGGTTCAATAAGGGTATCTTATTTGTTCCTATTAATAGTAGCAAATAATAGGGGGATCGTCGTCCTCGTTCTTTAGAACAAAGACTAGGAGCGTCTTTCCTAGCTTGCCGTAAGGTGAGCAAAAGATAGAAGCGTCTTTCCTTGTTTGCCGTAAGGTGAGCAAAAGATAGGAGCGTCTTTCCTTGTTTGCCGTAAGGTAAACTAAAGACTAGGAGCGTCTTTCCTAGTTTGCCATAAGGTGACCAGAAGACTAGGATGCACATTCAGACGTTGGTTTCTACCCCGGCAGACTTCTTGGTGTGTATCCTAAGGGTCGACAGGCCTAGGGTTTTGCAGGAGCCCAACTTGAAATTACTGGTTCAGATCTGGAAATTCCGAAGCTTGAGACAAGAATACCATGGGAGATAGTACCCATTTGAGTCGGAGGTTGAGTTTTACCCTCGGCTCGAACCCTATCTATGAGGTAGGCCCCCTAGTGGGAGCATCATGGTGGCTTGGTTTATTCCGAATTCGGAGACACATGGTTTTCAAGATTCTTTTCTTGAATTCAAGAGGTGTTAGATGGACCTCGCCTCCAAAGCAAGAGGTGTGCATACACAAATAAGCCAGCAACTATTCCAGCTTTGGAAGACAACATTTCCGAAGAAATTCGGGCTATTCCGGCCGAAATGCTCGAAAAAGTTACCCAAAATTGGACTTTCCGAATGGATCACCTAAGACGCAGCCGCGGTCAACATTTAAATGAAATTATCTTCAAAAAGTAAATGTCATGGACCAGTCTTACGTTTCAAATAAAGAATCGATGAGATTTTGCAAATTTTATGCGTTTTTTTTTTAAAAAAAGTTCTCAAGCTCTTAAAAAATCACCCGTTATATACAATCCAGGAACTACAAGTTCATTTACTGACTCCGAAAAGTAGCAAGTAGAATACATACATACCTACTTCCACATCCAACTGCTCCTTGTTAAGACTTATTTTGATGCTACCGAATACAGAATATGTTCAGCAAAGTAATTTATCAAACAAAGTATGTACATATGTTGATGGCGACATCTATTATGGAATACCTTAGAGTTTATAAAATTAATGAACTATAGTATCTAACGACTCACTTCATCCAACTTAACATATCAAAACATACTACTTGCAATCATCTTTTAGCATTTGATGAAATAGAATAAAAAGAAAAGAAAACAATCCTACAGAATACAGCACGACTTCAAGGACCTCAGGGAAATGTCAAAAAGATTTATCTTCCTCAAAACGTGTATAATATCCTGTTATCTCGCCATAATTCCATTTGAGACTGAAATTATAACTTTTCGTTTTTTTTTCGGTATTATTCAAATTCACGCCAATGGGTCATCTCTTAAGAATGAGAATTCAAATGAAACTTGGTCCGTTGGCCCATCAAAGTTGTGTAAAAGATTTCAACTTTTCAACTACTATCTTGGGACAAGTTTGGAGTTCATTCAATTATTGAATGAAAGTAGATAGGTTTGCTCAAAACCTTATGCCCATTGCTCTTTACTTTATACTTTCAATCAGTACCACTGCCTATGGATTCAAGAAAAGACATCCGAACGAGATGCGATTGAATCAAGAAAGGACTTAGAGAAGTACAATCTTATTTTTTTGTCTTCCTTTAAAAAGAGGAAATTGTGACAGACAACTTTTGTAATTTGTGGTAATTGAATAATATCCCTAAGGCGACATGCAGTGGCAGCATCGTCGGTCTTAGTGCGGGGATGTCTTCCCAGTTAAAAAAAAAAAAACTTTTGCAATTGCACGGACATTTTCATTCCGAAAACCCGACAGGACACCTTGCAGTTGCTGTACGAGTAGGTATACCACTGTAATTGAAAACTCAGCAGGAATTAAAATTATGTAGATTCTGTCGATGATTTTATATTTTCCATTGGAACTATTTTTCAAGATTACCACAACTCTGTCGCTTTTTGAGAGGGAATCAGCAACAAATGGAACTGGCCAGGAGGGAATGATGACGTTTGGCGCAGCGCAGAAGTCAATAACTTTTTGGGTTACTTTTCAATGACTGAGTTCTGATTGAGTTTAAAGGAAAATTCTATTCAGAGTATTCACTTCTTCTGGGAATCTGAAAGACGGAAATGTTTGATGACATTAAATTTTTTTTGTCTTGGTTCCTGGAAATCTAGACATTAGATGATATTGCTCTTGGGGGAAACGTGTTATTAGATATAATGCGAGTTCTAAGGAACCAAGGTCGAGGAATTTATTTCAAGCAATAAATTTCGTCGAAAGTGGAACTGGTTTGGAAACCTTTGACGATGAACGAATTTCAAGCCTATTTCGGAGTCTTGTTATACATTGAAGCTTTGACAGATGGTCATAGTCGTTTGCGGACATGGTGGGATCCTATCAGGGGACAATCAAGCAATCCTTCGACCAGTGATGAACCTTTCACGGTTTGAGATGATTAATGTCTTCCTTCGATTTGATGATTCAGTTAGTCGCCATGAACGAGCTTCAGCAAATCGAAACTAATTCTCACCAGTTCATTTGATTTTGGATGAGTTAAACCAGTCCTTATCGGCGAGCTATATTCCACCTGAAAATTTAACAATCGATGACCAGTTGAAAGGATTTCAAGGCCACTGTGAATTTCGCCAATAAATGCCAAGCAAGCCCGCCAAATATGAAAAACGAAAGACACGTGCCAACACATTTTTCAGTGAAGGAGTTTCTTGACGACCATAATGAACTCATAAAAGTCAATATAATAGAAAGCAGTATCTATCGCCTAGTCCACTCGTCCATCTTTGGATTTTTTGAAAAAAATGGCACTGGTGAATTATGTTCCAAAACCAAACAAGCAAGTGGTTTTGCTATCTACGCATCATAACTGTAAGAAAGCTATTTTCGGTTTTAAAAATAAGTGTGTAATGATACTTAACTACAACCGCACCAAAAGTAGAGGCGATGTATTCGACCAAATGGTCTTCTTTTATTCTTGCACACGTCAAACAAAACGCTAGCCGATCAACCGTCATCACTTTTCGACATTCCAAGTCATCTAGAAGTAACAAGAAATTTGTTCAAGAACGATAAGCTTAGCGAACTGGTGGAAGAGCTGATGTAGTCGGAACTGAATAACCGTTCGTTATTCCCCGAGTAGGCTTTCTTTATAAAAGGGGCAGATGTCATCTTTGCACGAGAACAAGAATGTTTTCCAACTTTATCATTAAGAGGATGCCAGAGGCAGTTCTGATGCTTCTTACCATCATCCAGAACAACTGCAACAACAACATCTACTTCCCACAAAAATGGAAAACAGCAAACATCGTTGCGATCCCGAAGAAAGGTGATAGGAACATGATCTCTAACTTCAGGTCAGTATCATTCGTCAGCAACTAAAGCAAGCTTTTGGAACAGCTGATTCTATGGAAACTTAAGAAGTTTTGCGGAACAAAATACCTGACATGCAGCTTGGCTTTAGGGAGAAGCACTCCCAACACTGCACATACGCTCCTGAAGTTCCAGAATGACACTACCATAGCCCTCAACAGTAATTGTGTAACCGTCGGATGGTTTCTGGATGTCGAGAAAGCATTCGATAGAGCCTTAATTTCAGACTTGGCCTCTTCTTCTACAGTCCGATGTCATCAGACCAACGCATGCCAACCGCCTGTGAAAAAATGCGGTAAGCTGATGACTCACTTCGATGTTCGATTTTTAAAAAATGGGGCATCAAAATCAATACAGCAAAATCGGAGCTTGTCTATTTCTGGAGATCTCGTATATGGCAGATGTCGCTCAGCAACCACTTGCAGAAACTTAGTTCTAAAACTTCCAGAAGGATCCACCATTACAACTGAAAGGAACGTCAAATCACCTGACTACTAACTTCAACGTGTTGCTAGGGTCAACTCGCAGTCAGAAAGTATACTCAGAAAAGCCAACTGGGCAGTCCACCGATCACACCCCTTGATGAGGATACGATCAGGACTAAGCCAACAGACGAAGTTACCCATGTACAAACAACTGCTGTGGCCAGATATCAGCTATTTTTTCCCAGTCTGATTCACTACGAGTATCTCAAGGTCAGCGATGTAGAAACTCCAAATATTCGAAAGGAAGATGCTAAGAATCTGCACCGGACTCCACTTCGACTGGCAGCGAGAAAAACATTACGGGAACGAGGATCTCTTCATAAAAGCAAGGATAATACCGCTAGTGTAGAACACTCTCAATCACACTAATCAGCTAATTAGAAGGATGGCGATCCAGCAATGACATGCCGAGCCGAGGTACCTTAATGTGATGGAAGCCTTGGACGGGGTTATTCTAACACTGCCGCTAAATGATAGCCCCTTCTACCCAAACCAAATCTATAAGCCACTACTTGACAACCGGGACGGGACACCCCGAGAACATCAAAGTCAACCAATGTATAAAGATAAGCCCTTTATGTACCATACACATTTATAATGAATTACATATTTGAATATTTAAATTTGGCAATGCTCTCACTGGAAACATTGTTCATTTAGTTTAAAGCTTTTCCATTACTTTCTCGTTATGTAATAAAATCAGTTGCAGTGTGTTCTTACTCGAAGTCGGTCGTTTCATTTATTTGTACTAGCTAGATTTTCAACAGGTTATGGGCCCAGAATACGCGGGAAAAATTAGAGGTTAAATTAAAGTCGTTAAGCAAGTTTTTTTTATTTAATTTTTTGGAACGCGCTTGAAATCTGGGAACCTTGTTAATTTTAAATTAGCTTAGAAGTACATAGATTAAAATAAGAAAACGAGAGTCGGTAAGAATGGAGAATAATGCTTATAAAATTGAGCAACTGCAAACTGCAGAACAGTATTCCGTATGGAAATTTCAAGCTTCCATTTTACTTAATGCCTCTGGGGCATTTGAGTATGTAAATGGAGAAAACCAGGCTCCGATGAAGGCTGAATCTGAAACTCAAATCGCTTTTGATAAGCGACTGTTAGATTGGAGAAAATCTGATAGTAAAGCGCAAAGAATTATTGCAACGAGCATAGGTTCTATTCCGCTTCGGCACATCGTTAATTGCAAAACTGCGTTGGAAATGTGGGTAAAGTTAAGGTCAGTTTATGAACAGACTTCGAAGGCGAATATCCACATGTTGCTGCAAAAATTCTACGGGTTTGAAAAAGACCCAAATGATGATGTCTCAACACACATATCCAGGTTAGAGAACATTGTCAGGCAGCTAAGAGATATTGGGGAAATTATCTCTGAAAGTATGATCATAACGAAAGTTTTGATGACACTTCCAAGTAATTTTAAGCATTTTTTCTGTGCATGGGAGTCGACAGCGAAAGAGCAGCAAACCTTGGAAAATCTAACGTCACGACTGGTCATGGAGGAGACACGCATGTCATCGCATGCGACGAATTCATCCGTTGCTTTAGTTGCAAAGCAAAAGACAAAGAAAAAAAATCCAAAATCATCAAAGCGGGGAAAGTGTTTCGCGTGTAATGAGTATGGTCATTGGAAGAGCGATTGTCCTAAGAGAAATGCATCAGGTGATCATAGAAAGTGGACTGGAACTAAAGATGAGGTACGAAGGGGTGATGCACTTATATGCAGCGTTGATGAAAAAGTGATGACTGGAAGTTCAAGTGAGGGAAGAAGAGGTACACTGGTATCGGGTTTAGTTAGTTGTGGAAATGAGGTGCAGAGACGAGGTAGTGCGATGGCAGAGCAAGACCAAAGTCGATGGACTGGAACTCAAAGTGAGGTTCAAGGAGAAGCTTTAATCGGCTGTGATGCGTCAACTGCAAGGTATAGCACAAGAAATGGGAACTGGTACTTGGATTCTGGTGCTAGTGACCATATGACGTGTATAAAAGAATGGTTTGCATGCTATAGGGAGTTTACGGATCCTGTTGCCATTAAGATAGGGAGCGGAGAAAAGATATTTGCGCAGGGCATTGGCGACATAAAAATTCTAGCTTCTAATGGGAACATTTGGAGCGAAAAACATCTGTCTGACGTTCTGTATGTCCCAAAGATTTCGATTAATCTATTTTCGCAGACTAGGGCCTTAGATAAAAATTTGAGAATTATTTCTGATAATCTTCAGTGCAGGTTTGTGAAGAAGGATGGTTCAGTTGTGGCTGTAGGAGAACGACAGGGGCAGCTTTTTAAAATGTGTTTTAAGGTCCAAACACCGATGTTTGGGGAAGCGAATGTGGCTAATCAGGTATTGCCACTCAAAATTTGGCATACACGTATGGCACACCAAAACGTTGTACAGGTTCGCAATCAGCTGAGGAAAGATGGCATCCAATTCAAAGACGATGAGAATTTTTCATGTGACGACTGCGTCTATGGGAAGCAACATCGATTACCTTTTTGTCGAAGTAGTTTTCAGGCTTCCCAACCGGGCGAGCTTGTACATGCTGACGTATGTGGACCCATGGAAGAAAACTCAGTTGGTGGCTCGAGGTACTTCCTTTTGTTTAAAGACCATTTTTCACGATACAAGGTAGTGTATTTCTTAAAATCTAAATCAGATGTTTGTTCATACATTGAGCAATTCCTAACCAAAGCTAAAAGTGAATGCAGAAATGTGGTAAGAACTCTCCGTACAGATAATGGGACGGAGTTCGTGAACGAAGCTGTTAGATCACTTCTTGCCAAGCACTCTATTCGTCATGAAACTACAGTTCCCTACACTCCGGAACAGAATGGCAGTGTTGAACGCGAAAATCGCACCATTGTGGAAGCCGATCAATGCTCTGTGGAAGTGGTTTATCAAAGGGATTCTGGGCATAGGCAGTTAACACAGCAGGCTTTGTGCTAAATCGAACCGATGTTAGTCCAGTAAAAGGCAAAAATCCATATGAACTTTGGTGGGGCAGTGAATGTAAGGTCTTAGATCTAAAAACATTTGGAACTCCAGTGTTCATACATGTACCAAAGCAGAAACGTAAGAAATTTGATAGTAAGGCAGAAAAAGGTTTGTTCATGGGATATGCTGAAAACACGAAAGGGTATCGCATTTGGAATTCATCGTTAAGACAAATCCAAATTGTAAGAGACGTCATATTTAGGGAGGGCGAGCTTCAAAACCAGAAAGATGGGGATCAAGACAGGTCTTTAGTGTTTTCATCACAAGAAGCTGACTCTGAGAATCTAGACGAAAATTCTTATGGTGGTTTGGATGATAAATTGCATGATGATTTGCATGATGATTTGCATGGTTGTTTGCATGAGGATGAAGATGATAATACACATGATAATGCGCGTGGTTCTGTAAGTAATCAGCAAGAGCATCATTTGAACGGCGGAGAATTGGAGAGTTCCAGTAGTTCATCTGAAGAAAACTTTGAAGAAGCCAACTTAAAAGATGATGTTTTCGACTCGATAGATGAGGATGATGTTGGTGCAAGCAAAAATGTGTCATACAGGAATAAATTGCGAAGTGCAAAAGGCTGGAAGAGTTCAGGTTTTATAAACTATGCAGAAAAACATGCGTTTCTGGTTCAAGGTGAACCTATGAGCTACAAAGAAGCAGTTTCTTGTGTTGATGCGCGTCAATGGAGAGCAGCGATGGCAGAAGAGGTGCAAAGTCTACATAAGAATCGGACTTGGGAATTGGTCAAAAAACCAGCAAATAGGAAGATCACTGATAACAAATGGGTGTATAAAGTGAAGAACTTAGATGCGCATGGGCGGAGAAAATACAAAGCAAGATTAGTAATTCGTGGATTTACCCAAGAATATGGAGTAGACTATGTTGAAACATTCAGTCCTGTGGCGAAATTTATTTCAATTCGAACTGTTCTTGCCATTGCCGCTTGTGAAGGACTGTCTTTGGTTCAGTTTGACGTTAAAACAGCTTTTTTGAATGGCGATCTGAATGAGGACATTTACATGCGTCAACCTCTTGGATTCGATGATGGTTCCGGAAAAGTGTGTAAGTTACGAAAGAGTCTATATGGTTTAAAGCAAGCTTCTCGTTGCTGGAACGAAAAATTCACTCATGTGCTAAAGAAATTCAACTTACGATCTTCTGAAATGGATCCGTGTGTTTTTATGGGAAACGATTCTGATAGCCGTCTTATATTGACAATCTACATCGATGATCTCCTTATAGCAGCAAAGAAGAAGGAAGATGGTATGAGACTAGTGGAATATCTAAGGACAGAATTTGAAATCACACTTTTGGATGCTGAATGGTTCTTAGGAATGCAATTATCGCGGACGTCAAAGGGGGATATTCATGTGAGCCAGACTAGTTATGCAGAGCGAGTGTTAAAGAGATTCAATATGACCGACAGTAAGCCTGTTTCAACACCAGCTGAAGTAATTGGAAGTGCAGACGACTCATCCCAAAAGGAAGTACGGTTTCCATATAGAGAGGCAGTAGGATGCCTTATGTACTTGGCAGTAGCTACCAGGCCAGATATTGCATTTGCAGTGGGAGTTGTATCACGATACTTAGAGGCACCCACCCAAATGCATGTCAATGCAGTCAAAAGAATCCTGAAATACATTAGTGGCACTAAAACAATGGGTATACTTTTTAAAAAAGCTAACAGTTTATCTTTGATATGTTTCAGTGATGCCGATTACGCTGGTGACATTGTCACAAGAAGATCTACCTCTGGATTCATTTTTAAGTTTGGGGGTGGACCTGTATCCTGGGTATCGCAGAGGCAAAAGTGTGTGGCATTGTCGACCACAGAGTCAGAGTATGTGGCGGCATCTCAAGCTGCAAAAGCTTTAAAAATTAAAATTATTCAAAAGTGGGAGTGTTGAGATAATAATGAATTACATATTTGAATATTTAAATTTGGCAATGCTCTCACTGGAAACATTGTTCATTTAGTTTAAAGCTTTTCCATTACTTTCTCGTTATGTAATAAAATCAGTTGCAGTGTGTTCTTACTCGAAGTCGGTCGTTTCATTTATTTGTACTAGCTGGATTTTCAACAATTTCAATGTATTTTATAGTGGAAAGTTAACATAAGTTGATAAATGTTCAATACAAATCGTTAAATCGTGAACAAATAGGTTAAGGATTCCGTGACATGGACTGACCGACCCTCAAACAATACGAAAAAGAGGTGGCGCAAGCTGTATATTTCTTCTTCATTAAAATAACGATTTCTTGCATGAGTATTATTCATACAGAATATTTGCAAACACTCCTTAAATCTTTAAATGCCTGCAACATGCAATTCAGAGTAAAAAAAAAATGAAATATCAAAAAGTTTTTCGCCTCCTCACTATTTCCACTAAGGTATTTTCTAAACCAATTTTTCACACGAAACGTGACTATGCACAAACATCAACTCCAACGTGCAGCGTCACTATCTATCCGTGAGCAATAACTTTGCAGGTGTGTCATTATAAAATTGACCACCTGCACTGCACACACAATCAATTTTCGCTCTAGACACGCAAAGTGGCCATAACCAGGGGCTTAACACGTAGCTTGTTTCCTATTTATTTTTTTGTTAGTGTGTCCCAAAACGCATTTTTTCATGAGACAGCTGAAAGAAACTTTCTGCTGGTGCACTTGGTTGAATTGGAAAGCATCGTCCTGTCATGTCATAGTGTGTCTCTGGTATTTCCTTTTAATTGATTAACACCGCACCGGAACCGAGATCCAGAGCATCATCCCCATACAGAGAGATATGAAATGGCTTTTTTCAATTACTGGCTGTGTAGTACCACTTGGAAATGTCTTTATTTCTACAGTCACTGCCAGAAAAGGGGCTAAAACAAACCTTTATCTTTCATCCTTCAGCAATCCAAACTCATCCAGAACAGCAATGGCTGCCCGGAATTGGAAGGTTGCTTAAAGCGAATTAAATTTGTTTTTAATAATAAAATGTGTGAAGGACATTCGCGGCCCTCAGGCTTTTGCGTTGCGGTATTTTTGTCTAGGGATTTTAATTCAACCTCAGTATAGTTGCATCCAAATTGGTTCTCTCGGATGATGGATTAACTTCGTTCAATTGGAAAATGAGTGTGAGTAAATAAGCCAAAAATGGCGCCCAACACCAATATTTTTTTCGAAGACTGGAAAAAGATAGACATGGTTGGCTTAGGGAAAGTTTTAAATGATGACTGGTCTAAAAACCTGTTTTGTAGATCAAAATTTTGGTCTTGCTGGGGGTTGGTTGAGTCTGAACAACTCCTGGAAGTAGATCCTGAGGTACATTTTACTGCTTGTTGACTGCTTCCATGGTTGTGTTCTGGTCTCCTGAAGTATCTATATCAGTTCTGATTTCGAGGCGTTGATTTTGATTTCCCACTTTTGATAGTAGTCAAATAGCCTGTGGTTGTGAATCTCAACTTTTTGGAGAGCCACCAATGGTGACATAGATTTGGTATAGGCGAGTTAGTCATCAGCGATGAGAAAATTCTCGTCAGAGGTAATTATGCTGTACAGAAATGGTTCAAGTTTTTAACTTTCTGTAACTCTAGTTCTTCTCTGTTTATGTGTAGTTCTCCAGTTGAACGAAGAAGTTCCGAGAGGTGGAAATTAACAATTTATTTTGATTTTTACAAGTGGATAAGGTTTTCTATCCATAAACAGTTGAATATTTTCTCACCACCTACAATGGTTTTGAGACATTTCTATCTTGCATGGGAAGTGACAATAACTTTGTATTACCAAAACAACTCTGAGCAAAACATAAAAACTAAGTTAGTCAACTTTTATTTTAAGGACGGAATTCGATTATTCATATCATATAAAATTTGTTTTTGTTTGAAATGCGTCCAGTGCCATTTGTTCAATATTTTCAACAAGTAGAGTCTGTCTGTGATCTTTCGTTTGTGCTGGATGACCTCGTACAGTTCGAAATAAAGTAAACATTGTTCGGTGCAAGGAAGTTCAAACTTTTACTGACAGTTCATCTTGTTACCGTCATACTTAGATCAATGTAGATCCGTTGTGATACTCTTGGGGTTCTGACCCGAATGTATTGAAACCTATGATAATCATATGTCATACAGGCCCGTTAAGGGTGTTGATGAGTTTCAGCAAGCTATAGCCTATCATGTCGGAGGGTACTTCTAAGTCATTAAAGGAATGTCTGTCGTCACGTAATCACCTGGTTGATGAGAGGTAGACGACTTTTAAGGACGTGGTCTTTTCCTTTACTCCCACTTGAGAAATCATCGCTCCACCAGGCCCGTAAGAGCATGGGGCTGCTTGCACGGTCTGTAAGATGAGTTTGATATGTGAGTGTTTGGTGTAAATGTTCGTTTGTTTGGTCAGTATTGCTGATTGAGTTGAAGGGGCTGTCCTTTTCCCCAAGAGGATTTTACCAATCTTAGTGATAGGTGGCCCAATAAACTCACAAAACTCTCGTGTTCAGCATCTTACTATAAAGTAGACCTGTGTCACTCGCGATTGATTCGGTCTTTGTGACCCATTCACCAAAAAGACTGATTGATTGCAATCTCAATAGACACAATTAATCAATTCCAATGTCAATTTTTTGCCACTGAAAATGATGAACATAAAACAAGGTAACCTTTGGGGACACTTTACTGTCATTTTGATACCTTTTCAGCGTTCGGACACCAGGACACCTTTTTTCAAACATAAGTTGATTTGGACACTTTTTTATAAATCTAGCAACTCTTTGAACACCTTTTTAAGCAAAACAAACAATTTGTTCAAAAAATGGAACGCAATACGCAACCCGTCGCAAACAACCAAAATAAAAAATACCTACACCAAACTATCTATAGAGATAGCTCTATCTTTCATATAAAAATCTCTGTTGATACGACACACTATCTGTATATTTGTGTTTGAATTAAATGCAATTCACCACGCACTCACACTACAGAAAACAAAAGTTTGCAAGTTGTTTGGCATATGGATATGGACAACTACATTATTGACGCACGTATGTATGTGTGTTATCTGTTATGCTAGCTACACACAAGGCAACCGTTGCAGCAACGTGTTACAGCAACGTGTTTCGTTTGTTCACTACACACGTGGCAACTGTTGCCACAACCCCAGTACTGTTGGAGCAACCGACCGAAAATATCAAAACTTTTTGATATTTCTGGCAACGGTTGCAGCAACACAAAATCAATTGGCAACATAGATACACACGAAGCAACGGTTGCTTCAACATGGCTGTGTTGCTGCAACGGTTGCCTCGTGTGTAGCTAGCATTAGGTTTTCATTCCTTCACATCTATGTGCTGCTCTCTGTGGTCGGTTCGTCTGCGTTGTTTTGAATCTGGTGTCTAGATGTGAATAGTGAATGTTCGTTCCTAAACGGAAATTAAAAATGGATAGGTAATTCCAAATTAATGTGGTGATTTATGAATGCATATGATATTGTTACGGATTTTATTTGCAGCTTCATTATAAGAACTCTCAAAAATGCATCATCAACTTCCAAAAATGTACAAGATTTGGAGAACGATTCGGAATTTGAATCAGAATATGAATCTAGTTCTGATTCCGAAACAACTTCAAAAAAAGAAATTAAAAATTAAAAGAAAATTTCAATCCGAGTGGGAAGTAAAATATAAATGGTTAAAATTGGATTGTGAAAGCCGCTGCGCCGCGCCGTCCTAATATCAAATAAATAATGTGATATCAAATACGAAGACTTTTTAAAACTGTTTTCAAAACAATTTTTCTAGTTGTTAATCGCTTATGTTACCTGAATTCATGCAATATTTTTTTGTTCTTAATTGTTATAATAAAAACTTTAATTTAACCTGCGTTTTAATTGACATTTCTATGGGACACCTTTTTTTCTCGGACACCTTTTTTGACACTTTATGAAAATTTTCAGAGGTAACACTGACATAAAGTAAACGAAACGGACAAAAAACAGCTATGTTTCATTCAGCTATGTTCTCAGTCATTTCACAACATCAAATGGGAATGAAAATGAAAACGAATGTACATTTTTCTTTTATATAATTGCAATGGAAGATGGCGTGAATGAAGTTGAAAAGAAGTAGAGAAAGCCAAACTTTCGTTCATCATCTTCATCGGTCTCGGTCAAAACGAAATGATTTCTGTTGAATGAAGATTAAAAATATTTTGTATCGGTCTTGGTCTCGTTCGGAACGAAACGGCTGCATAAAAAATGAATTTGCTTCAATGAACGAATGATTGAAAAGATCGAATCATTGAACCAATCAATCATTGATTGATTCGATCTTTCAAAATGAACGATTGGCACAGCTCTACTATAAATCTCACTGTCGTACGTGGTTGAAATACAATACAATAATTGTAGTTGAGGTCACTTGAATCTTCAATAATTGAATTTGATTCGGTTACGCAACTTAATCACAAATATATTCTAATTTTCGCTCTTCGAGATATTTTTTGAGCCGATGATTGATCAGGAATTTCATGGCCGTGGAAAGAAAGGTGGTAAGTGCAATTGGTTGATAGGGGAAGGGGGGATGAATCACTCTTTCTGGAACATGTTGGACACCTGTAGATGCTGTTCTCTATTTTCAGGGGAAGATTCCTGAAGAGTAGGTTCTAGAGAGGAAAAACACCTTTTCAGAAGATTGGGGACCATCGACCCCAGTGCATTTGAAGATCTCAAAGGGCTCTTGCAACTAAACGAATGCTGAAATATACATTTAATATTGAATGACTTACGTTCTTAAGTACAGGGGGGGGGGGTAATGTTACTGTTTTAACAACGGAAAGTAAGCAGCAAAATGAGTTGCAAGTACATTTGCCTTATTTGAAGAGCTTGTTATCGGGTTGTCATTGTAGATAAGCATTGGAATCCAAGACAATTATAATTTTGTACGTTCTTCACAAATGCTTATGAGTTTTTTTGTTCTTTTTCCAATTATCCTCAGTTAGGTTGGCCTTGTAAGATCGGAAAATTACTTCTTTCAACCTGACAGCTTCTTTCCAGTTTGTACCGACCCAAGACTTTTCTTTAGGTTTCATACTACTATTCTCAAAGAAATAGAACTGTACATCCCCAGAAAAATCACTTTTGTGATCATATTGGCACTTGCATCAACAATCAACATGACTATCGAGGAAACATAGTGAATAGTTAAAAAAATTTAAAAAAGTTATTAAGACCTTCGTATTGGCTAACGTTCCTTGTGGGATATTTGTCTTTCAACGAGTGGATGGGCTACGAGAAATTGGCTGATATTACACAATACACAATGGTCCGAAGTGAATAATTGAGAGGTTGTCGTTATGGAATAGTTATCAGTGTGAGAGGTAGAATAAGTTGAAAATATGGGAGTTCTGCCGAGAAACATCTAATATTCGAATAGACTCATCTACATGATGACAACGTCAACATATCTTCCTTCGGGTGTTGTTCATCCCGAGTGAAATTGAATTGTGAAGTTTATTGAAGTTTCCCCGCAATAGCGAATTCAGTGTGAAAGTTCAAGAGAAATATTCTGGAAATGGAATCAGACAGCTCTTTAAACTCATTAACATTTGAGTTGCTGTTAAGATTAAACGAAAACAATAGTGGATCGTTGGCTTGCGAACAGTAAATTTGAGCAACATGAAGTTACAATTCGTATAAGAACAATTATCATATTGAGGAAAGCTCTGACAAGCAATATCATGTCAAACATAAGCTAAATTCCCTTGATGGTGAAAGAGTAATGGCATTAATTTATAATTAGGTAAGCAAAATTCTGAAAGATCATTTTTTCCACAAACCTACATATTTTCAACTTTATGTATTGTTTACTTGCGACTTAAAGGTACTATAAGGCAAGTTATGCATTCGGAAAAAAAATCGAACTCGAGATTTTGATCAAAGTTAACATTACGATGATAGCGAAGACTAAAAAATTGTGCCTCGCAATTCTGTCTGACTGTCGATTCGACTGCACCATAAACAAATCGGCCGATTTTCTTTAAGCTTGGTAGATATCATTTTTAATTTTTTCCCCCCACAAGTTTTTTTCTTTTTTTTTTAAGACCAAAAATAACGTTACCTACCATACGTTTTTTTTCAAAATTTTATAAATATTTTATCTCAAAAACTGTTCCACAGATTTAAAAAATAAAAATACAAAAAAATTTTATTTAGTTAAAACTAGGTAATGGTTGAACAAATTTTTCCGAAAAATGGTTATTGAGGGTACCCCCCAAGGAACGTTTTTTTTTGTTTTCGCTTTTTTCAAAAACGGTACAACCGATTTTGATCATTTCCTTTTGCTAAAGCTCCCCAAAAACTTGAATAGAATTGTATACTCAAAAAAAAAATTCAAATTTTTTTTCAAAACTTAATATTTCGAAAACCCCAAGCTAGATTTTCTTAAACTTGATAAAAATAGTTTCTCAATATAATCTACAAGATGTGAGAAAAAAAATATTTTACTTAAAAATTAAGGTACCCACCATACAAATGTTAAAAAGTGGTTTTCAAAAATCGTATTTTTCTCGAAAACGGCGCCTAGAATTTTTATAAAAAAAATTTTCTTTCAATTAATTTTTATGATCTTTAATTTAAATTTACTTTGAAATTATACATCTTGTACCTACCATAGAACCATTTTTCCAAATTTTTCATTACTCATTATTGACATAACGGATTTTAATCAAATTGTTTATACAAATGCTACTAAAAAGTTTAAAAAACATTGCATTTCAAAACATAAAAAAAAGTATTTTATGAGTTTTAAAATAAAACATTTTTTTCAATAGTTTTTTTTTCGGAAATTTAATTTTTATTCGAACCATAATAAAAACTTAAGGTTGGCGTACCAAATTTTTTTCTTAAAAATGTTTTAAAAATTTTGTATATAAAAGCTTATTTATTTAAGAAACCACTACAACGAGTTATAATTTTTGTTCTTGCATAAATTCATGTTTACATAGCATTCTGTTTTTGTCTTTTACTAATAAAAGAATTTAAAAAATTAATTCTATCTTCTTATTATGAAGAGTTTTCTCTAACAACATACCTTTTTAAAATTCCTAGTCTATTACATAGGAGCAAGTTCTTGCGACCCAGTCGTGCATTTTATTTAAACTCACGAACATAAAAGAAAAAAACAATTAAAATACAATTCGGACGATTTAAATTAAATTGTGAAGTGTAGGTCCAATGGCTTAACATTCACAATGCAACCTGTTCTAGCAGGTGTTATGCTCATGGAACACCTTACCTTTGAGATTAATCAATTGGGATTTACCTTATCACTTACTCGTAACTGTCCATTGCAAGAATCATGCGATAAGCATCACAAGAAATATGGAATAGGTAGAAGGCGAAAGTTATCCGTTAAGCTGGAAAGCAATCGCAAAAGCAATGCAGAAGAACGCCGTTTATCGGTTCCAACGGCTAAAATTTTTATTTTTTCTTAAATTTGTTTTATTGACAGAAGTAGTAGGAAATCAATCTTTAATTACTGACGCATTATAACTTCTATAATTTTTGCTTTCTATGGAGGGTTAATATCCGCACATTTTAGTGCCTCAGGGAATATACCGGAAAAGATACCAGACGATTCGACATTTTGCCATATTATCACAGCTATTTAAGGGCTTACAGACCATTTATGCATTTAAGAACTTCTTTTGCAATTATAGGTTCAACGTCAAAAGTGCTTCCTAGTACATAATATCTTGTACTTTTTTTAAGTTCCTATTATGGGGATGTTTAATACATCTTATCCCGAGTTTATTCCTGATTTTCATAATTTTTTGTGTAGCCCTATTTGGCCATAATTCATCTGTAAGAGGGCCAGTTTCTTCGATTTTTTTTTACAATTTTGCTAATTGTACTGTCTGGGATGACGAGATACATCCTAGGCAACAACAATTTCATTATTCATCAGAACGGCGATATTGAGTGCAAGGAATACTCGTATCAAATCCAGACTAATAATTGAATGACCTTACGCTTATTATAACCTTTAACTTTAAGATTTCAATGCTTGACTACATTAAAGTCTCTTTTCTCTAGTAACATTAAACAAATACCTAAAAGATCCTTAGTCAATATCTTTCATTGATATTTTCCACCCCAAGTAAACTTCGAACCTGGGCGGTTACCCATCTAACTTGCTAAGATGTCAAATTCAATCAGGAAGTTTAAATGTACACCCACACTTTTAAGAGGTGAAATAAAGGGTTGCTGTTTACATAGATAAACCTTAGTTGACATACATTCCCAGTACAAACTATAAAATGGTCTCATAGAATCCGAATGGTATTCAAATGAAATCAATAAAACTTGTGTGTTGTATGCCCTTTACGTATTCTGAAATTGAGCTTCTCATAAATAATATAGACGAAGTGAAATCGTACACGAGGAGTTAGTTGATTCCCATCCTATCATAGTCAAGGCTATAACAAAAAAACAGACATTCGATACAAGGATTTTAAATTTTCTTGGTGTTTCCAATACTTCAAACAGAGTGATGATAATGTTATAAGAAGTCTACGAACGTGAAGGTAATTTAACTAAGCACTTACGCATCACTCTTAAAATTGAAATATATCTCCGGAAAAACAAATTGATATCGAACTTAGAGGATTACCGATTGGAGATGAAGGATCAAATAAATTTAAAACATTTCAACGTTGTTTGTTTGTTTGCATTTTTTGAAATTTTTTAATCTGCTCCTGAATTTAAAAGGTGGTAAATTTCAATAAATATGTAGTCCTCAAAACAAAACCCTTATTTACAAATCTAATATAGTATACATGACTCGTTGAACTTATGAAATGCTTTTAGCAACCATGCCTTTTTAAGCTTATAAGCTCATTTGTGTCAAGAAAAACATTCGAATTTCCTGTTTTCGTTTGTATGTATTTCCGTTTTAGAATTTTTAAAAATCATTTTTGGTAAAAGTAGCCATTCTCCAAATATCTGACATAAATTTCAGTTTCATTTTTTAAAGTAACCTCAAATGATGGTCCGAAAGAGATTAAAACAAAGGAAAGGATGGCTCCCATCCAGGTTTGTCAAACATAATTCTAACAGTCTTCTTCTGGGCATGTCTGTAATGTCTGTAAATTGCTGACATATGCACTTTCCCAGCAGAAAATAACATATTCTTTTCGAGATTTGGCTAATGCGTAGTATTGGTAAACGGATGTTAGTAGATTAGGTTGCACTATTTTATTTCTTCAATACAATGTACATATTTTTTTTTTGACATTTATAATGTGAGTTCAGTTTTGAGTCAAGGGTTATACCAAGGTATCTGAGTTCTAGGACGTATTCAAGTTGCATGCAGGCATTGGTGCATATAGAACGATCACAACTTGATTTATGAAGCCTAACATTTTCAATAAAAAGCTCTTTTGACAAGGAAAACAACATTAGCACCATCTGATGACAGTTAAACCAATCATCCAAAACAGAACCTTATTGTGTTTAACGTGCTGGACACCCGTTAATTAAGACTTAATTCCACGGTGGGCCTAACCCACATCGGAGTCAGATTGAGCGCTGACCATGAGCTCTGATAGAGCCGAAGCCATATCAGATTATCAGTAGTAATTCTGTGACATGTTGCGGCATGAACACATTCTTTGCTTTAGAGCGAGGCCTACCAAGCACCTATTGAATCCAAGTAAACCAGGTAAGCCCAGTAAACTTAGAAACCATATGCCTCCGCATTTGGAGTAACCACAGCCTAGCTGATAGATAATCTGAGATACTACACTACGCAACCCATCTCTACCTCCTGAGCACTGTCTCCCATGGTGCCAGAATATAGCTTCTGATAAGCTTTCGCAACCATGAGGTCACTTCCAGATAAGATTCGCAAAACTGAGAGTCTGTCAACCCTAGAATACACACACCCAGCAATTGATCGAAGTAGAAATCAACAACTAGGAGTTTGCACCACTGATTAGTCTTTATTCGCCCTACAACGAACTAGGAACGATAGTCTTTCAATCTTTCTTAATCTTAATCTTTTAGCATCAATTATTCAAGATTACTGAAACCAAAACATCATAGCAAAAAAGAACACTATCTCAATTACTTTTCTTTATGTTTTGGTCGTGACTTCCCCTGATCACTCGCCCAAGATTTGTTTAATCAGTACCAGGGATCCGTTGCTCAGATTAACTGAGATAGGATATAGCGCTTACTTTTTTCGCGTACAGCTTGAGCTGCAACTAGTACCCTTTGTCTTGTCTAGTTGGTTCAGCTACACTGAGAAAACTGTACTATGAGTTATTTAAATAGAAACATGTTTAACTGCATGTTTAAATAAGGACAAATAGAAATCGTTTATAACTAAACTCGAATCTGTTTAGATTCGAAAATACTATTATTTTACAGTAAAATATGTTTAAATCAAACTCATTCATGTTTAAGAATTTCATTAAGATCTGCACTTCATTTTTTATATCTATTCAAATTAGTTTTAGTTTGATTTTTAAAATGCAGGTTTAATTGTTTTACTAACTTAAAAATTGTAACATACAATAAACATGAACGAGTTTGTTTGAAATATAAACGAAGTTAAAATATTTACATGAGTAAGAGATTAAACATAAATGTTAAATTTGATCACGAACGAGTTTGAATTGAATAAAAATGAAGTAGCTAAATACAACTTTTCTCCTTTTTGGCATCGAAAGTCATGGAGTGTGTTTATGTTCCGCGTGTGTTTGTGATCTTACTAAAGTGAGTAATTTATAAAATAATAAAGAAATATTTGATTACCATTATAATGTTACATAACTGAAGTTCTGTTTCAAGCAAAAATATAAACCATAAGATTATTCGAGGAGTGGAAGTTAATACCATTGTTCCCTGCTCTCTATTGTAAGTGTAAAAAAATATTTGTTTCAAAAACTGTTTATTTATATAGTTTTATTTAAAAAAAATACTGATTAACAAGTATGTTTTATAATAAACACAGGCCACAGGACGACTAGAGCACGACGAAAGAAGTAAAAAAAGAAGCAAATTCCAGAAGACGAATTATATGAACCAGAATTTGAAGATGTTCTCAAGATGTGACAAAGATGAGATCTTAAAGCGCTCCACAACAATTTAATGACTTTTTGGAAAATTGTAAATAAATAAAATAAAAATATAAATACATACATAATGTAGGTACTTATTAATTTGTATTTGTGTTGAGTATTTTTTTTATTTCTGAATTTCTGAAAAATCTGAAGTAACAAAAAATTAATATGATTCTATTTGAAACAACATCAAATAAAGTTGATAAAAACAAAGATAAGCATGTTTAAATCAAATAGAAAACGTGGTAAATTTAAACCAAATCATGTTCAAATAGGGTCAAACATGGGTAAATACGTTTCTATTCAAATTAAATAGATATCGATTCCATGCCAAATCGTATGTGTTTGAGTTTGATTTAAATATGAATATGTTTGATATTTTTCTCAGTGTACGGTAGAAGAATGTTTCAGGATTGCTCCGTCCTTTTTCTTTTGTAGCCTATCCACAGGCACTACAAGGAGGTCGACAAGACAAGTAGTATTTCGGTGCCTTCAACTCAAGTCTACTACACACATACCTGCAATTATCCAAAACAGATAAATCAGTATTAATTGAGGACTTTATAATTCAATTCAACAAAAGGAGCAGCATATAATAAAGCTAAGTCATCGGCGAAAGCAGCCATATTTGCATCAAGAGGCAACTGAAAAATGAAATGTATGTAGGCAATAAAAAGTAGAGGCCCGAGAACTGATCCCTGAGGGACACCTGCAATTGCACTAAGTATCAGATTATTCACAGTTGTATTGAACCGCACATGCTGTGATCTGTTTTCAAGATAAGACGAAAACGAATTCAGAATATTACATCTGAAACCATATCTGAAAAGTTTTTTAAGAGAAGTTTATGATTGACTAAATCAAATGCTTTCGTCAGATCAAGAAAGAGAGCACCAGCTTTATTTTTGTTGTCTAGTTCCTTGTTAATGCTTTTCATGAGAGTCAATATAGCATCTTCGATAGAATTACCCTTCATGAATCCAAATTGCTTAGAACTGAGAATCTTTATTTTATTTATTTATTTTAGGGCATTCACATTCACATTGAGAAGTACAATCTTATAGATAGTGAAGCTTAAAGATGCATTTAACAATTTAAATTCGAGCTCTCCATTTATAATAAGGAAAAATAGTACAAGTAGACAAAATAAGATAAAAAAGAAAATAGCATACAAAATGCTGTAGCAAAAATTGCCGGCGTTTTGAATGAAAAAGGACCTAAGCTCCAACTTTAACCACGAACGTGCATTCGTAAAGAATTCCATAAGCGAATAGAGTTAACAAAAAACTGCCGCTCAGATGTAAGGCAAGAGAAACGAGGTTGGATAAGTTGACAAGATCTCATTGTGGTACTATAACGTTAAATACGTAACGTGCAATGTTGTTAAAAGCGATGTTAAGTTTTCTCCTGCTAATAGAACCGCAATTTCCAAAAATTTCATAGCCATAGTTAAGATTAGGAATAATGAGTGTTTTTGCTAACAACATACGTGTTCTTTGAGGGGTAAATTGGTGGGATGCCCAGAGCGTGCGAAGTGTTCCATAGACTTTCTCAACAGCTGCATTGATATGATTACTTCACGTCAGTGTACCTATTAAAAACCATACCTAGATATCTCGTGGTTTCAACATATTCAATTTTTGAGCCCTGAAGGGGAAGTAGGAAAGGTCAAATAGTTTGATACTAATGAAATGACTATGCATTTGGTTTTTAGTGGGTTAAGAAAAATCGCATTCTTCTCAGACCAAGCGGAGATCTTATCTTAATTGTGTTTGCGCAGTCCTCCAGCAAGCCAAGGTAGCAAGTCTAATACAATTGGACATCATCGGCGTACATTTGTATGGAAGAGGATACTAAAGAGGGAATCTCATTAAGATATAATGAAAACAATATAGGCCCAAGTATGGAGCCTTGTGGAACCCCTCTGATATTAGATAGAAAGCTGGCAGTACTTAATGAGATAGCTTGTGTTCTAGACTTCAAATAAGATGATTTGAGTTTAACTACAGACATTGAGAAACCTAAAAGCGTAAAAAGTTTGTTACAAAGGCTGGTGTCGAAGACCTTCGAAAAATCTAGTAAAACCAAAAGTGTTATTTTGTCCTTAAACTTATCAAAAATTGTCTATTAGGATATAATCGAAATTTTTTCGAAAATTTGTAAATATTTTTTTTCTCAAAAACTGCTCGACAGATTTAAAAAAAATAAAATGCACAACTGGGTCGCACGAACTTGCTCCTATGTAATCGACTGGGAATTTTAAAAACGAATGTTATTAGAGAAAACTGTTCATAAGGATAAATTAATTTTCAAATTCTTTTTTAGTCTTTAACAAAAATTATAAGTCCTTGTAGTGGTTTCTTTAAAAGAAGCTTTTATATACAAACTTTTTAAAAGCTTTTTAAGAAAAAATTTTGGTACGCTAGTTTAAAGTTTTTATTATTGTTCGAATAAAACTTAAATTTACGAAAAGAAATATTGACCCGTTTCGGAGATATCGAATTTTCAAAAAAAAAGAAAAAAAAATAGATTTTTTTTTTCAAAAATTCAAAAAATATTTATTTGAAAGTTTTGAAATGCAATGTGTTTTAGACTTTTTAGAAGCTTCTCTATAAAAATTTTCATTAAGATCCGTTATGTGGATAATGAGAAATTCGAAAATATGGTTCTATGGTAGGTACAAGCTGTAATATCTTAATTTCAAAATTTTTTTTATTAAATTAAAGATCGTAAAAATTAATTGAAAGAAAAAAAAATTTATCAAAATTCTAGGTGCCGTTTTCGAGAAAAATACCATTTTTGAAAACCATTTTTTTTAATTTTTTAGCATTTGTATGGTAGGTACCTTTATTTTTAGGTAAAATAAACAAAAATTTTCACATTTTGTAGATTATATTGAGAAACTTTTATTTATCAAGTTTAAAAAAAATCTAGCATGGGGTTTTCGAAATATTGAGTTTTGAAAAAAAATTTTTGAAGTTTTTTTTAAAAATCCAAAAAAATTTTTTTTGAAAATTTGAGTACACAATTCTATTTATGTTTTTGGGGAGCTTTAGCAAAAAAAAATGATCAAAATCAGTTGAACCGTTTTTGAGAAAATCAAAAACAAAAAAAAATGGTTCCATGGGGGGTACCCTCAATAACCATTTTTCGGAAATTTTTTTTTAATCAATACCTAGATTTAATTAAATGAAATTTTTCTGTATCTTTATTTTTAAAATCTATTGAACAGTTTTTGAGAAAAAAAGTGTTTATAAAATTTCGAAAAAATTTGTATGGGGGGTACCGTTATTTTTGGTCTTAAAAAAAAAAAGAAAAAAACTTGTGGGGGGAAAAAATTAAAAATGATATCTACCAAGTTTAAAGAAAATCGGCTGAGTCGTTTAGCCTGTAGTCGAACAGACAGACAGACAGACAGACAGACAGAATTGCAAGACCCACTTTTTTAGTCTTCGCTATCATCGTAATGTCAACTTTGATCAAAATCTCGAGTTCGATTTTTTTTACGAATGCATAACTTGCCTTATAGTACCTATAAGTCGCAAGTAAAGAGATACGAAAAAATTTTATTTAGTTAAGGCAAGGTACTGGTTGAAAAAAATTTTCCGAAAAATGGTTATTGAGGGTATACCCCCCAAAGAACCATTTTTTTAGTTTTTGATTTACTCAAAAACGGTACAACGGAGAGCTGCTAAAGCTCTCAAAAAATTTAAATAGAATTGTGTATTCAAATTTTGAACAATTTTTTTTGGATTTTTAAAAAAAGTTTCAAATTTTTTTTTTTCAAAACTCAATATTTCGAAAACCGTATACTAGATTTTTTTCAAACTTGATAAATAAAAGTTTCTCAACTTAATCTATAAGATGTATAAAAAAAAGTCTTATTTTCCCTAAAAATAAAGGTACCCACCATACAAATGTTAAAAAATGACTTTCGAAAATCGTATTTTTCTCGAAAACGGTGCCTAGAATTTTGATAAAATTTTTTTTATTTCAACTAATCTTAACGATATTTAATTTAATAGAAAAAAATTGAAATTATGATATTACAGCTTGTACCTACCATAGAACCTTTTTTTTTAATTTTGAATTGCTCATTATCGACATATCGGATTTTATTGAAATTTTTTTATAGTGATGCCTCTAAAAAGTCTAGAAACCATTGCATTTCAAAACTTTAAAAAAAAATATTTTTTGAACTTTTGAAAAAGAAAATCAGTTTTCTTTTTGGAAAATTCGATATTTCAAAAACGTCTCAATATTTTTTTTGGAAATTTTATTTTAATTCATACAGTAATAAGAACTTAAAGTTAGCATACCAAATTTTTTTCTTAAAAATCTTTTAAAAAATGTTTATATAAAAGCTTTTTTTTGTTCTTGCATAAATTCATATTTTCATAGCATTCTGTTTTTGTCTCTTACTACTAAAAGAATTTAAAATATTAATTTTATAATTATGAACAGTTTTCTCTAATAACATTCGTTTTTAAAATTCCTAGTCTATTACATAGGAGCAAGTTCGTCCGACCCAGTCGTGCATTTTATTTCTTTAGTAGATTGTTAACAATGTGCCATTGTTGTTTTAGATTTATCCTATAATCATTGAACTTTTGTTTAAAGTAGTTGCTGTTCGTTGTGTTTAGTTCACGTTAGTGGATCATTTGAAGACGTTTCCGGAACCGTTGTCGATGAGTGTAAGGATTCTGGTTATACCCGGGAATGTACCGGTATCTGCCCTTTGACGTATTGGGTATGGTTTTTGATTTCCAGTGCACTAGAGCTAGCCTGTGCTTTTCCGTATGACTTTAACCTCGTGTGGATTGGTGTCCTCTTATATACGGAAATTTTGCTTGTTAACACAGCTTTTTATCCAAACGTTACTAAAGATGATTTTTCGTCACAAATTGGGGTCCTCTTCCAAGCGCTACGAAGCCCAGTCAGTAAGCAAACTGTGTTGTCTATGGTCATACAATTTGAACTCCTGGGTCAGTTGGATCTTGTACGGATGTATGGACGCAAAATTCACCAAGTTGAAGTCTGCGAAAGGCCAAGTTCTAGTGCACTGCGAGGAGTCGACTTCCTCGGGTTCTGCTCTACATTTTCACGGATTAACAAAATAACAAATTAACAAATCGACTACCAAATGTTGAAGAATCGACTGTGAAGTTCCACCACATCTACCGTAAAATAAGAGCAACGCACGCAACTTTCGCAACTAACGAACACTCATTATTAATATAATTAATAATGATAATAAAGTTTTATCATTTGGATTTGCTGTTAAATTGTGTTACGTACCATGTTAATTTGGCATCAGTGACTGAATACAAATTTGACAGATGTCACCAAAACAACATGGCCTCCAAAATCTACTTCGCGCCAATGGCAAAACCCTTCAAATGATTTAAGTTCATTTCTCCTTTTAACTACGATTAAATTCTGTTTTATTTGTTGTGACAGATGTCAAATGGTACCATATTTCAAATAAAAAAAAAATCAGATTGCTCCGGAAGTGTTTTTTTTCTGAATTTCTTACTTCTCTACACTCGTATATAGGTTTCCAAAAAAAGACTGTTGTTAATTCATCTAGAAATCCATTTCAGGAAATTAAAAAAAAAACCTTACCAAAATTTTAATTTCATTTGTGCTGAAATAAATAGATAGATACATTGTATTTTATGGTTCCAATAAATTTAACCCTTCAAATTTCAAAACACGGTTAATGCCCATGAATCATCACTCGACTGACCGGAACGCATGGACAGGATGTGGAAGCAACGAGTATTAAACACACTTGAACGATTACATAACTAGCCCTATTCATAGCGGTCTCATTGCTATATTGTCGCTTTAGGTAGATATTGGCTAGACCACTCTTCTCACAAAGGTACTGTCGCTTCTCTTAACCAGGACGACAAAGCCAATCCAATTAATCAAAAGAACACTTCGAAGGCTTGACACCAGACACAAAGAACTTGTCATTGCATTACAAAAAAAAGTCCCTATGATGCACACACAAAAAAACCCTCCTTCATTTTCATTATTCAACGTTTTTCAACCGATGCGAACGGACTGCGATTCATCGTTCGTTTTGCTGCCAATGCCAACTGAACCGAAATTTTTAAATTTAATTTATCATTTTGATTTCAGGAGGTGAAAATTCGAAAAATACCATTTCTAAAATTACAACACTTTTCATTGCCATATCGGTACGGAACGTAAACTTATATCATCCCCACTGCACACAACATTTCCACCTGACAAAACTTTGTGTCCCACATTTATGTTGTGTTGGTTTTTGCTCCAACTTCTGACCAAAATGGAATGGAAATACTTTTGAAAATTATGAATCTCCAAATTCCCAAAATGCTGACCATTTTGCGCTAAGCTATCATTGGGCGTTTTATATGCAGTTACGAAGTACCTACTTCATAAACTAGTTGTGGTGCGATGACGGAAGACGGGCTAGGTTAAGTCCGATATCCACTTTGTGCAACCTTGACATCGGGCTTGACAAAAGTTTTCATTTTTCAACCAACAGAATGTAGGTAGGTGGTTGGTCGTTGCCATCACACTGCCTCAATAGGTATTCCATGAAAGTTTTGCTTTCAAATTTCCTTTCGAAAAGTGTCAAATGGTTTTGGTTTCACCAACAACAAAAAATCGGGATATGAAATGGAAAAATGAGATTCAGGAAAACGATAGCTGACTGCAAAGGGGTCCTTTATGCTCGTTCTCTGCCATGGACCCACATGATTGTGATTTTTGTTTTGGTATAGAAGGTATGTACATTCCTTTTTGCATTCACATCTGGCTGACTCTTTTGTTCAGGTTGTTTTCAAACAAAAAGGTGAAAATTGAATTTATTTAACACTCGAACTTTGCCGTAAAGTTGTAGTATTTTTTTTTTAAGTTCTTTGAATTTTATTTTTCATCAACTGTGTGTATTTCCAATTTCGGGCAACGATGACAAAAATGAGAAAATATGTTTTGAAAATTTCGAAAAAATGGTTTAACTTTTTTTTTAATAGTAAAAACTTTTTGTGCAAGATGGAATTCCTTGAAGGACGCCAAAATTCTAAGCTTTAATTTTAACGTTTAAATTGTTGAGACTTTGGTTTAAATTGAAATTGAAAAATGGAGAGGTTCTGGCTTTCCAAATATACATATGTGTAGGTCTCTCTGAATATTTTCACCTAAGCTAAGAAGCTTAAAGCTTATGAGACCTTAGAGAAAACTCTTTTCAAGACTCGAACTATGGTGTTGTTTTCTGAATCACCTCCATCGTTACTTATTAAGGTATTCTTCTATCCATCTTGATAGTAGTTACCTTGAATGTAGTGGACCAGAATTTTTAGTGTTGGGATAAACAAAGGAGGAAGGCCCGTGTACAGCATGAGTGCAAGATTTGGTGTACTATCAATTTAGAGTTCGTTTAAATTAGCTGTCGCTGGGAAAATACGGCAGTTGAATTCAACGTCATTACACAGCATCGCAGTTTTCCTAGTTTCAGTTTTCAACTTGGCTAGTTTATACAGGGTAATGCAAAATTAATCACCCTATCCGTAGATGTAATACATTAGTACATTACACTACATATTACACTACTCCTTAGGTAAATCTACCAAGTAGAGACACTGAAATCACTGGCAACTGAGACCACCGCCTTAGACATTACAACAGAAAGAGACACAGAAAGAAAGAACAACAGGAGAAACACGTGTCAAAAGCACACGGTTGGTATTGAACGGTACTAACCACGCGCAATGATGCTTGATTTCGCTGATCGATGGAAGCGAATGCTTTCATCAAAGCCTAGGCCGTTGACTAGATGTAATAATTTTTGCAAATGGCGACGTAAGTCAAACACATTTAACATTTGTGAACTAGGCAGCTGCAGAATACAAACAGACAAGTAATGGAGCACTATACTCCGCAAGAGCGTGGAATAATTGTGTCGATTTTTTTTACCACTTAAATTCGCTGAAGGGTCCATCTGGTGGTGTCCAATTGTAGCCCTTCGTCTTCGTTCTCAACAATATCGACAGCCACAGCTGCCATATTCTCAGCTGAACGACCAGTCCAGTGGCGGCTCTCCTTAGGTTCCAGTCCAGCTAAGCGCTGGATAGTTTGCCCATTTGGCGCAACACGATTAGGAAATTAACATCCAAATTCAAGCTTGACATGTCAGTGCGCAGAATTAAAACTTGCGTCTAGGAATTTAAACTCTTCCTGTTGAGTGTTTCTTATACTATGTTTTAGTTTGGCACTGGCCTCTCTTTATGAGTGAAATTTTATCACTGTGATGCAGGGCTCGGACTTTACTTCGATCGAAGTAGATCTACTTCGATTTTGAAAAAAAAATTTAATCTACTTCCCTACTTCACTTTTTCATGATCTACTTCTCTTTGAAATTCTTAACCAACATACATATATTAAGACAGCGCTGTATTACATAAAAAAAAACAAGTTTAAAAATTGTTCTTAGGTAGCCACCGTGGAAAATTTAATGTTTTCGAGATCACTTACAGAAAAACGTAAAGATATTTAAGCCACCTTTTGAATTGATAAAATTCATACAAAAATACAAGTTTGTTGATGGAAAAATTACTTTAAAATAGTAATATTCAATCACTATTTTGTTACAAGTCTGAATTTATTTTTATATGTTATGTATGTTTATATAATTTAATTTCTTAAAACTACTTCGAAAGTTCGAAATCTACTTCAGTTTTTTTTTCCATATTTACTTTAAAAATTTAGAACCTAAGTCCGAACCCTGCTGTTATGTCGTGTGGCTCGTGTGTCGAGATGAGACAAAGGGTTGAAATATGAAAATAATGAGTGATGAAAGTGCGATGATTAATGTTGAGGTTTGTCGTTGATGAGTGAATCTGTTTTATTCAATTTCTCCTTTTCTCTATTTTTTGTTCTTGCCAGTTATTGTTTACATTAAAAAAAGGGATTTTTTGACTGATCTAATTACTTTATTTGTCTATTTATTATGATCAAAAAAACTCAAAACAAAAGAAAGGATAGGGAATCTATATTAAAAATAAAACTTGCTACGCTTCTATTCCAGTAGTGTATACGAGTATGTAACGGGTGATTTTTTAAGAGCTTGAGAACTTTTTTTTAAAAAAAAACGCATAAAATTTGCAAAATCTCATCGATTCTTTATTTGAAACGTTAGATTGGTTCATGACATTTACTTTTTGAAGATAATTTCATTTAAATGTTGACCGCGGCTGCGTCTTAGGTGGTCCATTCGGAAAGTCCAATTTTGGGTAACTTTTTCGAGCATTTCGGCCGGAATAGCCCGAATTTCTTCGGAAATGTTGTCTTCCAAAGCTGGAATAGTTGCTGGCTTATTTGTGTAGACTTTAGACTTGACGTAGCCCCACAAAAAATAGTCTAAAGGCGTCAAATCGCATGATCTTGGTGGCCAACTTACCGGTCCATTCCTTGAGATGAATTGTTCTCCGAAGTTTTCCCTCAAAATGGCCATAGAATCGCGAGCTGTGTGGCATGTAGCGCCATCTTGTTGAAACCACATGTCAACCAAGTTCAGTTCTTCCATTTTTGGCAACAAAAAGTTTGTTAGCATTGAACGATAGCGATCGCCATTCACCGTAACGTTGCGTCCAACAGCATCTTTGAAAAAATACGGTCCAATGATTCCACCAGCGTACAAACCACACCAAACAGTGCATTTTTCGGGATGCATGGGCAGTTCTTGAACGGCTACTGGTTGCTCTTCACTCCAAATGCGGCAATTTTGCTTATTTACGTAGCCATTCAACCAGAAATGAGCCTCATTGCTGAACAAAATTTGTCGATAAAAAAGCGGATTTTCTGCCAACTTTTCTAGGGCCCATTCACTGAAAATTCGACGTTGTGGCAGATCGTTCCATGTGGTCGAATAACACAAACCCAATTGCTGCGAACGGCGACGAATCGACATTTCACGGTCTTCAGCAACACTCTCAGAAACAGACGCAATATTCTCTTCTGTACGCACTATACGCATTCGTGTGGTTGGTTTAATGTCCAATAAAGTAAACTGAGTGCGAAACTTGGTCACAATCGCATTAATTGTTTGCTCACTTGGTCGATTATGTAGACCATAAATCGGACGTAAAGCGCGAAACACATTTCGAACCGAACACTGATTTTGGTAATAAAATTCAATGATTTGCAAGCGTTGCTCGTTAGTAAGTCTATTCATGATGTCAAATGTCAAAGCATACTGAGCATCTTTCTCTTTGACACCATGTCTGAAATCCCGCGTGATCTGTCAAATACTAATGCATGAAAATCCTAACCTCAAAAAAATCACCCGTTATAAGGTTATGATAATGGTTCAAACATGAAAGGAAAGAGGCTGGTCGCTGGTGTTCAAAACAAAATTAAGTGTCTTGAACCAAGAGCTTATTTTGTTCAGGCTGCTTGCATTCCCTTTTGTTGGTTTTTAATGATTCAGCTTGCTGTTCATTGGAAGCTGTTAAGTTTTTTGACATTGCTCAATGCCTATTTAACTTTGTATCAGGTTCAACAATACGTTGGGACATACATATGTATATACAAAAAATTTCGCTGGTTTGACCTTAAAACCCCTTTCTGAAACCAGATGGGAGTATAGACTAAATGTTTTAAGACCATTAAAAAAAATCTTAGGAGCTATAATATGAAACTCTTATTGAAATATCTAAGGCTGAAAACGTTGAGAATAGAAACATTCAGTCATTAGGAAGTAAAATTTTAGTTTCAAGTTTATATGTTGTATATTAATCTAGTTTGATATTTAAAAAAAAAATAATATAACTAGTAAGTATTTACAAGCTCCGTCTGCTAATTTATCTACTAAATATGCTACTAAAAACTCTTTAGTGGAAATGCGATCAGAAGAACAATTCACTAACGTGCAATCAGCTGAAGCCATAGCTCTAAATCTAGAAATACCATCACAGTTTTCTCAAATAACGTAGGTTTTCGAAACTAAAATTAATAAAAAACTACTTCAGGACCCCAATGAATCAAGAAAGATAAGTTGACTTGTCAATCATGGCTATAAAGAAAGAGCTTGTCAAAGTCATAAGATTATGATGATCTGGTAACTGAGTTTGTTGAAACAGAAGCCCATTTATTTTTATTAAAATAATAATCTTATTATTATTTCCTACACTGAATAAATTAAATATGAATACAAAACTTTTAATTCAACAACAGTTAATGAATTCATTATTTATTTGTATATTTTTATATTTTTGAATTAGTTTTTAAATATTTTTTACTTCAAAAAATATTTTTTTCAGTTTCTAAATTTTTGTGATATATTTTTTGACTTAAGTTTACAATTATTTTTGTATTCTTTAGTTACTATTATTTTTGTGATATATTTTCGATTTCTTAGTTTTCAATAAAAATCATATTTATTTTAATTGAATATAAGTATTATCTAGGGATAGGCCTTTGGGGATACCTCGTTAAAAAAAACGCATTGTAAAGGGTACCCCTTGGGTAATGAGGAAATGACTTTTTCCGCCAATCTAATCCAAATGAGGGGCGCCACTGATAAAGCTTGCGCAGGGCTCTAATTTAGCTCGGGCCGGTCCTGTCTGTTGGACTACAGCCTTAACGGCTCGGCTGATTTTCTTTAAACTTGGTAGATATCATTTTGAATTTTTTCCCCTCACATATCTTTTGTTTTTGTTTTTTTTTAAGACCAAAAATATCGGTACCTGATATACGAATTTTTTTATAAATTTTATAAATATTTTTTTTTTCTCAAAAACTGTTTGACAGATTTAAAAAAGAAAGATAGAAGCAAGTTTAATTTAGTTAAAGCTAATAAATGGTTGAAAAAAATTTTCCCAAAAATGGTTACTAAGCGTCCTCCCCATGGAACCATTTTTTTGTTTTGGATTTTCTCTAAGACGGTGCAAGCGATTTTGATAATTTTTTTTTGGTAAAGCTCCCTAAAAGTTTGAATAATAATATTGTGTACCTATTCAAATTTAGAGACGACTTTAATATTTGAGTGAAATGACCATTATGTAATGAGCTCTATGTATAAAGTTAGCACTACATGTTATGAACTTAATATTTAAGAGACTAAATTATGAACCATTTATTTAACGGAACCTAAAAAATAAAATGTAGCATGTATGGTCAGTTATATAGAGTCCATTAAATAAAAGTTCATTTCGCTCAAATATTAAAGTCACCTCTTAATTTGATTATTGGTAAGGCCCAACATTTCGAAAATCAAATGTGAAATTTTTCTTAAACTTGACAAATAAAAGTTTATCAATATATTCTACAAGACGTGGGAAAAAAAATTGATTTTATCTAAAAATGTTAAAATACGATTTTTGAAAACCATCAAAAATCGTATTTTTCACGAAAACGGCGCGCGGCGCCTAGAATTTTGATAAAATGTTTTTTCTTTCAATTAATTTTTATGATCTTTAATTTAATTAAAAAAATTGAAATTAAGATATTACAGCCATATTTACCATAGAACCATTTTGTCTAATTTTAAATTTCTCACTATCGACTCAACGGATCTTAATGAAATTTTTATAAAGTTTTAAGAACATTGCATTTCAAAACTTGAATTTTTGTAATAAGTCTTTTTTTTGGGAAATTTGATATCTCAAAAAACGGCTAAATATTTTATTTGAAAATTTAATTTTTGTTCGTACAGTTTTAAATCTTTAAGTTGACGTACCAAATTTTTTTCTTAAAAATCTTTTAAGAATTTTGTATACAAAAGCTTATTTTTTTTAAAGAACCACTACAACGACTTATAATTTTTGTTGTTGCATATTTTGCATAGCGTTCTGTTCTTACCTCTTACTACTAAAAGAATTTAAAAAATTAATTTTATCCATATGAACAATTTTCTCTAATTACATTCGTTTTTAAAATTCCTTTAGTATATTACATAGGAGGAAGTTCATGCGACACAGTCGTGCATTTTATTTTTATTAGGTGTTGATACTATAAGGAAAATAGTCTTTCTTAAAATCATAAGTTCCTCAGCTTTGAGGGTAAAACGAAAGAATGGAGAATGAATTTTGAGTCGAAATTATTAAAATTTTCTACCGAAATTCGGAGTCAGTGGCCTCAACGTTGGGAGCGGTAGGTCCAATTTATGGTCGTCATAATCGTCCTAGCAGATCAACAATTGAGGGTCTAGTGGAAATATTTGAATCCACAGGCACACTACAAAATGTTCTCGTGCCAGTGAGTCAAAGAAGTGCCTGTAGTGTCGAGAATATTGCTGCCGCTGAGGCTTCAGTTGCAGAAAGCCCAAATGTGTCTTTCACACGTCGTTCTCAAGCGTTGGGCATCTCTGTGACGTCGTTGTGGCGAATTTTGCGAAAAGATCTTGGCCTACATCCTTACAAGATTAAATTGACGCAAGAACTGAAGCCGCTTGAACACCAGAAGCGCCGTATGTTCGTGAATTGGGCTGAGCAACAACTTGAAAATGATTCGGATTTTCATCGAAAAATCATATTCAGCGGTGAGGCTCATTTCTGGCTGAATGGCTTCGTCAATAAACAAAATATGCGGTATTGGTCAGGCATAAATCCACACGTACTCCATGAGTCGTCATTGCATCCCGAAAAAATTACGGTTTGGTGTGGTTTATGGGCCGGCGGCTTCATTAGGCCGTACTTCTTCCGTGATGATCAAGACCGGCACGTTACTGTGAATGGGGATCATTACCGTTCAATGATAACCGAATATTTTTGGCCCCAATTGGATGATATGGACTTGGAGGACATGTGGTTCCAACAAGACGGCGCCACAAGCCACACAGCGAATGTCATAATCAATTTATTTTAAACCAAGTTTGGAGAACGTGTTATCTCACGAAATGGTCCAGTCGCTTGGCCGCCTCGGTCGTGAGATTTGACGCCGTTAGACTATTTCCTGTGGGGCTACGTCAAGTCTATGGTCTATGCCAACATGCAAGTGACGATTGATGAACTTCGTACGAATATCGAACGTGAAATTGGAGCAGTATCGGCCGATTTATGCTTGAAAACCGTCGAAAATTGGGTTCAGCGTCTGGACACTGGACTTCTGCAAGCGAGTTCCATACATAATGGCATCGAACGTACTTTCACAGAAATAAAGAATTTCATTGATATCCAAAACCTTTTTTGTTTTATTTAAAAAAAACTTTTGTAGCGCTCTTATTGAAAAACCCGATATTTATGATATTTGCATCAGCTTGAGCAGTGCTAATGGTCGTTGGCTCGTGTGGTGATGAAGGGTTGGATATAGATCATTGTTGATTGCTGTCTGGTCTTTTGGTTGCTTCAACCTCTGTTGTGCTGCGTCCGTGTAACATCATAGAAGTTTTTGAAGCTGTCTTCTCCAGCTACCTTACCTGGCGGTGGCGCTGAAATTAGCGCAGAAGATACAAAACAAGTAGTAAAAATGAGAATATTTTGTTATTAATTTTAGCAGAGACAAATCTAACAAGTACTATCGCTATGCTTAAGATGTCGCCCCAATCGTTCGTCTTCATGAGAGTACTATAAGTTTTATATATGTACAAAGATAATACTATCTAGAAGACAGTCTCAACCTTTTTTTATTGATCGGATTCAGCGGCTCTATTGGCGTAGGGCCGCCAGCTATCTAATGCTCTTACGAGCCCTTTTCTGGCTTTGTTAACTGACATTATTTTCCCTATTGCTCGTTGATGTCAGAGACCTTAATTGAATGAATTCGAATGACCACTGAATTTCAACACTCCAGTATATAAGGTCATATTGAAGTCACATACAAAAATTTAAAACTGCCATAAACACCGGCAACAATAAGCGACCATTAATTCTTCTGCAATCACCCTCTACGGAGTATATACATAGACCTTCAAGTTGAAGCTTTAAATTGAAAATCAAATAAGATCTTTTTTTAATCTTTTTAATCCTCTATATACATTATGTGTATGTTTTTATATCTCTAATCCATTTCATCGATTGCAAAGAAATTTACAACACATAAATTCCCACAATAACCACTGCTGGTTAACATTAGAAATATTTAATCGAAAAGTTGACTAAAACTGGCATCGCTGATACTGAGGTTATAAGATGGTGAACCAGTTCACTCACTTCACTTGCAGGAGGTACTTTTCATCTAATTCGTTTGTGAACTACAAAAATACGTTGTGCACACGAAAAGTCTTATTCTAATAATCCTTCTTAAACTCTCTAAAATTCTACTCGTTATCATCATCATCATCGGCTCGACAACCGGGTTCCGGTCCTGGCCTCTTTCAACAAGTCTCTCCACCTATCCCGGTCTCTAGCCGACGCCATCCAGTTGCGCACCCCAAGGCTTCGGGCGTCCTGGTCTACGCCATCTCTCCAGCGCAAGCATGGTCTACCACGCTGTCGTCTACCATAGAATGTACCACAAAGAACTTTCCGAGCAGGTTCCTCTTCGCTCATGCGAGCTAGGTGCCCTGCCCACCGGAGTCTACCGAGCTTAATTTTTGTCACGATATCTGCTTCTAGGTAGATTGCGTACAATTCATGATTGTACCGTCTCCGGAATCGTCCTTCCTCACATACGGGGCCAACAATTCTCCTTAAGACTTTTCTCTCGAACGCAGCTAAGAGGTCGGAGTGCCTTTTGCTAAGCACCCAAGTCTCGGATCCATATGTGAGTACTGGCAGGACCATGGTCCTGTACAGCAGCAGTTTTGAAGTTATGGTGAGATTTCTGGATTTGAAAAGCTTTGACAGACTATAGTAGGCTCTGTTGGATTTGAGAAGCCGCCCGCGTATTTCTTCTTCTATATTGTTATCGGCTGCTACTATTGACCCAAGGTATTTAAAGGATTGCACCACTTCAAATTCGTGCTCCGCTACCTTGATTGTTTGACCAACTGTTCCTCTCGCATTCGACGCCACCATGTACTTTGTTTTACCTTCACTAATGTGCAGCCCCAGATTTTGTGCCGCCTGCTCGATCTGGATGAAGGAATCGTGTACAGCTTGTTCGGTTCTTCCGATGATGTCGATGTCGTCTGCGTAAGCCAGTAACTGGCTGGACCTGTTGACGATGGTCCCTCTTGTTGCCGTGCCAGAGTCACGGATTGCTTTCTCCAACGCCAGGTTGAAGAGGAGGCAGGCCAAACCGTCCCCTTGTCGGAGTCCATTAAAGATGTTGATTGGTCTGGATAGCAATCCGGCTATTTTTACTTGGCTTGTTACGTTGGTCATGGTCAACCTACATAGTCGTGTCAATTTATTTGGGATGCCGAATTCTCTCATGGCTTTGTAAAGTTCTACCCTGGCTATGCTATCATAGGCGGCCTTAAAGTCTATAAACAGATGGTATGTTGGGATGTTAAATTCTAGACATTTTTCCATCGCCTGCCTAAGGGTAAAGATCTGATCAGTTGTTGATTTGCCTGGAATGAAACCACACTGATATTGTCCGATGACGGTTTTAGCGTATGGGGTTATCCGGTCTTGTAGGATAGAGGAGAGTATCTTATAGGCGGTACTCAACAACGTGATACCTCTATAATTGCTGCACGTTGTGACATCTCCCTTCTTATGTATGGGGCATATTATGCCTTTTCGCCAGTCTTCTGGCATTTCTTCCTGCTCCCATACGTGCACTATAATATCATGAATTGCTTCACGTAAGGCTGGCCCGCCGTGATGAAATAATTCGGCTGGTATGCCATCGGCTCCCGGGGATTTGTTCTGTTTAAGCCGGCCTATAGCCTTCTCAACCTCTTCTATGCTTGGTGGCGGCAACATAGGGTATTCTTCTTGAAGTAGTGGAGCCTCCACTTCTGCAGTGAGCTGACCATTTAGCAATTCATTGAAGTACACTTCCCATCGCTCCAGTATGCTTTCAGGATCGGTGATCAGATTTCCCTCTCCGTCCTTGCAGTATGTGCAGCGTGGTGTGTACTGCGTCATGTTTCGGGCGGATTGGTAGAACTTCCGCGCCTGGTGCGGACCTCGCTCTCGGCTGTTTTCTATTTCACAGATTAGGTTCTTCTCCCAGGCTGATTTCTTTTGTCTGTGAAGCCGTTTTTCTGTTCTTCTGAGCTCTTTATATTCCTCTTCGCGTGCCCGCGTTCTATGAGATTGTTGCATTGCTCGTTACGCAACATTCTTACGTTCAGTCGCTAGCTTGCATTCATCATCAAACCAGTCGTTCCGATTTTTACGACTGCTGCCTAAGATGGAGTTGGCAGTACTAATGACAGTATTTTTAAGACGTGTCCACTTTTCATTTACGCCCAGCATACTGGCTCCAGGACTTACTCTCCCTAAGTCAGGTGTTTCTAGGGCGAGTCCTAACGCATTACCAAAGGTGTTACTGGTGTTTTCATTGCGCAGGGCAGCCGTGTTGATTCGAACCTGATCGGCGGATGCAATGCGTCTTCGCAAGGCAATCCGCCCTCGGAAAACCATACCAACAAGATAGTGATCCGAGTCGATATTGGCACCTCGGTACGTTCGTACCGTCATCAAGTTCGAGTAGTGGCGACGGTCTATCAACACGTGGTCTATTTGGTTACGAGTGACTCCATCAGGTGATACCCAGGTGGCTTTGTAGATATCTTTACGCGGGAACCTGGTACTCGCAACGACCATGTTTTTCGATGCTGCCAATTCTAAGACTCGAAGTCCATTGTCATTAGTGTTCTCATGCAAACTATGGGTGCCTGCGTAATGCCTGAATACCGGCTCCCGACCTATTTTTGCGTTCAAATCCCCAAGGATGATTTTAACATCATACCTTGGACAGGCATTGAGGGCCCTCTCGACTTGTTCGTAGTAAGTCTCTTTTTCTTCGTCTGAGGACTCCTCCGTAGGTCCGTGAACGTTAATGAGGCTGATGTTCGTAAATTTGCCTCGCACGCGAAGGGTGCATAGCCTTTCGCTTATAGCGTTAAAGCCGATGATAGTAGACTTCATTTTTTCGCTGACTAGGAAGCCTACCCCGAGCACATGGTGTTTTGTATGACAGCTGTAGTATATGTCATATTCTTTCTTCTGTAAAACACCATTCCCTGTCCATCTGATTTCTTGAAGAGCTGTTATGTCAGCTTTATACTTTGACAGGGCATCGGCTAGCTGCTGAGCAGCTCGAGCTCTATAGAGCGATCGTACGTTCCATAAGAAAATTCGTAAATCGTTATTCCCTACTCGTTGGCAGAGTTAAATAAAGGTAATTTCCTAGCTTTAATGCTTCTATTTAATACTTGGGAGACTTCAGGAACCCCAAAACCTCCGAGCTTCAAGCTTACTCCTAAGTTGCTCTAGCTACACCAATGCTTAGAAAATATTTTTTAAACTTTGTTAAACCTTGGACTAAATCGGTAGTACCACTTGGTATAATGGTTAGTGCGTTGGACTGTCATGCAAAAGGTCTCGAGTTCGATTCTCAGCCGCTGCAAATTTTTTTTCAGGGGTGTACTGCCTCTTGCGAGAAATTGACAAATTCTCCAAAAGTATCTCTTGTCATGGAAAGTGCTGCTCATTAGCCGTTCGGAATCGGCAGAAAATTGTAACACGGTAACACGCACACAGGAATGGTTGAGAGTTGTAAGTCACTAGGTCCTGGTTCACTCCGAGCTGTTGCACCACCAAATTTATTTATTTATTCAAATCGGTCCTTTCATCTAGATTGACTGCGAAGTGACATAATGTTTGTTTGTAAAAATATCAATTCGCCGGACATTGAATGGAAAAAGTCCACTGTTTGCGAATTTTATTTTGTTTTTCTTCCCTTATTGGATTTTATTTTTGAATGAATTGTTGTCAGTTCAAGGCCACAAGGGAATGAGACTTTTGAATCTGCCTGACTGCGTGTAAGCTTGCATGAACATATTTTTTTGGTCATTTTCTACATGAATCATTGAAGAAGCTTCCTTTGGATAATAATGCTGCCATTTTACATACATACATATATGTGTTCCCAAGGATGATCCATTGTAAAGGACGATGATGCAACGAAATGCTGGATTTCCAATAAAGGTTGGTACATAAATATTCCGGTGCCGTGAATCTTGTTCCCACCTGACGGCCTTTGATCTAATCCACTTTGCTCCATAACGCTCAAGTAGGATTTCGTTCCAAAAAATAAATTTTTCAGACATGCAATGTTGACAACAAAAAAAAACGAACGAACGGTTTATCAGGTTGAACGAAAGGTACCTCTCAATACTAGTATGATTAGCCATATAGGAAATACCTGCTTTTGACGGTGGGTATCTCTATGGAACTCTTCTGCCTTACCGCTTAGAGCGTGGGTGGGTTTAGAGTTTAGTGGATGTTTTTTCTCATGTTGACGAGAGATTAGCACATAAAATCAGCGCAATATAAATCCCTAAGGGCCATGGGCAAAATAACTCATACTCGACTTTTTTGACAACCATTTCCACAAAAGCTCATTCAATCAAAAAGCATGGAGTAGATTGAAGTCGTAAATCTACCAAAACTATGACGAAAGTGGCTTCAATGATGATAAGGAACTCTTTTTCGAAGCTGCAATAAGGGAGATGACGAAAGTTTGTGTGTGTGTTTGTGCGACTGAAAAATAATTTCAAGGACTTTTTGTGTGACGTTTTAGCACAAAATACCAAATGAAACTTGTGATTTGTCAAATTGTATTGCTTAACTCTTTCAATAGAAACAATGTGTTAGGGCAACTTCCATTCTGGTTGATAAAATATTGTGATGGGAACTAGGAAGCTTCAGAGGGGTTGTGAGTTTCCCTAAGGGAAAACAACTTTGAAACTAATATCGGAAGAAAAGTGTTGGTAAAAAATGAAAATTAAATAAATCCGAAGAAGGTTTCACCCTAGCTCCCTTTGTGGGGTTTTGTGGATTGTATACAGTTGTGTACTATAGGTGTCCTTATATGAATCTATGTATGTTGTGCTCAAATACAAAAAAAAAGAAACATGACTAGGATAAATGTGGGTGTTGTTTGAATGCGTTGGAGGAGGCTCTGAATTTAGGTTAGCAATTTGCATATCAAAGAAAAAGTTTTCTTGTTTTGAATTTAGTACAAACACTGAGAGAAGAGTTAATTTATTCCTATTGCTGTATGGAGACGCAATCTTGGCTAAAGGAATAAAGTAAGCCCGTCGTAATAGTACCTATCCTTATCTAGTTTGGGGGCGAGTATGTGTGTTGGAGAGAGAGACACTATTTTAAATGAAGAAGTGATTTAATTTTGCTCAGGAGATGAAGAATAAATGTATATTTTAGAAAAATTCCCACAAACAAAAAATAAATGGTGTAAAAAGGAGGGAAGGCAAGGACATTTTACGGAAACATGAAAATCCCATGCATGTGTAGTTGGTATGAACTTCTACATTGTGGGTGTTTTGATTAAATTTGATATTCAAAATTGGGATAACTAGACTTTTGACTTTGCTGTTTTCCAATTCTTCTGCCAAATATTTTCGTTGAATTGGATTGAACATGAATTTTGTTTATCTATTTTTTGATAGTAAAAAGGATAGGTAGAGCCACATACGGGCTTGTAAATTCTCAACTCTTAATTGGATGACTGAAATCTTGAAGGAAATCGAGCAGGAAAGCAAACTGATTTCGATAGGGTTGAGTTTTTTTATCTCTTAACCGTATCATCTATTTTATATTTAAATTCGTCGAAAGTGCTATAAGTTATTCTTTTTATTGTTTCTAAAATATCAATTTCACAAAAAATGTAAAAATTCCATTTTTACAACATGGCATTTGAAGTAAAAAATAAATTAGAGGCACAAGAGCTAAGAAACCTGAACTCAATAAATAATAAATAGATAAAAGGCAAATTGCTTGTATATATAAATTTAGTGACATACTCGTACGACTCGTAACCATTCATGTTTGCATGTTGCCGGCAGGAATGGAGGGGACTTTCAGTTTTCTACAGATTCTGAAGGGCTAAGAAGTACTTTTCATGACTAGGAGAATTTGTCAAGAAGCGGAACTACTGAAAACCATTTTTGCAGCCAGTTGCAATCGAACTCTGATCTTTGCAATGACAATCCAACGCACTAACCATTATGTCAAAAATAAAATACACCACTGGATCAAAAGAAATCGCTTTTATGTTTAAGACATTAGAATCTTAAAAATAGTCTACATATGAAGGAATGGATATTATTACCTAGAAAAAAATGAGAACTAGTGATATTTTTTTTTGAATCTAAAGTAACTCCCTTAATTTATGGAGGATAGTTAAAGGATGTCATCTGACATCTCATGAAATATGAATTTATGCAATAAAAGAAATAAAAATGATTGGAGCATTTTCTTAAAAAAAAATAATTTTTATATAAACAAATTTTTTGAAAGATTTAAAAAATAAAGTGCACGGTTGGGTCGCACGAACTTGCTCTTATGTAAAAGACTAAGAATTTCAAAAATGAGTGTTATTAGAGAAAACTATTTAAAAGCAAATGATTATTTTCTTAAACTATTTTAGTAGCTAGAGATAAAAACAGAATGTCCGGTTATTTCTGAAGCAAATATGAATTTATGCAAGAACAGAAATTTAAGTCGTTGTTGCGGTTTCTTAAAAAAAAAATGAGCTTTCGTAATAAAACATTTTGAAGAAAATACTTTGGTACGCCAACTTTAAATCTTTATTATTGTACGAAAAAAAAATTAAATTTCAAAAACAAATATTGACACGTTTTTGAGATATTAATTTTTCAAAAATTCAAAAAAATATTTTTCTTAAGTTTAGAAATGCAATGTTTTTCAAACTTTTTAGAATCTTTTCCATACAAAAATTTCATAAATTTCCGTTTTGCTGATTATGAGATTTATGGTAGGTTCTTTCAGTAATATCTTAATTTAAAAATTATTTTTATTAAATTATAGATCGTAATTCTTTGGAATCGAAAGAAAAGTATAATTATTTTTGAATACCATTTTTTAATTTTTGTATGGTGTGTACCGTTATTTTTAAGTAAAATAATTTTTTTCTCACTTCTTGTAGGTTGTATTAAGAAACTTGCACAAAAAAAAAATAACCTAAATGAAATCGTGTGATTTTATTTAATCTGTGGAACAGTTTTTAAGAAAAAAAAAATATCTTAAAAAATAAAAAAAAAATAAACAAACGTGTGGGGGGGGCGGTTTAAAAACCACATCTACCTAGTTTAACGAAAATCGGCCGAGCTGGTTTGGCTGTAGTCGAACAGACAGACGGACAGAATTAAGAGACCCACTTTTTTGGTCTTCGCTATCATCGTAATGTCAACTTTGATCAAAATCTCGAGTTCGATTTTTTTACGAATGCATAACTTGCTTTATAGTACTTATAAGTAGCAAGTAACAATTTGTACACCAGTTTGCCTAAAATGCGCAAACGAAAATGAATTTTTAAAAAAACATGCTGTACATATGTATAAATATTTAATTCAAAAATTAATTAAGTTTAATTTAGTATCAAAATTCTGGAAATCATTTTCGAGAAAATACAATTTTCCATGATTTTTTTATAGATACCTATGAAAAAGACCCTTATGCACTAAACTTAGACAACGGCAATATAGAATCTTTTAGCAACATTTTAACCCATTTCCATCGGCTACCAGTTCCAGGTGTGGTAGGAACTTGAAATTTCACACACTGTCTATTTGGACAGTTGGAAAAGCTTTTAGTTTCCCGGAAAACTCACGTTGCGTTTTCGCAACATCCGCCGAATGTATAGTAGCAAAATCTTTGGAATTTTTTTTTTTTTTTGGATATGGAGTTTAAATCAACTTTATTCAATTATTTGTTTGATAAAGCGTACTAAAACAGAAAATAAGTTAATAATGAATTATAATTAAAAAAAAATTAACGTTATATGGACGTAGCTATGTATGCTCATAAAATATTAGTTCTTGTATGGTATCCATTAGATTTCTCTATTACACGGATAATGAAATACATGGATAGACGTGAATTTATTGGACCGGGATTTGAATCCGTGTAATTATAATTACACGTGTTATTTTAATAACACGTATAATTAAATACACGTGCATCCGTGCACTTAATTATACGTGTTACTTAAATATCCGTTACCATTTCTAGCGTTAAGTTAGTCGAAGTTAGTAAACTAGGGATACTAAATTGGTAATTTATAAGAGAAATATAAACTAAAATTTAAAAAGGAATACTTCACAATTTAGAATACGACTCAAGCTTTGCACGTTTGCAGTGAACACTCAACTGTTACTAACCGTCTCATTAAACAAAAGCTTACGTACAACGGGTGAATATTAACGAAAATAATTTAAGTATTTTAAGTATGTTGCTGTTGTTTTGCACTTGATAACGGTCTAGGTATACCTAGTTGTTCAATTATTACTAATTACGTATAAAATGTGAGATAAAATAGCAAATGTAAGACCAGTGCCGGATTAGCCACGAAGCAAGAGTAGCAAATGCTACGGGCCCCGCGCATTTAGGGGCCCCGCGCACCAACGTTTTCTGACCATAAAAAAGTATTATTTATATATTAGATTTAGTTACAATTACTATGAAGAAAATATTTGCACCAAAATGATCAACTAAAATTTTATTTTTCTATCTGCTGGTCATACCAAAAATCATGTTTCGCACCGCACTACACGCAAATTGGACAACGGTATGAAATGCAGGTGTTTATTGTCACCATTGATAACGTACTCACTGCTTTAGGTAAACGTATGAACAGAACAGTTATCATAAAACTACTGGCATTTTCGGAATATTCCGAGAGCTAAAATCTCTTCCTGATTCAAAATAGCTATTTTGGCCTTTAGTCCAGTCCACAAAAATTGGCGTTTCGTCCGGGTGATCGCACATGGACTCATCAGTTGACTGTGAGGACCTTGTCAATACGCAATTTTTATTAAATTCAGTTCATCTTACATCGATTTTTTGACAAAAATCCAATGTGAACTATATCCAACCAAGATTAAAATTGTAATCATTAACGTTGGAATATTTTGCTATTTTGAATCAATAATTCAACAAGTCCATTAATAGTGAAGTCTTCTACCTGACTGATTTATTTCAGTAGTATATAGAATTTGTATTATAAAAACCTTCATATAGAATCAAAGCTGAGCCACGGGCAAAATATTCCAACTTTAATGAGTACAATTTTAATCTTGGTTGGATATAGTTCACATTGGATTTTTGTCAAAAAATCGATGTAAGATGAACTGAATTTAATAAAAATTGCGTATTGACAAGATCCTCACAGTCAACTGATGAGTCTATGTGCTATCACTCGGACGAAACGCCAATTTTTGTGGACTAAAGGCCATAAAAGCTATTTTGAATCAATAATTCAATAAGTCCATTAATAGTGCTGTCTTCTGCTTGGCTGATTTATTTCAGTCGTATATAGAATTTGTATTATAAAAACGTTCATATAAAATCTCTTCCACCAGAAGAAATTTTGAAAAAATCTGCAACCATAGTAAGTGCTTACGCAGATGGAGGACAGTCTGAGCAACGAATTAGTGTAGTTCGCTTCAATGCTCAATTCTGATGTGGCTGGTATTATTGACAGCAGGAATCTTGAGGCTCTGGAAATGCAGGTTTACAAGCTGTTGATAAATAACTTTTTACAATCTTGTTTCCCGAACGTTGAAATTGCTTTGCGCATTTATTTGTCTCTCATGATCACCAACTGCAGAGGTGAACGATCTTTCTCAACATTAAAACGTGTTAAAAATGAATTGAGCCAACAACGTCTTAATCACCTCACTTTAATGAATTTTGAACATGATTTACTCCGAGAAGTCGATATCAACAGCATTATTTATAAATTTTCCCAAATTAAATCAAGAAAAGTTTTGTTTTATTTAATAGATACCATAAACTTGATAAGTACCTAACCTAAAACAGTCTAAGGGCCCCTTAATAGAATTTGCTACAGGCCCCGCGCTGGCTTAATGCGGCACTGTGAAAGACCAATTATAATTTCAGCCTCATCCGTGTACTAAGGATTCGTTTACACGGATAATAAAGTGAAAAATTACACGTGTTTTAAGAACACGGATTTTAAGTTGGTATATATTTCCTACACGGATTCCGTGTACACGTGTTTCTTAAATACACGTTCAAAAACGTAGGCTCTAGTATCCATCAAAGCATTTTGAATGGAACTCTTCCGACGGCGAAAACTGTTTTCTGTTTTGATGACAGCGTGTTTCATGTCATCGAAACGAACAACTTCATTAGGGTTTCTCTATAAAAAATAAGTAATATAAATTACCTATTGCGAAATAACCCAGTGTAGATAGAAGACACATAAGTTTATGTTGTGGGCTGCATAAAGATAAGGAAGTAATATCTGCAGCGGATGTGACCGGTGCAGGGAAATAAGTCCACGGGAACTAAGTCCACTGAGGGACTCAGTTCTCACTTAATGGGAACGAAATCCACTTTACTAAAGTGGTCTTTGTTCCCATTAAGTGAGAACTCAGTCCACTTTCTTATGGGGAATAAGTACACACTCGAAAGTATAAAGTGGGAATGAATTTCCAACAATAAAAACTTATTGATTTTATGTTGGTTATTTTCCAGATTCTTTAAATGCTAAAGAAACTTTGCATTCACCCAACCTCGCACCTACCCCAAATCCTATAGTGTTCACAAGCTGCGGGTTGCTGGTTACATACCTCAATGTTTATACGTGTCATTCCCATGGCTTAACATGGGAATTTATTTCACATTCAAAGGGAACTAAAACTCACAGTTTTTTGTAACGAATTTCCCACCTTGCATGGGAACAAAGACAACTTTAGTGAAGTGGATTTCGTTCCCATTTAGTGAGAACTGAGTACCTCAGTGGACTTAGTTCCCGTGGACTTATTTCCCTGCACCATGCTGACCTGGTTTATCGACTTTTGAAAGTAACTCCAGTACAACGTTTTCGCCCAAACCAAAATCTGAGGAAATTGAAATTGATGCACCACCATACGGTATAAATTAGAACAGCTATTTTTCATGTGAGCACAAGTTCCAATATTTATACCCAAAGCGTTTTTTTCCTTTTATGAACATTTTGGCCGAATGTCTTCCATAATAAGGAATCATCTACTCACCTATAGAAAGATGATGGGCGAATATCACAAATTGCATAAATTTTGCGTTTAGCAATTTGTTCAGGTCGGAAGTCTTAGCAAACTTGTAGCCGAAATCGATTTTACGGTTATCACAGACATGTAAATATGCTTTTATAGTTTTGAATCGATCTCTAGCCCTTGATATTTTTTATCACATCATATCACGCAGCGAATAACGGGTTTATTAGACTTATAAAGATCCAACTGGGGAACTGTATGTATTCCCAAAAAAAAAAATTAATGAATTTGCGAATTTCATTGAAATTTGTTTTGAAAGTTGGATTATCTTACAATATTGGAAGAACAGATATGATAAATATTGTAAGCTTACCGATTTTGTCATACATTAATCGTATCTTGTCATTTGATACGTCTCTTGGAACTTTCAAAAATTCTTAAATTCAATTCAACCACTTTGGCATGTCATATACTAGAAACATGGTGGAGGCGATATTTTTAGATGTTGATGCACTGTTAGGCTAGGTTAGGTAAGTGGGCTGACAGTTGATCTTGTTATTGTCACACTTAGATCAATGTAGATCCATTGTGATACCCTAGGGTTTGCGACCCCTTTTATTGAAACCTATGATAATCCTATGTCGATCAAGCCCGTTAAGGGTATAGATGGGTTAGAGCAAGCTTTAGCCTGAAATTTCAGAGGGTATTTCTAAAGTGTTTGAAATTTCCTACGTCACATAATAGCCTGGCTAGGGAGAGGTATACGCCTTCTCGGATGGTATTCCTTTTCTTTACCTTCACTTGAACAATCATTCCCCCACCAGACCCGTAGGAGCATGTGGCTCCTTGCAACGCCTGGTAGATGAGTTTGAAAAGTCAGTTTTGGTGTATATGTTCGTTTGTTTGGTCGTAAGTTAAGTCGAAGAGGTTGCTTCCAAACCAAAGAGGATTTTACCAATCTTAGGTAGATGTGGCCCCATCGACCCGCTGATGCTCGTGCTTAACGTAGGAGTGGCAACCGCAGCGCAGGTGTATAGGCGAGGTGCCAATTCTCCGTTGGTGTCGCTCTCACAAGAAACACGTGCGTCGGTCATTTACGTTCGTACTACACTGTCGTACTGTAGTTGAAGGCGGTTTTCATAGATCAGGAATTCTCAAGCCATTTGGTATCATTAACGAATTTTAACATGATTTTGCTTGGAATGTCAGAGAGCTCCTCTAAGTGTTGAAGAAGTGCCTCCCTAGATGTCTGTTTCTTAGATGATATAGCGCAGGGCAGTGACACAGGTAGTGAGGAGTGTCCTCATGTATCTCTTCGTCACCGCATCCTCTGCATGAGTCGTCCATACTGAGTTTCATCTTTTTCTTGTGATAACCGAGTTGGTTGTGACCTGTGATAATGCTCACGAGAAGAGAGAGGGACTTTTTATTCAGTTGGATGATAATTTCGGTCTTTTGTTTGCTGAAACTAGGCCATAATTTTTTGGTTGTAAGACAGGAATCGAGAGACATCCATCTCTTGTTTGCTAAGGCTAGAATTTTACTCTTGATTACCTGTTTAAGATTGCAGAGTGGGATTTGAATCTTCATCATTTGAATCATATTTTTCCTGTGGCTTTTTAGCACTTACATCATCAAAGGTGTATTCTAACTCAATTTCACCTGCTAATTCTTTTGGAAACATATTTCCATCTTCCAAAAGTTGCACATTACCATCGATTTCTTCGTTAACACTCACAGCATCATTTTTAGGTGGGAAAATTATAACTTTTGTTTCAACTGCATCATCTAAATTCAACTTGATTTCGTCTTCATCAACAACTCTTCACGTTCTTTGGCATTTAAAAATCTTTTGTGATACATAATTTTTGTTTTTCAAGCTTCAAACACGGAGAAATTTTTAAAAGATAACTTTCACTCAAAAATCGTGGCTTATAAGTAAAAAATAAATCAAATTCAAAAAACTGATATTTTGGATTTTTCCAATACACCACGCATTTATGATTTATTGGTTTATTTTTTTTAGGAAAAAAAAATGCATTTCCTGTGGGTTCTCTTATAAGGACCATGCTCATAAGAAAAATGATCTACGCTTTGAGGTTTCTTATAACCAGTGTGTACTGTCCAATTATTTCTAAGAATGTGGTTCAAATATTGCTGTTGAATGATTTTCGGTTCTTTTTTTTCTAAGAATTTTTTTTTATCAAGCACACACTATTTCAAAGAAACCACTTTTATGTGCAGTGAAAACTCAACAAATACATTTTTTTTCTTTTGGGTAAAAATGCTACTACTTTTGGCGGATGTTGCGATAACGCAACGTGTAGGACTTTTACCTGACCTACCAAGCAGGCAATTCGTATGAATTGCTTCAAATTTATATTGAAATATAATTTGAACCTTTCTTTAGCAGTTTTTGAAAAAAAAAAATTGAAAAAATATGTCGTTGGGAATTTTTAATCCCTCAAAAAAGCTACCTCAAAATTTCCAAAATTTCGGTTTTTGAAGGTGCTCGAAAAACTAGACAATTGATTAGGTCGATTAGATAATTCAATTAACTTTCAAAATCATTTGTTAGTTCAATAAAATAAATGATCATTTAAGCTAGAGACGCTCAATGTCGTGTTTGTTTATGTATTTTTATTTTTTTTTTTTTATTTTTTCATGTCAAATGTGAAAAAACTTGTACCGACTGAAGTGAAGTTAGTAAGGTGTTTTTAAATTATTTAAATATTAATCGATCACTCCTTTTTAAAAATCCAAAAAATATTTCATCGAAAACTTTTATATACGATTATATTATATTAATTTAGATTTTAAGAAGCTCCCATACAAAATTTTTGATAGAAATCGAAAGACCTATTAAGGGGAGGTTCTCCTTTTTCAGTGTCAAAAATTACACTTTTTCATGATTTTTTTTTTCATGGAAGGAATGATATAATCAATTAAAATTTTTTTGTATTTCTTTATTATCATCTTAATATTAAGTACAAAAAATAATTTTTTCATCAAAAAATACCGGGTCTCGGAACGAGACCACCCCCAAAAAAAGTTGTTCGCTGTTGGCCACTCTAGCTCCTGCAAAAATGATCGAAAATTAAAAAATCAAATTTTTTTATAAAATAAAAGAGTTAAGTTGGAGTCTTGACCAAAATAATTGCTCAGAGTCAAAAATTAAGAAAATGGCGGACGCTTGAATTTTCGTTTTTGTTTGTTTTTTCCACTTTTTTCGCTCTTCTGAAGGCTGTACAAAAAAAAGTTTTTGATATATCAGCCTGATTTTGGTGCAGACTCCAATAAATTTAATAGCTTTAAAACAAAAAAAAATATGACGATTCGTCAAGTAGTTTTAAAGTAATCGTGGCCGACAGTTGTAAAAACGTGGTTTCGAGAAAAACGCGTTTAAATTTTTTTTCGAGTCATGGCTCATGTGTCGACACGTGGTGGTTCATGTCACATGTGTCTAAGTGTCTCGACATGCGTCGACACCTGGTGGCCCATATGGTACCCCAAACATTTCCAAAGGATTGTTCTCTGAAAAACATCATTTTAGGGTCCTTTAATTTAGATTAAATTTAAAATTAATTTTCATATTTTAAACAACCATGAAAAAGTCGGGACAAACCTACATATTTTTATTAACGAATTAACCAGACCATATTACGTATATGGCCGTTTTTCTTTTACTCCCGTGAATTTATTTGAAAAAGTAGGTATTTGAGCTTAGAATGAATGTTCATTCGATGACTGGTATTCTGGTTGATTTAGAACAAAAAATAATGATAAAATTCAAGTTCCGGCAAATTGACAACAAAAATTGATTTTTCGTGACATGCGAAACCATAGGGTGCTGAAGCAGCAACTTATCCGATCAAGGGATCATACGGCCACTGTGCACCATAAACCACCGTGGTACAGAAGTAACCGAAGTTCGTTCTAGCACTATCTTGTCACCTTGAGAAAAGAGATAAAGTCTTTGTTCTTCACTTCGGAAAGTTCGTCAATGTCGTCCAAAAATGCCTTTTCCAATACGGTAATTTTGGCGGGAGCAGTGTGCTGCCGAGAATATGGAGGACTGTATCCTTTTCCCGCTGGTCCCCACAGCTATGACAGTGAGTGTTGTGATGAATGCCTAACTTTGCTGCATGCTTTCCAATGGGCCAGTTTCCTCTACAGGTACGAGTATCTACGATCCTGGCTATGTCTTGCCTGGGTCTGCCTATCAGATCAAGTGTTCTGGTTTTATTATACGTGTGCCAAATCGTCCTAGATATAATGTAGTAAGTTTAACTATTCCACCTGCAGTTTTATCCGTTAAGGAAAAATGAGAGAACATTGCCCTTCATAGCTTCGAGCGGAATATGTTGATTCTTTCCGTAAGTAAGCTATGAAAGGCTGATACTTGCCTGGCCAGTTCGTCTGCCTTTTCATTCCCATAAATGCCACAATGTCTCGGTACCCAGGTAAGAGCGACACTATTGTTAATATTCAGGATCGAAATTTCATTTCGGCATTCGAGGATTATAAATGGAAATGTGATTTTCTTGAACAATATCTTAGTAGTCCGACAAAAAAAAAAAAAATTTAGAGGATGATATACTAGAATTAATGGCTTTGTTTTTGATCTTGTTTGAGTAACCTGCGAGCTTTCCTAATGTCTAGTAATTCAGTATAATAAGTATATGATGTCTTTGTTCATGATTGCTTGATTTCTGACAAAATTGAAATTGCTATCGGGTTAAGCGTCCATTTTTTCGAAGATTTTACATAATTCTGATGTTTTTTCAGGCAACCATGTCAGCTCAACCAATAGCTGTTCTTTTAATTCATATACATCATCTCAAAATTGAAGTTTTGTGCTTAAGCCTATAACCAGTCTCGAAATCTTTAAAATAATTTAAAAAATCAAATTCTTCTAGAATTGATGGTACTCGTATTTAAAAGCTCTGATTGAAAAATAAAGGTTGTTTTGGGAATAGTTAAAGGCGCACATTTTTAACAGAAGTGAGTTTTATGGAGATTTTTGGGTACCTTCAACTGTTTCAATGTCCTGCCGCTTTTAAAAACAGGAATGCTAATACTTTTGAAGGCACCGTTGTCGAATCAATCAACTGTTAACTGTTCTGATGACCTCGTCCAATACTTTGTCAAACATTTTCAACCTTGCAATGCTGCTTTTCATAGACACTCAAGCTTATAAGTTCCGCAATTTAAGCCTCGATTGGTACCACTTGGAGAATATAAGCACATTTGACGTGTAGTTATCGTTACATCATTGGACATCGCCAAGACGATGCCAATCAGTGATGACCTGTTTCCTACAACACTCCAGCACTCATCTCCATATCTAAAAAAATGTAATATAATCGGTGCCAATAATAATCAGACCTTCAAATTTCCGCTATCCGCTTCCGTCATAACAGCCCTTGCTCTTGATATGAAAAAAAAATAAGAGACCATAAAATGTTTTTGAGATTAAAGTGCCAAAGTAATAATTTATGAGCTTAATCAATTTTACGTCGTGTGATTTATAATTTCTGTTCTTTTGAAATCCGTTTTTGTTGTGTGGGGAATGTAGGTGGGATGGCGCCCGTCTTTTAAATACCAACCAACTATACATAATGTGTAGAAAAACAAACTCGCACTTGACCTCCTTTCCTATTTCCAAATATATTTCACACGCCCCCTTCGACTCGACATTCATTTCACGTTCGATAAAATGAATATCCTTGAAAATATTTTCATCTCATTGTTATGCATCCCTATTCCCGTCTACATACATATTCATGTGTGACATACATTTGTTTTTTTGTTTTTGTTGTTTATCTTTGCTTTTGTTATTGAATTTTTCCTGCTCTCAGGATTTCGAAGGATAAAACTCAAAGCTAAAGTCCAAATTAAAATTTACTTTACAACATCAACGAGCACAAAACATCCTCGCGCAAATACTCTGGTACTTTTACTTTGTGTCACCCTCGCCGATTCCGAATGCATATTTTCATCAAGTGCTTTTTTTTTTCTTTATGTTCAAAGCTTTAAAAGGATATAAATGTCCTTCGGAGGAGTGCAAACAGAAATTAATAAAAATCATTAAGGACACAGAGTCATCACACTCATACCAGCTATCCTTATACATCTATCGGCAGGAAGTCTTCAACCCAGAAGCGAACATGACGACATTGATCTAAATCCACATCTGTCAATTAAAGGAGGTATTATCCTTTTTCATCCATCATTCCAGAAATGATGAACAGCTACATGTTGTGGGGGAGGCGTGTTTTCTTTTTTTTTTTTGAAGCTTGTAGGCGCAAATTGAATGGTGACACACACACAACGAACCATCCGCAATGCTGATGCTGATGGATTTGAAGTACACTACCACTCTAGAGCCCCTGGGATCCTTGATTTCCTGTTGCGTGGCCTACTATCCCAGAGTGCATAACTCCCTAGTTAGTTGGAGAGGAGCGTTTTATCAAATGATTATTATTATTAGTGGTTTTTGAGGATGCGATGCTAAGCTAAATTTAATTTGCTAAACTGGAGTGACACATTGCATCGCACAAGCCCAACTGCCCCATGTTGAATACTGAAGAGACAAGATGATTCAATTAATTCCCGAGGTTCATTTGGAGTAGGTCTCCATTTCACTAAAATGAACGCGGGGCTTATTGTCGGTGGCCTCGCTGTCGGTCGTTTCACAGAGCAACAATTTAGTGCAAAATTCTTAATTCAGCAATTTACCATTAACCACTCCCAACAGCAGCGCGGGTTTCAGGTTTTGCTTGGGTGGCCCTCGAGGATTATAAGCACTCACAGAGACGAATGTTTGAATGGATTGTTTAACACGTTTCCATTATCCTGCCACGTCACGTCACATTGCTTTATAAATATCGGTGATGAGGTGTTTATCGTGCCACAGTTGATTGCTGATACTGAGATACTGCGAGCCTGGGGGGCTTATGGAGCTGTTGCTAGTGATGGGTATATGATTTTGCATCGCCATTATTGACATGTCAAAGTGAAACGTGACTCTGACGAGAAATGTATTAAAGCTGGATTCAAATAAGCCCTGACTGGATTGAGATGAGTTGATCCAAAATGAAGCAACTAAAAGGTATGAACGGGGAAAATAAATAAAGCCCCAACAGCCATCGAAGCCTCTTTCAATAGCTGACCTGGTTGTAATTGTAACTGTGCTTACTTACCTACTTATTTATTTCGTTGCCTTGGTTCAATGTTTTAATAAGAGATGCTTGGTTGCTTTGAGAGATAGATCTTTCTAATGATGGTTTGTAAAAGAGATTATGCAGGTCCACCAAGATGCCACCGGCATGTGCTCCTAAAGTTCAAATATCTTATGATAGAGGGCTGTTACTGGATAACTGATATGATGTCTCCAAAATGAAGGTTCTAAAAGAGTGGATGTAAAAAAAATTAACAAACCTACTACCTAGGAGAATAAAAATTAATTAGGTACTCGTATTAATTTCAGCATCACTTTTTTTAAGGTACTAGTACGGTCTAGAATGCAACTTGATTGTTTTTATGTTTTGTAGAACAATTTACCACAATTTGACCAAAAAATTATGAACAAAAAAAATGGCGACCCAAAAATGGTCAAAAAAATTTCTAAAAACAAAATTTTTTTTCAAAGCTCGATATTTTTTTTTTGTTTTGACTTTTTAAGCAAATTGTGGTAAATTGTCTCGAAACCTTCCTTTAAATAACCCAAATTGTTTTTTTTTTTTTGTTTCAGTCCAGCCAATTCTTAGATTAACTGTCCGCCATGGGACCATGTATTTTTTTATGAGTCGACGTTTGCGCCCTCTATAATTCGGCCAAAATTAAAAAATTAAAAAAAAAAAATTTTATTTTTGTACTCTTGATGCACGTATTCATTATTTAAAAAATTATGTTTTTACCTATTAAAGTTTCCGAGAAAAAAATTCCCAAAAATCGTGCGTTTTTTTGGCATTCTAGACCGTACTAGTACCTTAAACGTAGTTTAGGGGTTTCAAATTTACGAAGTCGACGTTTTAAGGGCTTCAACCCTTTAGAAAAGTCAATGCTTTAAGTTGCAATATAAAATTTGACCCATGAAATATTTCTTACTGTTTTTATTTTTAGGATAAAGGTGAAAGGTAAAATCAAAGAACACCTATAACTAGCACAAAGATTCTACATCCTTAGGTTTTTGAAATTTCAGCTCTTGAGAACCGCGGAAATAGCGAAACAAGTCCCGTTTGAGTGCAGTAAAAGGTCTGTTGTTGATGGTTGTTTTAATCTGATGTGGCAGAGAATAATTGTAGAGACTGATAGTATGACTGAAGAACAGTCGTATATTGGTCAAACATTTTTCTCCTGGCAGTAGAATATTAAAAGTTCGTCGAGACCGGGCGAATTCAAGATTCTCATAACTGTAGCTTGGAAAGGGGTATTTAATGATTTTCATCAATAAAAGCACTGATTAAAATTTAAGGTAGAAAAATAGATCGCATCCGAACAGGAAGCTACGATACTGTGGAACATGGTCAAACCTTCGCAAGTTAAAAACGTATCGTATGATGGAATCGAAGGCTATTGAAAGTTTTTTAGAATTAGCTGAATCAAGACTTCCAAAAACTTAGCAACCATATGTAGAAAATGGTAACAAAAGAGAATTGGCAAGAATTTTTCGTGTGGTAGCAGGTGTAAAACCGCTTGAACGCTAAAATGAACAAAGTCCACCATATACTCATCCAACTATGCTATTTATATGGTCGTTCCAGGTAAGAGTAGAGTTTATGGTAATTCCAAGATAACAAGCTTTTTTTACAAAGGGAACTATGATTCCATTAATAAATGATGATTTAGGATCTAAGACCAATAAGTTGTTACAGTCTTACTGCTGTATAACTTCAAAGTTCTCATTAATGCAACATATATGTTATCTTCAACTAATCCCAGAGATCTTATAAGTGATTTCTGAGCATCATCGGGACGCAAAGATCAATCTTGCTGTACGAAACACAATTGCAAATATCATTTATATACATGCAAGAGCAAGGGTCCCAATATGGATCCTTGCGGAATACCAGTAGACACAGTGAGAAAAGAGGATATTTTATCGCCAGAAACCACAGATTGGCTTATGCCAAAGAGGTACATTAACTTAGCGGCCTGGTATGAAAATTTTAAATTTGTCAAAAGCTTTCGCTACAAAATTGTATGACTAAAAAATCTAACATAACGAGCAAGGAATTAATTTGTTTGAAAAGAGCGGTCGTACAATTACATATGGCATGGCCAGAAACCCGTCTGATAGAGGTGTAGCGAATCGTATGTATTCGTTACTGAGTAACGGGTATTCAATGAAATACCAAGTAACGAAACGTTACTCACAAATCAGAGTCGTTACTCGCACGATGTTGTTACTTTTTTTTGGCGCACATTCAGTATCTTATAACGCACGCAGGTACCACATACGAGATACGACATACATAATGCGTAAAGTATACGCACAAATCAGGGGGCCCTATTTTGTATTATGTACGAAACGAGCGGCAAGTCAACGATACTGAGGAATACGATAGTCACGACAAAGAGCGATTAAGTAAAACGAAAAAGGCGTACAAAAGATGTTGCCAAGCTTAACCGAAAAAAACATTTTTTTTTTGAAGCGCAACCAACGTCTCGACTATTAGGAATGTCAATAATTGACATAAATAAATAAAAAAAAATTATAAATCATGAAACGATAAAACGAAAGTTCAACGATAGGTATATGGCAGTCGTTAGAACTAACGAGAAGCGTTAAAATTAAACGATTCTCGTTAAACATAATCGCATTTTAACGATAACGAAGTAATTTCAACGATAATCGTTTTACAAAATAGGGCCCCAGAGTCGTTACTCGTACGATGTCGTTACTCGCACGATGTCGTTACTCGCACGACACGTTGTTACTTTTGTTTTGGCACAAGTTCAGTATCCACAGGTACGACATAGTCCAGTCAAAGCGTCATGAAAAAGGGCCTGACCTTGCGCGCAGAGGCATGGTCTATTTTTTTTCCATGGATCATACGAAAACCTTAAAACCAAATATGCACCACATGACAACTTTTTTTTACCAAAGTTATTGGTAAAAATGTGTTTTGTGTCATTTTTTCGTCATTTGCAAATATCTCGGCTCCACTATCTCCTACAAACAAAAATTAAACATGTATTTATTCCTAATAACATTATCTATTATGTTATAAAAAAAAACATTTGTTTAAACAAATGAAAAAAAAGTTATAGTAAGTTAAAATAATTTGTTGTTGTTTAAAAATCACTTTTTCGTGATTATTTAGAAAAAAAGCTCATTTAACGATGAAATTTTAATTTTTTATTATTTAAGTTCTTGTAATTCCCTACAATTTAAAAAAAAATCTGCACTCTACGATGAACGAAAGCCGAGTAATAAATTATTGAACATAGGTAAGTCAGCGCACCCACGCATTTTATGATTTTATGTTTTAATTAATATCTCAGCCCCAGTATGTCGCAAAATGAAAATAAAAAAACTGTATTGCTAATAACAATATTTTCTATCAACTTGCAACTTATATAACTTATAACTTAAAACACTGGTGTCACTAAGATCCGTATCGTTTTATTTTCAAGGGAAGATCCAGTTCTGGATCCAGATAGATTTGTGAATAATAAAACGCACCTACTATAATGTGATACATATGAAATGTATTGGAATACCTAAAGTAACGATAGTAACGAGTAACGACATTTTTGTAACGGGTACTCATACCTAAAGTAACGTATACATACGGGTATTCATTTTGTCGTTACTTTAACAGCTCTACCGTCTGATATTCATGAAGAAGATTTTGATTTTGTAAAAAGAGATTAATCTGCTAAAGCTTTAATTTCTCAGCAACTTTGGAGAGTAAAGGCAAGATGCTTATTGGACAAAATTCATGTAGATTAGAGTTCCTATTTTTTAGTATGGAAATGACTTTCGGCCTTTTCCACAAAATTGGAAATGCTGAAGACCTTATTGTCGTATTAGTAATCTGTGTAAATGGTAGAACTAAAACGTTGCACAGCATTTTCACTAACTTAGGGTGAATTTTTTTAACTCCTGAAGCATTAGTTCTAATACTACAAAGAGCAAAGAAAACCTCATTTGGCCTAACGTAAATGAAAGAAAAGCAATCTGAAGGTGGTTGGTCTGTTGGTTCTGGAAGGACATAATTTATTGATAAAGGAGGGGAAACTAAGTTTGATACAAATTTTTGATTGTGTTCATCTGGATCGTTTGATCGATCATTGTTTTTATGTTAGTGAACACCAGCTTTGTTTGGGTAAGACCTAATGGTTTTGTCGGCTGATTCGTATCAGGGACTCTAGCAAAATATTTTTTCTTTGAAATACGAATTTCATAATTAACAAGATTACGAACTCTTTTATAGCAGTCCCAATTTATTGAAAACCTGAAGCGTTTCCAGCTAACATAGGTTGAGTTCGGCTAGCAAAAGAAAAAAATTACTATGCACTAAGGATATTGTATCATTAGTGAAAGAAACTTGATCGTCCACACTGGTCATATATCTAACAGATTCCCAATTGATACCACTTCAACAATTCAACAATTAGCGAAAAAAAAGAAAACCAACGACGCACAGTGAATCGAATAGAACATACTAGGTGGACAAAATTATTTTTGTATTATAAATGATTAAAATAAAAATGTTTTGTAGGAATACATGTTTATTTTTGTATTAAGTACATTCCTTTTTAAAAAAGCTCACAAATATAAGGTGGAGGTTAATTTTATAACTTTTATTATTATTTATTATTATTAGGTATTATAAATTTATCAAAATGAATATATTTTAAATTTTATAAATTTTCAATTGCTAACTAATAAAATACTTAACTATATATTATTCTCTGCCAGAGTCTTCAGTATCTTAGGGTCATTTGCTGGAGAGAAACTTAACTAGCTTCAGTTCAACATAAGCTCTTATGTGGCAGTTTACATAGAGGAAAAAGTAGAACATAATCACTAAGGTTGAATTTCCTCAGAATCATTAGAATTGGTCCTCGTTATTTCTCCACGTTGAACGATCGCATTAGTGTTTTCAGGCAGCAAGTTTACAACTTTAGAAGATAATGAGGCAAATTGTTTATTTTTTCGGGAGTTCGCGCAAACTGGTAAGGGGACAGTAATGAGCAACATTGATAATAAATCAGAATGCTTGACTTTCTTGAGATTTTTCGAGTATGGTTTTCTCGATATCTTCGAAAGTCTTTGTTTCGTGCTTCTTGGGCCTTATTGAGAGATGACCTTTTGGAACTATGAAGTATTTTATAACCCTACTAGCTTGATAAAAGAATGTATGTAGGGTCACTGGCATAATAAACCAAGAATACAGACTAAGAATTTATCTGACTTAGTGTAGAAAATCAAAGTTGTTGAAATTTTTCTAAGTTGATAGGCCACAAGAAAAAGTTTGTAATAAGATTCATCCTGGTTATCTTCGAATAATATGAAATCGTCACCATTAAGCCAGCCTTCAAAGCTCTTCAAAAATATTTCTGCCTGGGGCCTATTGCACCATCTTACAAAATTGTGACTACAAGCATTTTTTTAACAAATTTGTAAAAAATCGCGTTTTTTTCATATGTAATTTTTTTAATCACAAATTTGTACTTGTAATTTGTAGTTGGTGCAATAGGCCCCTGACGGCCATTTTTTCAGAACGAGACTTATGACTTATTATTCTTGAAATGTCGGATTGAATTATGGGTAAGGTAGTTCCAAAGGTTTGAAGTAAAACTTGTTGGAATAGTTGGTTAAACTGCCAAAATGAAAAATTCCATCCAAGTGATCTTAATTCGAATACCTTTATAAATTTATTAAAATTACTTTTGCAAATTTTCGCAAATGGAATTTGGTATTAAAAAAAAGCTTAACTTTCAATCTTTTCAAAAATATAAGAATCATCGCGTGGAGAGGCGTGGAGCTAATAGTTTTACAATACCTAAAAATTACGTTAAATTCTAGCAAAATTTAATTATCAAACCAGAACAAATGTTGATACATTAGGTTTTTAAACCTATTAAACATACTAAACATACCTTGGGCGGCGTTTTCCATTATAAACCAAAAAAAGACAAGATTTACAAAAAAATATACAAACCATCACTGAAAGAAATAAAACACAACTGAGCAAAAATCAATGAATTTTTTTCTAATTATTTAACTTTGGCTACGAATAACTGATAAACGAAAATAATGACGGCTAAAAGCTGATAAAAATATTAATGTGTGTCCATTTGTAAACAAAATTATCCTGTTTCCAAAGCTTGACTCGAGAATGAATTTTGTCCACCTAGCATGTACTATTCGATTCACTGTGCGACGGTACAGTGTTTAGGAGCCATATTAACAAAGCCAATAACACATATACCCTAGTATGACCTAAGCTCACCGAACAAGCACTAAGCATCATACTTCTCAGAAGCAAAAACATGAAAGTGTAAAAAGGATCTTACGTAGATAGCGACACCTTCCAAACGACCTCTGGCACGAGCCATTCGATCCATGCTTGGAATATCCACGATAGGATTTAATCTTTCAGGTTTGAACCGTATTTTGGAAACACAAATGATGTCACAAATGAACAATTTTGCGGATTAAGTCACAAGCGTTGAAATGACAAATTCGCAGTCCAGAAACTTTTTTAAGGAGAATGTGTATGACCACATTAGGATTGACCGTCTCAGCCCGATCGCGTATTGCCAAACCCAACTAACATTTCAGCTTCGATTCGGTCTAACTAAATATATTTTCGAAGTTCTTTAATACATTTGTAAAGGTTGTTTAAGAACAAAAAGGAGAATATTACACAAGCTCACAAAACCTTTTATGTACTTCTATAAGTGATTCTGAAAATCCTCTTAGAAGTACCATGCACAGATCTTTTAAAGGTGCCAGCTTCGTGTATAAACTATTAGAAGTTTAACAGAGTCCTATTCGAAATTGAACTGAAGTTCAAGTTTTGACAGATGGCTTCAATAAAGCTTCGCAAAAATTACAAACGTACGACTTTTTATGTCTATTACAAGCTTACACTCGAACTTTTACCGAGCCTAAAAAATATGAAAATAAATGGAAATTTATATTTCTTTGAAGGAGTTTTTCCGACATTTAATCAATTTTAAACCTGAAACTATGTATCACATTGGAATTGTTATTAATTAATGTATTTGGAATAATTTTAAAACATGAATGACATTATACCTTATTTGGGGATCGAACTCGGCATCTCTTGTGTAATAGTCCATCTCTCTACGCACTGGGCCAAATTGAATATTATTTGGAAGATGCAAAAACTTAATTTTGCAAGGCCACGTTCACACAAGAAAAAACAAAACCTAAACAAATGTCTTAAATTTCCTTTGTTGGGTTTACCTACAAAATGTTTATTTGATTTTCAGTATTGAGCCCTAATCTTCATACCTAATAGGAACGCACAAAATATCTTTAAATTGCTGACCGTAGTGATTTGTTTTATGTTTTACTTAACTCTTTCTTTGTTTTGATTCGTGTCCTTAAAAACGATTCATTCATTCATATAAAATGTTTGTATTCCGTTTCGTTTGACATTTGTTATGTTTCTTCAATATCGTGAATTATTTTCATGTGATATTTATTTTTATTATTTGCAATAAAACCATCAAACATTTTGGTCAATTTACCCATCTATTATAGTTGCATGCATTTCCACTTTGAGGGATATATAGAGATAACATGCTGGATTTACATTTTCCTCTACCAAAGAAATTCATATTTATATCTAATATATGGGCACAGAAGATCAAAATGAAGATAATCATATAAATGCAGCTACATTATATCTGTGGCGTTTGGTACAAACATGATAAGTCCATAAAATAATTTGCGTTATTACGTTCAATCTGCATTGAGCTAGGTCTGAAACGGGTTGACAGATTTTCTTCACATTTGGAAAACATTTGAAAATATTCTTTGAAAAATTATGTTCCAAATTTTAAGAAAATCGGTTTACCCGTTTAGGTTCGAGCTCGATATAAAATTAATGTGAGCATGCAAATTATTTTACGGAGTTATCATGTTTCTACCAAACACCACAGATATGTTTGAAAACAAAAAAGTTCTCGGATATTCAGGTTATAACTTCGCACCTGTTTCGAAACGCTCGTTTATAATTGCAATTCAACTTTTAAGAGCCGAATGGTTGATCTGAAATTCAGCTGCCTGCTTTCGAAGGTATTTTTTCTTAATTTTCTTAATTTTGGTTATTCGTGACTTCAACTTCATCTTCGCTAGACTCTAGGGTAGACGCACACATTCAATTTTTAGTTTCGCAACTGCTTGGTTCGAGCAACTAAAAAGTTTGTGTTTTGACATAAACTAAACGATTGCCTAAAATATGTTCGCTATTTTGTGTAACATATAATTATATGCACCTGCGCGGACATTTGTTTTCTATAAGCAACCAAATAGTTGTGCAACTAAAAATTGAATGTGCGCGCCTAGCCTTAAGGTTCACAAGGCAAACAATCAAACTAATTGTCTATGCTATATATCATAGGGATCTCGATTTATACTCCTATACTTGCCTGAGTAATATCTAAAAAGTACGTAGATGGATTACAATAAATAAATTAGTTGATGCGTGCAATTTAATATTCCTTATTTTAATTAAGATTAAATGTATTAGTTTCTGTTAAGTTTCATTTGCAGAGTTCTTAGAAGTTTGAACATTGACATTTTCTTTAAAGACTTTTTGTTAAAGTCTGCTAGGCTTAAGAGACGTATTCTATATAGCTCTTAGGAAATTGTTATAGAAACCTTTTGAAAACTCACTGATGTAAACTTCTATATCATATCACATTGCAGTATTTATACAAGTTCCAGCTTCTCTATTTTCATTTATAAAACCATATCCGAAAAATTGGTTCTAGTCTCTGAAAAACTTTGTGTCTTACTTGTAAAAGGTTTAAAAGAAGATGATATTGAAACCGTGACTTCTATAGGAAAATTATTTTTGAAGAAGGCTCTTTAGAAGCATTATATAAATTGAAACTTCCAGCATGTCCATATTTCTAGGCTAATAGAAACTGAAATGTTAGTTGGGAACTGTATATCAGCACAGATTTCCTTAGTCTGTGCTCAGTCATTTTCTGCTCACCGAATTTGAAAGTATTGTAGAGCAAACTGTATGCTACCACAGAGCGCTCTGTGGTCACATGCAGTTTGCTTGTAAAATATTAAAAAAGCTGAAGCAAACTATATACTATTTCAGATCGAGCAAAGTACCTGTGATTACAGAGCCATCGTTCACGTTGGTGTGGTTATTGTATGTGGTGTGTGTTGCCGTGACATAAGGCCCAGTGACAAAAGGCCAAATTTGTTTGTGACTTAAGGCCAAACATAAAATGTTTTGTCTTGAGCAACAGTACCTTGGGTGGCCCGCTTCGCGGGTTTTCAGGATTTTAACTCCCTTTTCGGGGCTCATACCCGCTCACGCAACTCCGTTGCTCCGCTTAGGGTATGTTCAGTCGCCAAGCAGGCGCCTGTAGCAACAGTTTTGTATTTTACATTAATTGGAATAAACAACTAACAGTTATGTACTGCTGCTCAGGAAAACTGTTGCTACAGGCGCCTGCCTGGCGACTGAACATACCCTAAGCGGAGCAACGGAGTTGCGTGAGCGGGTGTGAGTCCCGAAAAGGGAGTTAAAATCCTGAAAACCCGCGAAGCGGGCCACCCAAGGTACTGTTGCTCAAGACAAAACATTTTATGTTTGGCCTTAAGTCACAAACAAATTTGGCCTTTTGTCACTGGGCCTTATGTCACGGCAACACACACCACATACAATAACCACACCAACGTGAACGATGGCTCTGTAATCACAGGTACTTTGCTCTTAGTTTCCTGAGCAAAATGTATACCAACACAGAAAAATCTGCTTTTGATCTGACACAGTATATAGTATTCTCTTAATTTGAATGAGCATTCTGTAGTCTATTATTGAGCGTCGGAGCTCTGTACTGATATACAGTTTGGCAATACGCAGCCCGATCTTTCTTCAGAATAAAGGCTTCCCTCATCAATTTGTAGTTGAATGGCGACAAACTGGTCAGCATGGGATGTTTTGTTGTTGTTCAAGGCCAAGGTCAGCAAGCGTCATAGGCTTTACATTTGAATGACTAGTGCGGCGCCTTTTGATGGTTTATCGGTAACATTGCATAATTTGATGATGATGGGAGATTCCATCGATCGATTTTTGGACGGAAAGAGGTGCGAAAGATGGTTGTTGGAACGAGTGGTCTGATAACTCCGATAGAGTAACATAGTTTTGCAAACTAACTTTGTAGATCTTCATTTGGGTAGGTGGTACAACTGAAAGGATTAAGTCAGCAGTCCGATGTTGTCTCTCAAGTAAATTAAGCCTTCGTTCATTATCGACCACTTTAGTATTCATGTTTGACAGTTGTAAATCAATGGACAATTGATGAGAATTAATAGATGCGAGAAGTTGTGCTTGAACATCGTTAATAAGAGCATTGAGGCTGCTGATTCATTTGGATAAATCTGCATTTAGATTCGCAGACAAAATACAATAAAATACAGAAGTGCACCATAAAAGAGAAAAAAAAAAAAGAAACAAAAAATCACAAGGAATCCAATGCTGCGAAAATTAGAAAATTATTTTTGATGTTTAGTAAATAATTTTTTGTTTATACTTTACACTTGTCATTCGATTAGATATTAATTAATGAAAAACCTATCAAACCGAAAGAGAAAATTCTTAGTTAGTTTCGAGCTGTAAAGAGGTTATTAGGGTCAAGAAAGTAAGAATCCGATGTTCTAAAGTCAACCCTATTGAGGAAAACCCGTATAAGAAAGACGTATAATGTTCATTTTCTACGAAATAAATTCTTGCACGCCCAACAATTTAGGCAAAAACTACAACAATGTTCCAAGGCAGGTAAGTAGAAATGGGGACCACCGGCAGCCTAGCCCTATGGCCCAATTAGCGCTGAAGTGTTCCATTTTGATAACATAACTGGTATGAACCTTTGCATAGAACTGATATGGGAAATTGTGGACTTTCTCATGGAGTCATCAAGTTTGAATTAAGTTCAAAAATATGGACCTAGTAGGTTTTGATATATCTTATTGTAAGTTTTCTTTTGCACAATCATCTGCAAATTGAATCACTCACTCAGCCGGACCGCAACACTCACCCGATACCATGTACACTGTGCCAAGCTAGGCAGCTTGTTGACTGTTTCTTAAAAAGCAGCCAGTCTGGATTGAGTGATTATTCGGTCCCCCTTGCGGGGATTCCGGTTTGGATGTTATATGAGTACCTGGCATGCTTCCCTGATAGCCAATAATTCAGCTTTAAGATCACTATCAGGCTCGGATAGCCGAAGGAAGTAATTTTTACTTGCGACTTATACGTACTATAAGGCAAGTTATGCATTTGTAAAAGAAATCGAACTCGATATTTTGATCAAAGTTGACATTACGATGATAGCGAAGACCAAAGAAGTGGGTCTCTTAATTCCGTCTGTCTGTCTGTTCGACTACAGCAAGTCACTACTAAGTGACTTATGAATTAAAAAAAAATTTAATTCACCACCTACCAAGTGACTTATGAATTAAAAAAAATTAAGTCATCAGGGAGTAAGTGACTTATGAATTAAAAAAAATTTAAGTCATGAGCAACAAAGTGACTTATGAATTAAAAAAAATTTAATTCACAAGTCAGTTGGTGACTTGTGAATTAAAAAAAATTTAATTCATAAGTTAGTTGGTAGATTGGAAATTTTTAAGCTTGTTTTGACTACATAATTATTTAATTATTAACGAAAGCTTTCAAATCTAGTTTTTAAATCATAAGATTATCACGCTAGCTTATAAATTATCCATTTCATAATTTTTCTAATCAGCATTTATCCATTAACTTATGAATTAAATTTTTTTAATTCATAAGTCACTAAGTTGGTTTTGAATTAAATTTTTTTAATTCATAAGTCACTTACTTGCTGATGATTTGAATTTTTTTAATTCATAAGTCACTTACTTGCTCATGACTTGAATTTTTTTAATTCCTAAGTCACTTAGTAGCTTGGGAATTAAAATTTTTTAATTCATAAGTCACTTACTTGCCCATGACTTAAATTTTTTTAATTCATAAGTCACTTAGTAGGTTCTGAATTAATTTTTTTTAATTCATAAGTCACTAAGAAGCTTATGATTTAATTTTTTTTAATTCACAAGTCACCAACTGACTTGTGAATTAAATTTTTTTTAATTCATAAGTCAGTTCGTAGCTGCTGAATTATATTTTTTTTAATTCATAAGTCACTCACTAGCTTGTGAATTAAAGCCAAGCTTAAGCTAACAAGTGACTTAAGCTTTTGCAACCCTGCCCCATGCTCGATTTTTTTTAAACTTGATAAATAAAAGTTTCTTAAAATAATCTACAAGATATGAGAAAAAAAATTATTTTACCTAAAAATAACGGTATAATGGTATTTTTCTCGAAAACGGTTCCGAGAATTTTGCTTAATTTTGTTCCCATTAATTTTTGAGATATATAATTTAATAAAAAAAGTTGTAAACAATATATTACTGACTGTACCTACCATAGGACGATTTTTTAAAATTTTGAAATTAAATTTTCAAAATTTCAAAACTTTAAGAAAAATATTTTTTTTTAGAAAACTCGAAAACGGCTCAATATTTTTTTTTGTAAATTTATTTGTTATTCGAACAATAATAAAAAATTAAAATTAGAGTACCAAAATTTTTTCTTAAAATTTTTTTTAAGGACTTATAATTTTTGTTCTTGCATAAACCTATATTCGCTTGGCACCCTATTTTTACCTCCTTAGTAGTCGGAGGTAAAAATAGGGTGCCAGAGAAGTTGTTTTAATCATTTAAAAAATTAATTTTATGCTTATGAACAGTTTTTCAATAATAACATTCATTTTTGAAATTCTTAGTCTATTACAGAGGAGCAGTTCGTGCTGACCAGTCGTGCATTTTATTTTTGTCACATCTGCTAAAAATGTACGAACAAATAATTCGTCTTCGGTTCCATCGCTCGGTTTCAATGACACTCCTCATGTGTGTCAACTCACAAGAAAAGTCCAATTTAGTTGCAGCACAGGCTCCTAGGTTCTTGGTGAGAACTCTGAGTCGGAAAATATACCTCTCATTGTTCTGAAGTGACTCTTCTGGTCACTTTCCAGTGGACGGAAAACAGAATTTGTCCACCCTGTTAAAATCTTCCAATTGCACTTACGTCCCTTTTTTCCAAAATCATGGAAACAGGAACCACTGATATATTATATCAGCTCAAGAAAGGTTTTAAGTGACAGACAGTATGGCTTTCGAAGCAATAAGTCCACTGGCTTTTGTCATCGAACAGTGGCATAAATCTTTACATAGTCTTAGATAAAGTAAGTTTATTGAACTTGATATTTCAAAAGCATTTGATAGAGTTTAGCACCAAGCTCCTTTATCGAAAATGCGTGCATATGATGAAATTAAATTGTGTTTCGAACCTTTCTACACAATTTGTATTCGAAGATTAAAAGTTTGATATTAATAAAAAAATGCTAGGGTGCCACAGGGCTCCGTTTTGTCTCCAAGTCTCTTCTGGTATCCATTAATGATCTTTTGTCTGAAACTTCTTCTCCACTTACTATCAGCTCCTCATATTCGTTTCCTGATACACGTTGTTGTGCTTCGGATGCGGATTTAGAACGGCAGCGTATGAGAAGCTCACTAAATTCATATCTCGATAGGATTGTCAAATGAGGATTTAATGCTTCAAAAACTTAATCCTGTCTTTAAAGAGCAACCTATCCCGGATGCCGCGATACGTAAGCGGCACTTGAATTGAGGAAACCAAAACGACGACGTCACCAAAAACGATGTTACGAGTAAGTGTTTAGGTTTCCTTCGAAGTTGGTAATCTAGAAGGTCTATAGTCTGGTGCTTCAATAACCGACTTGAATCTCTGGGAAAGAATACAAAAAAAATGTTCTGGTGAAATACTCGCGTTTCAGGGAATGCCCTACAGTTTACCCTTGAGCCCAACGGATGCAAGATGCACTATTAAATTCAGAGATAATTTCTTAAGCCGCACTACACGAATGTGGAATGATTAACCCGGCACAATATTTCCTTTCCATTGCGATGTTCATCCGTATCTTCTTTTAAATCCTCTCCAACTTTCCTAACGCTCGCATTGCGCTCAAACATTTTAAGGGTATTCAAAATCCCTTTAGTGTATCAACTATCAGTTACAATTTTGATTTTCTGAGCTAAAAATTGAAGTGACAGTGATTGGTGACAGTGTTAAAATTGACACCATCGTTTCTGCACCAGAAATGACGGTTTACTTTCAACTCAACATAAAATGTCTTGTTACCTTATAAAATTCAAAAATCTTATTTACTATAGCTTTGCTAAACTGAAAACTCAACTTATACTTACACTCACTCACAACAAGTCCATAAAAATTGACTTCCAAGACGAAAGACCTTCATGAATGAATTTTAAAATAATGCTCCGAAACTCGAATATTCCATTCTCACAGCTAGCTACTCCTACAACTACATTATAAAGTAGCTCTCACTCTATATATGCATACTTAACTTATCAACCCATTTTGAATTTTTTTTTATTTCAACTGTCGAACACGGAAGTGGATGGTGTATAACGTGTCGTTATAGTCCTTTGGTTCGGTTCATGGAGGAAGTCGAAAGTGTAAAATCCGTTCCTCGGTCAGGATGGCTGGCGTTCCATCGGTAATCGATTTTACATAAATTTTTTAACTGGATTCATTTCCGCTGGCACATCCCATTTGAATATACACTAAAAGCTAGGACGACATGGGCGGGGGTGGAGAAACCCCCTATAGCTGAATTGTTGAACTCCTTCTCTCGCCAATCACCAACAGCACCCTTCCGAATGCCATTCCTTACAATGTTCTTCCGGTCGATGGGTTAAGTACATACGACCGGGTCATACAAATTGACAGTGACGCCCTCTCGGAGGGTGTGAGCGGGTGCCATTGCCATCGCGTGCATCGAAATTGATTTCAATAATGTGCTCGTTATCGTAAAATTAATAAAATGCGATGCATTGTGTCTTTCTTTCTTGTGTCAGCATTACACTTGCTTTTTTTCTCCGGTCTTATATCGTTGGGGGTTGCGGGAAATAAGTACATATATGTGGGTTCATACATCCAAAACTACACAGGAAAGACGCCATCGACATCGCGGCGGAAACGATGATGTGATGGTGCACCATATACTGACTGGAGGAAGCTCTGGCAGGATTGGATGTGGCAAGACACAAGAACCATAATTTGCTTATGCAATTTTTATCACTTAGCCGGGAACAATGGGGCGACTTCGTGTTTATAGTCAATACGTTTTCGATAGCGTGGTCTTGGTGCTGAAAAGAAGGGTACTAACTTTAGTAATATTTTTGTTGTGTATTATGATTTTGTTGTTGTGCAGCGTGAAAGAGTAAGTACCTACGTAATATTTGTGTCATAACGGTCCTGGAAGGAGTTTAACAACATTTTTGTAGATTTTTATAGAAACTGTTTTACCATATTAAGTGTTCAAGCATGAAAAGTTTGCAGCATTGTTAATTCATGCTACTGCTTGTTTGTGGTGTCGAAAGATTAAATTTATGGGGAGGTTTGTTTTAAGGAGGTTACATGACGTTATTTGTAGGTGAGTTGCTCCTTCACAAAGCACACAATCGTGAATGTTTATGTGTTCTCACTTGAATTTTAGTAGGTGCTAGAGATGTGGAAAATGCAAGCAGCACTAGTTGATGTCTTTTTTCATGAAATAACTGTTTGATGTGGGTACTCGTAAGTTCGAGCTCAAAAGTAAAATATTATAACACTTTGTAACTAAGTTAGGTGGTAGTTTAAGGAACATACCCCAATTATAGTATATCGGTGAGAGTATAGCTTCAATATCAGATATTGCAAGCAAAATATTGCCAATAACGAATAAATTCAATTTATGGACCACTTTCATTGGTCTCGTTTAACCTAACCGAAACAAGGATGCATTCATTTTAAATGAAAGCTTTAGTGTTAACCACCAGCAAAATTTTGTTCTTCCAGTTTTTCGTTTTGATAGCAAAGTAACAAATTTCCTTATTTCAGTATCTAGTGTAGAGAAGGTATAGGGCATACAGTGGTTTAAGAGCAAACGAAAATCGATTTATTGAATGTATCGTTTTAGAGTTAATGGCATGGATCTATGAAATATAAAATTCAATTCACCTGTTTCTTTTCATTGGGTGTACACAACGATTATAAGACCTATCCCGACGTTCGTTTTTTTGGTTTGTTGGCCAGCATTGGATAAGGGGACCAATCTCAAGGGTATGACAAAAAATCAGAAACTGACATGCATCGGCATAACAAGTGCCATAAGAACCATTCCAACCGCGGCCCTAGAAACTTTCCTATCACCTGGCCCTCTCAATCTATTCACGAATTAATTGGAGACTAAAAAGTGCTCTACGGCTTTAAGAGCGTACAAATTGGAAAAGGGGACGGTGTGTTCACAGAACCATTGCAAACTTCACTAATATATATCTACTCGTACATTCAAACAGACTTTAACACATTAACAAATATTCCAATAATTTGACCAATTACTTAAACTATGAATGTTTATGATAAATCGGGCTTTTTTGGTCACTTCCTTCTATATGCAAATAAAACTTTATTTCATACTTTTTCCCTACGTTTCGTCGTAATTTCTCGACTTCATCAGGGGTAGTTTATTAAATCTGTAGAAATTTAAAGATAACAGTTTACACTTTTTTAAAAATTTTTTTGAATTTAAACTTACATGAAAAACTTTTGTTACATTTAAATAATTATTGATGGATAATATAAATAATAGATAATTTTAAACTTTGAAATTTTCTAAAATAAAAATGAATTATTTAATGTTATTTGAAAATAAATAAATGAAAAATTAAATAAAAACCTACAGCACAGCACTTTAGAAAAACTAAATGAAAATAAACAATTAATTTAATAAGAACTACACCGCTCTTAATGCAAGAGAATAACTAGTTATTGTGTTGCCTCTATCTTCCTGTGTATTCATTGTTTTGTCTATATTTTGTTGTATACGTAGACTTTCAAGTGTGTATCTATTATTTCTTCTCTTTTCCTTGTCCATTATTATTGTATTATCAAAGTCCGCAGAGTGTCCAGTTTCTAGTATATGTTGTGATATAGTCCAGTGGATTCTCTTTTGTTTCGAATATCCGCTTTATGTTCAGTTAATCTCGTCTCCAATGATCTCTTAGTTGTCCCAATGTAGATCCGATTGCACGTCTCCCCTTCCTTGCCACTGCACCCAATTTTATAAACTATGTCATGCTGTTGTTCTTTTTCTATTTTGGTTTTTGTGTTGGTGAATAGTTCTCTTATTGTTGAATTTGATTTGTGAGCGAATGTCACATTTTCTTTACTTATTATTTGATGTAAGTTTCTCTTATCAGTAAGATTTGGGATATATGCAATACCATAATATCGCATAGTGTTGCCAACTTCTGGATTTTGTTGAGAATTTTTGTTTCTGTTAGTTTTATTGATGTTATTGTTTATTAAATTATTTATTAAGTAATGTGGAAAATTGTTCATATGTAATATTGTTTTAATTGTTTTTATGTTTTCTTCTTTAAATTCTGTATCGCTTATATTTATTATTTTGTTAATAAAATTATTTGCAGTGTTTATTTTTTGTTGCAAGGGTTGAGTCGAGAGGAAATTAATCATTCTGCCAGATGCTGTAGTCTTAGAATACCAGTTAAATTTAATTTTGTTTATTGTTCTGTAAATTCTGATGTCTAGGTAGGGTAAGCTTTGGTTTTGTTCTATTTCAACTGTGAATTTAAGTTTTGTGTGGTAATGGTTCAGGTACTTCAAGATCTCGTCCTTATCTTTTTCTTTAATGATAGCAAACACGTCGTCTACGTACTTGGTGATGAATTTGATGGTAATTTCTTTTTCTTTTTTAAGTTCTTCTATTGTTTTTTCGATTAAATCGTCCAAAATGATGTCAGCTATTGTGGGGGAGAGGGGATTTCCCATGGGCATACCAAAAGTTTGGTTATATAGTTTATCTTGGAATTTGAAGTAGTTGTTCTCTTTCAGACAAAATTCTAGAATCCTTAAGAACTGTGTTTTCGGTATTTTTGTAAAGTTTTTGATTGTGTCCCACTTCTTCATTATGATTTTTATAGCGAGGTAAGTCGGAATGTTCGTGAAGAGTGAAACAGCGTCAAAAGAAACTAGAAAATCATCTTCCCCTAAAACAATGCATTCTAAATGAGTTTTAAGTTGAAATGAGTTTTTAATGTTTAAATTTTCGTTAACTATGTTTTTCAAAATTTGTCCTATGTGTTTTGATAGTTGATAGCATGGAACGTTTGTCGAAGAGGAAATAGGTCTCAGTGGTAGATCTGGTTTATGTATTTTTGGCAAACCGTATAATCTCGGTGCTGTTGATGATGAAGAGTACATTTCGTGCTTTTGCCATTGGTCGATGTAATTATTTTTGAAGAGTTCATTTACTAAGTTGTTATTAGTTTTTTGCAGTTTTGGTGTTGGATCGGTTCTAATTGTCTTGTAAATATTTTTATCTTCAACTAGTTTTGACATTTTGTTAAAGTAATCTGATTTGTACATAATAACAGTTTTATTGCCTTTATCTGCTTTGGTGACAACAATTTCGTTTTTGTACTGTCTGAGGAAAAATTATCTATTATTTATATTATCCATCAATAATTATTTAAATGTAACAAAAGTTTTTCATGTAAGTTTAAATTCAAAAAAAATTTTAAAAAAGTGTAAACTGTTATCTTTAAATTTCTACAGATTTAATAAACTACCCCTGATGAAGTCGAGAAATTACGACGAAACGTAGGGAAAAAGTATGAAATAAAGTTTTATTTGCATATAGAAGGAAGTGACCAAAAAAGCCCGATTTATCATAAACACAAATATTCCAAAAAAGAGGATATGTTTGGAAAACCGGGTCAAAAACGGAAGCTGGGGTAGTTCCAGGCATCTTCTCAGACAACCCACCCTTAAATAGAGTATTAAAGCCTTCAAAATTTGATAGTGTTTTCCAAGCGGCAAAAACTTTACGAGGCCGCAAAATATGTTTTCACATGTGAACTGACAAACAAGAACATTTATATCATCAAAGATAGCCAGGTGATAATCATTTCGTCGATTGTCACAAAAGTCAAAACTGGATGCTCGGTGCAGTAGTGAATTAAGATTGTTCGGTGAAACAAATTCGGTCACTTTTCGATGGGTCCCGGGACACTGTGACATTTATGGAAATGAAATTGCTGGTAAACTGGTCAAAAACGATTCATCACTTGAACCGGTCCAAAATATACCCCGAGTACTTAATTCACTGGAGCAGGAAAAATATAGAAGTCATAGAGTTTCTCAAGAACGTAAATGACAAATGATCAACAATTGACATCTGTCGGGTTTCCTATAATCTTTGGCAGAATATATCAAGGAAAAATCAGAGTATTTACTGAAGCTTAGCAGATCTCAATTGTCAGTCTTGTTTGGAATCCTTACGAGTCGCAATTCAATTGAAACCCCCGTGAGCACAATGGGCAAAAGCACATCTGACATAAATATGTAAAAGGTGTTATGATGAAATAGTGGAAGAAGGCTCATCTCACTTCTTTTGTGAATGACCCAGCCTAGCCAGAACTAAAAAAGATGCCATCGGAGAATACTTTTTCGACTTAACTTCATTCAGAAATCAGAACTGTTCAGGGACACACCCCATACCTAAGATTTCCACTAAATCCTTTCTCTCACCTTTCACATTCCTACATTACTAAGCACAATGGATCCATTGCGATTCGAGTGAGGTGATACGGTTTGTCGCAACATCACCACACCTAATTTAACTCAATGTAAGTACGATATGGTGTCGGAAATGTTAGAAACGGTTAAAATTTCTGTCAATCTTCGGATTTAGGATGAGAGATCAAAATCAGTTTAAACTACTGATCTGATGTTAAAACTCTTTTTGTAATTTAACCTTTAAACCTTACAAAATCTCTAATATGGCAACCGATTTAAAAAAAATATATAGGTTTAAACTTAAGGGTAAGCATTTAAAGAGTGATTTGGTGTAAAAAACGATTTTATTTGAAAATTTGTGTTTGAATCATAATTACAAAAATTGATTCTATAATATTTTTGAAAATTTGACTATTTGTAGGGTGAAATTGGGTCTTGCAAATGGCAACTAAGCTAATAAAATGTTTTTGTGTTTTAAAGGTTATATTAAGAACTAGATGACCCAGTGAACTTCGTATCACCTACATATATTTTTGAAAAATATGGTCAAAATTAAATACAAAATTGTTATCTAAATTAAAGTTACACACTCAATCAATTTATAATTACTGATGTACTATATTTTTACTTGCGATATACATAGGTACTATAGGGTAAGTTCTGCATTTGGAAAAAAAATCGAACTCGAGATTTTGATCAAAGTTGACATTACGATGATAGCGAAGACGAATAAAGTGGGTCCGGCAATTCCGTCTGTCTGTCTGTCTGTCTGTATGTCTGTACCTCGATCTAGAGCCTAAGCCACTGGACATATTTTCTTCAAACTCGGTAGTTATGGGTCTTCGGTGATTCCCTAGAGGGGAAATTGAAATTTTTTTTTAGCTCTAAAACTAACGGTACCCCCCATACACCCGTAATGCATAATCTTATTTATCTCGAAAACGGCTCTAACGATTTTGATAAAAAAAATTAGGTGTGATATTATGGACATGGACTACGTTTTGGTAAAAAAAAAATTGGGGCAAAATGTTATTAACGGTACCTGTCATAGAACCGTTTTTTTGATTTTCGACTTTCTCATTAACGGCTCCAACGAGTGTAACCAAAAATTTTCAGCAGGAGTCCCTTTAAGTTTAAAATATTATTGTATATAAAAATATTCGAAAAATTATTTGTTGGTTTTTTTGAAAAAAATTTTTTTTTGAAAAATCAATATCTTCAAAACCTATAAACAATTATTTTTTGAAATTATTTCCTAAAATCAATATTATTAAGTATTTAAAATTCGCATCCCACATTTTTTTATTGAAAAATTTTAAAGAAATTTCTTATATAAAAAATGTATTTATTTAATAATAAAACGATTTTTTAAAGTTTGTTTGCATAAATTCATACTTTTCTAGAATTCAGACGGCAATTTCTTTTTAAATTCATGTTTTATATTTATAAAATGTATCTTAAATTCCAAAGTACTTTTACATAAGAGCAAGTTCGTGCGATCCAGTCGTGCATTTTATTTTTTCTTGTTTTATCGGTGCGTACATACATATATAAAGATGATGGTTTCCGACTTGCGAATGGGTGACGTATAATTGCTCAAGTTGATTCCGCAAACTTTCAACGACTGACTTTGCGATTAATTCACCACAAAGGCCAGACGAACGGGAAATTATAGACGCTTAAACTCAAATGACAAATCCGTTGGAATTATCGGTATACGCTGGATCAAGACATCCTCTTCTTTGTGTTTTCCCTTGATCTTGGCCTCAATGACGTTATTCATTAGCTGTTTTACAGCTTTTTTTTCGTTCCATTGCACGGTCGAGGTTGATTAATGTTATACATCATAATCACAACTGATCCTTCTTTTAATTGTAAAATTTTGAAGTGGTAGTCCAGGAAAGTCGAGGGAGTTTAAAAATTCTGTAGGATAGTTGACTACATCATCCTGGTTTGTATTGGAGTGTCTTTACATGCCGCCACAAATTAGATGATTTTAAACATGCAACAGTTGATCGCGGAATAATTGGAAGAGTCTGACGAAAATCACCTGACAACAGATTCATGGCTCCGCTAAAAATGTTTTCGTTGTTAGTGACCTTTTGTGGGCCATCGTACATTCATCCCAAACGATCAATTTGCATATCTTACGCAATTTATTGTTGCGGAACATTTGAACGAACTGGTTCGTCGAACATTTTACTAACTTCGACGACCTTAGTCAGGTCATCTTCTCCTTGGCATTTTAAAACAAAAATAATCAATAAAGCTCTCATGCACTGACAAACTGATAATAGATTTTAATAATCGTCTTGAAATTGGAACTGACACATTTTACACTTTTTTACTTGCGACTTATAGGTACTATAAGGCAAGTTATGCATTCGTAAAAAAAATCGAGCTCGAGATTTTGATCAAAGTTGACATTACGATAATAGCGAAGACCAAAAAAGTGGGTCTCGCAATTCTGTCTGTCTGTCTGTCTGTCTGTCTGTCTGTCTGTCTGTCTGTCTGTCTGTCTGTCTGTCTGTCTGTCTGTCTGTCTGTCTGTCTGTCTGTCTGTCTGTCTGTCTGTCTGTCTGTCTGTCTGTCTGTCTGTCTGTCTGTCTGTCTGTCTGTCTGTCTGTCTGTCTGTCTGTCTGTCTGTCTGTCTGTCTGTCTGTCTGTCTGTCTGTCTGTCTGTCTGTCTGTCTGTCTGTCTGTCTGTCTGTCTGTCTGTCTGTCTGTCTGTCTGTCTGTCTGTCTGTCTGTCTGTCCGTCTGTCTGTCTGTCTGTCTGTCTGTCTGTCTGTCTGTCTGTCTGTCTGTCTGTCTGTCTGTCTGTCTGTCTGTCTGTCTGTCTGTCTGTCTGTCTGTCTGTCTGTCTGTCTGTCTGTCTGTCTGTCGGTTCAACTACAGCCTAAACGGCTCGGCCGATTTTCTTCAAACTTGGTAGATATGGGTTTTAATTTTTTCCCCCCGGACGTTTTTTTTTGTTTTTTTTTTAAGACCAAAAATAACGGTACCTGCCATACCTACGATTTTTTTCGAAATATTATAAATATTTTTTTTTCTCAAAAACTGTCCCACAGATTTTTTTAAAAAAAATTTCAAAAATTTCATTTGGTTAAAACTAGCTAATGGTTGAAAAAAATCTTACAAAAAATTGTTATTTTTGGTAGCCCCCCTGGGTCCATTTTTTTTGTTTTTGATTTTCTCGAAAACGGTACAGCTGATTTAAATCATTTTTTTTTATGCTAAAGCTCCTCCAAAGTTTGAATATTATTACATATTCAAATTTTCAATTTTTAATTTTTTGGATTTTTTAAAAAAAATTCAAAATTTTTTTTTGGAAACTCAATATTTCGAAAACCCCATTCTCGATTTTTTTAAAACTTGACAAAAAAAAGTTTTTTAACATAATCTACAAGATTTGAGAAAAAAAAAAATTGTTTCATCTAAAACTAACGGTACCTTCCATACAAATTTTAAAAAATGGTTTTCGAAAATCGTATTTTTCTCGAAAACGGTTCCGAGAATTTTGCTAAATTTTTTTTCTTTTGATTAATCTTTACGATCTATAATTTAATAAAAAAAAATTTTAAATCTAGATATTACTGACTGTACCTACCATAGAATGATTTTTTCGAATTTTGAATTTCTCATTATCGACATAACGGATTTTAATGAAATTTTTTATAAAAAAGCTCCAAAAAAGTTTAAAAAACATTGCATTTAAAAACTTAAGAAAAACTTTTTTTTTCAATTTTTAGAAAAAAAAAGTGTTTTTTTTTTTGAAAAATTCGATATAATAATATAATATAATATAATAATATAACAATAATATTCGTACAATAATAAAATCTTAAGGTTGGCGTACCAAAATTTTTTCTTAAAAATGTTTTAAAAATTTTGTACATAAAAGCTTATTTTTTTAAGGAACCACTACAACGACTTATAATTTTTGTTCTTGAATAAATTCATATTTGCATAGCATTCTGTTTTTATCTCTTACTACTAAAAGAATTTAAAAAATTAATTTTATCCTTATGAACAGTTTTCTCTAATAACATTCGTTTTTAAAATTCCTAGTCTATTACATAGGAGCAAGTTCGTGCGACCCAGTCGTGCATTTTATTTATTTCTGAAACAGAACGGTTTTGTATTCCAACAAAAGAGATCAAAAAGATCGGACTTCATACAACAGTTTGATATGAAACAGACAAATTTCTGAGCGCTCCTATACATAAATATTTGACAACTAAGTGACAATTTAAAAATTAGAAAAATTAGTCCAGCCATTCTCGAGTTTTAGCGAGACAAATGAACAACAATTGTTTTTTATACATACTCGTATATACAGGGTGTCCCACAGTCACCGCCCCAAACGAAAACCATGGATTCCTGACGTCATTTTTAATCGAAAAACTTAAGAGGTAATTTTCTCGTCCCGTTTTCGAGTTATAACGGTTTTTATGAATGTTGCTTTAACTGGATTTATCTTTGCCAAACTACGTCCGATTCGTAAGACTTTTGTTATAACCAATCAAGAATTTATTGCAGTTTTAGTTTGTCTCAAATTTTTTTTTTCTGCGGAAAATCGTTTCTCCGCAATTTTGTATCAAACCCAATTTTTTCGTTTTTTAAGTTGTTTTTTTCACTTAGATATCATTTTATTCAAAAAAAACACGTTAATTAGTATTAATTTTTTCGCTTATTATTAAAGCCCAGTTTATTTTCTTAAAAAAAAAATATTTTTTTTTCCTTTTATTATTTTAAACTTAAGGGGGCTCCTAGTGAAAATTTTTGGTTAAAATCGTTAGAGCCGTTGATGAGAAATTCAAAAACCAAAAAAACCGTTCTAAGACAGGTACCGTTAATAACATTTCCCCCCATTTATTTTTACCAAAATGTAGTCCAAATTCATAATATTACACATATTTCTTTTATCAAAATCGTTAGACCCGTTTTCGAGATAAATAAGGTTATGCATTAAGGGTGTATGGGGGGTACCGTTAGTTTTAAAGCTATAAAAAAAATTTCAATTTCCCCTCAAGGAAATCACCGAAGACCATTGAGTACCGAGTTTGAAGAAAATACCTACAGCAGTTTAGGCTGTAATTCGAAGTACAGACATACAGGAATGCAGACATACAGACATACAGACGGAATTGTCGGACCCACTTTTTTCGTCTTCGCTATCATCGTAATGTCAACTTTGATCAAAATCTAGAGTTCGATATTTTTTACAAATGCAGAACTTTCCCTATAGTGCTATAGTACCTATATCGCAAATAAAAATAAGCTCAACTAAATTAATTCAATTTTTAAATTACTATATTACTATACTACTTCGATCACAGAATGCTCACCTGGCGGAAAGTCTCTTTGTTGTTGAAAATTACTGTGAGACACTCGAGAAGCAAATCGAAATTTTGTCACAAAGGTCCAACGAAGACACTGTTGTTGTGCATTTTCCTTCAGATGAGAAAACCAACAAGATTGAATTTGCTACACAAACATGTCGGGGTCTTCTCGATCTTAACGAAAATACAGATTTGTCTGTTAAAACATCACGAGAATTCACAAACCGCAATAGGAATAAAACTACAATGGTTTTAAAATTGAACAATACCGAAACTGTCAACAAAATCATCAACGCTACTTCGAAGCTAAAGGGCACTGGTATCTATATTCATCGTGAGCAGTCATTGCTATACCGAAACAAAAGAAATGCACTTTTCGAAATTAAAAGAAGTCTCACGGAAAAAAATCCGAACACGATTATTAAGGTTAGAGGAGCAAAGATGCAAATCGGCAAATTTATGTTTACATTTGATTCATTCCGAGGTTTAAAAATCAAAACTAAAGAAGAACTTGAATATGTCAGAACGAATTTTGGAGACGATGCAACGTGTTTCTTTGACACAATCAACATACAGTTAAGCATTACAAACGTCAATAATTCAAGCCGTCACCGTCAGCTGTCTTACGCTGCAAGATCAGTGCCACCTGTATTTCAGGATCTAAACAACGAGGGAGGTGCGGGTCCGAGCTGTTATATTCGTAGGTAGGATAGTGTTGCCGTCTGCCACAATAATTTCACAATAATTTTTGTTCTTCAAATAATATTAAATTAAAAATTTTTTGCTACAATATTACAGGATTTAAAAACAAACTAATTATGCCTGAATTTTTTAAACTTGTTTCAAAACATGATATATTTATACTATTAGAAACTTTTTTGAAAGAAGGAAAAGAATTGCAGTATTTGAAATATTTTGAAAATTTTAATATTGAATGTATTCCAGCTATTAGAAACAATAGACTTGGTAGAGCTAGTGGTGGAATTATCTGTGGTGTTAAAAATGTGGCTTTAAAAAAACCACATTAAATTTAAAAGAAGTGGGAATTACATTATTATTGATATTACCTTTGAGTCAAAACATTTTCACATACTTCCTATCTATCTAAACTTAAACGATTGGAACTCAAAATATAATGATCTTTATAACTTTTTAATTAATCAAAACCATACCAATTTGATGGTTATAGGTGATCTTAACGGACGTATAAGCGGTTTCCAAAACTCGTTTTCCCCGCATAATGATCAGTTTTTAGCCGAAAGAAAATCTGTAGATAACCATCTAAACACGAATGGCAGCGCACTGATAGAAATGATCGAAGACTCTGGATTTTTTGTTTTAAACGGGGTTTCTCTTAGTGATTCTAAGGGTAATTATACTTTAGTTTCTGATCAGGGCTGTTCAGCTATAGATTATTGTCTTATTAGAGGTCAATGGCTTAAAATGGTTAAGGATTTTGAAGTTTACCCAACTAATTTTTCATCGCATTTGCCTTTAATTGTTTCCTGCGAGTTTGATAATTATTATCATTCAAGTAGTCCAATAACAGAAACCGCCCCCGTGAGCAAACTCAAATGGATAGAAAAAAAAACTGATATACATACAAACGTAATTTATGTCGGCAAACCGCAAGTATGCCGAATCCATTGTTAATCTCCGTAGAAGAAGCAACAGGTTCTGTGTTTGTCGCGATAAGACAATCTGCTTTTCACCCTACAGCTTCGCAGAAACCTTTACTTCGGTCGAAATGGTATGATAATGAGTGTAAACAAAGTAGACAAAGATCCTTCGCTTTTTTAAAACTTTTCAGAAAAACAAACAACCCGTAAAAAGGAATTATACCTAAAAAAATCAGCTTATAAGCTTGTAGAATGTAGGGACTCAAAATCTTTCTGGTATAATGTTCCCACATTAAGTGGTCAGTGTAAGACCTTTTCGTTAAGCATCGATGTTAATTTGCTAGCAAACTATTTTGAAAATCTGCTGTTGCCTGATCCCAATCAAAACACTATGAGCTTTGCGCTTCCAAACATCTCAATTCCAGATCTGGACTGTTCTTTCTCAATGCTGGAGCTAATATCTGCTTTGAAAAAAATGAAAAACAGAAAAGCATCTGGTTCTGATGGTATCCCAGTAGAATTCTACAAAAATGCACCCCCGGAATTTTTAGAGTTTGTATTAATTCTATTCGATAAGATATACAATGAAGAGACAATTCCCGAAAATTTTCTCTCCTCTAGAATCTCTGCAATTTTTAAGAAGGGTAATCGGAATTTTCCGGAAAACTACAGAGGTTTTGCTGTACTCAACTCTCTTAGAAAAGTGTTCACACAAATTCTTTATAATAGACTTGTGACCTGGGTTGAGCAAAACAATATAATAAGTTGTTTTCAGTCTGGTTTTCGAGCCAATCTTTCAACAGTTGCTCAAATTTTTGTTCTCAATACTGTGGCAAGACGCTTTATAGACAAAAAGAAGTGTTTATACGCTTTTTTTGTTGATCTGAAGGTAGCTTTCGACACCATTAACCGAAAATCTTTAATTTATAAGCTTGCAGGGATCGGAATTTCGACTAAATTTATCAAAATCTACGACAAACTTCTAGGAAGTATGACCGTAGCTGTACAGAATGGTAAAAATGTATCTAGATTTTTTAAATGTGAAACCGGTGTCCCGCAAGGTTGCGTTTTGAGTCCTTTGATCTTTGCGTTATTTATTAACGATGTCGAAAACCATATTCCAGGTGGGATTACTTTCGGGGATCTTATAATTAAGGTTTTGCTCTATGCAGACGATATGGTAATTTTATCGGAGAATCCACTTACTTTACAACTCCAAATCAATAAGTTGAAAACATTTTGCGATATGTGGGATCTCAAAATTAACACATCTAAATCCAAAATAATGGTATTCAGATCCCAAAATCGTTCTATTAACTATAGTCGTAACTGGACCCTAGATAATGAAGTAATCGAAGTCGTCAAAGAATTTAAGTATCTAGGTTGTGTGCTTACTAGTAATCTAAATATCCGACCTCATTTAAAAGAAAAAACAAAAGTGGCAAAATTAGCTATAAACACTATGTGGTCTGAGTTTTTTACAAATAAGTATGTAGGCCCAGTTTCGAAATTTAAAGTATACAATGCCACGATTAATAGCTGCTTTTGCTATGGGAATGAAGTTTATGGGTACCAACAATTTGACGAAATTGAGGTAATACAGAGATACTTCTTCCAACGCATTTTTAAGTTGCCTATTAATACCCCAAATTATGCTATTCATGTTGAGTCAGGCTTACCTCCACTATTTCTAAGAAATCTAAAGGCAAACGCTGATTACATAGTCAGGGTCATGAAACGGTCTGATCGAAACTTACAAAAACGAATACTTTTAGTTTCATTTCAATGCGGATATAGTCCAATCAAGAACTGATATGATCTTGCAGTTATTAACAACTTTGCAATGTCTCTATCAGTAGAAAATGTGGAAGATTTAAAAAATACCCTCAACGATTGTATCGCTATAATTGATGATAAATTGCATCAGTCCTGTCTCGACAGGGCCAGATCATCAACCTCTCGGACTATGTATAAGCAACTCAATCTAGGCTTGGGTACAAATAATTATTTTAGAGAGGAGTTCTCATCTTTTGAAATGAGTTTAATTTTTAAAATTCGAACTGAAATGTTTGAACTAAACTATAGGGCTCATAGAACTGATATAAATCCTATTTGTTCACTGTGCAACCTTAATCAGAACGAAGACGTCTTACATTTTTTGGCGTTATGCCCGATACTACAGGAAATCCGAAGGCTTCATCTAAGTGCAAGTTTTCTGTCTTTAGAGGATTGTGTTCGATTTTTAAATGGAGACCGTGGCTGGAAACCACTTATACGCTATATCCTGCATGCGAGATGTTATGGCAATACTTATTTGAATTTTTTCTGATTCATGGTAGTACCTATAATTTTTGTTTTAGCTAAACTAAAAGCAAGTTCTTAAGACTTAATTATGCAATTATTTTGTGCCTTCCATTAAAGTAGGTGTATATTCTTCTTTTTCTTCTTTGTTTAAGCTAAACTAAAAGTCATCTTTATTTACGATAATGTATAATAATCTCTAATTAAACTTATTTTGTTTTCGCTAAACTAAAAGCCATATTGTGTACAACCATTGTTTTTTGTATATGCACATTAAAGTTATTTATTTTTCATTATACAAGAATTGTTACTCTTATTTGATATATATTAAATTTGTTTAAACATAATGTATTTATCTCTCTGTTAGTGTAATTTTGTTAAACGGCAGACAGCCTATGCAGCCATGCTTTTTCGATCTATTTAAATAATATTTGTAATGTTTTTTTCCTGTATATTGAAAAAATAAAGAATCTAATCTAATCTAATCTAATATTAAAATTTATATAACGTATGTATATAACGGGTGATTTTTTAAGAGCTTGAGAACTTTTTAAAAAAAAAAAACGCATAAAATTTGCAAAATCTCATCGATTCTTTATTTGAAACGTTAGATTGGTCCATGACATTTACTTTTTAAAGATAATTTCATTTAAATGTTGACCGCGGCTGCGTCTTAGGTGGTCCATTCGGAAAGTCCAATTTTGGGTAACTTTTTCGAGCATTTCGGCCGGAATAGCCCGAATTTCTTCGGAAATGTTGTCTTCCAAAGCTGGAATAGTTGCTGGCTTATTTGTGTAGACTTTAGACTTGACGTAGCCCCACAAAAAATAGTCTAAAGGCGTCAAATCGCATGATCTTGGTGGCCAACTTACCGGTCCATTCCTTGAGATGAATTGTTCTCCGAAGTTTTCCCTCAAAATGGCCATAGAATCGCGAGCTGTGTGGCATGTAGCGCTATCTTGTTGAAACCACATGTCAACCAAGTTCAGTTCTTCCATTTTTGGCAACAAAAAGTTTGTTAGCATTGAACGATAGCGATCGCCATTCACCGTAACGTTGCGTCCAACAGCATCTTTGAAAAAATACGGTCCAATGATTCCACCAGCGTACAAACCACACCAAACAGTGCATTTTTCGGGATGCATGGGCAGTTCTTGAACGGCTTCTGGTTGCTCTTCACTCCAAATGCGGCAATTTTGCTTATTTACGTAGCCATTCAACCAGAAATGAGCCTCATCGCTGAACAAAATTTGTCGATAAAAAAGCGGATTTTCTGCCAACTTTTCTAGGGCCCATTCACTGAAAATTCGACGTTGTGGCAGATCGTTCGGCTTCAGTTCTTGCACGAGCTGTATTTTATACGGTTTTACACCAAGATCTTTGCGTAAAATCTTCCATGTGGTCGAATAACACAAACCCAATTGCTGCGAACGGCGACGAATCGACATTTCACGGTCTTCAGCAACACTCTCAGAAACAGACGCAATATTCTCTTCTGTACGCACTGTACGCATTCGTGTGGTTGGTTTAATGTCCAATAAAGTAAACTGAGTGCGAAACTTGGTCACAATCGCATTAATTGTTTGCTCACTTGGTCGATTATGTAGACCATAAATCGGACGTAAAGCGCGAAACACATTTCGAACCGAACACTGATTTTGGTAATAAAATTCAATGATTTGCAAGCGTTGCTCGTTAGTAAGTCTATTCATGATGAAATGTCAAAGCATACTGAGCATCTTTCTCCTTGACACCATGTCTGAAATCCCGCGTGATCTGTCAAATACTAATGCATGAAAATCCTAACCTCAAAAAAATCACCCGTTAGATAGGTACTCCAGAGTTAATTCACCATACCATGTTTCAGGAGCCAACTATGGTGATCTCACACTTAAAATTGGACCTTAGAAGGGCACTCTAAATTCTATGTTTATTTTATTTTTGTTTTTTCAAAAAGATTTTTCAGGAAGTAAAAAATAACGAACGAAAGCACCTCTTACATATATTACGCCTGCAATCGGCAGTAATTTTTCCTTTAAAAACCTTCTACGATGTTGTATTAAAACCCTAAAGGTTCCACGTTTGTGAAATACCTTTCAAAAATGCCTTTAACCAGCATGAAAATTATCGAAGGCGAAAACTACTTATCAGTTAGACCATCAAACTGATAAGTAGTTAAATGCAAAAAAAAGAATGAAAAATTGGTTTAAATATTCTCCGAAGCCTTAAACATAAAGAAGAAAAAAAATTGATTATAAAAACCCATCTTCATTAAGGAATCCATTTCTCACTTTGCAAATGTATATTTGTGTAGTGCTTCCAACGCATCTTCTTCATCCATTTGCAAAATAGATTAGCAACCTCTCAAGTATTATAACAGTAACCGCAAAAACTGAGATCATTTCAAAATCATTATCCACTCAAGTTCTTAATTAAAAGCCTAACTTAAAATGAGTAGGGAAAAACAGAATCATAATACAGAGCAAGAGAGAGAGGCAGAGAAAAAGAAAGAAAAGGAACTAATTGAAGTGCCATTGCCATATAAACGCAAAATAATAAAGAATGCTCCCCTCCAGATCCAGATAGACAAAGTGCGGCGTCCCTTCTCAATCCGCAATCCCCCCTAGAATGAAGAGAGTTAAGTGTAGGTATATTAACTTTGAAGTCCTTTGCATTGCTTCCACAGAAGAATTGTGCAACAGTTTAGCATAGCATTTTCAGCTCATTTAAGTGGCGATGCACCCTCATCCAAAGGATGCTTCTAGACATATTCTTACTGCATTCACACAAACTTGTAACACTATAAGTAATGCGCTCATTATACTCCACCCATAGCCTCGAGACCGAAACCACCAGATATACATACAAAGATTTACAAAAGGACTCGCGCTAATGCCGACGGTTAATTTATTTAAATAAATGCGAACATTTAAAAGTGCTTTTGCATATATTTTTTGTAGTGCATTTTATGTTTTGAATTATGGTCTTGAAGTCAGCACAAGCAAATGTCGAGTTCTCTTGCGTCTTTTGTAACGAACAACCAGAGCTGTTCTGCATCTTCTTGTGTAGTTTTCTTCGTTTTCTACACTCAGAAAAAATATGTCTTTGATGACAAATTGACGTAGAAAAAAAAAACAAGTTAATAATTTTGGAGATAAAATTTACAATTAAGGTATTACTTTTGGAGGCTAAGAATATTCACCTAAATAAGAGACTATTACGGCTCGTAAAGACCATAAACCTAGCGACTTACAACTCTCAACAATAAGTGTGTGAGTGTTAAAAGGAACAAAGGGGACCTACAAATTTCTGCGGGTTCTGAACGACTAATGAATAGGAGAAATACTGTTTGACGATGTGTCACTCCCCAACAGGAGTCAGTACCCCTTAAAAACATTTTTCCAATACAGAGTGGACCACGATTTTTTCTCAGTGTAGCTATTTACTTACATATTTTATTATATTTTTTTTTTTGCTTTGTTTTCTAAGTGAATGTCTTGTTTTATCTTCTGGGAAATTATGGGAATATTTAATACACCCTGAGGCAGGTTCGCGAGTCGTTGTGTTTTTCTTTGTAATGTGTTTGGGCATTTGTGGCGTAATATTAAATGTGAATTAAGTTAAGATACAAATACAAATTTAAATAAAAAAGGTTACTTCGTTTTTCCTTTTACACTGTTTTTGGTAAGAAACAGATGAATTACATTTCAGAATGAATATGAAAGAAACTCCATTTGAACTGATCAACATTTTCAACAAAACCATTTCCGACCCTCAAAAGGCTTTTTAAATATTTAGGTAAAATCCATTATCCTTACAAAAATTGAAAAGTCATGATAGAAGATGTTAGTTTTTCAATAATGAATTGTAAGGTAAATCAGGATAGCTATTTCCTGGGTCTGGTTCTCGAAATATTGCAATCCAAAGTGATTCTTCATATTTTCAACACAACGCCAAATCTGATTCTGAAGGCAATATTTCCGCAACGAAGCCTTGAAAAGGGTTGTAGTTCTCAGAATTCACTTAACCTAAAAGGGAGCTTTTTATTACCGAAAACCAGGAAATTTTGTGAGGTCTGGTCTTGGAAATATTTCAATCCAAAGTGAATTTAGAACTGAATATCGATGCAAACGAAACAAAGTCTTCGGATGGAAATATTTCCGCAACCAAGACTCGGAAGACGGTTTAGTTTTCAGTTCTGAATAGGAAATTGATAAACCTTTCCATGGATGTGCCATTAATCGCATCGAAAAATTTTTTTTTTTTAGATTTTTGAAAAAATCATGGAGTAACCACTTGTCTACAAAAATCACCATTTTTCTCAATGATGCCCCAGCCCATCGAGACATACATCAAACGAAAGGTCTCTTCAATTCCTGTATACAGGTGCAAACCAAAAGCTTCTGCATGGTCTGGTTCTCGAAATATTGCAATCCAAAGGGATTCTTCTGATCGCCAAATCTTATTCTGATGGCAATATTGCCGCAACGAAGCCTTGAAAAGGGTTGTAGTTCTCAGAATTCACTTAACCTAACAAGGAGCTTTTTATTACTGAAAACCAGGAAATTTTGTGAGGTCTGGTCTTGGAAATATTTTAATCCAAAGTGAATTTAGAACTGAATATCGATGCAAACGAAACAAAGTCTTCGGATGGAAATATTTCCGCAACCAAGACTCGGAAGACGGTTTAGTTTTCAGTTCTGAATAGGAAATTGATAAACCTTTCCATGGATGTGCCATTAATCGCATCGAAAATTTTTTTTTTTTTAGATTTTTGAAAAAATCATGGAGTAACCACTTGTCTACAAAAATCACCATTTTTCTCAATGTTGCCCCAGCCCATCGAGACATACATCAAACGAAAGGTCTCTTCAATTTCTGTTTACAGGTGCAAACCAAAAGCTTCTGCATGGTCTGGTTCTCGAAATATTGAAATCCGAAGTGACTCTCAGCATCCAAGAAACCTTCTTGGTTGGTCTACTCGTAACATGACAAAAATATTTTCTGACAAAATCCTGAGTCTACAAAGATATTCCATTGAGTTAATGCATCGGTTCTTGGACCTTAATAATAAACACTTAAAACTAACTACGAAGCAAAGCAAATCGTTCATTGCAATTCTCCATAAATTATGTAAATTTTGTAATTTCTTCTCCAACTGCACACACAATACCTTATTCAAATTCGAAACTAGACACACTTTACCTTTGTGTGTTCCCTTGTCTATTGTCCAATTTCAATCACTGAAACAGCATCATCCAAAGATACAGGAGTGTCGGTTCGGTTGCATAAATTTTAACACTTGTTATTCTAAATTTGTATTGATACCTTCTGGGAAGAGGACAGGGTTGGAATTTACAAGGAAATGAGTCCTTAGTCCGCTTAATATATATTCTGCATATCTGCAGACGGACGAACCTTGTCATCTGTGGAAAAACAATCCATCCAGGACATTACTGTGTCTATGACTATACCATGGCCCTCCGTTCACGTCTCGTCCATATCGATTGAATCAAAATATCATTCATTTCAGAATGACGTTGTTCATAGATCAATGATATCTGATGGATTTACCGAATCCATTAAGCACCTATATACAGCATCAGTACACAATGCAAACATACACACACAACCAACGCTCCACCTTACCTCTTGAGCTTTTGCTAATTTTGCATGCCTATATGCAGGATGCTGAGTGTATGACGATGCGATGTCATATAATGCATGAGAAGGATTATGCAAAATCGGTTAGACGAACAACGATCCGATGTTCTTGCTGTAGCAATCGAAAGGATTTCAATGTTTTACCTATAGTTGCCTGCTAACGTTATATGAGCAAGAGGATAATAAACTGCACACACACAGAACTGAATTGCAGTGAAGTTGGTATAGTAAATGTCAAAACCAAGCTCCCCTCAAGGCGTCATATATGCCATTAGGAGCTCGCACTTATGTTGAACCCATTGTGCTTTATGTTTTCCATTTGGACCCATTTGCTTATCGAGCGCGGGAATTAATTTTCCCGCATTGATTAGAGTGAGCCCAGGACATAAAGCGATCCAGATAAGGCATACAAGAGATGCATCATTGGCTATATGAAGGACGTGGTGAACAGGAGCACACAAATTGGCCAACTGTGCGTGTGAGATATCAATTGTGGGTACTTGACCCTTTTTGGGAAAATGCAAATCTTACATGACACTCAAATACAAGCTCTGCTGAGGGCATTCACTTTGAATAAACCGTGCAAAAGTTCGGAGGGAATTAGTACTTCAAATATTGTACAATGTTTAAAAAAAATGCACGACTGGGTCGCACAAACATGCTCTTATGCTGAAGAGACTTTTAATTTCAAAAATTAATGATAATAGAGAAAAATATTCATAAGCATGAATTTAGTTTTTTGAATGATTTTGGGACAAAAAACCCATAGAACTCTTATTCTTAATCTAACTCAAATATACCCTATTCTTAAGGGTTTTTCAATAACGTCGGGTAGATAATGAAATGGAAGAAACAGGCTATGTCAGGTATTACCAATATCCTTATTTCATTTGAAAGCCCCAGCTATGCCATTATGTATGGAATATGACATCGTTCAAATATCCTCCTCAGCTTCTCTCGGTGATGGCACCGATCCGATTGGTCCAATTTTCTGTTCACCTAGAGGCCATCGGTCGATGGTGGTTTATATGACTTCAAGAAACCCCACAAGACCCGCATGACCTTGCTGGTCAAATCACATTATCTTCGCGAGAGATAACCTTACCCTCTAATCGTTCAGTAAGAATGTCAATAGTGGCGTCCGCTATAGAAAACGTAACTACATCCTGCTGAAACCACATGTCGTCCTGGTCCATATAGTTAAGTTTGGGCCATAAGAAGTTGGTTATCATCGTTCTGTAGCGCTGGCCATTGATAGCGATCACCTCACCAACATAGTTTTCGAAAAAGTACGGCCCAATACCTCCGGTGGTCTAAAATCCACACCAAACTGTAACTTTTTGGGGATGAATGGCCACTAAGTGAAGCTCGTTTGGGTTGGTTCCTTCCCTAAATGACAATTAAGCTTATTAACACAGCTATTTATAGCAAATTTCACCTCGTCGCTAAAGATAATTTTTCGCCCCAAATTGGGGTCATCTTCCAAACGCTCCCAATTCAAGTCAGCGAACAAGCGGGGTTGTGTATGGTAATGAATTTCGAACACCAGGATCAGTTGGATCTTGTTCGGGTACACCCAAGCTCCGACTCTAAATTCGACAAGTTGAAGTCTGCGAAAGGCCAAGTTCTTATGCACGGCGAGGAATTGACTGCTTTGGCCGATCCTGTGTTCATTCCACGAACGAATAATTGGCTGATTGATTACCGAACCGATCTTTTCAAATTTGGCCACAAAACTTTTACCGTAAAATAGGTACAGGGATGTACTTCCTCTTGTGAGGAATTGACAAATCCTCCTAAGAGTATCTTTTGTCATGAAAAAAAGTGCTGCTCATAAGCAACGGGAATCGACAGAAAATTTTAGGTCCCCTCCATTCCTGGTAACAAGCGTTTAGAAATATTACAGAGTTGTAAGTCACTAGGTCCTGGTTCTCTTCGACCTTTTGCACCACCAAATCTATTGTTAACTGATTTATTAAACAACTGATTTGACAGATGTTACCAAAACAACAAGCCGCCACAGGGCGCCAAAATCTACCTGCTGTTCATTCTTCCAGCGTCTTTAAGTTAATTAATAGAACTCTGTCACGATACAGAAGTAGTGACAAAGGGGTTATTTCAAGACAGACCACGAAGGGCAAAACGTAGGAAATGACGTTGAATGATCTCGATTGATATAATAAATAGATACAAAAATCTGATGATTGCATGCATTTTTATGAAAAAGTGATTGATTGTTTTTGAGAATTTTTCAGGCACCAGACAAAGAAGATTCGAGATCAAGTTGAAGAAGGGTATAATTTTATTTCGAAGAAATAGTCTTGAACAACTTGGTATCGTCGGCGTACAGTAAGATATAGAAATATTTAATAACAATTGCAATATCGTTTATAGTAAGAATGAAAAGAATAGGTCCTAAGGGGCTGCCTTGTGGAACCCCGAAGGTGGCTAAGAAGTCATCAGAGAAGGTAGATCTGAGAATCGAACTTTTAAGTAATGTTTTTTTCGGGGAAGAAAAAATTCATCTTAAGAAGATAAGTTCAAGACCAAGACAAATGGTGAATTCACCTTCGTGGAACAGCAAAGCTGTTCGGTGCTTGACTACTGCCTAGTAAATGGTGAATGGAAATCAATCATTAGTGACCTTGAAATTTTGATCATGCCTTTTTCTGATCATATGCCAATATCGATAAAACTAGGCTCATCATCTTCAATGGGCAAAAACCTTAGAAAACTTGAACTGCCACCAAAACTGCCTTGGAAAGAAAATAAAGCACAATATTAATCGAGAACTTCAAATAGAAAGGTGGCTAAATCCAACAGACTTCGAAAGAGTAATTAGATATGCTTAATTTTCTTGCAGACACACGCTAAAGACTAAAATGTTCAAAAATGAATGTTATTAGAGAAAAACTGTTCATAAGCATAAAATTCATTTTTAATAGACTAAAACAACTCCTTTAGTAGTTGGAGCTAAAAAAAGGATGCCAAGTGATACAAGCAACTATTAGCTTATACAAGAATAAAAATTATAAGTCTATACTGGTTCCTTAAAAAACTAAGCTTTTATATACAAAATTTGTAAAACAAAATAATGTTCAAACTGCTGGGGAGGTTTATAATAAAAAAAATTATCAAAATCAGCTTAACAGTTTTTGAGAAAATGAAAAACCAAAAAAATGGTTCCAAGGGGGTCACCAAAAATAACCATTCTTTGGAAATTTTTTTCAGCCATTTCCTAGCTTTAACTAAATGATTTTTTTTTTAAATCTGTGGGACAGTTTTTGGGAAAAAAAAATATTTGTAAAATCTTAAGAAGATAAGTTCAAGACCAAGACAAATGGTGAATTCACCTTCGTGGAACAGCAAGGCTCTTCGGTGCTTGACTACTGCCTAGTAAATGGTGAATGGAAATCAATCATTAGTGACCTTGAAATTTTGATCATGCCTTTTTCTGATCATATGCCAATATCGATAAAACTAGGCTCATCATCTTCAATTGGCAAAAACCTTAGAAAACTTGAACTGCCACCAAAACTGCCTTGGAAAGAAAATAAAGCACAATATTAATCGAGAACTTCAAATAGAAAGGTGGCTAAATCCAACAGACTTCGAAAGAGTAATTAGATATGCTTAATTTTCTTGCAGACAAGTGCTAAAGACTAAAAATTTCAAAAATGAATGTTATTAGAGAAAAACTGTTCATAAGCATAAAATTCATTTTTAATAGACTAAAACAACTCCTTTAGTAGTTGGAGCTAAAAAAAGGATGCCAAGTGATACAAGCAACTATTAGCTTATACAAGAATAAAAATTATAAGTCTATACTGGTTCCTTAAAAAACTAAGCTTTTATATACAAAATTTTTAAAACAAAATAATGTTCAAACTGCTGGGGAGCTTTATAATAAAAAAAATTATCAAAATCGGCTTAACAGTTTTTGAGAAAATGAAAAACTAAAAAAATGGTTCCAAGGGGGTCACCAAAAATAACCATTCTTTGGAAATTTTTTTCAGCCATTTCCTAGCTTTAACTAAATGATTTTTTTTTTAAATCTGTGGAACAGTTTTTGGGAAAAAAAATATTTATAAAATTTCGAAAAAAAAAAATCGTATGGCAGGTACTGTTATTATTAAAAATACTATCTGACTATCTGCCAAGTTTAAAGAAAATCGGCCGAGCCGTTAAGGCTGTAGTCGAAAAGACAGACAGACAGACAGTCAGAATTGCGAGACCCACTTTTTAGTCTTCGCTATCACCATAATCTAGAGTTCAATTTTTTTCGGAATGCATAACTTGCCTTACCTATAAGTCGCAAATAAAAAAGGAACACTGCAAAGTGGTTTGACGATAGATGTAAAGCAGCTTCAAAATGATCTTTTGGGTGGTTGACAGTGCTTCGGAGTCATCAACAAAAATTACAAACTTATCTGCTAAAGGAAAAAGACTTTGTTTTATGGGACAAGAGCCTTACAACTGACCCATTGCATAGACTCAAAAAAATTCTGGAAAACCTTAAGAACTCTCAATGGCATAAACTTACAAATCAGCCTTAAACTATCTCCCAATGTGTAAAAATATCACTTTCAAAAACTTTCGAACCCAACAAACGATGCACCAATGTTTTATTATGCGATGCCCTTTTTTGCTAACAATATCCTTGATGATATTTTTGAAGAAGAATTGTAAAAGAATAGGTTCAAAACAGGGTTGGCCCTTGAGTCCTTATTTGTTTTTTTTGTTTATTGAAGACCTCATTGAAGATTTATGGGGGTGAAAAGAGTTTGCTGGAGTTACAATTAAAGCCTTCCTTTTTACAGATAATGTTGTTCTTTTTGTTTATTCTCCAGAAACTCTACTATTACTTATGTATCTACCGTATCGAAGCCTACTGCAAGTTGTGGAATTTAACTGTCAATTTACCCAAAACAAAGGCAATGGTATTTAAAAACGGTTCTGGCAGATTTCTGTTTTTCTAAATCACACTCGCTTAAGCGTATGTTAAGAGACCCTAATAATGTTCAACAGCACCGGCGATGGGAAAATTAATGGGGGGGGGGGAAGGAGGTGTCGATGAACATTGGTTTTGAATGTTTGCAAATTAAAATGGCAAGAGAATATCATATAAATACCTGGGTGTACTTATTACAAGTAACCTGAATATGGAAAGCCATTTCACAGACAAATTGACCAAAGTTGAAAGAGCCATTAATTCCTCATGGAAAAACTGTTTTGCTAACGGTTTCGCATAGCGTAAAATACAAAGGGTTTACTGCAGTAGCAGAATCTGTAATGATGTATGCAGCATAAGTTTGGGGCTACAGAAAATATGAATCGATAGAAAATAATCTTCTAAGATTATACGTAAAAAGATGTTTTCAACTTAAAAAAAATACACCAAACTACATGACAATTATTGAAACCACGCTATCACCACTTTTCATTAAGAATTTTTAACATTGAAGATGCCAGACTACCTAACATGATTGCGATTAATATTAATCAGAAGAAAAGTCTTTGGCTCGAGAAGAAGAAAGAATTAACAGATCTCTGGGGAATGGATTTTATTCTTGACGTTCAAGCCTGCAATGGAAAGGAAGTCAAAGATTTTGTTGATAACAATCGACTGATTTATTGTTCCTTCGAACGGTACTACAGTATCTACGTGATGATTAAAAACAATTTCACCGTTTTTGAGAGCCTACATTTTTCAAAGAATATTTTCACAGATATTCGAAATTTGACGAAATCAGTCAACCCGTTTAGGCCCTTGTTAATGGACGTAAAATCGCAAAATATTTTATGGACTTATCATGTTTGTAATACCAAATACCACAGAAATAATATATATCTCCTTGTGTCAACGTCTAGCCCCGTTAAACACTAAAAACCTAAAAACTCCTCTCTCTCTAAACCACGAAATTCTTGGAAATGTTTTGCGGTCCTTCGACAGACACAATCGGTTAACAACACTGTAAAAGGCTTTGTATCAGTTTTCATGCTTCACCTAACTCCTAATTAAGTTTGCGCTTAGATAAAACTTTTAAGCATCCGAAAAGTTACACTTTGTGCGAAAGTTTTCGTAGGATAATATAATCGACTCTCTCGGTTAGTGGCAAAGAAAAGGCACGCAGACACAAAGTTCTCAGTAGGTACGAATGGATTTTAAGTGAGGAGAGGAACAATGATATTGAAATTGATACACAATTGCTGATATGGTCTTTTGGAGAGTTTGGAGTTCATCTTAACACAAGAAGTGTTTAGTTGAATCAAAAGTTCTGAAACATTTGTTTCGTGATATATTATACTCGTGTGGGTAAGAGAAGGACTAAGGTGTACGTAAAAAGTGTACAATTAAGGTAAAGTTACTTTAAATGCAGAACTGCAAAGTATGCATTAGGAAATTGTTTCTCTAGATGTTGAACAGTTGAAAATTCGTGCTTGGAAAAGTATTGACTGATAAGGAAACTATAAATAAGAGATGATTCAGGGGGTATGAAAGCTTTCAGGAGAAGCTTGGACTTAAAACTAGGTTAGTCTTTTGGACGGATTTCCTTGTTGCCTCGATACAGAGGATGTGTATTCGAATACGCTTTTTTCTAAAGGTATGTTGTTCATTTGATCGTTGTCGCCGAGCCAATGTAGTTGATATGTTTTGGACTACATTCTCATCTGTATACATATATTAGATCTTGATGGTATCTTCAATTGCATTCCCCCTACTCGCATACAAGACCAAATAGCCGTCCTAGAATGAGAATGAGAATCAGCTGAGAAGGTGGAAGGACCATTTCGCGTCGGTATTAAACCAAGTTACCGACAGCAATGCGCAACTGATACCTGCTGAGCCGACAGGAAAAACAAATTCCCGAATCCGCGCTGCACCCCCCAGTAGAGACGAGATCTGTAACGTAATCAAAGCACTGAAGACCAACAAATCAGTAGGACTTGATGGTATTCCTGCAGAGCTTCTACAAGCGGCGCCAATTGGTTGAGAGTTATTATAAAACACAAGGTTCAGTCTCTCTTCTAGCAGTTAGCCCCAAATTTATTTTTTTATTCATAAAAAATAAATTTTTTTTGTAAATTAGAAATACTCTCGTTTTCTGGCATCCAACTATGGAGACATACCCTGGGTATCACCGGACCATATACATACTTTTCAAAGGGACACCTTATTTAGAGAATTCCTAAGCAATTCAGACCGTAGAAGTTGCCACCATTGAACAAACACTTTGTTTGGCGCGTAAGCAATAATTTTAGAGTCTGCTTGAGAGAAATGGACGGCATTTAGACGATCGAGTTTTCAAAACTTAAAATCCGCATTGTGAAACTCCATTTTGTATTGCTATTCTCAGTCTCTTTTAAGTGTTTTTTTTAAGAAAACAACAAATTAGTTACCCTTTAATCGATTCGCACAACACACAAAACCTTAAATGCGAATAAAAACCCGACATGTGTAAAAATCCAAGTTGAGTTCATTATTTCGAATGTCCCTTGTTCTCTGGTGTTTTGTGGTGAATGCATGTTTCATCCACGGCTACGAATCGGCGCAAAAACTCTGTCGAATATTTCAAGCACTTCTTTGAAGTTATCAAACGATTCAGTATTCAGTTTATTGTCGATAGTCATAGATAGAATGCGGCATCCATTTTTCGGAAAGCCTTTTTGTAACGAAATATTTATGTAACATCGAAAACACTGATTCATGTGACTCTAGGCCTCTAGGGACTCTTCAAGCTCGCGCACTCTCACTCGCCGATCGTCCATTAACACACCGTGCATTTTATGAACCATTTCTAGTGTGGTGACCTCAATTGGATGGCCAGAATGCTCGGTGTAACTTGTGCTGGAACGACCGCAACAAAATTAAGTAAGCCAGCGGTGGATGGTTCCAATCGATGGTGTTTGTTTGGTTTGCATAATGTTTTTTTCTCGTAAAAAACAGTGTTTAATGAGCACTTGATATTTACGTTTTCCATTTTAACGAAAACACTCTATATCTATATAAAATGGCTTTCACATAATAAAACTATTTGACAGATGTGTCTGAAAATTTGGATGTGTTCTTTTTAAAGATGCTTCTTGACAGACAAAGTGATAGATTTGAGGCGGCGCACAGTGTGGGAATTCGCGAATTTAGCGGAATTTAATTCGAAAAATGACTAGTCTCGATTGATGCCAAAACCGGTTTTTCTTAAAGCTAAAAGATTGTAGAAAGTGATAACAAAAGCACTGTTGGGTGGGAATCATGTAAACAAAAAAAAAATTGCATTGAAGTTGCAGTTGTCGATTTTTATTCTGTATATTTGCTGGAAGAGATTACTTTGCTCTTAATTTTTTTTCATGCGTTTGGTGTGTGTTTTAATAAAAGTTTTATTTTTTTTTATATTTCCTAAATATCAAGGTATAAGAATGTAAGTAATTTTTTATTTCACAGGGTGTTTCACATTTTTGTTTTGGTGGTTGAAATTAAAAAAATGTGTTTTTTTTCGATGTTTGTACCTTTATTAGAGCAAAACTTTAGTTATTCCGCGTTATAGCGCCTCGAAACAATATTCACCGCAAAGCTTGATTTATTATCTATCAAGAATCAGTAAAATTTGACACCCCAATTATGTTGTGATATATTTTTTTTCAATGTTTCTTAATGACTATCCAGCAAAAAAATGATGGCATACCGTCAAAATCGAATAACTTTTTGGGATTTGGTTAGAAGAAGAATGTTATAAACTAAAAAAACTTTTTTTATTTCACGGGGTGTTCCAAAAAAAAATAATTTTGTGAATTTGATAGTTACAACAAAAATACAGGGTGTTCAAATTCAAAGTTAACAGTAAGAAAAAAAAGAACTAAGTTATTTAAAAAATTAAAAACGGAAACTATCCATTAATAAAAAAAAACTATTATATCGGATAAAGGGTATTCCAATAATAGTAACAAAAATAAATTAATTTAAAAATAAAAAAAAAACGAATTTTTTATTTGAAGAGCAAAAGTGCTTTTTATGCGTATTTTACATAAAATTTGATTTCATAGGCTGCTTCTTACATCAGATCCATATCTAGCAAGCCTAAGGTGTATTCCTTAAAGAAAACGAAGTAACTTAGAGCCTGAGGTTCTTGAAATTTTGGATATTGCAAACTAATCTAAAATGTAAATAAAATGTGTTATATGTACATACATATGTTGAATTGTTGAATGTAGTTAAAATTATAGTAAAGGTAAAATTGTTCACAACAAAAACAAAACATATAAGAAACAATTAAATAAAATTGTTTTAAACTTGCTTTTTATTTTAAAAGAATAAGAGAATTGATAAATAAAAATTGTCTATTCCAGTGAAAATGTATTTTTTCGACAGGAAGTTTTCGGTTCTTTTAATTTTTGGTATCCTTGATGATGTATGCCAGAAAAATTTCGTGATACAACACTTACCAATATAAAAATAAACATTGATTGTCTAAAAATAAAACTTATTTAAGACTTCCTTTGAAATAGAATTTCTTTTACGTTTTAATACCCTTTTTAAGAATGGAGTTTCTTTAGTTCAAAAACAACGGCATTGACATATCGGTTTGCAAAAAAAAACTAGTAAATTCTGATAATAATTAACTTTTTTCTTTATTTTATTCATATTTGTAATAAAATTAAACAATACATCATTCCTCAAAAGATTTTTTTGTAAATTATGATTTTCAAAAAAAAAAGTACTTTTTGGTGTAAACAACCTGTCACTTCAAAGCTCATTTTACAAAAACTCAAATGAAATATGACCAAAATGTGAGTTACATTTGATTGTATAGACATTTTCAATGAACTAAACAGAAAAAAAACTACAAAAAAATTTAAAATGCAAGCGTTATTAATTTTATTCCGCTAAATTCGCGAATTCCCACACTGTGCGGCGGCGACGCCATTTTTATTAATCTTTAGGAACTTACCGACCCGACTCAAGGGGACCTACAATTTTCTACCGAGCTCGGACGGCTAAGATAAAAAGCAGTTTTGATGACAAGAGATAATCCAGAAGGAATACCAATGTAAATTAAAAATACATATATACAAAATACATATTATAAATGACTAAAACAACTCCATAGTAGTATGAGCTGAGAACAGGATGCCATGTGATTCAAGCAAATATTAGGTTATGCAAGAACAAAAATTATAATTCATAAATTTTAGCGGTTTTAAGATAAAAAAAAATCTTTTTTATATACATTAAAAAAAAAATTGGAACGTCAACTTAAAAAAGACTTGAATTTAAAACAAAATTGACTCGTTTTCGAGATACATATTGATTTTTCAGAAAAAAAATAACTTATTTTTTTTGCAAATATTGAATTTTTTTTCTAGAAAAAACTTCATTCAAATCTGTTACACCAAAATTGGAAAAAATAGTTCTGAATAAAGATGAACAGTCAGTAATGTCTTTATTTAATCTTTTTTTAGTGAACATTAATCGAAAAATAAAACAAATTTGTTTCAAAATTCTAAGTGCCTTTTTCGAAGAAAATACGATTTTCGAAAACAATTTTCTAACATTTGTGTGGTGGGTACCGTTATTTTTAGATAAAATAAAATCTTGTAGATTGTATTAAAAAACTTTTAACAGTCAAGTTTTAAGAAAATTGAGCATGGGTTTTTTTTCGAAATACTGAGCTTGAAAAAAAAAAAACATTTTGAATTTTTTTTTTGGAAAATCTTAATACCAAATATATGTATACTAGTCAAACTGAAACTTAAACATAAATAAAAAATTATCAAAATCGGTTCTACTGTTTTTGAGAAAATAAAACTAGAGGGGTTAACATTATTAACCATTTTTTTGGAAATTATTTAGCTTTAACTATATAGTAAATGAAATTTTATGAATTTTGTTTTTTAAGGTACTAGCACGGTCTAGAAATCGCAAAAAACGCACGACTTTTGGGAATTTTTTTTTCGGAAACTTTATAAGATAATAACATAATTTTTTTTTTCTAACTAATGAATACATGTGTCAAGAGTACAAAACAAAATTTGTTTGTCGAATTTTGGCCGAATTATACAGGGCGGCAACGTCGACTCATCAAAAAACACATTTTCCCATGGCGGACAGTTAATCTCCGGATCTACTGAACCGATTTTCAAAAAGCTTGTTGCAACTAGATTGTTTTTATGTTTTCTAACACAATTTACCACAATTTGACCAAAAAGTTATGAATAAAAAAAATGGCGACCCAAAAATGGCCAAAAAAATTGGCAAAAAAAATTTTTTTTTTTCAAAGCTCGAGATTTTTGTTTCGTTTTCACTTTTTAAACAAATTGTGGTAAATTGTCTCGTAAGAAACCTTCCTTTAAATAACCCACTTTGGTTTTTTTGTTTCAGTCCAGCCAATCCTGAGATTAACTGTCCGCCATGGGACAATGTATTTTTTGATGAGTCGACTTTGGGCCTTCTATAATTCGGCCAAAATTCTCAAATTAAAAAAAAAAAACATTTTTTTTTGTACTCTTGACGCATGTATTCATTATTTAAAAAAAAATGATGTTATTACGTAATAAGATTTCTGAGAAAAAAATTCCCAAAAATCGTGCGTTTTTTGGCGTTCTAGACCGTACTAGTACCTTAAGAATATGTGGAACAGCTTTTGTAAAAAAAAAAAAATATTTTTTATAAGATTTTGAAAAAAATTCGTATGGCTGTACGTTATTTTTGTTTAAAAAAAAAAAAAAAAAGTGTGGTGGGGAAATTTAAAAATGTTATCAACCAAGTTTAAAGTAAATCCGCTTAGCCGTTCATACTGTAGTCGAACAGACAGACACACACAGGCCGACAAAATTTCGGGACCCACTTTTTTTGTGTTCCCTATCACCGTAGTTATCAAGCCTGATCATAAATCTTGAGTTCGAATTTTTAACTATAGCAAGTTATTCATTCGTAAAAAAAATCGAACTCGAGATTTTGATCAAAGTTGACATTATGATGATAGAGAATACGAAAAAAGTGGGTTCGGCAATTCGGTCTGTCTCTCTCTGTATGTCTGTACATCTCTACCTCGACCTACAGCCTAAACCGCTAAAGCGATTTTCTTCAAACTCAGTATTTGGGCTTCTTCGGTGGTTCCCTAGAAGAGAAATTGAATTTTTTCTTTTCGCTCCAAGGCTAACGGTATCTACCATACATCCGATATGCACGATATAAGATTACGAATAACAACGTTTTTATACAAGAGCTTCTTTGAATTTCAAAAAAAATATTGTATATACAAATTTTCAAAACAATTGTTTTCGGATTTTTAATTAAATAATTAAAATTTATTTTTTTTAAATTAAATATCTTGAAAACAGACCTTAACCTTAAATAAACATATAGCATCAAATACTAAAAATTTGCTTATACATTTCTTTTATACAAATTTTAAGGAAAATTTGGTTTATAAAAACTCAACCTAGTCTAATGGCACCAGTCATACAGCCGTTTTATAAAGTCTTATTTTTCTTGAAATCGGCTCTTAAAATTTTGATAAAAAAAATAAGTGTGATATGATGAACATGGACTAAACTTTTGTAAAAATTTCAGCAAAAAATGTTATTGACGATACCTGCCATAGAACAGTTTTTTTTTTTTATTTTCAACTTTCTCCTTAACAGTGTTATAACGATGTGCACCAACATTTTTTTACAAGAGATCCTTTGAATTTAAAATAATATTGTATATAAAAATATTTAAAAAAATATTTTTTGGGTTTTCGAAAAAAAAAATCCATTTTTCTTATATATTAAAGAAATGTGAACGATTAGTTTTTTAAATTATTTCCTAAACTCTATCCAATCCCAATTTTGTTTCTAAAAAAATTCTATTTCGCCATCCATAGTATGCAACAGAACTTAAAGTATTTCGTGAATTATACATTTTCTCTTTTGTAGAGTTTACAAATTTCTCCAATCCATTCTAAACGGAGTTACTATATAATATTGAAAGCAGAAATAAGTGTGCTTGACACCAAGCGATATTGGAAATTCATCAACTTAAAAGAACAATCTGATAGATATCCAGCAAATTTTCTGCTGCTGTGGCTGTTCTAGTTTTAAAGTAGTTTTAGTTTATTTTAAGTAGTTTAAGTTGGTTTAGGTAGTTTTTAAGTAGTTTTACTTTAGTTTGTAAGTTTTATATAAAAATATAAAAAGTTAAAGAATCCGAGTTTTTTAAATTTTCTCGAGAAAACAAAAAAAACTAGAGATAGTTTTTGAATTTAAAATAGTTTTTTAGACCGAAAGGCATTAGATTTAAGATAGAGTTTAGCTTAGAGCGCCCGCATAGGGTCAGTAAGTTAGTTTTAAGTTATTGTATAATTAGGCTAGTTTTATGAATTTTTGTCTAGCTTTAAGTAGTTTTAAGATAAATGAAAAATAAAAATGAATTTAAAAAAAAAAATCTAGTAAATTTTACTTTAAGATCAATGGCGCAAAATTTAATTCATACTAGTACGATGTTTAAATTGTATTGGTATGATACTTAGTTAAAACAAAAATTTGGCAAATTAATAATTGATATAAGCATCATACTTTCTCTAGCATTTTATTAAATTTAAAATCATCAAATAGCTCTTTTATTTTTTTAGTATCTTCTTCACAAGACTCTTTGACATTTACAAACGTCAAAAAAGGTCTACCTAGTTTTTTGTTTGAACTATTAATGTTTTTGGTGTGTTCAAAAACAACTTATTAATTGATATACTAATTAGAAAAAGTTTAAAATTTAGAATAAGTTAGTAACCTACTTTAAAGTTAGCTTATTTTTAAGTAGTATCATATTAATACCTTAACAATAGGCTGTTTAGGATCTTGCGCCACTATTTTAAAGAGCACACCGGGAATTCTGTGAAGTTTTTATAGATAACTTTCGCCAATCATTTATTGATACTCAAATTAAGGTTGATGTGGACTACTTCCACTCAGTGGCGTAGCGTGCCATCTGGGCGCCCGGGGCGGGAGACCCATTTTGCCACCAGCATTCAATACTAAATTAAAATTAAATTTCGAGACATCATTTCACAGGCAATGAGGTATCTTTTATTGAAGATAAAATAGGATCAGCGGTTTCATAAACGGATTCTACGGGCCTTACGAATGAGGCTCGCGAGACAAAGGTGCATCTGCGGATTCATTGCCATGCATGCGTTTTTTCCTGCGATTTCTTCTCGTTTTGAGTTCGACTCCAAGTTTTTCACAGAGAGTCTTAGAAAAGCCGATTGTGGCTTACACGAAACGGTTTCTGCTCTCCATTTAGAGAGCTTTTAAAGCGCAGAGCTTCTGAGCACACTTATCCACACTCAGTCCACATTGCTGCAGGTAAATCTGTGATTCATCTTTTTCAGGTAGCTCTGCAGCTCAAAAGCCAAGAAAAGTGAGGAAGTTGAATGACTGCATGACTGTCAGAAGACGACTGGCTCCCGATCCGTCAATTCTTCCAGTACCTCAAGAACTTGCACAAACTTATTCTTAAGAGTCTTTACAGCTTCATAAATTTGGCAAGACGAGGTTCACTTCTTCTGCAGGCTTGTGCCTAGATGCTTGAGGTACTTCTGCTGAGTCGACTTCGTCTTGACCCTGCTCTGGGATCAGAACGACTTCCAACTTCGACGGCAGGCACGTCTTCTTCTTCTGCCTGTAAAATAAGTTATGCATTCCCATGAATAATGGCCGGAGGACAATTCTAGGCAACTCACGATTGTAGATGGAGGAATCATACTTACATTGGAATCACTTCCGCTGCTGCTGGATGCCGCCGTAGACGTTAACGTAGTTTTCGAACCAGAACTAGAACTGAAATATTTCAGTAATGCACCTGGAGACTTCTTCTTAAACAACACAATCGGAATTACTCTCTGTGATGCGGGAGGGAGCAAAAACATTGAGCTGGCTGAGACTAGAATAACGTTTCCGTCGAATCCTAGTTATGTTATCATATCTCGCATATGCATATCATATGTTTCGGAACGCTCCCTTTCAGTTTCGCGAGAGTTTCGGAACGTTTTGTTTTAGTTTCGCGAGTCGCGCGACAATACGGAATGCACTCTTATGGCCCTACTCACCGTTTACGAATTCACGGAAATCACTTTATTCTTGTTTGTTGACTTGTCAAACCATTTGTCATGAAACATACTCTATCCGCATCACCGGCGACATTTTTCCGCCCCCCTAGGCCTGCCGCTCGGGGCGAACCGCCCCCACCGCCCCCCTACGCTACGCCACTGCTTCCACTACCGTAATGATTGTCAAAACCACACCTTTCATAATATCCATCTTGTTATTGACAAAGTTTTACATTAGCTAACGAACCTTTTTGGCGATTCCTCAGGACCAGACTGTATCACACCAATAGTTTTGAAAAAAATGAAAATCAATCTTAGCTTTCCCTATTCTATAGATGATATTTTCGAGTTATCTACAAAGTTAACTTCCAAGTATATGACAGAATGTATTAAACTTACTTTTAAAAAAGGTAAAAAATCATACATATTTACATATACATTATGTATAGCTAATTATTTGCCAATCTCTAAACTACCTTTCATTCTCAAGCCTTTTGAACAGGTTTTAAGCGATCGTTTAAATTTCGGTAATGAATGGGCGGTTATAGAGCCAATGCTCTATGAACATGTCTATTTGTCAAAGGTCTTGCATATGCGCAAGGCTTATTCTTATTATTTCTCTCTTTCGACCAACTAAAGCATTTTTTTATTTAAAACTGCATTCCTGGATGTTAAGTTCCAGAACTTCCATTACAATAGCAATTTAATTGCAGCTTAAGTTAAAATAAATTACAAATCCACACAACCAAAATTTCAAAATCAAAAGCTACTTAACCAAAAATACGTGGATTTCAACTCTTTTTCATATAGATTTTGCAAATAGTTTTAACAAATTTACTTTTCGAAAAGCTTACTCATCGTTCCACAATTATTTCAGAAGGATGTTATCCTTGCTCTGCGTAGAAATAAAAAGACCTTCATTTCCAGATAGTTGCGATACCTAACAGATGTTAAAATGACAAAAATTACTACTTTTTAATATTTTTTTTTTTTAACTTTTATTCAGGATACTCGGCAGAATACACAAAATGGTTACTTACTACCCCGAAAGGAGTTACGTGGAAAAAAAGAACCTAACTGAAATATTAAACCATCTGGGGATAGTTTTCTGTCAATGGCAATTGCACAGAATTTCATTATAAAGTTTTGGTATTTTTTCTGTCGGTTACTTCTTTATTTGTGTGTGGGGAGGGAGAGGGATTATTTCACTGGAATGGGTAAAATAACTTTTTGAAAATATTTTTTTTTGACAGTGGCTTTCGAATTTTATGTTTTTTTTTTTCTTCAAGTTTTTCTATGTTAGCTGGGTTTGCCTCTTTGTTTTCGTAGTTCGGTGGCGGTGGCGTCGTCGCGCCGGAACAATCCAATTTTAAAAGCCACAGCATGTTGATTTTTTACTAAAACAGAGGAAGTTTTTTTTCCCAGTTTACTTCTATGACATTCTCATTAATCTACTAAAAGGATAACAGATGTGCTTTTTGGTGTTTTAAATAAAAATTTAAAAAAAAAAATATTGAAACAGACTTTTCTTGGAAGGTGAAACTTTATTGAATATTCAAAGCTGGTACATGATCCTGGAGTTCATATGCCATTTCTGAGCAACGGGGGTCACTCTTATTTGTGTCCATATCTCCATATGTTTGATTTCCATAGACTTGTGACTCATTTAATTTCCAAGGCACACGTAAACCTAATTTTCACATCAGATCCCATCAACTCTTTAGTCTTATTAAGTCATAAAGGGTTTTACAACAGGGACGCTACAAAAGTAGAGCGACAGGGACAGCAAACGACGCCATATTTCTTGCCGCTCTTTTGACATTTCTCTTCAGTAAGGTTTGCCATTTCATAATGGAAAGATATACGAGCCAACAACGAGTCGGAATTATTAAAATTTACTACCGAAATTCGGAGTCAGTGGCCTCAACGTTAAGAGCGCTACGTCCAATTTATGGTCGTCATAATCGTCCTAGCAAATCAACAATTGAGCGTCTAGTGGAAAAATTTGAATCCACAGGCAGAGTACAAAATGTTCCCGTAACAGTGAGACAAAGAAGTGCCCGTAATGTCGAGAATATTGCTGCCGCTGAGTCTTCAGTTGCAGAAAGCCCAAATGTGTCTCTCACACGTCGTTCTCAAGCGTTGGGCATCTCGGTGACGTCGTTGTGGCGAATTGAAAACCGTCAAAAATTGGGTTCAGCGTCTGGACTTCTGCACGCGTGCCCGTGGTGGCCATGCAAAAGAAATCGAGTTCCATACATAATGGCATCGAACGTACTTTCACAGGAATAAAGAATTTCATTGATATCCAAAACTGTTTTTGTTTTATTTAAAAAAACTTTTGTAGCGCTCTTATTGAAAAACCCGATATTTCTCTATCTTCTATGGTCATTTATCATCCCTTAACTACATAAGGGTTCTGTTTTTCAGTTATTGGACTGTATTGGGGGCTTAGCAAATGAAATATTTTATCTAGAACTATAGTTCTAATGGCATTCTAGTTTGAAAAATAAGGTTGCGTCAATAAGTTTCTGAAAACTAAAAAAAAAAAAAAAATGGCATCATCACCTCAAAACCATCGTTTTGTTTGATCTTTCAAAAGAACGCACCCAAATTTTCAGACAGATGTGTCAAAAAATCCGGTTGTGGCAGCTATTTTAAACAACATTTTACTTCAAATGTAAAAAGTCAATTTTGAGTGCTCTTTAAACATCATTATTTGAAAAAAAAAACATCGAGCAAGCCGGACCAAAGCTTGACAAATTTTATGAAGACTCCTCACCATCGATTGGTACCATTCATCACTGTTTTACTGAGTTTCAGTTCGGTCGTGTCAACACAAGTGACTCCCAGATTTTATAGTCGCCCAGTTAAGGCCACACATCAGAAATCGTTGATAAAATTCACAGGGTAGGTTCGCGATCTTGAAGAGGATTATCACATGAATCAGTGTTTTCGATTTTACATAAATATTTGAAAATGAAAAAGCTTTCTGCAAGATAGATGCCGCGTTTGCTACAATCGACAACAAAACGCAATCGTTCAAAGAAGTGCTTGAGGATGTTCATGAAAAATTCTACCCAGTTTTCGCGCCGTAAATGAAAATATGGATTCACCATAAAATACCAGAAATGAAGAAACAGCCGAAGCAATGGACTTCTCTTGGTAAATCGAAGCCGGAGAAGGCCAAAGTACGTTTGTCCACAAATAAGGTCATGGCGACAGTTTTTTGGAAATCTCGCAATGTTTTCATATATTGTTTACCTTTAGAAGGGTAAATCGAACGTTGGCATATATTATGCAGAGGTGCTGGATTTCAAACTGGTTTGAAACAAAAACAGTCCCATGTGGTGAAGAAAAAAGTTCTTTTCTACCAGGATAACACAACGGTGTATAAGTCTGCAGTGGAAATGGCAAAATTGTATGGGCTTCGTAACGAGCTCTCTTTAATCATCTAGCATAGTCCTCATATTTAGCCTTCTGCAATTATTTCTTGTTTCCAAGCATCAAGAAATTGCTCGGAGGTAAGAGTTATGGGTCGAATGAAGAAGTTATTGTTGAAACAAAAGTACTGTTACGCACATACACAACACCGACACAGAGCTTTATACTGTTACAGCGCCATCTGGTGGAAAATAGCATATCTACTTTATGGAAGGAACAAAAAGCTATTTTCCAATGTCAAATGTATTCCCCTTATTCAAAACAACTAGAACATTCTAAGACGACAACCTTCTCGATTTAGTTTAACGAACTTACTAAAAATATTACAGTATATTTGAGGGGCTGGAGAAGTCGTAGTTTTTCAAAAGCATCCAAAAATTGGAGAAACGAAAGGTATCAAGCTAAAAGGAGACTTTTTTAAGAAATAAAAAAGAGTCTTCTTTAGTTCATATTTCAGAGACTTATTGACCCAACCTTACAAGCCAGGGCCACCAAACCGAACATTGGAATTTTAGAATTGGATTTGATTTGAATAGTTTTCGGACTGTCCACATACATATTTTGCCCAAGCAAATACAAAAGATCGAAATTCTCTTAACGGTGGTCGGGGATAGATTGAGAATATTAGATTTTAGATTTTTGGGATTCTTACGTTCTTTCTTGAGTGGCTCTCAGGATTTTAACTTCCTTTTTGGATCCCTTGTACTGCTTATGTAATTTCGTTGCTCCGCTTAAGATATACTCAATCGTCAGCCAGGCTTAGAAAACTATTGACATATATGTATATGCGCCTCGCCTGTCTGCCTTAAGGTACTAGTACGGTCTAGAACGCCAAAAAACGAACGATTTTTGGGAATTTTTTTTTCGGAAACTTTTTAGGTAATAACATAATTTTTTTTAAATAATGAATACTTGCGTCAAGAGTACAAACAAATTTTAGTTTTTTAAATTTTCGAATTTTGGCTGAATTATAGAGGGCCCAACGTCGATTCATCAAAAACTACATTGTCCCATTGCGGACAGTTAATCTCCGGATCTACTGAACCGATTTTCAAAAAACTTGTTGCAACTTGATTGTTGATTCGGCCAAAATTAGAAAATTAAGACAAAACAATTTTTTGGTACTCTTGACGCATGTATTCATTATTTAAAAAAAAAATATGTTATTACCTAAGGAGTAATGGAATTACGTGAGTTGTACAGAGGACCAAAAGTTAAAGTCCTTGGAACCCACATACTGGGCCAGGCAGCTTCTGTTCATCAATAAATTGTTTGCTATGCTACATTTAAAAAAATAGACTAATATTTTTTTACAAAAAATCCACTTTTGGGGCTATTTTTATTTTTTTAATCTTTTAAAATATGGGGTAATTTTTCATAGTGAAATTCAGACCCAAAATGAGAATAGAAAAATGGCCCAAAATAATAGAAAAATCAGCCAAATCGAAAAAAATTTTATAGATTTTTGTTGTTCATTCAAGTTTTTGAGGCCATTTTTCATTTTTTTTTTGTGGGGCCATAATTTCCTAGAGCCTTTTCTTAGTACGTTTTATTCGCATTCACTTTTGGTTAAGCCACACTCGATACCTCAGATATAATTATTAAGGAAAATGCTCTTTCACATGAGGTGTGCCTGATAAAGGCACCTTACCCGGAAATTAAAGTTGTCGGGAAAATATATTTAAATTGTAAATCAGTGGCTATTTGCCTAATGGCCGGCTTTCATTTTTTATACGAAGAAGCTGCTCCAGATTTCATGTTGATAATTATTAATAAGTAGAAACCAAAGCTGACTGATTCATCTACGACACTGAATTCTTCAGATACGAAGTCGACATCATCACTTAAAACTAATATATAGCTATGTGGTCTAAAGGGTTTTTGAATTGACCCAGATAGATTTTGGGGGGCTGTGGCGGTTTTGTTTTGATATTAACTTACTCATGCCAAATCACCAAGTAACACGATTGATAACATGATAAAACTTTCTTATCGAAATGAGTTCACGTTGGTGCATTTTACGATTCCTTCACAGTTGACTCTTCATCATTTGGTGGCCACATTTGACATGACCAATCAGCCAATATTCGTGGGTCAAATGAACTCAAGTTTGGCAGAGAACATTTCCGTGCTCCATGCAAATGTGCATCAGAACCCGAGGTAGTCGTTCCTCGCCATGCACAAGAACTCAGCTTTTCACTGAATTCAACTTGGACAATTTTGCCTACATCCACACAAGATCCAACTGAACCAGGAGCTGGCTGGCTGGCTAACTGAGGGTTTGGAAGAGGACCCCATTTTTCGCCAAAAAAAAATCACCTCTAGCGACGAGGCGCATTTTTGACTGTATTAAGAAGCAAAATTGCATAAGACGACGTCAACCTACGCGAGGTTTATTCGTTTGATGTGAATTTGGCCTCAGCACTTCAGCAGTGTCATTGGTCCGTACTTTTTCGAAAATCAAGTTGCTGTCACCGGCAATGGCGACTGCTATAGAGCGATGATAACAAATACCTTGTGGCCCAAATTGATCCATATGGACATAGATCACATGTGGTTTCAGCAAGACGGTTTTCTGAAATCTATGAAATCTATGAAACAGGTCTATGTGAATAAACCACAATCTCGAATCCGTGCCATCGCAAGAAGCCGAAGCAAGTATTTGAACGATGTCATATTCCAATCCTAATGGCATACATGGGACTTCAAATAAAACAGGAATTTAAGTAGCGTACAGCCTGTCTTATTTCATTTCAACATCTTCCCGGAGTTATTGAGGTATTCTTTACTTGCTATTCTAACAGTTCACACTAAGTTGTGCCATAAAATATGATTAGTAAATGGCTTGTGAAATAGGAAAAATTCAACATTCGACAGCGTATGGATAGAAGCCCTTATCCATAAGCTTCGAGTACTTGGATTACCTTCGCCACTAAGTATTATTTTCTTTTCTCTCTTTCAGGAAATTCTTCATTCAACTAGACAGCTGCAAGTCTTCAATCAAATCCATCAAAGCCGGAGTCGCCCAAGGATAGAAGCTGGGTCCCTTCCTATATAGCCTGCTAACGTCTGATCAACCCGTGCCAACTGACTGCGAGAACCTGCTTTTTGCTGACGACCCGCTGACCTACGCTTCATCGATAACGAAAAGAATTGCAGCTCGGAGAGTAGAAGCCCACGTCTCGAGACTCTACTCTCACTCAAGGCAGGTACTAAGGAAAGCCAACTTCGCGTTTCACCGCTTGCACCCATTGTAGCCAGAAAAACGGGACTAAGCCAGCCAGTGAAACTACTGATATACAAGCAGCTTATCAGATCTATCATCAGCTATAATTTTCATGCATAGTACACCATCTCGAAGACAGCAATGCAGAAGCTCCAACTCTTCGAAACTAAAATTCTGAGGATAAGCACTGGACTTACATATCTTCGATCGACAGCGAAAGAAGCACTACAGCAACGAAAGAGTTTTCGAAGAAGCCAAAATCAAGCCACTGACTAGACTAGTTTCTCGTGCAATTAGCAAGGAAGCTTACACACAGCACTGCCAACCACCCAAACCCTCTGATGAGAAGGATAACCACCCAGGAACGACATCCAGAGCCTATAGATACCTAAGTGACTTGGATATGTTAGAAAGGATCCCAGCCGACAAGAAGCAGTTCGCATACCACAGTGGCTGAAAACATCAAAACAAAAAAAAAAAAAAAAACTTACCAACTGGACAACCGGGACTGAACAACCCGATAAACCATACCATAATTTTAATTTACAATAACTAGTCATGTTTATTATAATTGTTATAATTTTATAAACAATGTCATAGCATAGGTTAGGCCCCCTATGTGCCACCAATTTTTTTTTATTTTCATATTATCCTTAACTTTGTGTTTTCCAATTGTATATATTTGAAGTGGCGGTCAGCCATCAGACGAATAGGGGGAATAACATGTAGCATACGAAAACATGCACGTGCCGTAACTATTCGGGACTGGTGGAAGTCTGATCATAGCCTCTCCGCGGCGGCCGCTAGAAACAAGCCTTTAAAAAGGTTTGGCTAATATGATCACTCTGGTTCCTCAGGTTGGCGACAGGTTAATTCCCTGTCCCGTAAAACTAAAAGAATTGCGAGACCGACAACAAGCCTCGGAAACGGACTGCTCACACGACGACAACCCACGCAACGAAAATTGAAAAACGATTTACGAATTTTCTTATGGAACGTACGATCGCTCTATAGAGCTCGAGCTGCTCAGCAGCTAGCCGATGCCCTGCTAAAATATAAAGCTGACATAACAGCTCTTCAAGAAATCAAATGGACAGAAAATGGTGTTTTACAGAAGAAAGAATATGACATATACTACAGCTGTCATACAAAACACCATGTGCTCGGGGTAGGCTTCCTAGTCAGCGAAAAAATGAAGTCTACCATCATCGGCTTTAACGCTATAAGCGAAAGGCTATGCACCCTTCGCGTACGAGGCAAATTTACGGACATCAGCCTCATTAACGTTCACGAACCTACGGAGGAGTCCTCAGACGAAGAAAAAGGGACTTACTACGAACAAGTCGAGAGGGCCCTCAATGCCTGTCCAAGGCATGATGTTAAAATAATCCTTGGGGATTTGAACGCAAAAATAGGTCGGGAGCCGGTATTCAGGCATTACGCAGGCACCGATAGTTTGCATGAGAACACTAATGACAATGGACTTCGAGTCTTAGAATTGGCAGCATCGAAAAACATGGTCGTTGCGAGTACCAGGTTCCCGCGTAAAGATATCTACAAAGCCACCTGGGTATCACCTGATGGAGTCACTCGTAACCAAATAGACCACGTGTTGATAGACCGTCGCCACTACTCGAACTTGATGACGGTACGAACGTACCGAGGTGCCAATATCGACTCGGATCACTATCTTGTTGGTATGGTTTTCCGAGGGCGGATTGCCTTGCGAAGACGCATTGCATCCGCCGATCAGGTTCGAATCAACACGGCTGCCCTGCGCAATGAAAACACCAGTAACACCTTTGGTAATGCGTTAGGACTCGCCCTAGAAACACCTGACTTAGGGAGAGTAAGTCCTGGAGCCAGTATGCTGGGCGTAAATGAAAAGTGGACACGTCTTAAAAATACTGTCATTAGTACTGCCAACTCCATCTTAGGCAGCAGTCGTAAAACTCGGAACGACTGGTTTGATGATGAATGCAAGCTAGCGACTGAACGTAAGAATGTTGCGTACCGAGCAATGCAACAATCTCATAGAACGCGGGCACGCGAAGAGGAATATAAAGAGCTCAGAAGAATAGAAAAACGGCTACACAGACAAAAAAACATCAGCCTGGGAGAAGAACCTAATCTGTGAAATAGAAAACAGCCGAGAGCGAGGTCCGCACCAGGCGCGAAAGTTCTACCAATCCGTTCGAAACATGACGCAGTACAAACCACGCTGTACATACTGCAAGGACGGAGAGGGAAATCTGATCACCGATCCTGAAAGCATACTGGAGCGATGGGAAGTGTACTTTAATGAATTGCCAAATGGTCAGCTCACTGCAGAAGTGGAGGCTCCACTACTTCAAGAAGAATACCCTATGTTGCCGCCACCAAGCATAGAAGAGATTGAGAAGGCTATAGGCCGGCTTAAACAGAACAAAGCCCCGGGAGCCGATGGCATACCAGCCGAATTATTTCATCACGGCGGGCCAGCCTTACTTCAAGCAATTCATGATAATATAGTACACGTATGGGAGCAGGAAGAAATGCCAGAAGACTGGCGAAAAGGTTTAATATGCCACATACATAAGAAGGGAGATGTCACAACGTGAAGGAATTATAGAGGTATCACGTTGTTGAGTACCGCCTATAAGATACTCTCCTCTATCCTACAAGACCGGATAACCCCATACGCTAAAACCGTCATCGGACAATATCAGTGTGGTTTCATTCCAGGCAAATCAACAACTGATCAGGCGATGGAAAAATGTCTAGAATTTAACATCCCAACATACCATCTGTTTATAGACTTTAAGGCCGCCTATGATAGCATAGCCAGGGTAGAACTTTACATAGCCATGGGAGAGTTCGGCATCCCAAATAAATTGACACGACTATGTAGGTTGACCATGACCAACGTAACAAGCCAAGTAAAAATAGCCGGATTGCTATCCAGACCAATCAACATCTTTAATGGACTCCGACAAGGGGATGGTTTGGCCTGCCTCCTCTTCAACCTGGCGTTGGAGAAAGCAATCCGTGACTCTGGCACGGCAACAAGAGGGACCATCGTCAACAGGTCCAGCCAGTTACTGGCTTACGCAGACGACATCGACATCATCGGAAGAACCGAACAAGCTGTACACGATTCCTTCATCCAGATCGAGCAGGCGGCAGAAAATCTGGGACTGCACATTAGTGAAGGTAAAACAAAGTACATGGTGGCGTCGAATGCGAGAGGAACCGTTGGTCAAACAATCAAGGTAGCGGAGCACGAATTTGAAGTGGTGCATTCCCTTAAATACCTTGGGTCAATAGTAGCAGCCGATAACAATATAGAAGAAGAAATACGCGGGCGGCTTCTCAAATCCAACAGAGCCTACTATAGTCTGTCAAAGCTCTTCAAATCCAGAAATCTCACCTTAACTGCTGCTGTACAGGACCATAGTCCTGCCAGTACTCACATATGGATCCGAGACTTGGGTGCTTAGCAAAAGGCACTCCGACCTCTTAGCTGCTTACGAGAGAAAAGTCTTAAGGAGAATTGTTGGCCCCATATGTGAGGAAGGACGATTTTGCAGACGGTACAATCATGAACTGTACGCAATCTACCTTGAAGCAGATATTGCGACAAAAATTAAGATCGGTAGACTCCGGTGGGCAGGGCACCTAGCTCGCATGAGCGAAGAGGAACCTGCTATCAAAGTTCTTTGTGGTACGAGTACATTCTATGGTAGACGACAGCGTGGTAGACCATGCTTGCGCTAGGGAGATGGCGTAGACCAGGACGCCCGAAGCCTTGGGGTGCGCAACTGGATGGCGTCGGCTAGAGATAGGTGGAGAGACTTGTTGAAAGAGGCCAGGACCGGAACTCGGTTGTCGAGCCGATGATGATGATAAATATATTTGAAGTTCAATAAAAAACCTTGAACCTTGAACCTAGAAAAAATTCTAAGCTCGTTAATTCCTACTTTGTCCTATTATCAAAAGCTTGAGTATAAGTTTCTAGCTGATCAGGATTGTAGTAACTGAAATAAGTTTCATTCATGTTCCTTTATCCTTTGTACGGTAGATTCATGTGTCAGTAAATTATAATCTTCTTGGTCCTAAACAAATATTAATCACCGGACAATCTGTTTATTTTACAATTTCCCTGACATAGAATCTAATTCCTTTTATGAGTAAGATTTGGACAAAGTAATTTTACATGGGGTTAATATTGGGTAGGAATCCGATTACTTCGGTTTTTGTCATCCGTTCAATTCTAACGGAATAAAAATATTGTGGTCTGAGTCTTTGACGAATATGAAATATGTACTATGTTTTGTATAGTTAGTTTGAATGAAATTGCAACAATTATGAACCATTGCCTCAATAAAAATGATAAACGGTCAGATTTCTCTCTTCCTTAATCCGAGTTTTATTTTCTTTATTACCCTGGGCTACGACGGGCTTAACTCAGACATTAAAACAAAATCCCACCATAAGGCATTCACAAAAATTACATACAGGTAGGTATACAAAGTTGTCTCTATTATAAAGGCACCCTTTGCATCAATCCTTGTTTTGAAGCTCTAAGGTGATGGATGCCCTAAGACAAATGAAGGTCGGCCAAATTTTCAGGTAGTTACGCAGATCTAAACAAATAACCTTTGAAACAATCTCTAATCCCCAAATTGAAATATGACCCACAATAAGAAAGAACGCAAAATACCTACGAAAGCAAAACTGTGCCAAACTAAGCCTTAATAACACCATTATACTTATATGTTACGTAACTCATACACAAGCCCATATTAAACCCCCTTTACAACGTGCAAACAAGTTTTACAAATATCCTTCTGACGTTAACACGCATAAGATTAATGTGTGACAAGTGTTTGTATATTCATAGTTAAGGCAAATGAATACGTACGAATCAAAAGCTCTTCATTGTTCACATTCAAGACTTAGAAGCTGATGTATCTGCTGCTATGGACCTTCCTCTCGGTCCCTCTATCCACACATTCGCACTTAAGACCATTTTCCTAACCAATTCCTCTCGCCCAATTCTTTTTTTTTTTTTTTTTTTGTTTTGTTTTTCTTAAGGGCTTCTCTGATGAAGTGCTACCGATGCTCTCTGTTATATTATATTTTGTATCTGCGAACTTAAATATAGCTATACGAGTAATTCTAAGTTGTAAGCACTTTAACCCGGGGTAAAAGATTCTAACAAGAATGCAAAGACTTATTTAACTGACGATTGTTTGGTTCGTTCAGCAGATGGAAACTCTGAGATTGAGTCTGAGTGTGGGGGTGTTACCATTGTATTTGTCCGACATCTATACATCACACCGGATAGAGGATGTATCAAGGGTGCTATACGTTCTTCATTCTTCGTGCTTCGCCCTTTAGGCCAATCCATTAGGGAACTTACAATTGTATCGCATTAATCGACCTTAAGAAAGAGATTTCTGTATATCTATACATACTAGTACTTAGGTACCTAACAACTCGACGACTCGAACACATATGAACCAACAAAGCCCCTTGTTAATCATTCTGGATTACGGACGGGTTCGTCTTGCATTAAATCTTTTAATCAAATTTAAAAACAAACGCAAATAAAAAAAAACCAAAAGGAAAAACTCGAAATTGAAACATCCTCTGGAATGGCACATCTGGGTCTGGATTCCAGGGATGTGGCTCAGCTCTATTTGGGATTTTTTCCTTTTTTTGTATTTCCTTTTCTCAGCGGGCCTCTTTGAAACCGATTTAGTATTGTGTAGCCTTGTGAAAATGCATGCAGGAACACGGTTGCCAATTTGGTAGTTTTGCAATGGATTTTAAAACTGACATTTTTTTTTGATGCAATCGAAGATGATTTTAAATTTATTTTTATATCATTGGTAAAATAATATATTTTCTCAAAATTTTAGGTTTCAACACTTACATTTTCTTTTCCCTTTAAAATCATCCATTTTTATGGTTAATTTAAAAGTAAAATGAGTTTAATGAAAATAAATTCGAGATTTTAATTAAACTTAGCTACCTACGATGGCGATGGTTTTCGTCATACCGTGTGTGCGTTTTGGGTTTGCATGTCTCCGCATATGCGTATGCACGTCCACGTTCACTGTACATCGAGCTGGGTGAACCACTATGCTTAAATTGGATACAGTGCATTTAAATTTTCGGAAAAAAAAAATAACTGGAACAAGTAGCGTGTTAAACAAGCAAAGTCGTATTTCAGTTGGTGTTAAAGAACTTGATATTCAAAAACCGAATTTGTTTCCTCCCTAAGGATTAGTCATTCGTTACTTTTAAACCAAGAATTGACAAACGAAACAATTGAATTACTGAGGGATATCGTTGGAAGCTGTTCCGTATCGTACTCCTTTTTGCATACCAATAAGGCAATAAGGATTGTGTGTGTTTTTTTAAGGTTCAGTGTCAGACTATTCTCTTCAGCTCTGTTAATGATGTAATATCCTTGTTGAAGAGGGAAATAAGGTCATCGATCAGGAAAATTCTCCTCGAAAGATAAATCTGTAAGCCATCTACATAAAGATCTAAGAACACGTTTTCACAATCAGAAGGTAGGTCATTTATAAATGCACAGTTAGAATCCCAGGATAGACTCCTGTGAAACACCTGTTCTCAAGAAACTACTCAGTGATAATTCATCCCGAAATATTGAGCGTTCTTATATAGGATGTCTCCTAATTCGTTGATGATAACATCGGGACATAGTTCTCTTGCTTTATTGACGGTGATGGACTGGCCAAAGTGTCGTTCTCAAAGAACTATGAACCGATGGTGTCAGCAACCCAAAATCCACACCAAACAGTGAGTGACTTTCTCTAGATGCATTGCAATTTGGTGGATCTCATTTAGATTTTGACTGTCGACAACTTTGCTTGTTAATTTTGGAGATAATACTGAACCGTTGTTCAAACCTGGTTAACATTCCCCTAATATGAAGAAAAGTTAAAGTTGTCTTTATACCCAAAGCTGATAAATGCTCCCACGTTACTCCCAATGATCTTAGACCAATCAGTCTATCTTCATTCCTTCTTAAAACTCTGGAACGATTGATTGATATTCATCTGCGTAGCGCGATAGAACCAAGTCTTATCTCTACAGCACATCACGGTTACTGTAAGTGAAAATTGGTACGCACCATCGAATACTCCCTAAATCACAAAGATTACACTTTAGTTGCATTCCTTACATATAGAAGGCGCTTTCAACAATGTCGACAGCACTGCAATAGCGAAGGTACTGCAGAATCTCAACGTAGATAGCTGACTTGGTGACCTGATTAATTTCATGCTGAAAAGCAGAATCGTAAATGCGAAACTAGGTTTGGCTTTACTACAGCAGAGGTATTGCACAAGGAGTCCTATCTCCACTTCTATATGGAATAATAAGGTATTTAATGAGCTGCTAATTAGCCTAGAAGAAGAGGGATTAAAAGTGATTGCATAAGCTGACGACATTCCCATTGCCGTATCAGAAGAGCATTGCCAAATTCTAATAGAACCGCTTTCAACAAGCTACTCAAATTGACAGATCGTTGTGGACTAGTCCTTTTCAAAAGGAAATACAAAATTCCACATCGATAAAATCTGTTCCACTTACTTTCTCAAATGAAGCTAAATACATGGGTCTTATTTTAGATAAAAAGTTAAGTTGGAAACCTAACATACAGGAAAGAGTAAAAAAGCCACAGTAGCTCTCTTTTCTTGTAAGAAAAGTAAATACTGCGATCATTAGTTTTATGGGGTGACTGTATGCTGGACGGCCTTAGATAAAGCGACAAATCGCGATAAACTAAGCAAAGTACAGCGTTCATCGTGTACGTGCATCAGCGGAGCCCTTCGCTCGACATCTTCCGCTGTATTAGACATACTCCTCAACTTCACACCCCTCGATATTTACAGCAAACAAATGGCCGCGAGCACAGCCGTATGTCTCAAAGCCATCTCTCAATGGATCGATAACTCTATTGGCCACACCATCATTCTGAACTTATTCGGAACATTCCCAAGTCACTCGTTTTCGACAAAAACTTTGAAGTCACCATTCCCTCAAAGTCAGCTTGGGAAGAAGGGGCTTTGATGGAAGATGAGTCAGTACATTTTTATACTGATGGATCGAAAACCGAAAACGGAGTGGGTGTTGGAGTGTACTCAGATAGTCAGGGTGCTTTAAAATCCCTCGCATTAGTCTCTTCAAGCTCCATTACAGCCCAAGACTGTCGATCGTCTCTGATGGAGATGGCCAAACAGTTTAATATTCACCTATTTTGGGTGCCGGGACACAGGGATGTTCCAGGGAATTGTAAGCCCGATGAACTCACCAGAATTGGAACGGAAATGCCTATCTTGCCCGACGGGCTAAATATAGGTACATATGCCCATAGGTACTAGTAAATTTATGCTGAAGCGAATTGCTGTGGAACAATCAAATCAAATCGATGCATCAAAATGAAGACAAATGTGCGTTACACTGACGAATGAATATTTTATTTGAAGAAAATACAACATCAATTGGAAGAATATTTCATCAATTTCAGGAAAATTATGTGTGGAATTGAAAAAAGAGTCGTCTATTTAAAAAAATGGGAGTTGAACTGAAGAAAAATTCATTGGCTCAAAGAGCATTAAGTTTCATATTGAAGATAATTTTTTTTTCATTTTGAAGAAGCAAGCATGTTAAAACAAAGACCTTTCTTCAATTTAAAGAACCCAAAGAGATGAAATAAAAAAAAAATCGTCAATATGAAGAGCATGCCCTAGCAAATTGACGATTTTTTTTTTTTTTCATTATTATACTCGTAAAGAAAGTAAGTTAATTTGAAGATTTTTTTATTTAACACTAGCTTCCCCGGCAGACGTTGTTCTGCCCTTTTTTCTAAAACAACAGTAATAAAACATATTTAGGAGTGATCACTTTTCATATTTATAGATTTATGTCTCCATGATAAACAACGATTACTTACAATTATAAGTGTCCTATTTTGTCAATTGCAAGACTTTATTAGTAGTAGTAGTCATAATCTGGTATTTTCAATGTAATGCCTTATCGTACATGATATTTTTTGTTTGATTACCTGGCGCGAAAATAAATGAAGCCGTCGGTTTTCCGACGCGAGAGCAGGCAACATACAACTGTCCATGAGAGAAGCATGGGTTTTCCAGATTGACGCCGCCAACACTCAACGACTGATTTATAGACATAGCGAAAGCAAGCCGCACTGGAAATTGCAGTTGTTTCAATTCAAACGTACGTCAGTTGGTACCATTGGGATGCGTAGTATCAATACATCCTCTCCCTTATATTTTCCCCTCAGAGTAGTTGCTTCTATCATATTGTTCATTAATATTTTCAGTGCTAACCGTGTGCCGTTACAAAGTCGCGGTTGGTTGATATTTCTTAGCATTATGACCACCGATCCTACTTTTAATTGAAGATTATGGGGAGGTAACCCCGGCAAATCTAATGAGTTTAAAAATTCTGGTTGATAATTGACGACATCATCTTGGTTAGTTGCGCAATCAATTTATTTATGTATATGTCCTTAATTCAACGGAAATTCCATTTTGGATTTTGAAATTTATTTCATTTACATCGGTGTTTTTGGCAGCTAATATAGCTCGTTCACTCAACCAACAATGATCTCTGTAATTTTGAGCTACGTTTGGGAACACCTTTTCTATAAGCTCAGTTTTTGGTTCTGTAGACTGACAAAAATTGACAGAAAATGTAATGAAGCCTTTCATAACATCTACAGGGAAGGCCCTGAAGTAGATCGAGGTATTTTGCTGGGGCGAGTTCAGGTAACGGTCAAACTGTCAAAAGTCATATGAGATTTCATATGTATTTCTTTTGTTGTATTTCTTTTGTTTTCGTTCATTTTTAAAACTTATTTATAACAAATTTAAAGTTTTATTAGAGCACAAAATTATTTTGTCTGTCTTTTAGCTGTCAACAAAACAGTTGACAGCCCTTGGGTGTTTTTTGAAAACCGAAAACCTCAGTTTTTGTTGACAACTCTGAGGGTTGTCAAGAAAACCTGGGTCAAACCTGGGTAAAGTTGAACGAACGAACCTAATACATACTGTAGTCGATTGAAACATCGTAACTGAAAGCCGCTCGTAAAACTGTGAAAGCAGTTTGAACACGACGCGTTGCTCGTGTTTGTAATATCCTAATCCTTTCAATTTCATTTCGCTCTTCACGTTGCAGTGAAGTCCGATTTGATTGAAAATAAGCTTGGTTCCTAGCGTTTCGATTTCTTCGACTCAAATTGCTGCGCCCCGCCCGCTTGTAATAGGTGGCATGGTTCTAAAAGCAAACACAGTCGACAAATAAAACCACAATTGGTTTTCGTTTTTATTTACATACTAGCGTAAAATACCCGGCGTTGCCGGGTTCTTGCGAAGAAAATTTCTTTCGCACAGAAAGTCCTATGTAATAACAACTAATTATCCTAGAAAGTTTATTTCCGATACTAACAAATTCTGAGAGAATCTCTAGAGCATCATTCACCTACCCTAAGTTTAGTAAACGGCAAATATTCCGAGAAAAATTTATTCGCGAAAGCCCTTTACAGTTACATGATTTATCAAACCACAAATTGTTGAGGTAGATTTTTGCATTTCATCCAAAATGAATATTTTTGCATACCATGCACATGTAGAATAGGGGAACTAAACATATTTAGTATTGATTACTATTTGTAAACATTGAAAAAGAATAAATTTATTAAAGCATATGCACCATTAACATATGTATGTTAAGCGCTTCAAACTTTCTTTTAGAGCATATTTTTATTTGCCGTAGTTATCACTATCTGTTGTTTCTTCATTTTGGGCTTCTTTAGTCACTTTATTTAAATTTATTAAAGCATATGCACCATTAACATATGTATGTTAAGCGCTTCAAACTTTCTTTTAGAGCATATTTTTATTTGCCGTAGTTATCACTATCTGTTGTTTCTTCATTTTGGGCTTCTTTAGTCACTTTATTTTAATTTATGTTTTTCATTTTCATAAAATTGATTGAAAAAAGTATTTGCCTAATGATTCTAAATCGATTTTAATAATATTTCTGAAAAGACTCCGTAATTATCGAAGAATTCCATTTTTGTTTCGTTCAAAAAAAAATGTTGTTTCTACATTTAAAATGAAATTGCTTGAAACCACTAATACTTTCAAGAAATATGCATTTGGAATAACTTTATTTTTGCTGTCAATTTCATTTTTTTAAATATACATACCTAAGCATGCGATTTTAAATTATTGGCCATTAAATACTTTAAAAATGTATTTTATTAACTTCGTTAAGTAATTAATTTTATTGAATTTTTAAATAATTTTTAAATTAATTTTTATTGAAGCATATGTTCATATGTATGTATTTAATTAATAACATATTTTTTTAAAACTAATATTTCAAAGCATATTTTTGCCCTAGTCATCACTATCTGTTTCGTCGGTTATTACTTAATTTTTATTATTTTTTCATTTTCATCGTTTTTATTTGTATGTTCTTTTTCCTGGGATAAAGCGAAAATGTCATCTTCAAAATTAACAAAAGAGCAGCTCGAGAGTTCCATCAACTCAGCCCGCGAATAACTACAAAGAGTGAACAAAGTGTAAACAAAGTGTAAAGGACGAATGCCAGTCAAATTCAAAGAAAATAGAGCAAACAAAGTGTAAGCAAAGAGTAAAAGAAAATGATAAAAAATTCACAACAATCAGTTTCTGTCTTTTTTCTGTTTAATATAATCATATGCAACTGCGCGCACATTCAACTAAATATTTGAGTTGTTTTTTAGCTAGTTTTTTCCTTCATATGTTCTTGATTGCATGGGAAGTGTTACACAATTCACATATTTCGGGTGAAACAAAACATTTTTTTCAACCAAACAGGATAATAGTAGGTACTACTTGAAGATACCCTGTTAAGATATCATAAAGACGTTTTAGTGAAAACGTTCACAGAATATCTTCAAGATGTATTCGAAAGATTAAAATGAAAAACTCTCAGCATTTTAAAATTACTCCTTTTAAAAAGGTTTTAAAGGCGGTATATAGAGAGTCAATATAATGACATTTGTCATGAATATCTTTAAGATGTTTAAAAGATGTTTTATTAATAGTATAACAGAAATAACACTTTTAAAGAGTGAATTAGGAGATTATAAAGTGAAATGGTATTAAAAAGATTTAACTAGTAGCTTGTTAAGACCTGATGCATTTATTGAAGTACTCTCCAAGAGTTTATGTGTTGCTTGGGTATGTTATCGGGTTTTACCAACGATAAAAATAAACATTATATATTTCTGGACGCACCCTTTAGCCAAAGAGCATTAAATTTGTCTGAACGCAGTCAAAACTTCCCCTTGCCACCATTGCAAATAGTTGCACATGTGTAAGTAGCTACATCTGTCCGAATTGAAACAAACACATGCTGAACTGAAATGGAACAAAAATAAACGGTTCAAGCCTAAACTGAAATGAAACAACTATTCACTTTCCTGTTTTCTTTCACCAAATTTAAGGATCTGATTACACGACTCATTTTTTGCGGCCATATGGTTTTTCAAGTAACTGACGTTATCGAACATCGATATTGCGAAATTTTGATACACAAAAAGATGTGCTCAATGTGTAAACTTGTGCTTTTTTGATATTTAAAAATTTTGATCGCAGAAAATCGTGCGCAAAAGCTTGCATATATAAATGCTGATTCTGTAAGCATCGATGATTTTATCACTTGAGTGTGAATGTTAAAACATAATTTCTGTAAAAATTAACATCATACAATATTGACGAAAGTAATATTTCAAGGCATTTTATGTGTAAACTAAAATCCACGCGTTTTTTGAACGAAGTTTGTATGCACACAAAGTCGTGTGTAATGTATTAATAGAAATCCGTGGCTTTATCGAACATCGATGTTGTAAAATTTTTATGCACAAAAAGTCGTGTTCAATGTGTCAACTAAGATCTGTGCTCTTTCGATTTGGCAAAATTTTGAACGGAGAAAATCGTGAGCAAGAACTTGCATATATAAATGCTGTCTTTCTAAGCATCGATGAATTTATCACTTGAATATAATATGAATGTTAAAACATAATTTCTGCAAAAATGAAAATCATACAAAATTGACGAAAGTAATATTGCAAAGCATTTTATGTGTAAACTAAAATCCGCAGGTTTTTTGAACAAAGTTTGTATGCACACAAAATCGTGTGAAATGTGTTAACAGAAATCCGTGGCTTTATCGAACATCGATGTTGCAAAATTTTGATGCACAAAAAATCGTGTACAATGTGTCAACTAAGATCTGTGCTTTTTCGATTTGGCAAAATTTTGAACGTAGAAAATCGTGCGCAAAAACTTGCATATATAAATGCTGTCTTTCTAAGCATCGATGAATTTATCACTTGAATATAAATGTTAGGATAGTCGCGCACTGGCAACTGTGATCGAAATCAAATAGTTTAATCACCAGTTGAAAGAGAACCGCGGACTGGCAACTCTTTACTCACGCTCACACTCTTGTCTCTCTTGCTCTTATAGAAAACAACTCAACTGTTGCGAAAGCAATCGTTCCCATATAAGCCCATATGTTTCATTTTAGCAACTAAACAGTTGCGAATGTGCGCGCCTGGCCTTAAAACATAATTTCTGCAAAAATTAACATCATACAAAATTGACGAAAGTATTATTGCAAAGCATTTTATGTGTAAACTAAAATCCGCAGGTTTTTTGAACAAAGTTTGTATGCACACAAAGTCGTGTGAAATGTGTTAACAGAAGTCAGTGGCTTTATCGAACATCGATGTTGCAAAATTTTGATGCACAAAAAGTCGTGTTCAATGTGTCAACTAAGATCTGTGCTCTTTCGATTTGGCAAAATTTTCAACGTAGAAAATCGTGCGCAAAAACTTGCATATGTAAAAGCTGTTTTTCTGAGAATCGATGATTTTATGACTTGAGTATGAATGTTGAAACATAATTTCTGCAAAAATTGACGAAAGCAATATTGCAAGGCATTTCCTTTGTAAACTTAAATCCACACGTTTCTTTAACGAATTTTTTTGCACACAAAGTCGTGTGGAATGTGTTAACAGAAATCCGTGACTTTATCTAACAACGATTTTGCGAACTGTTGATGTACAGAGAGTTAAAACTAAAATCCGTGCCTTTTTTAAATATTGATAGATACTACAAAATTTATATGCACAAAAAATTACGCGCTAGAACTTGCGTGTATCCATGGCCGTGTAAACAGTTTCTTACTCCAATAGCCCAAGTAGGTGTTCAGCCTCAAAATATATAGAGGAATAAAATGAAATGAAATGCGGAATAGTTGGAAACGGCAGACAGTTCTCAATCTGCTGCTTTCAATTTTCTATTTTGGAAATATTTTTTGGAGGTAAGTGAAAGTAATTTAAATTTTAATATATTATTTATTAGTTTTTTCATTTTCAGATGGCCCTATGTTACTATCGACATACAAAGGTAAGTATATAAAATGTTTATAAAGTAATACTTTTGTTTGTTTGTCTGCTATTGGAGTATTTACAAACAAACTGACAAACAAACAAAAGTCTTACTTTATATAATAGTATAGATATACTCGTAGATTACCCTTATTTAAGTTCTCTTATTCTCGTTAATTTTGTTGTTTGTTGTAGAATTATTAATTATTATTTAAATCAAGAAATTATTTCCTTAGCTATAAAGTTTTCTTTTATTTTTTTTTTGAGTCAGTGTATTTCAATAAGCAAACCATTTTTAGCAACACTTAACTTTCACACACCCACAATAAACGTTTTTTCTCTCCATAAGAACCTTCCATGAACCTTAACAAAAACTTAAAAAAAAATTAGGCGAATTGGTCGAGCCGTTCATAAGTTTAACGCTTAGCAACACATTTTGCGATTCATTTTTATTTACATATATAGATAAAGAATATTTTATGTTAAGTTAGAGAATGATTATTCGAAAAATAAATGATGAATATTTGCGGATTTAACAACACAAAAATTTTACTCATTACTTTAAAATGACAATATTTTATTAATAGAACAATACATTCGTCAAATCAACGGGGAGTTTTTATCGACCTTATAATAATCATTATATTAATCACCCTTTCCTCACCTGCTTTTTCATCAATATGAGTAACAAATTTTGTTGAGTGTAGATGAAACACAGGTTGGTGGAAATACTGGGATTAGTCAATGTTAGATTTGATCGTGCTTGCCAAAGCCTTCCTCTAATACGATATGATCATTGAAGTGATTTTTCTTGGGGTGCGAACTTTTATTCCTTACAAAATTAATTAAGAGTATAAAATCTAAAGAAAAGTCTTGGTTTAATACTACTCGTATCTAGAAAGAAACTATCAGGTTGAGAGACGTAAGTTTTCCAGCAATGTCCCAAAGGCAGTAGACATTTCTGATCATTTATCAAGAACGTAAAAAATTCAACTTCATCTTCGGTTTCAATGCTCATCTACAATGACAAACCGATAACTAGCTTTTTAGATAAGGCAAAAATACTTCTAGCTCATTTCGCTGCTAACTCTATGTTGCCTGTGCCTGATAACAACATTGCCCCTCCTGTACTTGAGAACGTAATTCATTCAATAAAACAGGTATATTTCCGCAATCGTACAGTTGCGAGAATCCTTCGAGATCTTGATATAAGCAAATCCGCTGGTGATGTTCTTCCTCGCTGGCAAAACCATTGCATAAGCTTTTTATCATTTTTACTGTTCTAGAATGTAGTACACCTTGGCATAATAGTTATTGCATTGGACTATCATACAGAAGGTCTTGGGTTCGATCCTCAGCCGCTGCCAAAAAGTTTTTCAGGGGTGTTCTACCTCTTACGAGGAGTCGACAAATCCTCCAAGGTTATCTGTTGTCACGAAAAGTGCTGCTCATAAGCCGATCGTTGTGGGTCCCCTCCATTTTTCCAAACATTCACACATAAATAATTGAGAGTTGTAAGTCACTAGATTTAGGCCTGAATCTTTGCTGAAAGATGAAAAATAGTGTTTGTCCAGCCTGTTTCTAAATGAAGCGACCTTTCCTAATCCCTTTTTTTATCGACCAATTGCAATAACGTCCCTTCTTTCTAATGTCATAAGATCACTGATCTGATCAATCATTAGCTCAAGAAACATCTCGAAGATCGAAAGCTTCTGAATGACCGGCAATACGGATTTCGCACTAATCGTTCCACTGGTGATTATATACATATCTCACCGAAGAGTGGAACAGGTTTTTACAATTGTTTTTTATGAGGCGTTTATACGTTCTTAAATCGGGTACAAGTCACATCTTTAAAACTGATTGGAAGCAGAGCTATCCCATCTATTGAACACCATCGGAATTTTTCATGTTTTCCCTTGTTTTACCGCCTCTTTTAGCTCACTCAATTCACGTGATTTCACGAATTTTACACTTCTTCTATATAAGTGAAGCACGGGCAGAGTTCACTATTGTGAGAGATTGGCTAGGGACAGAAGTATATAGATCATATTGAATGTCTGCTCTAGATGTTTTGCTGTATACTCGGTTAAATTGCTCCAACCGAAAAACAAAAACCAAATTGTCTAATTGACAATTTTTTTTTTCCTTTTCTTATTTTGAATTCACACTCAATTATTCATTTCGAGTTCCTAAAGTAATAGGAGTCCCGAGACTTACAATATCTAGAGACCAATTCTTTACCTAATCCGGCCCTGTCTATAGAATAAAAATCTAATTAACAATTAACTTTCTCCCTATTTTTTGCTACCAAAAGAGAGTTTTTCGTAGGCGGCAACTGTGAATAAAGGGTGTGTTTTGACTGAGCTACTGACTGACTCAGGCACATCGTTCATTAATCATTTAATTTCATGTTTATGGTTTTTTTTTTATTTCCTTTTTATTCGAGCATGGAAGATCCTTTGAAGATTGATAGAACATCGTCAATTTGATTAGCAGGCATAAACACACAGAATCTGATAAATGATTACTTTTTTATTACAGAAAGGGTTTTAATAAAAATTATACTGTCGTGTCGTTGTGATTAGTAGTAGAATTTTTTTTTTTTGCATTCCTACAATGGAACAGGAGTAAGGCCATTCATTATGGGGATGGTGTACATAATACTTGTAGGTATGTGTATGAATTTTCATGCCGAAAAAGGATTTTTTTTTACATTTTTCATTTGATGTCACAATAATTAGCCAGGAATTTTTAATAAAATTTGAATTTTTGTTTTAATTACATAAATCATTTGGAATGTCCCTAGAATTTTACTGATGAGAGGATTTTTTTTTTGTAACAAACAAGTTAACTATGATGAATCGTTTGGTAAAATGTTCTGTTTTGTATATGAAAAGCAATTGCAAGTTATTTTTTTTTTTTATTTTTTGTTTTGAATAAAATTCACGCCAAAGAAATTGGTGTTGTGGAAACAATTGAGCCCTTAAATTAAAAAAATTTAACTTTTTTGTCAGAGATAAATGAATATGGTATCATGTGACAGCCATTTTAAAAATGTGCCTGAAATATTTGTACCTGTTCTGAGTCCTAGTTAAGCATTTATAAAATAAAACATATTAATTTGTTATTACTTTATTTCGACTGCTTTTTTTTGACAAGTATTGTTAAACGTTTTGTAAGCTTTAAATGATTTAGTTTATATTTCTTAGAAATATTTTGTAAGCCTTAGCCGATTTCGTAAATCGTAGGTAGGAAAACCATTTTCTTAGAGATTTGAACACTTGAACTTACAAAACCTCTCGCATTATAAAATGCTTTTCAATTGGCGCGGATAGATTTTGGTGGCCTATGGGTGGCCATCTTGTGTTGGTGATATCTGTCAAATCTGTTATTTTCTATTCTATTAATGATACCAAATCATCATGGCAAGTTACACGATTAAACAGCACGTCCAAATGCTAAGACCTTATTATCAAAATGAGTGTTCACTAGTGCAAAAGTTTCGCACGTTGTGTGTATTTTGAGGTACACGTGATGGCCCTTCACTGTCAACTCTTCAACGTTTGATAACCAAATTTGAGACGATAGGTTCAGTAATCAAATAGCCAACATTTGTACGTAAATGAACGTAAGATAGGCCCAGAACATCGCCGCAGTCCATAGGAGTGTACAGCAGAACCCGAGGTGGTCAAATCCTCGCCGAACATAAGAAATCGGTCTTTCGCAACCTTCTTCAAACTCGCAAATTTTGCGTCGGGACTTGGGCCTACCTCCGTACAAGATCCAAATGACACAGTAGCTCAAAGTTCATGGCAGTTCGCTAACTGGGCTTAGAAACGTTTGGAAAAGGACCCCAATTTTAACTGAAATATCATCATAATTTTTTCATGAATGGCTGTATTATCAAGCAAAATGGCCGTATATAAAATTTTACACTGACTGCTGCTTCCCGCTCGAAATCTTGATAGACAGCCAGCATGATACTTACGCGGAATGAAATAAGTCGCTTGACGCTTGAACTACGTTGGGAAATATTGAAAACTTATTTTCAAAGTGAGTGCTGTGTAGCCCAAACAGTGCGTGTTTTGAAAAGAAGTTTTGAAATGAAGCACCTACCACGTCTGAAGTACGCAAGTTGGTGCAAATGTTCGTGAGACTGGTATGCTAGTGGATAACGATCCCCATCGTCGTACTTTGCGCACAGTATAAAATGGGGCTATTGTGGCCGAGAGTGTGAGACTCAATTCACGAACATCAACTCGCCATCGATATCAAAAGTTCAACAAATTTCGCTTACAAGCTCCAATTGACTCATCAATTGAAGGCGCACGACCATCCGCTTCGTTATCGCTTCGAAGTTTGGCCCTTAGAGGAGCTTCAATTGGACAATGATTTTGGGCTAAAAATTATCTTTTCTGACGAGGCGCATTTTCATTTCGGCAGCCACGTTAACAAACAAAATTGCCGCATCTGGGGTTAGAAAAACACGGACGTTACTGTCCAGAAGCCAAAGCATCTATAGAGAACCATATTGTGTTTAACGTGGACACCTATCAATTAAAACTTAATTCCAAGGTGGGCCTACCCACATAGGAATCAGATTGAGCGCTAACCATGAGCTCTGATATAGCCGAAGTCATATCAGTAGCAATGCTGTGATATGTTGCAGCATGTGCACACCTCTTGCTATGACGCGAGGTCTATCTAAAAACTCTTGAATTCAAGCACGCTTGAAAATCGTGTGTCTCCGTATTCGGAATAAACCACAGCCACCATGATACACACACCCAGCCATCGATCGAAGTAGTAATCAACAACTAGGAGTGTGCACCCTTTATTAATCCTTATTCGCCCTACAATTCTATTGAACTATGAACGATAGTCCTTAGCAATCTTACTTTACCATCATCTTAAATCAATTCCATAGATTGCTAGGCCAATACATCATAGCAAAAGAGAATGCCCCTCTCAATTGCTTTTCTTTATGTTTGACCGCGACTTCTCTGGTCACATAATTTTTGGGTTTTCTCAGTTGTCTAAATCACCAGCTGGATTGCCGGAGAAATAGACTTAAGCATCCCCACCACGACAAGCTAAAACGCATCGAGAAGGAGCATCTATAGAGAGTGACAGTTTGGTGCGGATTGTGGAGTGGTGGCATCATTGGACCATTATTATGCCTACAATCCGAAAACGATTCAGCACCTAAGGCCATTATCGTCCTAGCAATCAGTGAGCTACAGCCCGAAACCATCAACAAGGTCTTGGAAAATTTGGATTGATAGAATGCATACATGGAAAAAAATTAATTTTGTTAATTTTATTGCATTTTTAAAAAGAAACTTGTATTTGGCTCACCCTGTTTGCCCTCGAGTTGAACGGAGGGTTATCTCTCGCACAGGTGACGTGAATTGTGTTACCAAGATCATGCAGTTTGACCCGACTAGACTTTTTCATGAGAGGCTTGATGCCCTTGAGTTGAACATAACAAAAGCCAGCGCTCAAATTCAGCCGGATCAATACATAAGTCATTGAAAATTGGACTCCTCGGTTCCGTGCCACCGTAAGAATCCGAGGTAAGTATTTGAACGATGTCATATTTCATACATAACGGCATACATGGGCCTTTCAAATAAATAAAGAATTTTGTAAATACCTCACTCACAGCTTGATTTATTCTATTTCAACATCTTCCCTCACCCTTTGCAACTAGCTTTTCTTACAAAAAAAAAAAAAGGCTACGAGGGCGGTCCGATAAGTACTTAACTTAGCCTACAAAAGAAGAACAAACATTTTGGAAAAGTGGCGGTTTATCTCTCAACATAGTCTCCTTTTAGCTTTTGCTCCAACTTCTTTAGCCCATCCGAAAAATAGGTTTTCTCGAGGTCTGGAATATAGGCCTCCTCGTTCAACTCAAATTTCTGCATGGCAAGTGGTTTTTTCAAATACGCAAACAAAAAATAGTCGCGCGAGGCCAAATCTGGAGAATGCAGTGGATGGGGCAGCAGTTCGTAGTTGAATTCGACCAATTTTGACACTGCTCTGAAGTGATCGCACGGTTGCGCTTGTTGTACGGAGTGAGCAAATGTGGCACCAATAGCTTTCTCATGCTCAAAATTTCATGGGGGATATGACCCACGCGGTCTTTTGAGATACCTATTGTGTCAGCTTCGATCGGCAGTCTTTCAGTATGAGATATTTGACACATTATCATCCGTGATGGCCATTTTTGGGGCACCTGGGCGAATCGAAGTAGGAGAGTCACCGTACACACCATCCAAGCACTCTTTGATTTCGCTGCGTGATTTCCCTTCTCTTTCCGTTTTTCTAAAATTCGCGGACAAGCTGGCTTCTACACGTGGTCAAAACAAAACAACGAGTCCGATTTGGCTGAAATTTTGACAGTAGCCGTCTTACAGAATGTACTAGACCATAGTAAATCTCTCTTGCGGTACTGGCACCATCGGGCAGTGAGGTTAAGTACTTATCGGACTGCCCTCGCATTATACATTTAGGAATATGGATTCGTATTTGCTTAAGAAATCACAGAGCATTCTGGTATTTGCTTCAAATACTTAAGGAGTTGTTTAAGTCATTTGGAAAATAAATTTTATGCTTATGGACATTTTTGTATTAAAAATTCATGTTTTTCTTATATTCTAAGCCTCTTAAACATAAAAACAAGTTTGTGCGACCCAGTAGTTCATTTTATTAAATTTTGACTTCCAACTAGATTATCCAAGTAAAATGGATCCCTCAGAGAAGAAACGAAGTCTTAAGCAAAGCGTGATATTACTGACTTTTGCGAAACTTTTAAAAAAATAGTGCGTAACTTTAAAAAAACATTTAAAAAAAATATTATTCGTTTCAACAAAAAGTTGAGCAAAAACAAGGAATAACTTAAAAACAAAACTTTTCATCATATCAACTTAAAAAACAAGCACAAAAACAACAACAGAACCCAAAATAAATTGCATTTAAAGGTTCATAGCATCAACATCTGAAGCTATAAATGAATATATTTTTTTTTTTATTTAAATACAAACAATTATAATTCGCATTGCCTTTAATATACGTGTCTGAAATTCCATATCTGATTCTGAATTCGATTCGAAATCCGAAATCAATCAGTGAGCTTTTTATCAAAAGTATTGTATATCCACGCTGAATCGAAATAACCAATGAACGACCGATTGCTCACGTTGGATATATCAGGGATATCTTCACCATTGTGTTTCCGGTTGCAACAAAAAATTATAAAAACAACATTTACATTCCACATATGATTAAAAATGCAAAAACAAAATATCATATAAAATAAAATAACAAATTAACAAAAAAAAAATCAAGCCGTATAAATTGTGTATCGTACGTAAGATAATGGAAACCATTTTTGTTGATTTTCATTTTGGAAATAATCGATCGTTGTCGATGTGTAGGCTTCATCACTCGGACCAATTACAATAATTGGGCGAGTAATTTCGAATTCAGACAAGCAAACTCTCACAGCGTGAATCCTTATCAGAAGATATGTAAATATTATTTTTTAACTGTAAAAAGTGCAGATGCAAAAGAAGTTTATTGAAAATTAATGCACACTGTGCGCCACTTCATTGAGTATACTTGTGTTTTATTTTTGCTTGCTTTTTGAAGCCAGTTTTAGTGGTTTTGTGTGTACGGAAATGCAGAGGTTTTAATCAGACAAATCTGACATTAGGATTACATGGAGAAAACTTATTGCGTAAGTGCTAGGTCACTGTGGTCCAAAAAGCTTAAAGTCGTGGCTACAATAACAAAATATTGTTTTGTTTTTGATTTCTAATATACGCAGAGCTTCAAAATCAAAAAAAAATTGTTTTTTGAAATTTTATTTGATTTATAAAGTTTTTCAAGTTTAGTAAATTTTGGTCTATCTAGAGAAAAAAGAACTGTACCTACAAATCTAACTTCTTTTTCGTCTTTAACCTCAACTATATGTTAAATGGTATACAAAATTGTAGCTGCAACTATTTGGAGTGTTCGTAGATATTGTAATTCCTGGTGCAAACATTTTGTTTTTAAACCAAGTTTACTTAATTTATTTCTCAAAAGAGTTGAAAGCCTGAAATTTTCTTCTCCAAGTAGAATATGTTTTGTTATTACCTTGACCGACCAATTTTAAATATAAAGGGTGGTTTAGTTTTAAGGGCCGATGTTGAATGTGAACCACACCTAAACGTCAAGTTTTTTTCTACATTTCATTTGACATTTCTCAATTTCAGACTAACTCAATTTGAACCATGGAAAGATACACAGTCGCTAATTATGAAAATGGGCGGTATCGTGCACTTCGTGATTTTTTCGGTCAATTTAATCGTGCAAATGTGCGTACAATCGGAAAAATCGTGCAAAAATTTAAGCAAACCGGGTCTGTAGGAGATGTGAAAACACCAGTGCATGCTCGTACTGCAGAAAATATTGCTGCTGTTCGCGATAGTGTGGCTGAAGAGCCGTCCACCTCAACTCGTCGTCGTGCCCAACAATTGCACCTCTCACGCTCGTCGTTGATGAACATTATGCATAAAGACTTGCATTTACATGCTTACAAGGTGCAATTGACTCAAGAACTAAAGCCTATTGACCATTTCAAGCGTCGCCGTCTTCAATGGTCAGAATGGTTGCAAGAAATGGCAACAGTGGATCATCATTTTCACCTCAGTGGATTCGTCCAGAATTGCAGAATTGCCGCATTTGGGAGAATGATAATCCAAGAGTCAAAAAACAATTCCACCCACAAAGAGCGACTGTTTGGTGCGGTTTATGGGCTGGCGGCATCATCGGGCCGTATTTTTTTCCAAAATGAGGCCGGTCAGGCAGTTACTGTGAATGGTGTTCGCTATCGTGAGATGATAACGAACTTCTCATGGCCCGAATTGGAAGATATGGATGTGGACGATATGTGGTTTCAACAGGACGGTGCCACTTGCTACACATCTAACGAAACAATGGCTCTTTTGCGCTACAAATTCAATGACCGTGTTATCTCACGTGGTGGCGATGTCAATTGGATCATGTGATTTGACACCGTTGGACTTCTTTCTTTAAGGTTATTTGAAAGAAAAGGTGTGCGTCGTTAAGCCAGCAACAATTCAAGAGCTAAAGGATGAAATAATTCGGCACATTAACGGCATAGAACCTTAATTATGCCTCAGCGTCGTCTAAAATTTGGACAATCGGATGGAGGTGTGCCGCCGAGGTCGCGGCGGCCATTTGGCCGATATTTTGTTCCACACATAATTAAACCATACCATATTATCATAATAAAAATAAATGACATTTCCTAAATAATTTGTGTTTTATTCAAAATCAACATCGGCCCTTAAAATTTAATAATATAAATAAAAAGAATACCCATGTATGTAAAATATTAATTAAAATATTAAGAGATGTATTTATTTTGAAAGTAAAATAAGTAATGAAATTAATATTGAAAACATTTCAAACAATCTCGACGCTAAAAAATCAAACAATCGATTTAAGAAATTATAGCAAAGTAGTTTTCGTCAAAGTAACTGGACGGCTAATGCTATTGATATCCATCAACGATGCTTCTATACTTTTACACTCGGTCATCCTGAAATTCGTCATCTGACCCAGATGACAATAACTCTTCATTTTCAACGATGTACTTCCAAAGCTTCATATTGTCGCAACTGGTTGATGTTGTAGACGGTCCTTCGCCTTGGGCTGATTTTCGGACATCATAACGTCCATTACGTTTCAGTTTGATGACTTCATATGGACCAAGATATCCACTTGCTAACTTCCTGCCGGCAACGAACTGGGTGCGTTTAATTGCAACCAAATCTCCTAATTTATAGTTATGTCCCTTCTTGCATTTTCTGTCATAGCATTTTTTGTATGTTATTTGAGCTTGTTGTATTTGTTGTTTTGCTTCTTGACGTATCTGTTCTCGTAGGTTGTTAAAATGTTCAATAACCTCCTGTTCAAGCGCCTCCACAATTTCGAAGCTTACTTCATTTTTCATTTTTACCCCAAACATCAGTTCAAAAGGTGAAATTTTTGTGGAACTGTGGATGTGCGCGTTGATAGCTTTTTGAACTTTAGGCACAAACTTATACCATTTTGAAGGTTCATCCGATGATAATTTTGCAATGATGGACAAAATTGACCTGTTAACACGCTCAATTTGGCCGTTTCCTCTTGCAACGCCAGTAGTAGTCAAGACATGTTCAATGTTGTTATCCTTCATGTATTCTTCAAAACCGTTAGATGTAAATGCTGATCCTTTGTCACTGATAACTCTTCTAGGCGAACCAAATATATCTGACCATTCATTGAATTTTTTCAAGACCTCTTCATGTCCAGTTGACTTAGTAGGGTACAACCAAACAAATTTTGTAAATCCATCTACCATTGCAAAGATGTACTTGTACTGCTTCGATGTAGCATCCATTGGCCCAAGATGATCGATATGCAGTGTATCCAACGGCTTGTCGCCTTTGTCAATGCAATATAGTTGACCTTCTTTTTTGCCCAACTTCTTATTGTATATTATGCACTTGATGCAGCTATTGATGAACTGTCCTACTTTACCTTCCAAATGGGGTATCCAATAGTTCTGCTGAATGTTATGAATTGTTTTTTGTACTGCAAAGTGGCCGAAATTATGTGCGTCTGCAATAACCTCGCGCTCCATGGACTTCGGTATAACTAGCAAATCGTTTCCATTTACAGTTTTGTAAATTAAATCACCCTTTACTCTGAAATTTTCATATGGTCTACTTTCAAGGATTTCTGCAACTGCTTTTACATGTTCATCTTTTTGCTGTGCTTTTCGAATACGTGATGTTATTTCTGAAGATATTGTAAGGACGTTCTGCGGATATCGGCTTAAACAATCAACATGTTTCATTCTTTCACTAGGCCTATGTTCAACTTCATAGTCAAAGTCTTGAAAATAAAGGATCCATTGTGTTACTTCACGTGGGATATCTTTCTTGCTCGTTGTTTGCTTGAATGCTGCACAATCTGTAACCAACTTAAAATGAGTGCCAAGTAAATAATGACGAAATTTTTTTAGAGCAAGGTATGCTGCTTTGACTTCAAGTACATAACTGTGACGTTGCGCCTCTTGAGCTGACGTCTTTTTGCTCCAGAAAAACACAGGGTGCAGCTGTCCGTCAATCGTTTGCAACAGTGTTGCTCCAAAACCTTCTTTTGATGCATCAGTGTGAATTTCAGTAGGTGCATTTCTCGCAAAAATTTTTAAGACTGGTTCTCTTATCAACGCATTTTTGAGATTCTGAAATGAATTTAGTTCATCTGCATCCATCTTAAAAGCAACATCTTTGCGCAATAAGTTTGTAAGTGGTCGAGCGATACTAGCATAATCTCTTATAAACCTTCTAAAGAAACCAGTTAGTCCTAGGAAAGACTGCACAGCTTTGACGTTTTGAGGAATTGGAAACTTACTAACAGCAATTGTTTTTTCTCTGCCTGGTCGAATATTTCCATTTTCAATTGTGTGACCCAGAAAATTTACAGTCTTTTGAAGAAAATGACATTTCTTCCATTTAATTTTCAGGCCGTATTTTGCAGCTTCACCAAGCACTTTTTCCATCTTTTGAAGACACTTTTCAGATGATTCGGCATATATAATTATATCATCCATATATAGTTCCATAACGTTTTGATTTACCAAATCTTGAAATATATGGTTAATAAATCGAATGAAAACAGCTGGCGAATTACAAAAACCAAATGGTGCCCTGTTGAATTCATACAAACCACTTTTAGTTACAAATGCCGTTAATTTTTTACTTGATTCTTCAACAGGCACGTGAAAAAATCCATTTTCCAAATCCATAACGCTAAAATATTTTGCATTCTGCAACTTTTCAAGTACGTCATCAATCAATGGAACTGGAAAGCAATCTTTTAAAACCATAGTATTAAGCTTCCGGAAATCAACGCAAATCCGACAGGAACCATCTTTCTTCTTAACAACAACAAGTCTACTAGCAACATTGGATGTAGACTTTCGTATTATACCTTTTTGAATCCACTCTTCAATCTGTGCTTGAACTGCTTCTTCTTCACTGGGTGGTAGGCGACTTGGTGCTTGTCGAAAAGGAACGATTTCTCCATCTGTAACAATCTTCAACTTAATCGGACATTCCGTTGTTCTCTTTGCTGGTTCATAGCTTCTTATCATGGTTTCTACAACTTCTTTGAACTGAAAAGGGACATCAATATCATTATACAGACTCACAGTTCGTTGTGTTCAGTTGTGTTATTTTTTTGCTCTGTATTCATTATGGAAAGAAAGTGTTTTAAATGCTCAAATAATGACCCAAGTGACGAATTTATAACTTGTGGTTTCTGTGGTTTGATATTTCACCCTAAATGTGTTAATATTAACGATAATGTACTTGGAATTCTAAAGTCGACTCGTGACATTTTTTGGAAGTGCACTTCATGCAAAAGTAAATCCCTGCAAACTTGCTTGAACAAAATAAATGATCTATTTAATTTCTTGCATAAAAACAAAAACAATTTTCCATGTTTTAATAAATGCAATGTGATCCAAAGGCAAACACGATCTACTTCAAAGGTGAATGAACTTTATCCCAACGAAAAACAACAATCGTCTTCACCATTGGTATCGTGTTCATCGAAAGACAATAGATCTACTCATATAGTTAACTGCAGTGAAGCCAATGCTCTATATGGAGATGTAGGTAATATTAATATTAATCTACCTGCTGCTGATGTAAAGGATGGTGTTGTTGTTGCTGATGATCTTGTGAGTGGTGTGACTGTTGCGGTTATTCCCATTCTTGATGATCTTGCTGCTCCCTCTGCTTATGAACGTGAGGGGGGTAATATTGATTTTGATACTGCTGCTGATAATGCTAATGGCAACTGTGTCCAACAAAATGAAATTGAACTGGATGTCAACGATAACGAAGGTAATGAGGTGATTACTACGGCGAATAAAGTTAATGTTCGCAATCGAAAATCTCCAAACAAACGTTGTGAAACCGTAGGTAATGCTCTGGTTGATGAGAAAGATTGTATCGATGTTCATTTTTATCCAAAAAAAAAATGGTTACACCTATCTAGCTTTAAAGCATCCACTTCATGCGATGCAATTATAAAGTGGGTAGCAGATAAACTCAAGACAGATATCTCCGATATAAATTGCTACAAGCTTTTAAAAAAAGGCTCTGAGGGGAACAATAAGTATGTCAATTTTAAAATTGGCATTCCAGAGAGGTTCTATGGGATTTTGTTCGATCCTGAGTCTTGGCCAAATGGAGTACGTGTGCGTGATTTTAAGTTCGAGGCAAAAAACGAGATGAGATTAGGTACACGGATGAGAGATTCCTGTCCAATTTAAATGCACCCATTGATGTTACTGTTAAGGATGCTGTTGCGATGACTGAGGTTTTTTTACGTGTCTATTATCAGAATGCAGGTGGTTTAAGGACAAAAACTAATATGTTTATATCTGCTGCTAGTGAATGTATTTTTGATGTTATTGCCATTACTGAGACATGGCTTCATGGAGGAATTTTTTCAACAGAGCTTTTTAACAATGACTTTAATGTCTTCAGAAGGGATCGTTATTCAGATAATTCAAGTTTAGCTAAGGGCGGCGGAGTATTGCTTGCGATTCGCTCCTCATTTCTAAGTCAAATTGTGCCTCTTAAAGATGAAAGTGTAGAGCAAATGTGTGTTAAAGTAAACTGTTTTTCGTCACTCAATGTATTTATTATTATTTCCTATATTCCACCTAAAAGTAGTTTATCTATTTATAATAGTCATATGCTTAATATTACTAATTTAGTTGAAGAAAATATTTTAGAGGAAAACTCTTATGTGATTGTTTTAGGAGATTTTAATTTAGGCGATATAAATTGGTTATATTCTAATGAAGATAAATGTTTAACTCCATTTAATGTTAGTGGAGATTGTGAAATTGTTACAATTGATTCTGTATTGTCTTTAAATTTGAAACAGATAAATTTTTTAAAGAATTCAAATGATCGAATTTTAGACCTTATATTTGTCGATAATGATATTGATGTTAAGCTTGATATTTCGTATTCACCTTTCGTTGAAAATTCTGTGCATCATTTAGCTCTTGAAACTGAATTTAAATTTTTAGATTTTAAAAAATTGAAGTTTAATGATTCGCCTTCAATTGAATACAATTTTGATAAAGCTAATTACGGTGCTTTAAATTCTTTTTTCGAAAGACTGAATTGGGATGAGATATTTGTGTCTAACTGTTTAAAAACTTGTCATGATTTGTTTAAGTGCATATTGGAAGAATCATATAGAATGTTTGTTCCATTTAAAAAGAAAGCAATGGGTCACAAGCCGGTTTGGTTCAACACACGTCTCAGGAAGCTTAAAAATAAACTTAATAAGCTTTTAAAAGAAAAAAATTTAAATAATCTTAAATTGCAGGAATATTTGAGTTGTAGGAGGGAATATGAAACTTTAAAAAAGTTCTCATATCAACAATACTTATGGAGCATTGAAAGCAACATAAAGAATAATTCGAAAGCCTTTTGGTCTTTCTTAAACAGCAAAATAACGTCTTTTGGCCTACCGGCTAATATGATATTTAATGATAGGGTAGCAATTGATGAACAAGATGTTTGTAATATGTTTGCTGAGTTTTTTCAATCAAATTTTGTTCAGGATTGCTCATTACATTTCATTGGAGATGAAAGAATAAATTCGTTTGCAGAAATTGGCGACTTGGTGATTTTTGAGGAAGAAGTTGTTGAACAACTCTCTACTCTAAACTCATCAGGTAAAAAAGGTTGCGACAATATTTCGCCCATATTTTTGAAAATGTGTAAGGAAAACTTGGCTAAACCTCTAACAAAACTTTTTAATATATCGCTTCGTAATGGAGAGTTTTTGGATGATTGGAAAAAATCATATATTACACCCATACATAAGTCTGGCTCAAAACAATTGGTTACTAATTATAGACCCATTTCAAAACTACAATTGGTACCCAAAGTTTTTGAAGCCATTGTTAAAAAAAAACTTTATGAATTGGTAAAAAATGGTTTATCTCTTGAACAGCATGGTTTCGTTAGCGGTCGTTCCACGGTGACAAACCTTACTTTATTTGTCAACTACTGTATTAATAATTTTGAAAAAGGATATCAAGTAGACACTATTTACACCGATTTTTCAAAAGCATTTGATAGGGTACAACATAAAGTTCTTATACAAAAACTTGAGCGGATTGGTTTCCATTCTAATTTGCTTCGGTGGCTTGAAAGTTATCTAACTGATAGAACACAGTTTGTTGCAATAGGTTCTAAATGTTCTAAGCTTATATTCAATTATTCTGGAGTACCCCAAGGAAGCCATCTGGGCCCCCTTCTCTTTCTCCTTTTTATTAACGATCTTCCTAATGTAGTCTCATTTTCATCCTGTTTACTCTACGCCGATGATTTGAAATTATTTCGAGTAATTAAATCCTGTTCTGATTGTGAATTTTTACAAACAGACCTAAATTTAATATCCCTGTGGTGCAAGAAGAATTGTCTTAATCTTAACATAAACAAATGCCTTTTCATTTCATTTACCAGATCTCACAATCCAATTGCATTTACTTATAGAATAGGAGATATTGAGCTGAAACGAGTAAATGTTCAAAAAGATTTGGGTGTATTCTTAGATAGCAAATTAAACTTTAATAGCCACTATGACTATATTATTTCTAAGGCTAACCGTTTATTAGGTTTCCTGAAAAGGAATTCGAAAGAGTTTACAGATCCCTACACCTTAAAGTCGATCTATGTTTCGTTGGTAAGATCTGTACTTGAATATGCTTGTTGTGTTTGGTGCCCTTCTTATGAAGTGAATATTAAGCGTATAGAATCTGTGCAGAGAAAATTCACAAGGTTTGCTCTCTGGAAACTCAATTGGGTTGACGGCATAATGCCACCATATGAAGTTAGGTCTCGTTTGATTGATTTGAGCTCGCTTCATGTGAGGCGTAAGTGTTACTTAGTTATGTTTGCTAGAGATGTGATTTGTAATCATATTGATTGTGCTCCTTTGCTTGCTTTATTTCCTATACATGCACCTTTAAGAGTTGTTCGTGAAAGGGTTTTTTTTTATGTTCCTTTCCATGGGACTAACTATGGTAAATTTGAACCAGTATCTAATTCCTGTTCTGTTTTTAATTCAATATACGATCGAATCGATTTGCAATTAAATAGATATATGTTCAAAAAATCAGTTTTAGAGCTTTTTAATAATATTTTTTAATGAAACACACTATTTGTAATTATTTATCCATATTGTCAGACCCCTATATGTTAAATTATTTATTATATTATATTTAAGTTATATATGTACATGTTAATTAAATTTATAATGATGGTCTTATAAAGTTATCATACTTAAAGATTGAATAAATAAATAAATAAATAAATATTATTTGATTCAACTACATTATAGATAAGATTAGTATTATTTCTGTAAACGCTTTCTTCAATCAGTAAAGGAGAAAATCGATACCCATTTTTGGACGATGTTAAGCAGAACTTTTTGATAAAATCATATCCAAGGAGTGCGTCAAATTCAATGGTATCATCGGGAACCACAACAAATTTCTGAAACGCCTTCATATCATCAACTACAACTTCAGTGGTGAAATGTCCAATAGGATTTGTTCTCTTATTTCCAAGGCCGAAAAGAACCGAAAAACTCTTCTGCAGTACAACATTTTTCAGCTTTTTGAACATACGTTCCTTCATAATGGTCACATCCGATCCTGTGTCAACTAAACAATAAATTTCGACATTGTTGACCTTCACTTTCTTCAAACGGTTTTGGTCAGAAACTACACTAACGTTTCTTGCTCTGGGACAAAATTTAGATATATGGCCACTCTCATTGCATTTGAAGCATTTTGGTTCCAGTCGACAATCTCTTCGAATATGATCCGTAGATCCACAATTGAAACAATGATTTGGTTTATTAAAGTTTTCAAACGTATTTTTCTTGCAACTCATGTTCTCGTTTTGATTTCTCTTGAAAGCTACGTTCTTTTGCCTGCCCCCTCTTTCTTTTTCGTTAATTCGTTCGAAAATATCATATTTTTCTTTCAGGTCCTTAATAGATTTGCAGTTATACATAGTGTACTTAACTTCAAGTTTTATTTCCAAGCCATCGACAATATAGCGAATTATGGAATCAGTTTCAACATTTCCAAGTGCTGCTATTTTTTTCATCTGCAAAACGTACTCGTGGAAACTTTCGTCCTTTCGCTTTCTCCGTTCACTTAACTGCTTATGAATCTCTGCACTACTATAACTGCGCTCAAATTCACTTTTCAATAAGAAACGTAGCTCTTTGTACTCACTTACAGCTATTGATTCTAAGAAAAGCTTTGCAGTGTGAGTCATCTTACCTCTAGCTTGTACATATTTCTGTTTTTCAGTTAGACCATATGCATCTGCATTCTTCTCAAAATTCTGAAACCAATGTTGAACTGGAATTGACTCACCATCGAAATCGGGAATAATTTTTGAAAAATTTTCAACCGAAACTTTCGGTTCGTTTTGTTTTATTTCGTCCGCTTGAATTTTCAACGTAAGCAACTGAATAATTTGATTTAAGCTTTCATTATTGCTCTCCACCACTTTTTGCATCTTTTCGTTGGCATCGTCCTGCATTTTGAAATTAATTTGATTTACAATCCTTGTCTTCTTACCAACTGAATTTTCAACTTTTAAAATACTCCTTTTTCCAACTTCTCTTCTTTTAGGATTGTATCCAATTAATTTCGTTCTTGACCGCAGATTATATTGGTGAATAGTCATGAAATCATGGACTTCATAGGTTGAGCCCCCAAATGTAAAATATTAATTAAAATATTAAGAGATGTATTTATTTTGAAAGTAAAATAAGTAATGAAATTAATATTGAAAACATTTCAAACAATCTCGACGCTAAAAAATCAAACAATCGATTTAAGAAATTATAGCAAAGTAGTTTTCGTCAAAGTAACTGGACGGCTAATGCTATTGATATCCATCAACGATGCTTCTATACTTTTACATGTATATGACCTCAATTAAATGTACGAGACTGTTCCTTCACATTATTATCTATTATCATTGAAATATGGGAAAGCGCGTTACGTTATGTGTTCAATACAATTTACTTCAGTCAATAACCCTTCATCTATTCTAAATTGAAGAACCCGAGGGACGAAAACCAATCTAACATTCAACAAGTTCAATAACTTAACCATCTACCAAGTCTATCAGACTTCTGATACGAAATCAAAGGATTATCTTATTGAATGGAAAGAATTCATTTCGTTGACTTTACAAATGGTGTCATTCCACATTGTATATCGATAACACAGATGTTTAAATGCAAAAGGATTAGGGATAATGTGGGTAAACATTATGGCAATGTATAAAAGTAATGGTACCTCGTTTGACTTTAGCCTTTATGTTCCGATTTGATTAAAATAATGTGTCTATAGCAACCTTTTTTCTACAGCGAAAGAAGCAAATACAGATAAAATTTGTAAATTTTTTTTTTTTGAAGCATTCACATCGAACACGGATTACACCATTAGTGATCCGTCCTGGAACTTTTGTTTTGAGTGTAACTAAGAAAAACCATTTGGATCAATAATTCAACAAGTCCAAAGAAATCGTGCTAAGTCTTCTTGTTATAGCTGATTGATTTTAGGCACCGCCTTTATCTCACCAATAAATGCTTCAATGTTGGCTTCCAGTGCGTCCATCGACATGACCTTTAACATAGCCCCACAAAAAATAGTCTAGAGGCGTTAAATCGCACCAAAGTGAAATAAACTGTTCACCAAACTCGCCTCTCAATTGGTCCATTGTTACGGGTGCTGTGTGGCATCTGGCACCGTCTTGTTGAAACCACATGTCATGCAAGTCAAGCTCTTCCATATTGTGCAAAAAAAGTTTGTTATCATCGCACGGTAGCGCTCATCATTCACAGTAACGTTGCGATTCGCATCATTTTTCAAGAAATACGGCCCAATGATTCCGCCAGCACATAATCCGCAAGAAACAGTGACTTTTTCTAGATGCATTGGTAGTTCTTTCAGCCAGAACTGAGATTCGTCGCTGAACACAATTTTTCGATAAAAAAGTGGATCTTCGGCCAACTTTTCACTACTTTTCACTAAAAATTCGGCGTTTTGGTAGGTCCTTCAGCTTCAATTCTTGCACCAACTGTATTTTGAAAGGCTTCACACCTAAATCCTTTGGTGGTTTAATGTCCAACAATATAAATTAAATTTGGTGCGAAATTTAGTCACAATAGCCCGAATAGCCGCCTCAGTAGGTCGATTAAACTGACCATAAAATGGAAGAAGCGCGCGATAAACTTTCTTAACAGAGCACTCATTTTGATAATACAATTCCATAATTTGCAAGCGTTGTTCGTTTGTAAGACGATTCATGGATAAATTATAGACCAAACTGGAGATTTTTAACAGTGACACAAAACACGAAATGTGCGTGAGCTGTCAAAACCAGTGTTGCCAAAAAGAAAATAGCTTAAAAATCACCTATTACAATTCTCAGTTAGAAGTTAGAACATTTAAGGCTACGAAAGCACTTGCGATTTCAATCGCGCTGTTTTTTTGTTTGTCTTAAAAATATAACACATGAGCTTAAATGAGAATTAACGCACTTGATACCAAAAAATCGTGATGATTAAGAGGTCGAAATTTGTTTCTGGCGATGCGATTGTCATAAGTTAAAATGAAACAAATGCACTCAAATGGTTATGGTCTAAATTACTACGACTTCAAAAGTAGTCGTCGCAATAAGAAATTGGCACTTGTGTTTGAACCATTTTTTAGCAGCATGAAATAAGAAACATGACGTTAAATGCGACTTAAGAATCTTAGCGATTATAATAACGAAACAAGTTCTATTTTTTCAAGTGATTTTTTGTCGCAAAATTATACAGACCAAATGAATTTAAATAATCCTGCATGCACTTGCGACTTTTCAATAAACTTCATGTCAGTATTAAAATGGGTTTTATTAAGAAGTGTTGTGTAGTGTCTCTTTTATGTTGAGTTTAAAGTCTACTCCAAAATGTTCAAAAAAAAGTATTTGGTGCATTCGGTTATAAGTGACAAATTACTTAACGGTCAGTTTCATAAGATCCACCATAGTTTAAAATAACAGCCACAAAAAATAATCGCGCAGCAAAAAAATCACAAGTGAGTACATGATATTAATTTGTGGCGACCGAGATTTTTTAATCGCCTCGACAAAAAACCGCAAGTGCATTCCTAGCGTATTGACGAATCAACTTGAATTCCAGACGTTGCAGGTCAATCTGTCAACACTCTAGACTTGTCCCTCACCTCTGACCCTGGTAAATACACCTTATCGATAGAGTTGTAGATTCCAGTGGAAATATGGTCTCAAATCTGATTCTTTACGGTCGGTATGAGAAATTTTATTCCGAGTAGGATAAAATCTATCAAACCGAAAGAAAACTCCTGGTTTGATTCGATCTTTTAAAGGGGCTATCAGGGTTAAAGAAGTAAGTTTCCGTAGTTTTAGAGACAACCTTACTGAGGAAAACCGCAATAAGTACAAACAAGCTAAAAAGACCAGTAACGTTCATATCCGACGAACTAAATTTTTACACGACCAAAAATTACTGCAAAAAATAATATTATGTCCACAAGGTAGTAAAACTTGTTGGTAATTTGTAAAAAGAGTACGAAACAGTACGAAATCCTCAGTTTTAACGCTCGTCTTCAATGACACTCTGTTTGCGAGTGACGTCTATCTTTGCGCTTCATCTAAGTACTTTAATATTTGACTTAATCATCAATAAAATTTAACTTGTTGGTTATATATTTTATTTTATTTAAAGTGTTTTTTAATTCGACTTTGTGTTAAGCTAAAAATACAAGTGATATAAAATTAATTAACTTAATCTTTCTTGCATTTCTTCATTCTGTGCTTGACAATTAATCTCTATGAAGTGTTTTTTTTTTTTTTTTTGATGAGTGAAAAATTTCCAAATAACTATCGTTGTTTCTTTCTCTGGTGTGTGTAATTGCTTGCATACTTTAATGATTTTTATGCAATATTTTTCGCAAATTCATAAAAATATATTGCATACTTTTTTTTAAGTTGCATTGCATACTTTTGTGCTATATATGGTTCAATTATTATAACCTATGCAAATCACCAGGACCGTAGTTAATATTGCACCCGAACTTAAGTAAGTTTTAATACACATAAAGAAAAAATAAAAATTTAAAAAATGGAAAATGTCAGTGCTTACATTAATTCTTTGGAACTAAAAGTTGATAAACTTATTGACGCGGTTGCTCTGATCAATGAGCAACTTTCAAATCTCTGCATGTCCTCATCTAATGCTGTTACTTCAAAGACTCCTAAGATTCAAAATCTAAGAAAGGCGGTATTAACATCCCACAACTCTTCCCTTAAGATAAATGAGCGCCCTGGTCCCTTACGTGTCACTCGCAATACCCTCAAAAGAGCAAATTTAGCTCTCTCACCTTTAGTCCAAAAGACAAAGAAACCTACTCTTTCAACAACTGTAACACAACCACCATCTGTGACATCTTTATCTTCAATTCCTGCATCTTCTACATCTTCAACTTCAACGCTTTCACCTAAGACATCTTCATCCTTTTCAACTCCTTCAACTATAATACCATTAGCTTCAACATCTATATGTACAAATTCTTCATCTACATCTTCATCTTCTTTATCAACGACTCCATTACCTTTAACATCTATACCTACTACGTGTTCTTCTACGACATCTTCATTAACTACATCTTTGATAACGACACCTTCACTTGCAACTTCAACATCAACTACTTCTTCATCTACGACACCATCTACACCTTTAACATCTACATATGCAACATCTTCATTTATGACTTCTTCATCTTCACCATCTTTATTTACTTCATCTTCATATATTATGACTCCACTTGAAACATGTTCACCTTCAACGTCTACGACATCTTTAACATCTTCACCAACAATTTCGTCACCACCCCCTTCGTCAATCGCATCAATATCATCTACATTTTGTTTATTCACCCGTTTATTGGATAAGCATTTCTGGCCGGAAAACATTATCATCCACGAGTTCGTTAAGCGAAATACTATGAATACTCCTTTTCGAAAGACTTTGACAAGACCAACACACCGTCGTCGCAACTAATTGATATACTCTATCAAAATGTAAGAGGCCTACGGACAAAGACTAATAAGGTCTACTACAGCTCTTCAAATTCTTCTCACGATGTCATATCTTTGACTGAAACATGGCTGTTTGGCGAGATAAATGACTCGGAACTTTTTGATTCTTCGTTTAATGTATATAGACGAGATAGACACTCCGATCCGAGTATCAATACTGTCGGCGGTGGGATCCTTATTGCTGTTAAATCTTGTTTTGTGACGTCACTAGTCAATGTTCCTGTTTGTTTGAACGAAGAGTTCCTATGTGTAAAGATGATTCTTTCACACAAAACTATCTATCTTGTAACTATGTACATTGTTCCTGGGAGCCCAGTTAATACTTACAATGAAGCCTTCTCTTTTTTGAACTACATTTTTGAGATAATGAGTTATAATGATGAAGTTATCTGCCTTGGCGATTTTAATCTAACCAATGTATCTTGGAAACGTTGTCCCGATACATACGCAATGGTTCCAACAGGAAATCTATCAATGGATTATTCACAAACTCTTGACAGTCTAACGTCACTTGGTCTTCACCAAATAAACGACATCAAAAACTCTAACGCCAAGATCCTCGACTTAATTTACACAACAATTGATGCCGGTATTTCACTTGACAGATCAACTGATCCTCTAGTAAACGAAGACTCTCATCACCCAGCACTTACCATATCTATTCAAAACTTTGAAATGAATAATCAGGATCCTGACAATGTTTTTAAATTTAACTTTAAAAAAACTGATTATACTAAATTAAATAACTTGCTATCTTTAATTGACTGGTCATGCCTTTGCTCTTGTTCAGATATTAATTCAATGGTTTTGAAATTTTATGACAAAATATTTGATTGTTTTTTAGCATCTGTTCCTCTAATATCTATTAAATTAAAATCGCTTGCTCCTAGCTGGTATGATAGTGAACTGCGAACATTAAAAATCCGTAGAAATAAACTATGGCTTAAATACAAACAAACTGGACTAGTTACCGATTTTAATATTTATTGTGAGGCCAGAAATATTTTCAACAGAGAATCAAGTATTAAGTATATTTTTTACATACAAAAGGTTCAAAGTAATTTAAAAATGGATCCTAAATCCTTTTGGAACTTTATTAACAGCAAACGAAAATCTTGTCCTTATCCGTCCGTTCTTATGCATAACAATATCTCAGACCATGACCCACGTATCATAACACAACTATTCTCAGACTTTTTTCAAAGTGCATATATCTGTGATTCTTCTAACTGTGATAAATTTTCGAACTGTGATAACCTAAACTGTGATAATCTTGACGAAAATGATCAATTATTTGGTCATTTGAAATCATATTCTCACTTGACTGATATAAATTTTCATATAACTATTGACGATATTATGAAATTCATAGCTAATTTAGAAGATAATGACGCGTCTGGTCCTGATGGGGTACCAGCTTCAGTTCTGAAAAAATGTGTCAATAACTTGTCTATGCCACTTTCTGTTCTTTTTAACTGTTCATTGTCTACTTGTAAGTTTCCTCATGTATGGAAACAATCTTTTATAATTCCTTTACATAAAAAAGGTAAAAAGGATCAAATTATTAATTACCGTCCAATAGCTAAACTGTCAGCCATTCCCAAACTTTTTGAAGCAATTGTTTGCAAAACATTAAGCTTTTACACAAAATCATTTATTGTTCATAACCAACATGGTTTCTCAAAGGGCCGTTCGACTGTCACCCTACTTATGGAGTTAACGGAGTTTTGTGTCGATTCCTTTAAAAACAAAAAACAGACGGATTGTGTTCTTACAGATTTTAGTAAGGCATTTGACAAACTATCGCATAGAGTTTTGCTTAATAAAATGAGTAGGCTGGGGTTCAGCGTAAAATTCATTGCTTGGCTAAAATCTTATTTACTTGACAGATCCTATTCAGTGAATTTTAAGGGCTACCATTCAAATAGTTTTGTCGTAAATTCTGGTGTTCCCCAGGGTAGCCATTTGGGTCCAGTTCTTTTTATATTGTTCGTAAATGATCTTCCTTCAGTTTTAAAGTACTCTAATTGTCTTATGTATGCAGACGATGTTAACATATTTAAAACTATTTCTAGCAATCTTGACTGTGAAAAGCTTCAAATTGATCTAAATGCTTTCTATAATTGGTGTGCACGTAATTATTTGTTGTTAAATATCGATAAGTGTAAGATTATAAATTTTACAAGAAAATTGTCCGTTTTATCTTTTGACTATAGTTTCAATGGCGTAAATCTATTAAATGTAAATGATGTATCTATCCTTGGTGTATTGTTCGATAAGAAACTCGAATTCACACAGCATATCAATATGGCATGTAATAAAGCCAATTCAATATTAGGTTGGATTAAAAGGGAATCACGTCAGTTTTCTGATCCTTATGTTATCAAACAACTATTTACCACATTTGTCAGACCCATTATAGAGTATGCTTGCCAGGTATGGACCCCCTACTACAGTTGTCACAAAATAAGAATTGAACAAATTCAAAAAAGATTCCTAAAATTTGCCCTTAGAGGCTTAGGCTGGCAGAATCCATTGAATCTTCCTTCATATAGCAGCCGTTTAAGACTCATAGATTTACCCAGTCTGGAGCGCAGACGTTCTTATTTATGTTTTGTTGTCTTATTGATGGTAATATCGATGCTTTAAACCTTTTGTGTCGTGTTAATTTTAATGTTCCAAATCGAAATCTAAGAGGTTTTCGTGACCCAATTTACATAAAACACTATCGTACCAACTATGAGCAGAATTCACCATTGAATACAATGTTTAATTTGTATAACGTCAATCATAATTTATTAATAAATTTTTGTGATGTCTCAAATAATAGTTTTAAAAAAATATTCTATAATATTGTATAATTCATAAATTCTTAATTCTAAGTAATATTTTTTGTACGCTAGATATTAATTAGCTTGATTCAAATAAATAGACACTCCTTTTGCAAGCTCGATGGATAAAGCCTATTTGCTTGTAGTACAGTTTGCTCTTAATTCGACGCTACCAGAGAGTGTCATGACTCCTCCTGTACTTGAGAGCATAAACGATGTTATGGGACGAAGAGATCTTGAGATTCAGTCATCTAATTGCACTTACGTCCCTCCTTTCCAAGGTCATGGAAACGCTGATCAATTTTCAGCTTAAGAAATATCTTGAGGAACAAAAGCTTCTAAATGACGGGCAGTATAACTTTCGTAGCAATAATAGGTCCACTGGTGATCTGACGGTATATCTCACCGAACAGTACCCCAAATCTTTACATCGTTTTGGAGAAAGTAAGATTAATGCACTTGATATTTCAAAAGCATTTGATAGAGTTTGGCATCAAGCTCTCTTATCGAAAATTGGTGCATTTGGTTTTGATGAGTCTCTTCTTCGTTAGAAATTACCTTTAGGACCGTTCACTACACGTAGTATTGTACGGATTCAAATCTGATATATAATATAAACACTGATGTGCCCCAGGGCTCCGGTTTGTCTCCGGCACTCTTCCTCCTATTCATAAATAATCTTTGGTCTCAAACTTCTAATCCACTTAATTGTTTCGCTGACCACAGTGCCCTAAGCTTTTTATATTCATTTTTAGTTTCACATCTTTGTCCTTCGGATTTGGACTTCCATAGGTAGCGTATGATTAGCTCATTAAATTCTGATCTTGACAGCATTGTCTAATGGGCAATCAAAAACCGTTTAGACTTTAATGCTTCGAAAACTTCCCCAAGGGTTCTATAGGTGGCACTTGCGTCGAGGAGACTGAACAGCTTTCAGTTCTAGATTTGTACATCAGAGACCATCTTTTGTGGAGTGATCACATATTTGACGTAGCCAAAAACGCTGCTAAGTGTTTAGGTTTTCTCCGCCTGTTATATATAAATTTATTCTTCCGAAGCTCTAGTACAATTCCCATATATGGACAGGTGCTCCAAAACCCACTTGAGTCTCTTGAACAGAATTCAAAAGAAAGCTCTAAAAATGATAGGGAACGTTGTCTAACTGAAACATTTGTATCTCTCGAGCACCGCCGCAATGTTTTGCCGTTATTTTCATAAACAGTGTTCTAGTGAAATAGCCAGTTACATTCCTCCCCTCAAACAGAAAGAATATACACAAACGATTGGAAAGGTTCTAAGACTTAGAAATTTAAGAGTAGCTCATGAACTTGATAGCTCTGAAGAAAATATAGGTTCGGATGAAAAATCAGGTAAAGAATATTTGACAATGAGGAAAACAAACGACATGGCTCAGAGCAATGTAGAGTTTTTAAGTACAGGGGCCAAATTACCGCTTCAGTAACAGAGTGAGTCAAATGTCAAATTAGGGTAATCGATTGCTCGATGACGTAAGCGGTACTGCCAAACTCACATAATTCAGTCACGTATTACTCGAAAACTGATGCGGTAATTTGGCAACAGCATCTTAAATCATACCAGATTTTGATGGTTCTACCGAAAGGTTACAAAGTTTTATTGACGCATTAGACCTTGTAGATCAATTTAAATGTGAACATGATGCGGTAGCTGTCTCTTTGTTAAAAACCAAATGAAAAGGAGAACATAGAAATCTTATGACGTGATTGCAGCTTTAAACGATCAAATTAAGACGTCAGTAAAGGGTATTAGTGGCTAAGCTAATGAACATTCATTACTGAAATAAAACACACACTAAAGAGTTTGAACTATGACCCAAAACTACTCAATTGAAAAAATAAAATTAATATTTACAGCTGAACAAGTCGCAAATATCTAGTTTCATTTTATGATTTTTGTTTATTCTGGTCAACAATTTGGATAACTCGAAGTCTGACCACGGACATTAACACATTCCAGATGTCTGAATTTATTCAAATTTCCCTAGAAAAATAAAATTCACAATATGTATTAATGCTGTGAAATTAGTAAGAATCAGTAACCATCGACCAATAATTTCGTCTTAGGCCGCGCGTACAGTAGTGCGACAAAGGGATGCGATGCAAGAAGGGATGCGACAAGCGATTCGAGATGCGAGAATTAGATGCGACACAGTGCGCACAGATTCGTTGGACTGTCATGCGGAAGGTCTCGAGTTCTTCTCAGACGCTGCAAAGTTTTTTTCAGAGGTGTAGGTACTGCCTCTTGCGAGAAATTGACAAATTCTCCAAGAGTATCTCTTGTCATGGAAAGTGCTGCTTATTAGCCGTTCGGAATCGGCAGAAAATTGTAGGTCCCCTCCGTTCCTGGTAACACGCACAGAGGAAAGGTTGAGAGTTGTAAGTCACTAAGTCCTGGTTCACTCCGAGCTGTTACACCACCAAATTTATTACAGTGCGCACAGTAGAAGCAATTTTGTGCAGTTGTGTTGTTAATTCCTTTATAATTATTGCCACCAAAATTATCAAAAAGTTGCATCCAACAACACAAGCACTGAAATAACAAAATTTTACTCGTTTGATTTTTTTCTTTGAACAAAAAATCAACCTTCTCGCACAAACTCGCTTGAATAAGTGGTCAGAACAGTTTGTGTGCGAGATGCTTGCGATAGGCATACGAGAAACTCGCAACACTCGCATCAAATATCGCTTCACTGTGCGCACGCATCGCTTTGTCGCACTACTGTACGCGTAGCCTTAGAAGGGAACGACAGCATCTAACTGCTGAGCCCACTGTCATACCTGGGCGAAACGCACTTTGGAGTTCAGGTCGCATGAACTTTCAATTGAATCAACTCGAAGTCTAGATAGGTCAAACTTTTTTTGTGGATAAAACCTAGTAGTTCGAATTATGGAAGTTTGACTGTGTTTGTTAATGGTCCTGATCAACTAAAAGTTTTCAGTTCAATAATCCACCAATTCAGAAAGTAAAATCTATGAAAATATTAAACCATAAAATGTCCATGTTGAATGGGACTGTGAATGATGTGTTCGTTGTGATTTGACATTTTTACTTGCGACTTATAGGTACTATAAGGCAAGTTATGCATTCGTAAAAAAATCGAACTCGAGATTTTGATCAAAGTTGACATTACGATGATAGCGAAGCCCAAAAAAGTGGGTCTCGCAATTCTGTCTGTCTGTCTGTTTGTCTGTCGGTTCGACTACAGCATAAACGGCTCGGCCGATTTTCTTCAAACTTGGTAGATATGGGTTTTAATTTTTTCCCCCCGGACGTTTTTTTCTCTTTTTTTTATGACCAAAAATAACCTGCCATACAAATTTTTTTCGAAATTTTATAAATATTTTTTTTTCTCAAAAACCGTCCCACAGATTTTCTTAAAAAAATTTCATTGAGTTAAAGCTAGCTAATGGTTGAAAAAAAATTTCCAAAAAATTTTTATTTTTGGTACCCCCCTTGGAACCATTTGTTTGGTTTTTGACCGATTTTGATCATTTTTTTTTGCTAAAGGTCCCCAATAGTTTGAATATTATTGTGAATTAAAATTTTCCAAAAAAATATTTAAAAAAAAAACCTTTTTTTTGAAAACTCAATATTTCGAAAACCCCATGATCGATTTTTTTAAAACTTTATAAATAAAAGATTTTTAATATAATCTACAAGATATAAGAAAAAGAAATTTATTTTATCTAAAAATAACGGTACCCTCCATACAAATGTTAAAAAATGGTTTTCGAAAATCGTATTTTTCTCGAAAACGGTTCCGAGAATTCTGCTTATATTTTTTTTCTTTCGATTAATTTTTAAGATTTACAATTTAATAAAAAAAAATTGAAAACAAGATATTACTGACTGTAGCTACAATAGAACGATTTTTTAAAATTTTGAATTTCTCATTATCGGCATAACGGATTTTAATGAAATTTTTTAGAGAGAAGCTTCTAAAAAATTTAAAAAACATTGCATTTCAAAACTTAAAAAAAAAAATATTTTTTTTTAATTTTGAAAAAAAAAATCTATTTTTTTTTTTGGAAAATTCAATATCTCTAAAACAGCTCAATATTTTTTTTGTAAATTTAATTTTCATTCGAACTATAATAAAATCTTTAAATTGGCGTACCAAATTTTTTTCTTAAAAATGTTTTAAAATTTTTTTACATAAAAGCTTATTTTTTTAAGAAACCACTACGAAGACTTATAATTTTGTTCCTGCACAAACATAATATATTTGCTTGAATCACATGGCGTCCTACTCTTACCTCCAATTACTAAAGAAGTTGTTTTAGTCATTTAAAAAATTAATTTTATGCTTGTGAACAGTTTTTCCCTAATTCGTTTTGAAATTCTTAGACTATTACATAAGAGCAAGTTCGTGCGACCCAGTCGTGCATTTTATTTCTCTTACATTCGGTCACAAGAAACTTACAAACTCATTCTCTATAATTTCGTTGAGGTCTGGGAAATTTTTAGCTCTAATGTGATCCTTCACTTCGTAGCGATTTTTTCGCAGAATGTCAACCGAAAACAAGCAACAAATCGAATCGCATTTAAGGCATTCACAGTTTATTGATAATATCGGTCACAGGTTGTGTTTGTGCTCTTATACTCACAGATTGGATATCAAAGGTCGTGATTTTTCCCTCTCTAATATTTGTTTCTAAATTTCCTGAGCGCATAGTATTGTTAGGCAGCTTTCAACCAAAAATATGTGTCAAGACTAAAAAAATCCTAATGACCATTATATTGCACCTAATTTGTACATACACAAGCATACTTATTCAGTTTACTTAGTATTTAATGGTTGAAATTAATTAAGTAAAACTAAATAAATTACACGTGTAAGTCCATTTCACAAGCTTTCACACTCATAATCACTCTCGAAAAGAGTCAACACACAATATGATTGTAAAACCCACTCGATAGGAGAGTAACTGGTGGTGCCCTTACACGGTGGCAAATTTAACATCACGTTATCTAACACCTCAGATTTGCAAGCCTGAGTGCATTCATACATTATTCAAAATTTTTTGGGGCAACTATTTAACCACTATCCGGACACGAGAGGTCCCTTGTCAAGGACGAGCCGAGCATGCCTACATTTATATAAATGCAATGTTAGGCATTATATTCCTCTGTATACTGCTCCCGAACGGATGTACATAGAATGGAGTCTGCGTTGACCGGAAGTTTGAATGCCAGTGGCGCGGTGCGGCGGCCTAGTGGCGGCGACGACGGACAACGAAGAACGGGAGAAGCAACACTCTACTGCCAACAAATTTTCATTTCTGGTTTAGTGCCCCGAGGGTTGTAAACTATTTTGAGGACAGACACACACTCCAGTTAAATGTGGCATATGGTTGTCACATGGGAGAAACATGTTTTACACATAATTAATTCAGGCTCCAATTAACTGATTTTGGCACATTCAGTTGGAAATTCTAACCACAATTACACACATTCACATACCAACCAACACACTTGACACACACCCAAACACAAATGCCCGTATGTCGAGTCGACCATGAAATTTGAAGCAGACATTTGGACACTCAGCCTGAGCATAGCTGAATGGAGAAACTTTATACACACTCTCATAGTAATTAAAGTAATGTTCCGAAATATGGCAGGAATGTTTTACTAGGGAAGGAAGTTATAGCCTCCAAAAAAGTTCATCTATTACGATCTATGGTAGTGGTTTACAGTTGTGTTGCTTATTTGTTAGGGACTAGCTATTTCCGTTAGAATCACTTCCGAAATTTATTGTATTGCGGTCGAAAGGAAGCACGTGTGCGGATGTATATCACAACCGAAATATGAACTGAAGTGTATTTAAATTTATTTGAGGACAAAGCTACAAAGATAGATAAGCCTCTAATCCATTATAATAACTCGTGAAGGTTATTCGTGGAAGTCCAGGCAGGGCAAATGGATTAAATTTTAAGACTATAAGGCTTTGTGGATAATGTTAATAGAATTGAAGAATTATTTGTCCAATTCTTCTGAACTGCATCAACTAGAGACCCGTCAGATGTTTTTGTTTTGAACTCGTACACGTCAGCCACATTTTTTATGAATATTGAGATGGAAGCGGCAAAGATAGGTTATTAATTTGTAACAGGCCCGAATTTATGGTACCATCAACAAAAAATTATTTCTAAACCATTGGATTGTCATACTGCTGCCAACTTAAAATAAAAACAGGAATGTTTTCCAGGGGCATATTCCATATAAAACCGAAGCATAGGGAATTGTAGACTTGTTTAAGCAGCATTTCCAGCAGCTGCTTAGTAGGCATTATTTAGAGGAAGCCACAGGAGAGCAAAGAAGCATGAGACCAGTCAATGAGGATCCAGTCCCAGTACCCAGTACTGAAGAGGTTAAGAAAGCCATCCACAAGCTTAAGAACAAAAAATTCGCCGGCTCGGATGGCCTACCTCTGAGACTCTTCAAGTATCTAGGAGATGTCCGGATAGGGTGCATGCATCAGCTCATCAACCTAGCTTGGGAGGAGGAAAGTGTGCCCGACGACTGGTCAAATAGCTCCATAAGCCCAAATCTATAAAAAGAGATCATAATGTTCTGCAAAAACTACAGAGGTATATCCCTGCTTAATGTTGCCTACAAGATCCTATCCATCGTACTATGTGAGCGTCTAAAACCTTTCTGCAACACTATGATCGGCACGTACTAGTGTGGCTTCAGGCCAGGCAGATCAACGATAGACCAAATCCTGAAAAAAACCAAGGAATTTCAAGTCGAGACCCACCATATTTTCAAAGACTTCAAAGCCCCATATGTTAGCATAAGTTGCCAAGAGCTTCTGATGGCGACGTCGGAACTCGGGATCCAGAAAAAACTGATTCAGCTATGCCGGATGACGTTACAAAATAAGCAGTGCAATGAGCAAATGGGAAACAGCTCATCCGAGCTCTTCCAGACATGTGCAGCGTTCAGACAAGGAGATGCGCTATCATGTGATTTCTTCAATCTAGTCCTAGAGCAGATAGTGCGCAGGAGTGTTGTTAACCTGAAAGGCACTAGCTTCAACAGGTCTTCCCAACTGCTCTTAGCGAGCTGTGCTAGAAGTATTCAAAGCTATTGGTGAACGCGAAACGCGTTGGTCTTGAAGTTAATTAAGACAAAACAAAGTATATGAAATCAACAAACATAGCCTCAGCTGTCCATCGCCTAGGACAAAACGTCGCTGTTGGTAGCATTAATTTTGAGGTAGTCAAGGAGTTCACCTACCTTGGAACAAACATCAATCTTGCGAACGATACCTTAGTCAAAATCCGACGAAGAATTACCCTAGCGAACTGATGCTACTCGTACTTCGGTTTGGCCAAACAAATCGTCACCTGAGTTCTATCTTGTTCAAAGTCCATTTTGGAAAATGTTGGGAAAACGATTTTTTAACTTCAGAAGCAAAATTTTTACTTAAATTTGAAAGGAAATACTGTGGAGTTTTTTTCTCCATTAAACTCAATAATTTTTGTTTGCAAAATGATTTATAAATCTAGGTTTTATTAAATCTTGAAATAGTTAAAAAATAAAATCAAGTGGGATGTCATTTTGGATATTGAACAACGTTGTATGGGCTGTAAACAAGTTGATTAAATTGGTGGATATTGAACAAAAAAGCTAAATATTGAACAAAAAAGCTAAATATTGAACAAAATAGAAGCACTTAATAATTAAATCATTGAAACTACGAAAATACTATGAAAATAGAACAAAAAATTCTAACTCATTCTTTGAGTTAAGCACTATAACATAATGGGTGATCAGAAAAAATATTGCTGCTGCTCGGTAGGTAATGAAATTCAAAATTTGTTAAACATTTTTTTGAATTCTCTTCTTACCCTTCTTTTTTCAAATAAATACATTATTTATTTTACATACAATTTTTAATTTAAATTTTGTAATTGTTTTAAACAAACTGGCGCAAAATTTTAATTAAATTAGTACGATGCTAAAGCTGTTTTAGTGTGATACTAAAATCGTCGAATACCTATATTATTTTTTTAGTATCGTGCTATGTATTTACAAACGCCACACAAGGACTTAGTTCTTTCTTTGCACGAACTTTCATTGTTTTAGGTGCAATTTATTAAGGAAATTGCCTTAGCACGATAATAGTTAGAAAATTGTAAGAATTAAGAATGAGTTAGTAAACTACTTTAAAGTTAGCAAATCGTTAAGAATTATCATACTAATACCTTAATAAAAGGCTGTTTAAAATTTTGCGCCACTGAGTTTTATTGTAATTGGTTTCTTATTATTTTTTAATAAAAATCGTTGTTTAAACCTAGTTTTATACTAAAACAGATTTAACATCGTAATAATTCAACTAAAATTTTGTGCCATTATGATTTTATTTGTAATGCATTGAAAGAAGATCAGGGGCCTGTTTCTCAGAACATACACATCATACATATTATACAACATACAACATTTTTATACAACATACACATCATTCTGTTTCTAAGATTTGATTGGAAGTGTTGTATGACATTTGTTTTGTTGTATGATGTGTATGATTCTGACATTTCATTATTATTTGAGTGTGAGGTTAATATAAATCTCAATTTTTGGTTTAGTTTAGTTGAAATTAATATACGTGTCAGATGACGCCCTAAAATAATAAAAGAACCTGTTAATTTCAATCTTAAAGATCCATATTTTGTTGAAAATTTTAGATTGCCAAACATTTTAGTGGAAAAATTGGGAAGATCAATTGTGCGTTCAACTAATTGCAACGAAGCGTTGTTATCTTTGCAAAAAATATTGTTAACCCTTCATTAGCTTGGAAATGGAATCCATTATCATGAAATCGGCATAATGCAAGCCCATAAGACAACCCCAATGAAACTTCCTCTCTCTATGCCCTACAGGCTCTACCATGTTTTGTGAATGTCGAGCCAGAGAACTTCTCAAATAAATTTTGTTTCCCCAGCTTTGACTGATGAAAACAATGTTGTTACATGTTACATGCAGCAGCCCCTTTACAACAGAATTTTGTGCTGTATTAAATGTATGATCATTTATAGGTAAATTTGCTGTATGATGTAAATGACACATTTCTGAGAAACAGAATCATACAACATTCCAATATTTCCAGTGTAATCTTCAGTCATACATTGTTGTATGACAGTGGATCATACAACAAAATTGAGAAACAGAAATCATACAGCAGAACTGTCAATATCATACAATGTATGATGTGTATGATCTGAGAAACAGGCCCCAGATTGTCGATATTGTATTTGTCTACATTGAAAGTAAAATTTTTTCTTGAAATTACTTTAGCTACTTTCTTTCACTTTGGTTCCGATCTTATCACAAATTTGGAATAAAACCGTCCTTTTTCAGAATCTTTTAAGCTAGGCGCGCAAATTCAATTTTTAGTTTCGCAACTGCTTGGGTCGAGCAACTAAACAGTTTGTGTTTTGACACAAACTAAACGATTGCCTAAAATGAGTTCGCTATTTTGTGTAACATATAATTATATGTTTTCTATAAGCAACCAAACAGTTGTGCAACTAAAAATTGAATGTGCGCGCCTAGCCTTAAGGTCAAAAATGAATCAAATATTTTCACACGTTCATCATAAGAAAATTTGGTGAAACAATAATTATGACTGCAACTAACGTTGCAAACGAATGTCATTTGAATATTGCTTACCACCTTGACCCATCCGTTTTTGTATATTTTGTTTCCACAAAAATGGTTTTCGATTTTTTTTTTACTCGATCCAGGGCTTCTCTTGGGGTAAAGCATGTAGTTTGTTTAGATGAAACGGAACCTTCTGCTGGTACTACATTTTCCAATGAAGGTACTGAAATGACTTCTTCAGATAAAGGAGCTATATTAGAATTCTCAATCATAGAATTCTGAAATATCAGATCCTGGATGAGCTGGATTTATCATACTGTAAGCGACAAATATTGTATTCAAAAACTGTCTAAAGATAAAAGGGTTTCTCAAAATACCTGAAAAGCGTTTGAAGATTACGCTCCAACTTTTCGCTTACATCACATTGTGCTTACAGCTTCCAATGTTATATCAGTATTAATTTTGTATGGTACATTACAGTGCAGTGATATTGAACAAAAATGCGGTTTTCCGTCCGCATAACTTTTTTAATAGGATTTTGTTCAATAACATACAAAACTAAATGGATTAGGTATGGATATTGAACAACAAAGAAATACATGGTAGTTTTTTTAAAGTTAATATAAAATTGTTCAATTTCATATAAAAACAAAAAGCAGTGGTTGATTGAATAAAAAAGACACTCAAAATATTTAATAAAGTGGTTTATTGAACAAAATAGTTCTTCATAACTTTAAAACTAAAAGAGATAGAAAAAAATGGAGTACGCCATTCGAAAGAGCAGGTTCGATTTATAAAAACTGCATTTCTAACTCAATTTCGCCAAAAATGGTCTTTTGAACAAGATAGAACTCAGGCGACGAAATGTGTTAAAAATTCGTTTCTCGAAAGACAAAGTGCACGCTATACAAAACACTAATTTCACCAGTTCTACTCTATGGCGCCGAGTGCTGGACGATAACTATAGAAAGGGAATTGATACTGGGCACTTTCGAGAGAAAAATTCTTCGGTGGATATTTGGTACTATCTATATGCGAAGAGGGCGAATGGAGAAGATTTAATCGTGAACTATACGGGCTGTACCAAGATGTGGATGTAGTCCAAAGAGCCAAAATACGTCGACTACACTGGCTAGGTCACATGTCACATCGAGCTCCAGCCAAGAAAATCTTCGAGTCCCAGCCCCCAGGTGCGAGACAATGAGGAAGAAAGAACCTCGGCTACAGGGAACAGGCGGTTACAGACGCAAGAGCGCTTGGTTTGACGACTGAAAGGAGCTCGCGAGCGATTGCAACTGATGGAAGACCGTAATATTTCAGGCAGAAACCGTAAGTATCTATGTAAGTATTCCATAAAACTCCTCTGTTAAACTAAGTTGTATAACTTTTTTGTTTTAAAATGACATTAAGACAGTGTAAATTAAGCCCGGACAGCTGTCCTGGAGTAGTTTGTGAAGATTACAGAAGTATTATATTAACGAACTTAGCTGCATTTAACCCAAAATTCTTGCAATTTGTAGTCCCTACGATGTAGAGGAAGACATCAAATCATATAACAGATTGCAACTTTTGCCTCACAAAAACTCAAGGTTTTAACAACGAAAAGGAGTTTCTGACCCGTCATTAGGCAGCACTTTGAATATCGGAATCGGAGCACATAGAAACAGAAAAGGAGCATTTTAATGATCTTGATGATGTTGATTTTAGCGAATCTGAGCTTTAGAATATTGAGCCACACTTGATTTCGCAGAGTGAGTTAAATGAACTTGTCAGATACCTCCAGTTTCCAAAAAGTAAATCTGAACTGCTTGCTTCACGACTTCATCAATGGAATTTGTTAGCTCCTGATACTCGAGTGACTGTCTACTATACTATATGTACCGCAGACAGTGATCAGATCATACTTCAAATCAAATGACGAAAATGTGTTTTGCCATAATGTTCGTAGTCTTTTTAGGTCTATGGGCTAATCCTGTCGAATGGCGTTTGTTCATAGATTTTTCAAAAGTAAGTCTGAAAGCGGTATTATTAGATACATATTGGAATAAAGAAGCCATCTATTCCTATATGACACGAGCTGAAATAGGACACGTCATTGTGTATAAATACAAATACAATAAAAACATTAATTAAGCTCATAAGATATGAAGAACACAATTAAAATGTGTGTGGAGATCTCAAAGTTGTGGAACTTCATCATAGATTACAAGGCGGTAATACCAAACATTGCTATTTCTTAGTAGGGCTAGGAAAGACCATTATATTAAGAAAGAATGGAAATAACGTATTGAATTTTAAACGAAATTCACTTATGTATTAAAAAAAAGTTATTTTACCACCGCTACATATTAATAAGAAAAAAATTGAAAGCGCTTGACAAAGATGGATCAGCTTCTAAATATTTGAAAAAAGATTTCCATAATCTATCTGATGCTAAAGTATCTATTTCATAGTAAAGTACCTTGGCATCTGGTTGGATCAGTATTTGTATTTCGACAATCATATAAATGCTGCTCTGACCAGGGCTAGGGGAGTTTTTGCCCCGACGAAACGGTTATTTTAAACAGAATTGATAATTTTTTTATAAAGCTGATTCGGGCAGCCTAATTTTTGGGGCTTACTACCCAAACGATGATTACTATGAGAGTGTACGTCTTAGCGGCTTCATCCCGCCCCACAGTGCGGCGACTAGTGGAAAAAAATAAAAAAAAAATGTGCCAAAAATGTGAAGCAAGTATGCCAAATTCAAGGTAATAAGTCTAAATGAATGAATCGACAGTTTATTTATGATAAAGTTCAATTTTCTGTTGTCAGAGATCGTCAGAAGATCAGCAAAATAACAAATAGTGATTTGTAGGATTTGTACTTACCGGTTGAAAGAGCGTTTACTGAAGAAAAGGAAAGAACATACGATATTTTTTTCGCTATCCTCACAATCAGGAGAGAAAATATAGTTATTCTAACTGCATATTTTTTTTTACATGTAAATTTAATTTTTTTTTTGAGAGTCTAATTCAAAGCTTCTTTTTTCGTGTTAAGCACTGACTTTGATAAGTCATATATTTTGTGTGGTGCCATATGGGAAAAAAGTGTTCTTATTTAAAGAAAGAAAACAATCATATCTTTTAAAAAAAGTAAGTTTTTTTTCCAACAACTTGCACTTTTTCTTGCAACAAGTGTTTGTTTACGAGCATTTTTTACAGAATATGTTCAAACAGAGAGCTTTTTGATGTTTGGTTTTCCAACTCAACAGCCCCAGTACCTGGTGTATTGCAGTTTATGGATATAAAATTAAATATGCAATCCAATTTAGAAACTGAAGATCAGAAAATCTTAGCAAGACACGCATGAACAACTTGCTCAGAAATAAATAAACGTTGTCACTTTAATCGCTTATACACTCGAAGACTCGGATAGTGATCTTTTTTAATAATTTTTTATTTTTCGGTTTTTCTTTTTGTTATAATTTTTTTGAACAATTATTTTTGTCAACAATAAAAGCATCCATTATATTTTGCAAGATCTTTTATGCGATATATTCTGTGGTCGTTGTGCTTTGAAAAAATGTATATTTTCCTACTAACCTTTAAAATATTACAACTTTTGTATATCGAATAATCATCAAATTTTTTAAATGTTTGGCTTCTAACTAATCATTTTACAATTGTAGGCGTGGCAGTGGGTGGATTTTTGTTCAAATAAATTTTTCTTATCAAACACATTAATTTTGTATATTTTTTCAATATCATACGAAATTTTTTTTTAAAAAATCAATTTTATAGCAAAAGTGGGCGTGTCAGTGGGCGAAATTTGCGCTATTTTAACTCATAATTTCTTCACCGACCAGAATATTAATAATTAAAATCACTATCGTACTAGAAGTTTTCATGTAACCAATTTATTACCAAAAATGGGCGTGGTAGGGGGCGTGAAAATTCCTCAAATTGAGTAAAATCCCCTATTTATTACATTTAGCAACCAATTTTTGATCACAGTTATCTTGATTTTGAAAAATAGATTTTTTCCACTACTTGCATACAATCGACGCACTGTGCGCCCGATGTATTTCTCTACAAAGACAGTCGAGGGCTGGTCCAAGATAGAATGGCGATTCCAATAATCTACCACGTCCGCCGTAGGACTGCTGATAGGCGGCTCCTTTAAGGTCGCGACGTCCTCGCACAAGACGGAGCAGAGCGTCTCCGGTTCAGTAGGACTAGGTTCGATAGGGACCGGATGGACAGGGTGACACAGCTGAACCAGCTCTGGTGGTTGTCTAATAATGATAGGGAAAGTTGACGAGGACTTGTATGATTTGGGCGACTTACATAGGTTTAAGTATACTTTTAACGTAGGGACAGTCAGGGTGGCACAAAAAAAAAGAAAAGATAAAAAAATTATACACATTTTGTATATATAAATAAATAATAAAAAAACTGCTGCTGTGGCTATTCTAGTTTTAAGCAGTTTTAGTTTATTTTAACTATCGTTAAGTAGGTAGTTTTAATTAGTTTTACTTTAGTTTGTAAGTTTTATATAAAATTCAAAACCAAATTACAGAATCCGAGTTTTTTTTTAACATTTTCTCGAGAAAACAAAATAAAATGCACGACTGGGTCGCACAAACTTGCTCCTATGTAATAGACTAGGAATTTGTAAAACGAATATTATTAGAGAAAACTGTTCATAAGGATAAAATTCATTTTTTAAATGCCTAAAACAACTCCTTTAGCAGTTGGAGCTAAGCTAGAACAAACTTATAAGCTAGAACAAAATTATAATTCGTTGTAGTGGTTTCTTAAAAAAATAAACTTTTGCATACAAAATTTTTAAAATATTATTAAGAAAAAATGTTGGTACGCCATATTAAAGTTTTTATTATTGTTCGAGTAAAAATTAAATTTACAAAAAAAAAAATATTGAGCCGTTTCTGAAATATCGAATTTTCAAAAAAAAAATTGATTTTTTTTTTCAAAAATTCAAAAACAAATTATTTTTAAGTTTTGAAATGCAATGTTTTTTTCGACTTTTTAGAAGCTTCTCTATAAAAAATTTCATTAAGATCCGTTATGTTGATAATAAGAAATTTAAAATTCGAAAAAATCATTCTATGGTAGGTACAAGCTGTAATATCTTAATTTAAACATTTTTGTTATTAAATTAAAGATCATAAAAAGTAATTGAAAGAAAAAAAATTTTATCAAAATTCTAGGCGCCGTTTTCGAGGAAAATACTATTTTTGAAAAGCATTTTTTTAGATTTTTTAACATTTGTATGATGGGTACCTTTATTTTTAGGTAAAATACATTTTTTTTTTCTCACATCTTTTTATTTATCAAGTTTAAAAAAATCTAGCATGGGATTTTCGAAATATAGAGTTTTGAAAACAAAATTTTGAAGTTTTTTTTAAAAATCCAAAAAAATGTTTTTGAAAATTTTAATACACAATTCTCTTTAAGTTTTTGGGGAGCCTAAGCAAAAAAAAACGATCAAAATCGGTGGCATACCGTTTTTGAGAAAATCAAAAATAAAAAAATGGTTTCATGGGGGGTACCCTCAATAACCATTTTTCGTAAAATTTTTTTCAGCCATTACCTAGCTTTAACTGAATTTTTTTTTTGTGTTTTTATTTTTTAAATCTGTCGAACAGTTTTTGAGAAAAAAAATATTTATAAAATTTCCAAAAAAAATCGTATGGCAGGTACGGTGACTTTTTGTCTTAAAAAAAAAAAAGAAAAAAATTAAAAATGATATCTACAAAGTTTTAGGCTGTAGTCGAACAGACAGACAGACAGAATTGCGAGACCCACTTTTTTAGTCTTCGCTACTCGTATCATCGTAATGTCAACTTTGATCCAAATCTCGAGTTCGATTTTTTTTTACGAATGCATACCTTGCCTTAGTCACAAGCTCACAAGTAAAAATTGATATACGAGTATTATGTAGTTCAATATACAAATAGTTTTTAGGCCGAAAGGTGTTAGAATCAAGATATATTTTAGCTTAGAGCACCCGCAATAGAGCCAGTAAGTTAGTTTTAAGTTATTGGATAATTAGGCTAGGTTTTATGAATTTTTGTTTGGCTTTAAGATAATTTTAGGATTAATGATAATAAAAATGAATTAAAAAAAAAAATAAATCAAGCATCATTGTGCGTGGTTAGTACTTGGATGGGTGACCATTTAATATAAACCGTGTGCTGTTGACATGTTGCTTTCATATTTCAATTACGCTTAAAACTAAAAGTAAATTCACAAGTCAAGTTTTCTGATTCATAAAAGTATTTTCGCAAAAACTTATTAGTGGCGGACTTGAAATTACATGTGATTTTATTATTTCTGTAGAAAGATTGTCAAGAATAGGGTCTTGAGTTCGATTCTTAGAAAAAAGGTTTTTCTTCTTCCGAGGAATTGAGTATCTCTTGTTGAGTATCTGCTGTTTATCTTAGTCATTCGAATTAGTAGAAAACAATAAAATTCACAACAGGAATGGGTTGAGATTGGTAAGTCACTAGGCTTTGGCTCTCTACGAGCCGTACTGGTCTCTAATAGGTACTCAACGTATAGAATGCCCTTTATAGTTCTGTCGTCAAGAAGCATCTGTTATTATTCTCAAACAAACGACAATATTGCTTATGGATTTGATGTTTGAACCTTGAGTCCTAGGTCCCTGCACTGACAGCTTAATTTTGTTTGTAATGTTTGTGTTTCGGTTGTGGTACTTCCGAAAACTTAAATCCAAGTACGTCGTCTTCAATCTGAGCAGCTACCCCCAAGGTATACTTAAATGTTAGTCCTTCTAGGGCAAAAAAAAAAACAAAAACTTTACAAACAAAAAAAATTTCTATTCTTATGAGAGAATAAACAAAAGGCCAACACTGACACCTTTTAATTGCCCCGTCCTATCTTCCTCAATCACTTCACTTTCTACTTGACTGACAGTCTCATTGCTTTATTTTTTTTGGGACTTCCAATGGATCTATCTTCTCCTTCGCCTTCTTCAAACCGCAGGGGACTGACACAAACCCGTGGCAACAACAACAATAACAACAATAACAACAACAACAACATGCATAACTTCTTTTCTAGGTTTACCAACAACACCACCATCAACATTGTCGCCATCGTCAACGAAATTGAATCACTCAAATTCAAAGGGAGAAAACAAAGGATTTTCTTTCGCTGTTTCCTGGGTGACTGACGAATACGCCAAAGTGTCCTGGCATCATTAATCTTGATTCACTGAGAGGTTTTCATGTCTTTTATTATTTTGTTTTCCATCTTGTTTTTTTTTTCTTTCCGTTGGTATTGTTTCAATATTTGAAGACGAGAAAACTGAGTATGGTGCACAAAATCTGTCTAATGATGGCAAAGATAGATGTTGCATCTGAAAGATATATGGAAACCGAAAAAAAAAACAAAAAACAAAAAAATTGAATATAGTGTTTGAAAAGCTTTGGCGTGTCTGGAACAATGAGAGATTTTTTTTTTTTAAATAATATGGGAACATACATTTTTCTAAGACCTGGAAGTTTTTCTTTTCTTACATATTTTTTAACATACTTTATAGGGCAAGTATTTCTTTGAACATTGAACAGCGGAAAAAGATAAAGTCTTAAAAATGTGCTTGCAGCGCAATTTTCTGCTAATTTGACGCTGCCATAAATTGTTATGAGTTTATGACTCGTCCGTATTGGAAGTCGAAAATGACTTCACGAGGGTTACTCAGGATCGATTTTGTGTACCATTAATCACGTGTAACTGTATTAAATGATTTACTAAGAAGGTTGCCGTCTAATTTCATGAATAAATATGCAATAATGCATATATTTGGAATTTTTTATAAAATCGTAAACTTATTTTGTACCAGTTCGTTCGTTCTATTAAGGTTGGGCCAAATACAAGTTTCTTTTAAAAAATGCAATAAAATGAACAAAATTAATTTGTTTCCATATACATATTGGCTTGAATAGTAAGAATAAACATTCCTATTAATTATGGAACACAACTGCGTCCAAGTGGCTGCCTCGGCTGGCTTCGCAGTAGCGCATTCTTTCACTCCAATCATCCAAGACCTTGTTGATGGTTTCGGGCTTAAGCTCACGGATTGCTTAGATGATATTGGCCTTAAGTGCTTGAATCGTTTCCAGATTATTGGCATAACATCGGTCTTTCAAGGTTTCCCACAAAAAAAAAGTCCAAAAGGGTCAAATTTCAGTTCCGAGGCGGCCAATTGTCATCGCCAAGACGGCTGATAATACGTTTGGGGAATTTGGTACACAAAATATCAATTGTGGCATGGGCTATGTGGCATGGCGCAGCATCCTGCAACCAGAAGTCGTCCAAATCAATTTCTTCAATTTCAGTAAAAAAGAAGTCGGTTAACATGGCTCCGTAACGCCAACCGTTGAAGGAAAGGTTGTTCCCAGCCTCATTTTCAAAGAAAAATGGTCCAATGATGCCACCAGTCCACAATCCGCACCAAACTGTCACTCTCTGTGGATGCATTGGCTTCTGGACAATAAATTGCTGGTTTTCCGACTTCCAATTTTATTTGTTAACGTAGCCGCCGTAGGAGCCTCGTCAGAAAAGATGATTTTTCGCCCAAAATCGTTGTCCAATTCAAGCTGATCTTAGTCCCGAACTGCGAAGCACGGCGAGTTGACGTTCGTGAACTGAGTCTCACAACAGCCACATTTTCGTCTATGCGCACCGTACGATGACAGGGACCGCTAGCATACCAGCCTCACGAACCTTTTGCACAAACTTGCGTACATCAGGCGCGGTGGGTGTTTTATTTCGGCCAAAACTTCGTTTCAAAATACGCACTGTTTGAGCTACAAATCCACTCACTCTGGAAATAAGTTTTCAATAGCAGGCAGTGTCAAAAGAACCTATGATTTAAAAAGAAGCCACTGGATTGCCCACCTTGTGTCAGTATTTAAAATCAAAGAAACAGTTTCTGAGAAAAATACGAAAACTCTTGCGTTGTTGTGTAGTTTCATTTTTGGCTCTAAGATCAATGCAAAGGTTCAGATGATATTTATAGGATTTTCTAAAAAACGCTCCAACAGATTTTGATCAAAAGTTTCAAACATTTTTTTTTTTTTCAAATTTCAAAATTAATTAATTAATTTAATTAATCAATTAAATTTATTGTAGATAATCTTCTAAAACGTTTCAATGTCTGAAAAATGAAGCATGAGGCTGCTTAAGGTACGAGGTACTTTATTTTACAAATTTTATAGTCTGGGCTTGTCGCTGAAGTTTGAACGCGTTCTCGAGAAATTGTACATACTCGTAGGATTAAAGGCTGCAGTGTTTGATTTCGCAGAGGAGGGTATTAAGGCTTTGTTGTTTGTCGGCTATGGAACTTAATAGTCAACATCCAAGAGTCTAAAGTGATAGAATTTAATTTTAAGGTATTTGAAACAGTTGCTGAAAGTATACTTTTGTATAGTTTGCAAGTATGGGGTTGTAAAAAATGCAGCATGGTGAAGAGAATATTTCGCTTACCACTAAACACGCCAAACTATGCAATTATATTAGAAACCGGACCTTTATATATAAAAACCATAAAGCTGCAAGTGCACTGTCTACTGAACGTCTTCAAAATGCCTGAATCCCGGCTTGTTAGAAAAGTAGTTTTGAAAGCTTTACAGAAGCAAAATAGCTGGTACATACATAGTTTGAATAGTATTGTGTATTTAAATTTTCCAAATAATTTTTTTTTTCTTGTTTTTTTTAAAGTATTTTCAAAACTCATTATTTGGAAAAGTCTAGGCTCGATTTTTTTAAACTTCACAGTTTAAAGTTTCTTGATACATTCTACAAGACGAAAGAAAAAAAATATTGTATCTAAAAATAACAGTACCCACCATACAAATGTTAAAAAACGGTTTTCGAAAATCGTATTATTCTCGAAAAAAGGTGCCTAGAATTTTAATAAAATGTTTCTTCTTTCAATTAATTTTTTCGATCTTTAATCCAATAAACAAAATTTTGTATTACTGACTCTGGCTGTACCTAACGTAGAACCATTTTTTCGAATTTTTAATTTCTCATCGCATCGATATAACGAATTTTAATAAAAATTTTCTAGAGAAGCTTATATTTTAAAACTTAAAATAAATAAGAAATAAAGTTGGTGGTGCAACAGCTCGGAGTGAACCAGGACCTAGCGACCTACAACTTTCAACCATTCCTGGGTGCGTGTTACCAGGAACGGAGGGGACCTACAACTTTCTGCCGATTCCGAACGGCTAATGAGCAGCACTTTCCATGACAAGAGATAGTCTTGGAGAATTTGTCAATTCCTCGCAAGAGGCAGTACACCCCTGAAAAAAACTTTCTTGCAGCGGCTGAGAATCAAACTCGAGACCTTCCGCATGACAGTCCAACGCACTAATCATTATGCCAAGGGGTACTAAAACTTATAAGAAAATTTTTGTTTTAACTTTTTGAAAAAAAAAATCAATTTATATTTTGAAAATTCAGTATCTCAGAAACGGGTGAATATTTTGCTTGGAATTTTATTCGAACAATAGTAAAACCTTAAGCTTGGCGCACCAAGATTTTTTCTTAAAAATGTTTTAAAAATTTTGTATTATTGTGGTAAGAAACCGCTTCCATTTTTAAGATTTTTTTTTCAAGTATTACCGGGCTTTAACTAAATGCCATTTTGAAAAAAAAATCTGTGGAACAGATTTTGAGAACAAAATTATTCATAAGATCTCGAAAAAAAATTCGTATGACAAGTACCGTTATTTTTTGTGAGAAAAAAAGATAATCTATCTATCAAAGATAATCTAGCTATCAACCAAGTTTTAATTAATTCGGCCGCGCCGCTTAGGCTGTAGAAGAACAGACAGACAGAATCATACTTTTTTCGTCTTCGTTATCATCTTAATGTCAACTTTGATCATAATCTCGATTAAGATAAGATCGTCTTTTGTTTTTATGTGAGCACCTGCCTATTATGGCTCAATCCCACGAGAGGCCTACCTCCATTGGAGTCTGATTGGGTCCTGACCATTAACCCCGATATAGCAAGCTATCTCGGTCACAAAGTTGTGATATGTTGCAGCATATGCACACCTCTTGCTTTGGAGGCGAGGTCTATCTAACACCTCTTGAATTCAAGAAAAGAATCTCTGCATTCGGAATAAACTAAGCCACCATGATGCTCCCACTAGGGGGCCTACCTCATGGATAGAGTTCGAGACGAGGGCAAAACTCAACCCCCGTCTCAAATGGGCACTATCTCACATGGTACCAGAATATAGCTTCCGGCGGAGCTTCGCAACTTTGTCATTTCATGGAGTCTCCTAGGCGATCCCAACCCGGACTAATCCGAGTCGTTGTCTCAAGCTTCGGAAACTCTTAGATTTGAACCCGTCACTTCCAGATGGGCTCCTGCAAAACCCTGGGCCTGTCAACCCTTAGGAAACACACCAAGAAAATCAGCCGGGGTATTAACCAACAACCTAGTGTGCTTCCTATCTTCATTCGCCTTGCGACGAGCTAGGAAACATGCTCCTAGTCTTTAGTTTACCTTACGGCAAATAAGGAAAGAACGAGGCCGACGATCCTCCTATTATTTGCCACTGCAGATAAGATACCCTTAAAAAACCTTAAATAACCTTAAAAGTCTCCAGCCACGCAAGTAGCCGGAGACCTCACCAGTTAACTCCTCGTTATAACCTAGTAGAACCTTAAAAGTCCCCAGCCACGCAAGTAGCCAGAGACCTCACCAATTCAAGCCGTCACAATCCGATAAAACCTTAGAAATCTCCAGCCACGCAAGTAGCCGGAGACCTTACCGATTTCACCCTAGACACCTTTAATAGACCCTTCAAAAACCTGGAGAATACCTTAAAAATCTCCAGCTACGTAAGTAGCCGGAGATTTCACCAACACACCCGTTTTGACCCTACTACTCCCTTGGGTTTTCTTCGTTATCTTACATCTCTTAGCTGATCGAGCAGCCAGAGAATAGACGTAAGCCTCCCCACCACGACAAGGTGAAACCCGTCGGGGGGGGGGGGGGGATACTCTCGAGCAAAGAAGTACCGGAAAAAACGCATATGGAAACTTCGATGGCGTAGGCCATCTGTACCCTCACCCTCTTGTTTTTATAATCTGACTGTAAGAATTAATCAAAATTTATAAAGCTATTCCAATGTCAACGTTTGCATTTGCATTTAGAATATGAAATTCATCAATTAATAATTTGTCTTATTAAATCTTTTTTATTTCGTCAACAAAGGTATGTACGTTTTGAGCTTTATACAGGGTCATTGGTATAAAGTGCACCAAAAAGCTGTAATGATCCCGGCTTGGGGAATAACCTACCTCACCTATTAACCAATGGGGGATATTATATAGGCTTCCCCAAGCCGAAATGTATGATGGTTAAAGAGCCGATCTGTTTGATTTGACTGAAAAAGAAAAGAAGGCTATAAAGAGCCGATGTTCTAACTTTAACTCTCAAATCGAAAGTCACTTTATTTGACAAAACTTAGACTATTTATACAAAACTTTTTACTTACCTACTAAGAACTTAAGCCTACACATATTTTCACTTAAACATACATACAATATTTATTCTATCTTCCAAATGTCGGGCAGCATATTTGCTATGTCATCAAATTAATAGCCAATATGCATGCCCCTTTCACAATGCACAAATGTATCCAAATACATTCAGTCATAAACACTATGCAGTGCATTGAACCTAGTAAGTAGGAAGATACATCTGTCCAGAGTAAAAGTAATCTGAAACGTCAGTGACATTGGAAATATAATTCGGTAGATTGTGCAGCGCATGAGGTTGATTCGCATGGCCATGAATGAAATGCGAGTGTAGTCTGTAGTGCATTAAAAAAATAGACTGATCATTGTGAAGTGCACCCTGAATCTGGAGTCAATGACCAGTAATAAAAACAGAATATAATGTTGGAATTGTATATGCACTACAAAGCTATAACGAGTAGGTTGGGTTAAGACAAGAAAAAAATCTTATGGGACGGGGGTCTATTTCTCTCCGTTTAGTCGTGAAAGGCAATTTTCAAAAAATTGACTTAAAACAGAAAAAAAAGTTATTTAAAAACAATGGTAAAACTTGTAATGCCATGCCATATTTTTTTTTTTGGAAAGCCAGAAATCTCTTCTTTGATTTTAATTCTAAATTAAGTTGTGTTTGTGAATAGTTTTTGAAAAATTCATTTTCAAACTCGGAATTTTAACAAAAATTATTTATATTTTTTAAAAATTTTAAAAATTTCAAACTATGCAATTTTTTTCAAAATTTTATGTAATTAAGTATAACTTTTGTTTTTAAAATTCAATGCCCTTATTAATTTTCAATAAAAAAACAGGAAACCAGATGCCAAAATGTGACTTAGTTTTTGAGAAATAAAAAAAAAAATTAAAAGTACTTTTTTCCAAGAAAAACACTTTTTTTTTGGTTTTCCCAAGTTTGATCTGCTCAGGATTGTCCTCTCTTGATTTTCATTGCATACCATCCAGTTTTTAACACATAATAAAAAAAAATAAACTCGATTAGCTGGATTTCACCTTTTTTTTCATTGAGGCATGTGCTCAATTTAACAAAATTGACCTGCATGCAGTGGCGTAGCGTAGGGGCGGGCGGGGGGGTGCGGTCCGCCCCGGGCGGCAGGCCTAAGGGGGCGGCAAAATGTCGCCGGTGATGCGGGTAGAGTAGAAATTATATGTTTCATGACAGATCGTTTGACAAGTCAACAAACAACAATAATGTAAATTTGAAATTTGCCACCCTATCTGTGGTTCATCGTTGACCGCTTTCATGAATGCGTAGACGGTGAGTAGGGCCGTAAGAGTGCATTCCGTATTGTGGCGCTGATCGCGAAACTAAAACAAAACGTTCCGAAACTCTCGCGAAACTGAAAGGGAGTGTTCCGAAACATATGATATGCATATGCGAGATATGATAAGATAACTAGGATTCGACGGAAACGTTATTCTTGACTCAGCCAGCTCAATGTTTTTGCTCCCTCCCGCATCACAGGAAGTTATTTCGATTGTGTTGTTTATAGTTTAAATACTGTTGAATCTTCTAAAACTAAGCACTTAGTACTTCACTCAACCTTTGAATTAGTTTTTGAAAATGAAAAGAGTTAAAGGAAGCGGCGCGGAATACCGCAAGAAAAAGGCTAAGAAAGAAGCAGACGCGAAGACGCGAAATATTTCAGTTCTAGTTCTGGTTCAAAAGCTACGTTAACGTCTTCGGCGGCATCCAGCAGCAGCGGAAGTGATTCCAATGTAAGTAAGATTCCTCCATCTACAATCGTGAGTGGCCTAGAATTGTCCTCCGGCCAATATTTATGGAAATGCATAACTTATTTTACGGGCAGAAGAAGAAGACGTGCCTGCCGTCGAAGTTGGAAGTCGTTCTGGTCCCACCACAGAGCAGGGTCAAGACGAAGTCGACTCACCCGAAGTATCTCAAGCATCTAGTCACAAGCCTGCAGAAAAAGTGAACCTCGTGAAGCTGTAAAGACGCTTAAAAATAAGTTTTGGAAGTTCTTGAGGTACTGGAAGAATTGACGGATCGGTAGCCAGTCTTCTTCTGAAAGTCATGCAGTCATTCAACTTCCTCGCTTTTCTTTTCTTGGCTTTTGAGCTGCAGAGCTACCTGAAGAAGATGACGCACAGATTTACCTGCAGCAATGTGGACTGAGTGTGGATAAGTGTGCTCAGAAACTCTGCGTTTTAAAAGCTCTCCTGGTGGAGAGCAGAGACCGTTTCGTCCAAGCCGCAATCGACTTTTCTAAGACTCTTTGGAAAAAACTCGGAATCGAACTCAAAACGAGAAGAATTCGCAGGAAAAAACGCATGCATGGCGATGAATCCGCACATGCAGATTTGTCTCACGAGCCTCATTCGTAAGGCCCGTAGAATCCGTTTATGGAACCGCTGATCCTATTTTACTTTCAATAAAAAATACTTCATTGCCTGTGAAATGATGTCCCGAAATTTAATTTTTATTTAGTATGGAATAAGGGCAGCAAAATGGGTCTCCCGCCCCGGGCGCCGAGATGGTACGCTACGCCTCTGCCTGCATGTCTACCTGTTACCCAAAAAAAAGGATTACCTATAGGTGTACCAAAAAAAAAAAAAAAAAAAAAAAAAAAAAAAAACATGTTTTATCTAACCACAAATACATAAATATGGATGGACATTCTCTCATTTCTCATTTCTAAATTGCGTATTAAATCGTCAACACAAAACGATGGCAAGTTACTCTCGGTAAGAATTGACAGATATGTAGATATGCACTATTGCTACGGTTTAGCGGATCGTTCCAGTCGGGATTTGGTATCAAGTAATCCCACTGTTAGCACCAGAGGGATAGCAACTATGCTTGGATTGCCCCAGAATAGAGTTTGAGCAGTGATTCATACCGATAGCATACCTAAGAACCCTTTTGCCAGATTTATTAGAAAATGTTTCTTTGGCTATAACAGACAATTTAATTTATAACAAAAAGATGGAGCTCCAGCACACTTTAACCTAGCGTTTTTTTAATTTCTCAAAAACTTAGATACATTTTAGCATCCGGTTTCTGTTTTTTATTGAGAATTAATAAGAGCATTGAATTTTGAAATTGAAAATTTATATTTGAAATTTTATTTTACATTTTTTTCAAAATTTCGAGTTTGAAAAATAATTTTTCAAAAACTATTCACAAACACAACTTAATATAAAATTCAAATTAAGGAAAAGATTCCTGGCTTTCTAAAAAGGTATGGCATGTCATTGCAAGATTTACCGATGTTTTTAAATAATTTTTTTCTGTTTTAAGTTAATTTTTTTAGAAAATTGCCCCTCTCGTTTAGGCGGGAGCTTTTTGGGGCACCTTATAACAATCAACATGTATATTTTTTAATAAATTGTACTTCCTTTTCCCCAATTTTCCTCCTCTATTCTTGTTAAACTATAACATTTTGTGTAGTAAATTTTCAAATTCAGCAAGTCCTCAAGCTTCTACTCAATGTTATTAATAACTAATTGCAAGAAATATATTCGTTGACTTAGTTTTTAATGTAAGTATTCTTACTTAGATTATTCAAATAAAAATTCAACAAGCTAAGCACCATGCAGCTAATGACCCACAAATCCAATGCAAATCCATATTATTATGTAGGCCAATGTATTCTTCTGACAGAGTGCAAAACTCCCATCTTATTTAGGATATCTTTTTCCCCTCAAAACGACATTCACGCCAGAAAAATTCAAGGATACCTTTTTAATTTCCCCTACTTTGTCCAATCTGAGAAAACTCACCACACCATTTTCGAATTTCCTTAGATGGAGAAAATGTTCCCACATTGAAAGAGAAAATTTCCCCCCACAAGGATAATAATATTTGAATTTCCTTATCCACAAAATCAAAAAATATCCCTCATATATGAACCGGGTTTGAGCTAGGTAAGTTATATCCTTACGTTCGACAATAATTCTTAAAGAATTTCTAAGCACACATGCGCTGCTCCTTCAATTCAACTCGAAATCTCACCTAGTTCCCACAAGGATAACATGCAAAACAAAAATTCAAAAATGAAAAAAAAATAATAATAATCGCATAACAGAAAACTAAAAACACTGACATCATGTCCTTGGTTTAAACTAAAAGCGAATACACGAGAAAGCAGCATAAGCGACAACAGCAACAGTAGTAGCGTTATTAGGACGCATCCTGCCTGCCAGGGATGTAGAGTTATTCAACTTTCATTTGCATTATAATTGTTCACGGCGCTAATATACACAGGTTCTCTTTATCCAGGGCCAGCATCAACATGGAAACATCATCATCATCGTAGATCTTAACTCTGGTCCTAGTGCTAATATATATGCACTCCCAGAGTATCTCTATCTGGAGGTAGGTATGTTGAGGATGAGTGAGTGTATCTATGCCTTTGGGTCTTTATCATAAAACTACGGAATGCAGCGCATTAAAATGGCACACGACGACGAAAAGTGGCTCTTACGTTTTGAGATGCATTGTCATATAAATTTCATCCCAAATGAAGCTGAAGGAGCATCTTCTGTGAACCCTGGGAGCTGGAAAGTAGATGGTTGGAGTGATGTTGGTTGGGCCAGGTTTATTTTTATTATTATTATTTTTTTTTTTTGTATAATAAAGTTTAAAATCCGCTGATGGGGATGTGGAAAAAGACGTTAAATGATAAACGAAGAGCAACAAGCCGCCCGCATTTGCTGTTCCGGAGGTTGGGCGGTGCGGGCGAAAATAAGCTGACATGCAAGATGACAAGGACGACAAGGATAATGACGAAGACGGAGACGGCTACGAAGAGGGTAAACGCAAACGAAATAAGATGTCATTTCTTAAGAATAATTTATTTGCTTGCATGTGTGTGTGTGTGTTAGTGTGTGTGTTTGGGGGGGGGGGGTAATTTTGACTTACATATGCATAAATTGTCAAATGAGGAGACAACGATGGGCTCGTAACCGTCTAGTATACCAACACAAACATTCACATCCTGTGTGTGCTAAAAATCATTAAAACTGACGTGGGATGAGAATTGCGACTTGATGAGCGTCCTTGTGTGATATTTATTGATATTAACTTCCTTAACATGGGCCCTACCTACTGAGTTTTTCTCATTATAAATAACTCTTTAATTTTCTACATTAAGTATTGTTAGTGTTCTGTTTGATGGATATAGAAGGAGTGGAGTGTGGCGTAAAGTCAAAGGCATTATAATTAAAAACAGTAATATAAAAATTACTTGTTGGAAGACTGTCAAGTAACAATTTATTTTTAATATACATTCTTCTAAGCTCCAAATTAACTAAGGATGTTTCATAATTAGGTAAATATTTTTGCCCCCGATAATTGAGAAGTGTGAAGGAGTCTTGGATTAGATTAAGAATTTTTATTTTGCAATTTGTTTTATACCTATACAATTTGACCATTATAAACAAAAAAGACATTAAAGTCATAAACTCTTATAAGAACTTATTCTTTAAATGTGAAATGTGCATTAATATTCCACTGCAAAATTGTGTTAAAAAGATGAGAGAACTTTCAACGTTATTAAATAACTCTCTCAATAATTCTGTTCCTCAGAGTGCACTCGCAAAAACAAAACATCTAACGCTAATACATCGAAATTGAATGCAAGTCGCAGCATTCGTGGTACTACTCGTGCCCAGAGATTACCGAAAGTTAATGATGATAAAAAACGACTTTCCACCTCCGTTGATACAAGAGTTGCACTTACGAGTTCATCAACTCCTCATGATCGGGTCTCTTTGAAACACAGAAGAGTCTCTTTAACTGATCGTCTTTCTTCCGTAAATTCTGCTGGCATTGCAAAACAGACAAAAGAATCATCTTCGTCTCCTTCTATCACGAGCGATGTTATTACCGATGATCCAAATACAGAGGATATTGTGTCTCTTTTACACTCTTCGGATAGATGTTGCGATGGCTTTGATGCTAATTCAAGCAAAAATACTGCTGCTACTGTAGTCATTTCTAATGTTGATGACACCGCTGCCGTTGATGCTGTTTCTAAACATGTTGCTGTTGAACCCTTTGCTGGTAATGATGCCGAGGTTGCTGATAATGTTGCTGGTGTTGCTGGCAACAATGAAGCTGGTTCTTCTTCTCAAATTGCTGATGACCAGTCTATGTCAACAGCTGTTTCTCGTCATGATGCTCTGGATGAGCATGTTTTGGATAAGGAAATTCTCTTTTCACAAGTGCATAACAAAAAACGTAAACATAAACAGCTGATTGGTAGTGATGCTAATGATGATGCTCTTACTGCTCTTCCTTCTGTACCCCGGCTACGATTTATTCATATCTCTAGAATAAATAAGACAGTCACCGAACAGAATGTTAAAGATTACGCTGCCCGTCGACTTAATTTGCCTACGACTAGTTTGGTTTGCTCAAAATTAGTGAAAATTGATACTGACATATCATCTCTTCATTTTATCAATTTTAAACTGGGTGTCCCTGCTGGATCATTCAATGCTGCTCTTAATACATCTATCTGGCCTGTTGGAGTCCAGATTAAGCAGTTTATAAGTCGTCCAAAAAACGAGTCGCACCTAAAACAACAAAATGCGCCGACATAAAGAGAACTTCTGTTGCCGATGCATTTGATGAATGCTTTTCGATGTTTTACCATAATGTTGGAGGTATGAGAACTAAATCCAATGATTTTTATATTTCTGTTGCCGATTGTTGTTATGATACAATCGCTTTAACTGAAACATGGTTAAATGATAGTTTTCTTACAACCGAATTCTTTACATCTGATTTCAATGTTTTTCGCAAAGATCGCTGTAGCGTACAGACAGGTTTAAATAGAGGAGGCGGTGTTTTAATTGCTGTTCGATCTAATTATATAAGTAGAGAAATTATTTTATCTAATACTAATACTGAGCAATTGTGTGTATGTGTAGATTTATCTATTTTACCTACTTATAGTATCATTCATATATATTTTTTTGTTTCATACATTCCTCCATCTTCTCAATATTCTGTTTATGATGCTCACATAAAAAATATAAAAGATATTGTAAAAAATATAGATGAAAATTGTTACATTATAATTCTTGGTGATTTTAATTTACCCAATGTAAAATGGTTGTATTCAAATGATGAGAAGCAAATTTTTCCTAGTAACTTATCTAAAGATTTTGAATATAATTTAATTGATAGTATAATGGCTTTAAATATGTATCAAATTAATGATATTTATAATTCTATTGGTCGTATTTTAGACTTAATTTTTATTGATAAAAATCTTGAAGCTGAATTATATGAAGCTAGTTTTAAGTTAGCTGAGAATACTATTCATCACAAAGCACTTGAAATAAAATTTAATTTTTCTGTTTTAAATGTTTCACAATTTTCTTCCAACACAGTTCAGAAATATGATTTTAAAAATACTGATTTTGTCTCTATGAATAGATATTTTGAATCTGTAAATTGGCAAACAATTTTGAACTGTACTAACTTAGAGACAGCTTTTACTGTGTTTAGGAACATATTAGATCGTGCGATTTTTAATTTTGTCCCCATAAAGATTATAAATAATTCAAAAAGGCCAATATGGTTTAATAAAAGCTTATCCAGGCTTAAAAATGTCATGAATAAACTTCATAAGAAAAGTAAATTTTCGGTTTCTTTTCGTGAACTATTTAACAGAACTAGGAGAGAGTACGAATTTTTAAAAAGATTTACTTATAAACAATATATTTGGTCTCTAGAGTCCAAAATCAAAAGTAATGCTAAATGTTTTTGGTCATTTCTGAACACTAAAAGAAAATCGATTGGGATTCCATCTAGTATATCATATAAAGGGGTTTTTTCTGAGAATATAAGTGATATTTGTAATAATTTTGCGTTATTTTTTCAATCAAATTTCTCTAACCTTAACATAAACTATGATCAAAATTTTAGTAATTTCAGTTCTAATTTAAGTGTGGGGAGCCTATGTTTATCTAAAGATGATGTGTTGACAGCTTTATCATCTCTGGACAACAGTTTCTCTGTTTCTCCGGATAATATTCCACCATTTCTCTTAAAATTCTGCAAATATAATTTAGCAGCACCACTGTGCTATATTTTCAATATGTCCTTGCAACAAGGCATATTTTTAGATACCTGGAAACATTCGTTTATAACTCCTCTGCACAAATCTGGGTCTAAGGGAGCTGTGGAAAATTATAGACCTATTGCTAAACTTCAGCTTATACCTAAAGTTTTTGAAGCAATTGTTAAAAATAAACTTTATAGTTTAGTTCAAAATCATATTTCCCAGCATCAACATGGATTTATGAGTGGAAGATCGACGGCAACTAATTTATCAATATTTACAAATTACAGCCTTAATTGTTTGGAAAATCGATTGCAAGTCGACGTAATTTATACCGATTTTTCAAAGGCTTTTGATCGTGTACAACACAACATTCTTGTAAAAAAACTTGAGCTGCTTGGTTTTCACTCTGCTCTCCTTAAATGGTTTAAAAGCTATTTGGTTGGACGTAGACAGTATGTCAAAATTGGGGACGTCTTATCAAATGAAATTAAAAACCTTTCTGGCGTTCCTCAAGGTAGTCACCTAGGTCCTCTCCTTTTTATTCTTTTTATTAATGATCTGCTAAATCATATTTCTTATTCCAAATGTCTTCTTTATGCTGATGATCTAAAAATTTTTAGCTGTGTAAGATCTCCATTAGATGCCAATAAAATACAAATAGACATTGATTGCGTAGTTGACTGGTGTAATAAAAATGGATTATATTTCAATATTAAAAAATGCAGTATTGTAACATTTTCAAAAATATTAAATCCATTTTGTTTCGATTACAAAATTGAGAATCATTCCTTAGAAAGATTAATAAATCAAAAAGATCTTGGAGTTATCTTTGACTCTAAAATGAGTTTTTCGCTTCAAGTTGACCATGTAATTTCTAGAGCTAACTCGATGTTGGGTTTTATTTCTAGAAATTCTAAGTCTTTTGAAGATCCTTATACTTTAAAAAACCTTTATGTATCCCTTGTGAGACCTGTGTTGGAGTATTGTTGTATTATATGGAATCCCTTTACACAATCTAATATCCATAGGATTGAAAAGGTTCAGAAAAGATTTACCAAATTTGCCTTACGAAAGATTTTTAGAAATTCGAATTTTCCTTCCTATGAGACCAGATGTACTTTAATTGACTTGAAACCTTTGGTGATGAGAAGAAAACTATATTCAGTGCTCTTTGCTTTCGACGTTCTGAATTCAAACATTGATTGTTCTGATTTGTTATCAATGTTCAATATTTATGTACCTTACCGTAGTCTGCGACCTAGAGATGGTAATTTTCTATATGTTCCTTTCCACAACACAAATTATGCCAAACACAATCCAATAACTGATTCTTGTATTGCTTTCAATGAATTTGATGTTATAATTGATTTTAATAAAAGTAGGTTAGATATTAAGAGAGATATATTAAAATTGTTGTAAACTTTATTATTTAAGTTATTTATTGAATTTATTATTAATATTATTTTTGTATAATTTAAACTGTAGTCTCTATAAAGTAATGTAACTTGATAGACGAAATAAATAAATAAATAAATAAATAACTTATTATTAAATTAAATCAAGCTGGCTCAACAATAGGCGCACAACGTCCTTCATTTGGCATTACATAATGGTATTTGCGTACAATATCATATTAATGTTTTCTTAATCTAACTCATGATTTTTTAATATTAACAACTGATTGTTGTTCTTCTCGTGAAAGTTTGCGTCGTCCTCGTCATATGGATGATTTCATCAAATTGATCGTCAGTGACGGCTCGGGCATACAGATATTTTCCACTAGGCTTCATGCTGGAAGAGTTGTTGCACTTCTGAGTAAGGATGATCTTCCAGGTTCCTGATGATTTTTCCGGAGTTTTGCAGCAAATACTTGTATAGTGGTATAAACTTTGCTTTTTCGTACAGCATCTTAGTTGGTACCTATATATTTGTTCGTCAGTGGGTTACGGTATAGTCATTGCTGTAGGGGAAATAGTAAACCAGATGGAAAGAGGTAGGTCAGAACGGGTCGGATAGGTTGTTTGCACACAAGCAGCTTGGTCTACGGACTTAGCCTATTTCGCCTCCTGAGTAGCGCATGGACCAAGTGGTCAGAGAATAGTTGGATCCCTTCAACATCAAGTCTGCAGGCCTTTTGAATTTTAGTTTGTTGGAAAGGTTTATTCCCAACTACTTCGTTGATGATTTGACTGTTAGTTCAGTGTTGTTTGGAAACTATAGTTTGATTGCATCACAGCGTGTTGCAAACGCTCGTCTTCGAATAGCAGTCAATGGGGTTCGGAAGCAGATGATTTCGGTATTTTTTCTGTTTATCTTCAGTCTCAATTCGATTCGAAAGTGGTGGCGTATGATATGGAGCATAAAGCTTTGTCTTTGTACCTGGCATGTTGGCTGGTTGATCGGTAGTGTAAATGTGTAAATGTTGAGCAGCAGTGGTCCAAGTTTTGATCATTGAAGAACTGCAGCGTTGATTCCCTTGGTTGATGATACATGTTTTGATACCTGTACACAAAAAAGTCTACGGGTTACGAAATTTTTGATTATTTTTATGAAGTGATAACAAAGTTGTGCTCTCCTGCTCTGATGAATGTGGTTTTAACGGAAGAGTTCATGAAGTAGTCTTAAATTAGATTCTACCACAATTCAGAATTAAAATCATAGAAAATGTAAGATTATATGACCCAAGCTTACTTATGGATGTACATAAGTAGGTGGTTACTTTTTTTCCTATGATTCAAGGGGGTCTAAATTTTAATGGTTAAATATTCAAAATACGGATGATATTAGTCAGCAGAAAAAAATCTTTAAGAAACTTGAACACCATCCTATTTCCTGAATAGGTATATAACCACCGAGAAATCTCCAGGAATCAGTTCTTATTTCAAACTAAGTTTCCTAATTTTTTAAATTCAAATAAAATTACGAAAGCTGTACAGTAGTTCTCTTTAACATTAAAACAAGTGAGTGTTGGTAGTTGTGCCAATTTTAAATATTTAGTAAAGGTCGTGTCAATATAAAACAGAAATGAATTTAAAACTTCGCATTTTTAAAGAGCAATAACAAAAATTAAAAGCTGTGGCAAGTCTCGACAATTATTCTCTAGCTTTTTTTTTTGGAAACCAGATATCAATTTTTACTTGCGACTTATAGGTTCTATAAGGCAAGATATGCATTCGTAAAAAAAATTGAACTCGAGATTTTGATCCAAGTTGACATTACGATGATAGCGAAGACAAAAAAAGTTGGTCTCGCAATTCTGTCTGTCTGTCTGTTCGACTACAGCCAAAACGGCTCGGCCGATTTTCCTTAAAGTTGGTAGATATCATTTTTATTTTTTTCCCCCACACGTTTTTTTCTTTTTTTTTAAGACCAAAATAACGATTTTTTCTCAAAAACTGTTGGACAGATTTAAAAAATCAAAATACAAAAACATTTCATTTAGGTAAAGCTAGGTAGTAGTTGAAAAAAAATTTGCGAAAAATGGTTATTGAGGGTACCCCCCATTGAACCATTTTTTTTCGTTTTTGATTTTCTCAAAAACGGTACAACCGAATTTTATAAGTTTTTTTTGCTTAAGCTCCCCGAAAACATAAATAGAATTGCTCCATTTTTTTTTTTTTCAAAACTCAATATTTCGAAAACCCCACCCTAGATTTTTTTTAAACTTGATAAATAAAAGTTTCTTATTATACATAGTCTACAAGATGTGAGAAAAACAATTTTATTTTACCTAAAAATAAAGATACCCACCATACATATGTATGTAAAAAAAATTAAAAAATGGTTTTCAAAACACGTATTTTTCTCGAAAACGGCGCGCGCCTAGAATTTTGATAAACTTTTTTTTTCAATAAATTCTTAATTTAATAAAAAAAAAATTGAAATTAAGATATTACAGCTTGTAACTACCATAGAACCATTTTTTCGAATTTTGAATTTCTCATTAATGACATGACGGATTTTAATGAATTTTTTTATAGAGATGCTTCCAAAAAGATTAAAAAACATTGCATTTCAAAACTTTAAGAAAAATATTTTTAAAATTAAAATTAAAAAATTAAATTTTCCAAAAAAATATTGACCCGTTTTTGAGATATCGAATTTTTTTTCAAAAATTCAAAAAATATTTTTTTTTTAAATTTTGAAATGCAATAGTTTTAAAAATTTTTAGAAGCATCGCTGCGAAAAATTTCATTAAAATCCGTTATGTCAGTAATGAGTAATTCAAAATTTTATAAAATGGTTCTATGGTAGGTACAAGCTGTTCTAATATCTTAATTTCAATTTTTTTTATTAAATTAAAGGTAGTTAAAATTAATTGAAAAAAACAAATTTTTATCAAAATTCTAGGTGCCGTTTTCGAGAAAAATACGATTTTTGAAAACCATTTTTTAACATTTGTATGGTGTTGAGAAACTTTTATTTATCGAGTTTAAAAAAAATCTAGCATAAGGTTTTCGAAATATTGAGTTTTGAAAAAAACATTTTGATTTTTTTCTTTAAATCCAAAAAAAAAAAATTTGAAAATTTGAGTACACAATTCTATTTAAGTTTTTGAGGAGCTTTAGCAAAAAAAATTATCAAAATCGGTTGTACCGTTTTTGAGAAAATCAAAAACAAAAAAAAAATAGTTCTTTGGGCGGTACCTTCAATAAACATTTTCGGGAAAATTTTTTTCAACCAGTAGATACCTACCTTTAACTAAAGGAAATTTTTTTGTATCTTTTTTTTTAAATCTGTCGAATAGTTTTTGAGAAAAAAAATATTTACAAAATTTCGAAAAAAATTCGTATGGCAGGTACCATTATTTTTAGTCTTAAAAAAAAAAGAAAAAAATGTGTGGGGGGAAAAATTAAAAGTGATATCTACAGTGAAAGCTCTAATAAGCGGACACTCATGGTCCCCCAATTTTATTAATATTGGATCTACGATCTACCTTGCCATTTTCCACGAACATCTTCTTTATTTCTTGAAATCTCTGCAGCTTGTGTTTTTCCAATATTAAATCTAATAATAAAAATATTTCATGTCGTGGCTGAAAAAAAACAAACCTTTTTGCCAAAGCGCGAACCAATAATTTTTTGTTGCCCAATGCATTGGCAATTTACAACTTTTCTTGCCTCACCCTTTTTTACCGTTATTTTAACGGACTATGCCCTAGTGAAATGGCCAGCTGCATTCCTCCCCTTAAACAATTCAACCGTAATATTCGCACTTCTGGGAATGCCCATCAGTTTGCCCTTGAGCCCAACTTCGGGCGTACTGTGAAGTACAGATATTCGTTCTTTAGCCGTACTACGCTAATATGGAATTCCTTACCACGCTCTGTCTTTCCCAGTCATTGCTATGTTCAAAAATTCAAAACCAATGTACACCGACACCTCCTTTCTGACCCTCCCTTTTTTCCTATTGCTCACACTGTGCCTCTGACATATAAAGGGTATAGCCTAGTACGCAGATCGCGCTTAATTTTATCTCCCATACAAAATTCTCTCCAAAATTTAGCCAAGCTAAAATTATGTCAAGAATTTTAGCTGAGAGGTATGCTGCTCCAGCTAAAAAATCAAAACTTCTCTTCGAACTGTACATAACTTATCTGTCAAAATTTAGCGCACGAAATAATTGTCCGGCACATTTATTTTCGAACTAAATTTCAATTTCAATTTGAAATGGAAAAATATTTGAATTATATTTAGAAGAATATTTGCTGACGGGAGTCTTACAAGATTTTCGACAACAAAAATTGCTCATAATTTTCATTCGTTCTAATTCATAATTCTTAAAAAATCATACTTTAAAACAAATTCTTTTAAATCTTTGAAAAAATTCATTTAGAGAACAGCTGTTTTCTGTGACATATTCTCCACAAAGTGCTTATGTCAAAATTTAGCTTGGATTTTAGCTGATGGTTGGAGAAAAATGTGGGAGATAAAATTTAGCGCGATCTGCGTACTAGGCTCATACAAAAAACTTTTGAGTGTGATGAATGAGTAGCTGAAGGAAAGGAAATGACATGTGTAAAAACGAAAAGCGATGAAAAAAGGGAACCATACCCTCTCAAAATTACACCAACTACCCCCAGTAACTAACTCGGGAAATCCCCTAATAACCTTTCAACATAACATCGCACTGTCCAGTTATTAGAGTTTCGCGTCCGGTTATCGGAGATTTTCTATAGATTTACTTACGTATTAAACATAAACTGCACTTAGAACAGATCTGCTGTTCTTTTCCGTTACATTTTTGAGAAAAAAATAATCCCTAAATAAAATAATGTGTCCGCGTATGGGAGGTTTTCTATCTAAAATGGGCAAGAAAACGTGTCCGCGTCCGTTTATGAGAGTGTCCGTTTATAGGAAAGTTATTTGTATGAGATTTTTGAAAAAGAAGTTCGTTCCCGAAAATGTGTGCGTTTAAGGGAGCTGTCCGCTTATTGGAGCTGTCCGCAAGTAGAGCTTTCACTGTACCAAGTTTAAAGAAAATCGGCCGAGTCGTTTTGGCTGTAGTCGAACAGACAGACAGACAAACAGACAGACAGACAGAATTGCAGGACCCACTCTTTTAGTCTTCGCTATCATCGTAATGTGAACTTAGATCAAAATCTCAAGTTCGATTTTTTTTACGAATGCATAACTTGCCTTATAGTAGTTACCTATAAGTCGTAAGTAAAAATAAAATGTATCCTTATGAACAGTTTTCTCTAGTAACATTCATTTTTAAATTCCTAATCTATTACATAGGAGCAAGTTCGTGCGACCCAGTCGTGCATTTTATTTTATTTTGCTTCCAAAAGAGTTGAATAATTTTTGAAGAAAAAAATATTTTTAACCGAAAATAGCACAAAAATTGCTTACTGATTTTTGTTTTCATAAATTTTCATTATTATGTTAATTGTGTCTTTAAGTGGATGTAATGGCTCTACGTGCATCACACGCGGATTTTCAGTGCCCCAGAAAAGAAGTTTTTTTATTGACGTAGGTATTCGCTTAAGTTAAAAGTGAAAGTGCGCCTCGATAAGCGAATATGATGAATTACGACACAACATAGTCCTCTTCGTTGCTGAGATTGAGGGTGGCTTAACCGTAATTCACACGTGATGGATGGTCAGTAGACGTTTACTGTTTTCACTTTGTACAGGAACATGTGTAAGTCTTTTACTAAAATTCGCTGTAGTGTCCGTGGTGGTGGATTGGTGATGTCCGATTGGTTTATGTTTCTTCGTTCTCAGTGACATCCGATACCGCATCCACGATATTTTCGGCTGAACGATCAGTTCCTTAGGTTCCGAACTGTTGAAATCGTGTAGCTAAGCCCCGGAATGTTCGCCCAGTGGGCGCGAAACGATTAGGATATCAACGGTGAAATTCAAGAAACTTGCGAAGTATAGAGCTCGATTGCTTGTCTGTTTGTATTCTGTAGCTGTGAATGTAACAAATGTCAAATATGATTGACATATGACGCCATTTGCAAAAATTATTAGACCTTCCGATAGGGTGATTCATTTTGCGCCTTATTAAAATTAAAATAAAAATTAAAATAAAGTCTTTGTCAAAATAAAGTTCTAAGCAATAGTTAAGGTCACATCACTGCTGGAAAAGTTTGTATTAAAACAGTTTTAGGAATATTGCTTTGAGATTCCGTCAAAATTCGTCCACTGCGACTTTTATTGTATTTCAATATTGTTTCGTTATTTAAAGTTTTATTTGAAGGTTAAAATATTGAGGTAATTTTCAATAGATGGCGCTACAAGTGATAGTTATAATATAAATATTAAATACAAAAATATTTAATTTAAAAAAATTTTTGTGAAATTTTGTATATCCAATAGTATTTTGATTTTTTTATTTAAATCATTTTATAGAAATCTAGGTTCAGAGGCCGAGGTAGTAATAGTAAAATGTTTTAGTAAGATAGTTCTTACCAATATGTAGACCATAAATCTGGGATAATCCACAGAATCATACCTTTGTTTTGCTGTAGGTCCACGTAGGGACAGACAAACGGACATAGACACTGAGAAGGACGACTCCATTTTTGATGGGTATATCTGTCATCGTTATTTATATAGTTTGATTATTTGGGTAAAACTCCGAGTTCCATTATTTTAATAAGTCTTAAACAAATAGCCTAAGAAAATACAGGTTATTGAACATCTAAACAGCATAATTCTACGCATTTTATAGAAATCTGTTTTCAATTGAATACCCCATGGCATAATGTTATGTAAGTGGGTTTGACGGTCACGCTGAAAGTCTGGGATTGATTCCCAGTTGCTGAAGATCTTTGTAGGTGATCTTATCAAGACTGATGCTTTTTTAGTTCTCGCAGTTCAGAAGGTCTCCTTCTGCTGATATTTCATTGGTCGAGCACAGTTTCCTTTGACCAAATAAAGTCATCACCTACGGCTTTGAACTGCTAGGTAGAAAGGATTTTTTTTAAACTTTGATGTAATTATTGGACCACGTAGTCTATGTTGAATGACACCATCCACTAAAAGTAGGATTCAAATAAGTTCATCATAGCCGTTATACTGTTTCCATATCTTCGATTCTACTACGATGTTCCCTTGATCTTTCTTCCTTGAATTGGTTTTGGTTTTTATTACCTCGAAATGTTCTTTTACCTATTTTGTAAATCCTCCGAACTTCATCAATTTGTCCCTTTTTCTTCTATCGGACCTTTCTCATATTCATATTCCTTCTTTTGCCTTCTGAGAAGTTGGTGTTCCGATCTCTTCTTCTAATCGTAGAGCTGACGAGCAGTTTTGGTTTGTCTATGTAGTTCCGCTGTGTATGTCTCTTGTTTAACCAAGGAATTCCGTTGTGGTAGTCTCGTAAGACAAATCAGATTGAACGACACATTTCTGACTACATTCATGATATTGGAAGAGTGCCTTGTATTAATCAAAAAGTGATCAATCTGGTTGACAGTCGATTGATCAGAAGATCTCAATATCCCCTTGTGAATGATGAGATTTGGGAACTGCCTTCTAGCGACCACATTGTCTCAACCTGAAGGAAAGTTGGTGGTGTCTGACTGCACCAACCAAGATGTCGTCTCTTCCTAGGTTTGCCTAGGACAACCTGTCATAGAAGATTCCTCGTATGCATATAGGTCATAGGTCTTATCCAGGAGCTCATAGAACTTAATTGTCATCAACTTTCTTCTTTATGGAGTATGGGTGCAAAAATGTAAATACATACATATATGTAAATGGTGGTATTACAAATTTAGCCTGGATTTGACGGAACTTTTATTTAGACGAATAGAATAAGCATACACAAGTTTTTCATAAAGTGTCATCAACAAGAAGTATGTCAATCCCTCATACCAATACTTCAAATTTAGTTAAATTCCTATTTAACCTCAATCTAAAAAGTTTTAAACATTTCTATGTAAGCCCCCATTTCACGACAACCTCCGTTTAGTTAAACAGCATGGAATCAATAAAGGACAGTAAAATAAAGAATTCCAATATCAACAAACACAGCATTAACTTCCAAGATACAATTTTGTTTTTTATATTCCATTGTAAGTTTATGGGACAAATGAAATTCCTTCATCTGCACTAAGTCCGTTCATTTATTATTACCATCTCCCGCTACCTCGTCATATAATGGAAACACAGTTCCTTCAACTCTGGCAAAAGAAAACAATAGAAATAATAATAGAAGTAGTGCTTAGTTTTTGGGATCTTGAAATGCTGTGAATTTGGCAGTGCTTGTTCTTGTTCTTATTCTTTTTGTTTTTCAATTTCTACAACAAAATGTAGAAATGTCAAAATATTACAAAAGATTTGCACAATGATGTGCTTCATGTCAAGCGCTTTGTGTTTGCTTTCGCCATTCGCAATCCTCACTTATTAGATGAAGTAGAGTGCCACTTACATAGATGAACAAGAAACGGTACCTACATCACACCAAAACCAAACCGAGCTGATAACGTTGACAGACATAACAATGGCGCATCGGAAACAGAAGATTGTTGAGTGAAAAGCTTTAGAATTGGCTCCTCGAAGTGAAATAGTCTAGGAGATAGCGTTACAATTATTCTTGAATTGATCTTCAATGGATCTTTTATTCTTAAACAAAGTTAAATGGGTTTCCGAATAATTTTTTGTTTTATGTGAAAACCGTATCAATGGCATAATATTATATTGTTCAAATGACAACTGCAGCTGTACCGAAAGGTAATATTTGCACTGATGCAAATTTTAACTTAAGCGTCATTTGACGATTATTGGCATAAACCTGCTACTTAAGAAAACCCGAAAAATTAAAGTCTACCGTAATCAAATTTCATGATCTCAGTGACCAGTTTACGTCGCTTCTACGTAAGATAACTCTTCCCCCAAATTTCACATTTAAAAGTAAATAACAGCCATAAACTGTCAAAATCTGCACGCCCCTATAGGTTAGCCATTATATTAAATTCTTCAATGTGAATCTACAAATGCTTTCACTATGAATTTATAGGAGAAGTCCAGGAATTACGTAAATATCATTGCACTCTGTAAATGGGCTGCGTTTCGATAATCACTTAAAATTATACTTTAAAGACTACTGAGGCATCCCTTAGATAAAAGATTATTAGAAATAATGTCCGTAACATTCATGCTCAAGAACTTGCTATTCTCATACCTGCCAGTATTTCGATGATAATGGGTGAAGCGAAGAAGTCTCGTCTGTGGTGTGGATGTAAACCACTATGTATCAGTTTACGTCACTATGTATTTGTGATTTCCTGAGTGAAAGAGTGTTAACCGAAATGATGTTTTGATTTTTTATTTTTTTATTATTTTCGTATATATTGTCAATGGTCTGACGAATTTTATTTTAAATTTAGACTTCTAAATATTACGAACAAAATTGCATCCCAAAGTAAAAACTCACTCTTTTTATTTTCTCAGTCATCTATAGTCCTTCCTTATTTTTGTTTGTTTCCCCTGACTATTTTGATTTATTTTGTTAAACTGTTCTAAATTCAACTAATTGATTTTAAATCTAAACTGAGGTCTCATATTATTGATATTTGTTCTTCTATATTTGTGATCTACGAGTATTCCAAAATCTTCTATTTCGTATGTTCCATAGTTAAGATGTTGCTTAGAACTTTCTTAACTATTTTTCTCGTGCATGGAGAAGAGAGTAGAAGAAAATCCTCCATAGAAAGAAGAGTATGCATCCTCCCAGCTCAAGGAGATATAAGAGTCTCACGATCAAAATAATACCCGGAGGTTTTAAAAACTCAAGTAACTAGCTGCTGAATTTCAGACAGCATCGTTTGCTCTTCGAAACAGCAAAGATAAGTACGAGTATATAGTAATCAAACCAGAGGGAAAATCAGATGCTTTCAAGCTGCCGATTAATGGAGCAAGAAGGCAACTTACATCTTTTCAATATAGGAGTAGTTCCACTTTTCAGTATAGAAAAGGTAGACTTTACTATAAAAGAGCTTTAGGATGACAAGTCTGGAGGATCTTATGAGCAGAGCTCTTCAAATTCATAGGTGATGTTTTGTGCTTTTCACCAACCGGAATACACAAATTTTGGTCACTTAATTTGTCAGCTAAATTACACTAAGTTGTTGTTGATCACAGAATCTTCTTTGATTATGTGCAGACATTTTAAAATTAAACCGAGTAGTATCAATTCCAGGAGCGGCGAATAGAATGAACACATTCAGCCATTTTACATCTATAAAAAGTTCCACATTGTTATCTGGTTAATTTATTAGAACTTATTAGCCCATATTGCTAGATTCATTTGATTCTCTTTAACAACTTTTAAGTACAGTCCAACTAGACACAAATTAGAGGTACCGATATCACAATAATTTTCACCAAAAAAAATATCATAAATCCTCTGTCAGTGATTGCCTCCATCAGCTACTCGTACATATACAATCAGTGGTCTCAGTTTTGCGATATAATTAAAGTGTTAGCCAGAACCATCTTAGGATACCAACAACATCAGAGAGAAATTCAGTGGCATGATGATGAATGCGTTCAACTAAACCAAATGACAGGAGTAGCACATATGGAAATATGCTGCAGAGGAAAATAAGAGCAGCGATATCAAAGTATCGACCAAGGAGGAGGCGAATAACGTACGCATCTTCACAGCTCCAAAGAATCTAAGAGTCTTGCGATCAACACAACATTCGGAGATTTTATAAAAAAAAAGCCAAGGAAATGGCTACTGGTCTTAAGACAGGAATGTTCTTATCATCGACTTCATTCCCAGTTAGGAGGTCTATATGCCAATGTCCAAACTAATAAAAGATGAACATGGTTTCTGCAAGAAGATGCGCTTTTATGTGAATTCTTTGATTTCAGGACAGGCGTTAAAAATGATGGGACTTTATTTGAAAAATCTGCCTTTCTATTCTGATATGCGAAAGATGTCAACATCATCAGCTATTTCCAATACCAACGCTCTGTTTTAGAGTTCTTCACACCGATTGAAGATCATGAGAAACTCTTTGGTTTTGAAGTGAATGAGGACAAGAGCAAGTTAATCCCATGAACAAAATAAAAAATAAACATCCTTCCAAATGACAAACGGTCACTTTTGTTGTTTGAAGTAGTTAAGAAGTTCGTTCATCTACTCCTATGTACCTCGCAGTTAATATTAACTCCTCGAGATCCGACAAAAAGATGTCATAAGAAACCGCTACTTCATATTTTGGCTAAATAAACGAGTTCAAAATCCAATAGTATACTCTCTATAAAACTTTTAAACTAAGAGTCCTGCTTAACGGTTATGAGTTATTCAATTAGTGCAAATTGAGAACACAAACCCACACCAGGTCCACCAAGTAACAATGCATCCTCAAAAACTTACCGCCTGGTATAGTTTTTGGGGTGGCAGTGTCATTGTTCCGTACATTAAAAAACAGCATTTCGGTAATTTCCTTGTGCGGTCGCAGGTCTATGCGACTAAATGACAATTGGTTCATGCCCTTAAGGGGAATGTTACACCAGGCTTTCGCTTAAATTAAGCCGGATCTATGCGCAAAAATCATTGATAATTGGACCACTCGGATTCGCGTCACCGTAAGAAGACAAGGCAAGGACTTGAACGATGTCATATTTTATACCTCACACACAGCTTGTTTTATTGCATTTCAACATTATACCAGTTTTTATTGAAAAATCATTTATAAGCAGTAAGAGAGAGCTTATTTTAAACTCTGTCTTAAGCAGTGTCCCAGTGTGCAAGGAGGGCGATAATCTTAATGAGCTGTATCAAGATGTGGAAGTAGTCTAGAAAGTCAAAACTGGTCAACTCCAGGGTCGTGACAACAAAGAAACCGAACCTCTGTCTTAAAGACCAAACTATCACAGAAGCCAGAGCACTTAGTCTTAATGATTGAAATCAACGTGCTTGGGATCATAGAGGATGGAAAGCTTACGTGTCATAGGAACCAAACACAGGACCCAAATTGCAACGCACTTGTTTGTTCATGTGATCAACTTTTTACGCATTGAACGTTAAACGACTCTCTCCTTTGTCCGCAATATTTGTGAATCTTTTTTTGCGCCATTTTGAAAAAAAAAAAAACGAAATATCAATTTCATTTCATGCAAGATGGAAAGCAATAGTTGTCTTTCATATGTAACTGTGATTTCTGTTCCTAAGCCCGGAGCCAGCGTCTGTATGGGTCTGTTTCAATGCACTGACATTAAAAATGGCATTTTATTATAAGATTCGATAATTTTAAAACCTTGCAAGATACAAAACAATCATAACGGATTCAAATGTTGAAAATCAGTTTCCAACTCTACCGGCCGGACTACACAGTTGCATAGAAACCGGCCCTGATTGAATGGTCGATATTATTCCCACGTTGATTGATTCGAAAGTATTTTCGTAAGTTACTTTGGTGAAATCAAATTTAAAATCGATGTCCTTTCACTTGGGCAACATCTCTTCAAGAAGCACTCGTCTCGGAATAATTAATCATGTGTAAGTCTTTTCAAGTTGGGGGTTAAGTCCCATTGTCATTCTGCCATAGCTATTTCAACTCTACAACCGATTTCAAACCAATATCGGTTTAATTCAATACTGCTCTTGATATTAAATTATTATTATTCAAATTGAGTGTGGGGATCCAGGGGTGGCTGATGATGATGATGACGATGGCAATGATTGTGATTGTTTTATAGGAACAAATGTTTTTTTTTTTTTTTGAAAAAGCACATACACTTCGAGACTCATATTATATACTAGGCCAGTTATTGTTCTTGTATTTATTCTATAAATCAAAGTCTTGAAATGATGATTTGTTAGGCTTTCGATAGTTTGTCATTGTGACATTAACAAATGGGCTTAAGGGCACATAAAAAATAAACAAAAATCCAAACGAGAGGGGTTGCATTGTTTTTTTTTTTTTTTTTCGTTTTTGTGGTGTGCTAAATGAATCTAATTGTATCAATAAAGAAATCGTGCTTTGACATTTATAAATTATTTAGACAATTATTTTGACAGCACTATCTGCGTGAGGGATGAAACAATAATAGCAGACAAATCGGCTATAAAGAAACAAATTTCTTTTTGATAAGGTGTCAATTTTTTGTGAAAGTTTGGGCAAGGTATGGTCTAAGAAGAAAATTTATTTAGGCCTCTGATGGATTATAATATTGATAGGAGTAGGTTTTGTTATCCAAAATCATATTAAGGCAGTTCTGACAACCATTATTAGGCTAATTTATAAGGACTTTCATCTACACATTACAAATTTCTTATTTTTTCTACTGATCAAATTTTATGATATTGAGTTCTATTTATTTTACGCTACCACCAACCTTAAAAAGAAAAAATACTTGAGTTTAGGAGATTAAAAAAAAAAAAGAAGGGAAGAGACGAAGAGAGAAAATTCAGAGTCTAGTATTTATTTGAATTTTCAAAAAAAAAAAAGGCAAAACAAGATGTCTGAGACAGGTAACAGAATGGACCTTAACCAACTTAGTTTGCGAAACTGGATGGAGTTTGTAGTTTTGTGTGCATAGGTCAGGGCTCAAAATTAGCAATGAGATAGATAGATAGATAAATTCTTTGTTATACAAAAAAATGTTTAGCAATATTTCTTTTCTTAAGAATAAGAACATGGCTTTTTTTGCCGTCTGCTGATATAAACATTTCATTTTAGTGATAAATTAAAAAAAATTAGTAATAAAATAAAAGTCCCCACAACGCCAGATTCCTCCAACTAGAGAAAGAATTCATGCGGTACAGGCTGGACATCTTAGGCCTTAGCGAAATACGTTGGATGGGCTCGGGCAGGTTCAAGTCACCATCGCGTAACACTGTACTGCTCTACTCCGGAAAAGCTCCAGGAAGCACACGTGAAGCTGGGGTTGGACTGCTGCTAACAAAAACAGTTGTCAGTAGTCTGATTTCACGGGAGCCTCTTGGAGAAAGAATAATAAGGCACGATTCCGGACAAGAGTACGTCCCAATGGAGCTCGCATCCGATGAGGAGAAAGAATGCTTCTACAGTCGGCTAGGAGCCGCTTACAACAACACACCGCGCGGATATATTAAAATGGTTATAGGAGATTTGACTGCTAAAGTTGGCAGCAACAACGATGGACTCAAACATGTGATGGGAAACTGGAGTAGAGTAGAAAAAAGAGAGCTAGAATCCCTGTACCCCATGAGAAAGAGAGAGGTTCACCGCAGTGCAAGACGTGATAAGCGTAATCACATCAACGCTTTGGCCCAGCAAGCACAAGATGCTGCTAACAGATGGGACAGTAGAACCGTCTACAGCATTACAAAGGAACTGGTTGGTGCTCGCAGTTCCAAACAACACCTCGTAAAAGACTCAGACGGCTCGCTACTTAGTTCGGATGAGGATCAGCTGAGAAGATGGAAGGACCATTTTGCGTCGGTATTAAAACAAGTTACCGACAGCAATGCGCTACTGATACCTGCTGAACCGACAGGAACAACCCCCCAGTAGAGATGAGATCCGCAACGCAATCAAAGCACTGAAGACCAACAAAGCGGTAGGGACTTGATGGCATTCCTGCAGAGCTTCTACAAGCGGCGCCAACGACATCGAGCGAACTCCTGCATCCACTCATAAAGAAAGCTTGGGTCTCCGAAGGATTTCCGAATGAGTGGAAAAAGGGAATGATAGTCAAGCTCCCTAAAAAAAGGAGACTTAACACAGTGCGAAAGCTGGAGGGGGATTTGCGTCCTACCTGCCGTTGCAAAAATATTAGCGAAAATAGTACTGGAACGCATCAGGGAACATCTAGAAGCCACACTCGATGCCGAACAAGCAGGTTTCCGCACTGGATCCTCATGCATTGATCATATCAATACTTTAAGGATCATAATTGAGTAGTGCGTCGAATATCGATCACCACTCCACCTGCTATTCATCGACTTTGAGAAGGCTTTCGATAGCGTAAATAGAGAATTTATTTGACATGCTTTACGCAGGAGGGGTATCCCGGTTAAATTAATAGCTATTATTAAGGCAACTTATGATGGATCCAAATGTCACGTTTTGCACGAAGGGAGGCTATCAGAAGAGTTTGAAGTCCAAAGTGGAGTCAGACAGGGCTGCATTCTGTCACCAACATTGTTTCTGTTGGTAATAAGTGATGTCCTGCGAGCGGCCTTGACGGGAAAGGGAGGAATTCGATGGACTCTGACGTCTCACCTGAAACATCTTGACTATGCGGACGATGTATGCTTGCTCTCTCATAGGATCATGGATCTTCACCAAATGACAACAGGGGTGGAGAGAGAAGCAGAAATCGTAGGGCTGAAAATCAACTCCGGCAAAACAAAGATGATCAGCCTAGGAATCACGTCATCTTCTCTCATAAATATTTCTCAACAACCGCTAGAGAAAGTACAGAGCTTCCAATACCTTGGAAGTATCATCTATCTCGGTATGCTTCGAAATATTATAAATATTAAACAATGCTTTGATTTTCCTTTTAAAATGCAGAGAATTTGGCTTATTTCCCAAATTTATTAGCAATTCAACAAATAATCTTGTCTACCTATTTCAATTTTCAAATAATGAAAGAGAACGACAGTTGGAGAGAAAGCTCTTGCTGCACATTGAACACTTTCACACAAAATTGTTGAACATTGCGATCTCACTTAAGCAAATACAGAAGAAGGTAGAGTCCAACAAGATAAGTAAATTGGAAAGTCTCATCACCAGCAAATTGACGGAAAAGGAATATTCTACGTTCTTCAGGAGTCAAGAAAATAAACACAACACAGCCAATGAAAACATCAAAAACACACATAAAGACAAACTCGAACGATTAAAATTAAATCTAAAGAAAAGTATGGGAATAGAATTCCAAGACAAATGGTTTGCAAACAAAACTTCGGTACATTTTCCTTCAGATGTCAAATGGCTTCTGTCTTTGGGTCAAAAGTTTGCTTTACCGGTAAAAAGAGAGGATCTCCCGCTCTTCCAAATTATTGCAGACGGAGAAGAACTGATTAAAACTTTGGAACAGGGTGACCAGGAAATTGCTCGGTCAAATTTTACAGAGATTGTACAAAGCCATTTGCGAACAACTTACATTCCTCCTTTTGACAAATTTTTGAATAAAGTTTACGACGAAACCAAGAGGTTCCTCAAAAAACATAAAGACATAAAGACGTTTATATTGTCCCCGCTGACAAAGGAAATGTTACAGTGGCTATGTATAAGACTGACTACATTAATAAAATGCACGAGCTTATGAGTAATAGGAGTACTTACCGAGTTTTAAGAAACAACCCAACAACAACTTTGCAATCTTCTAACAATGACTTTGTCAAAGGTTTGTTCAAAGATCATCATATTTCTCTATATGAAAAGAATAAAATGACAACATATACTGCGTGTAGCCCAAAAATCTATGGCTTGCCCAAAATCCACAAAGAAAACATCCCTTTGAGACCGATCTGCGCTTCAACAAACGTTCCTTGCTATGAACTTTCGAAATTTATAGTTAGAATTCTTCAAAATCTGACACAGAATTCGAAATTCAACGTTAAGAATTCCAAAGATTTCATTGATAAGGTAGATTCTGTTCGATTGGAAAAAGGAGATATTCTGGCTTCATTAGATGTGGTCTCCTTATTCACGAGCATTCCAATAAGCCTGATTTTGGAAATCATACAAATGAACTGGGATAAGATTAAAGAACACACCAATATCAAAAAAGCAAAATTTATGGAAATAATTAGATTCTGTGCCCAGCATCCCCCATACTAGCGGACCTAGTCATGGAAGCCCTTTTGGAAGAAATTTTGGGTAAGCTTCGTTACAAACCTAAAATCATAACAAAATATGTAGATGACTTGTTTCTTGTGGTTAAATCAGAAGAAGTTCAAAATACATTGATCGCTTTAAATTCTTTTAACCATAAAATCAAATTTACGGTGGAACTTGAAACTAATGGTGAACTCCCATATCTTGATGTGAAAGTTTCAAGGCATAATGACAAACTGATTTTTGATTGGTATCAAAAACCCGCAGCGTCAGGCCGCCGCATAAACTATCATTCCAAGCATCCTAAACAAATAATTATTAATACCGCACAAAATTTCGTCAACCGAGTTCTGGACATTAGTGATATTTCTTTTCATCAGAAAAATATTGATATTATCTATAACACCCTGTGTTGCAATTCCTTCCCCTCTTCGGTTGCAAATGCGCTCATCAATAATCATCAAAAAAAGAAAAAAGTCAACAAAGCTGATGATGCCGAACAAGTATATGTATACAAGAGCGCACTGTACATATCTAATCTTTCCAACCGCATCACCACGGCGCCTCTAAGAGACATGACAAAGACAAAATTAGCTTTCAAGTCTGCATTGCCTCTTAGAAATAAACTTTTTACCAACATCAAAGGTAAAGTTGAGACGATGGAAAAAGCAGATGTCATTTATAGGATCAACTGTCTGGGAGGGAAAGAAATGGCATGCCCATCAGTTTACATAGGCACATCGAAACAAAATTTGAAAAATCGACTCTCTGGACACAGATCAGATTTGAATAGTGGAGCTGCACAAAAAACTGCACTTGCTCTCCATTGCATAGAAGAGAGACACAAATCAGATTTCGAGAACGTTGAAATTCTGCAAACAGAGCGACACTATTCAAAAAGAATGTTGCTAGAGATGCTGCATATAATCAACAACAACAATGCAATCAACCGCAGGTCTGATTGCGATAATTTAAGCAGGGCATACAGCCAACTTATAAAAAGGCCTACGACAAAGTTTAAATTTAAATGTAGGTGATTGTGTATATATATCATAGTCTTTTTCTTTTTAACTTTTGTTTAAAACCATTGTTTGAAATGATGTTTAATGTGTTTAAATGCTGCAAATAATTTTCTTGGATTAAATCTTTTTGTGAGTAATTTCTGACGTCACACAGTTAAATGTTTGCTTATAATGTATGTATGTATTATTCTTATTCTTTTGTTTATCAATAAAGGCCTGATGAAGAGTATAAACATACTCGAAACGTTGTGAAAAATGAAATAACATCTTTTAATATTGACCTATAGCCCACCAAACTCTTATAAATTTATATTATATGGAGGAATAACTCTCTTAGCTTAAGAACCACGGCTGTTTCGATCCAACGATTTACGGTTGCAGCACTTGGAAAGTAGCAGTAGATGTCACTAAGAAGCTGCAAACGTTGATTAATAGATGTCTACGAAACATATTTAGGATTTTCCGGCCCAATCGTATATCAAACGAAGAGCTCCTTAGGAAAACGGGTCAGGAACCTATTGACTCTATTATACGACGTCGAAAGTGGCAGTGGATCGAACACACGCTTCGAAAAGGCGACAACTGCATTGCATCGCATGCAACGCAGTTGAATCCGCTCACTCAAGAAGAAAGAAGAGCTGGACGACCGAGAAGCTCATGGAGAAGGACAGTCGAGGAGGAGTCAGCCCAACTAGGCAAGAGTTGGAGGGAGTTGCGACTCATATCCGGGAACCGAACACGATGGCGGGCTGCCGTTGTGGACGCCCTATGCCCCTCTAGGGGTCCCCCACAGACATAAAAGGTCTGAGGACCTAAGTAAGTAAGTAATATACAAAAGTTAGAAGGAAGCAAAAAAGATACATGTCTACTGATTGATAAGAATTTTCTAAAAATAATTGATTGCATTAACACAGTTTTAATATGATTTGAAACACAAAAGGTTCTCAATTTTGAAATAATTTGAATCACAAAAGGATACCAATTTTGAAATAATTTGAAACAAAAAATTTACAATTTTTAAATTTTAAAGTGACAAAATTAGGGTACTTCAAACTGCAGTAACTGGTTAAACAAATGGTTTTAAGGTTCGAAACTGTTTTGAAAAGTTAAGGCGTGTTTACAATACTTATATTAAGCAGACCATTCTAGTGCTCCGTTTTGTATTTCATAAAGTCGACTTGGAGAAAGGTAGCTTTCATCAAAATATAACCGGCGGATTACCTGCAGTATAGGAAAAGTGGCAATAAAATGGTTTATATCTTCATTTTCTTGCCTGTTGCAAAGATTACAGATTTGAGGTAGATCAGCTCGATGAGTCATAAAGTTTAAATTAAAAACTTCAATACGTGCTCTTAAAAATGTAGCTAATATCTTCAACAGAGAATTCGTTTCTGTTTCTGAACTCAACTCAATGATTGAGGTTCCGTATGTATTCCTGGACGATGAAGAAGTCACGCTGGATAGATGCTGTGTGTTAATCTTCTCATCTATCTTTGCAGTGACATCTGCAAACATACCCTGACATTCATCAACGTTTGACTGTATTAGTGATAGATGAGCTTCATGGGATTGGGCTATTTCATTCCATTCCTCGAATGGAGAGGCGTTAGCTTGCAGAAGTTTTAGGTTTTACCATGATAGACTTGTGAAGACTTCTTCCGATTCTTTTCATCACCCTTATCAAATGATTATAGCTGGCTTTTAAATTTTGTATGTACAGAGAAATTATACCAAATTCCACATAGATGGCATAGTTTGGTGTTGAATTGGGCAGTCTGAATAAGCGTTTAAAGAAATATCTCTGCAGCGTTTCAAACCACCTTGAAAAATATATAACCTAAAACCTGGGCACTATAGCACATAAATGTGTTAATCGTTGCGTAAAACACAGTATTTTGCGCGAGATCGCTGTTCTGGTTTGCAAAGAACTAAGGCCACACTATGCTCTAAGCCAGTTTGGCCTCATTGCTTTTCTGTTTAGCGTGCTCAAAAAAATTGAGATTATGTGTAGTTAAAACATCCAGCTACTTAAATTCTTTCACAACTTCAATATCCACATTATTGAAAGACTAATTTTCTTCGGGCTGCCTTCTCCTTTGGCGCGCTTCAAAAATCATCACCTTAGTCTTACTTGTACTGACGACTAACCCCCATCTCTCGCAAAAGGTATTCAGCCTGCTGATTTGCAACTGCAGTGTGTAAGGGTTGTCAGCCAGTATCTACTAAGTCGTTAGCGTAGATCAGGACTTTCACTTGTATATCGGCAGACGATATTTCTCCTGTAAGTACATAACAAATATCATCAATAAATAAAGCTAAAAGTAATGGACTTAAAATACACCCTTGAGGAACACATGTCGTTGTTTCAAACCATTATGAGATCATCAAGAATTTCCGGGAGCTTCCCAGCGTTGAGAGTGTGTACATCAAAGCATGTATTTATTTTGTCGAAAGCTGCTTTAAAGTCTATAAAGCAAGAGTATATTTTTTTCTTTTTTTCAATTGACTTTCTAGCAATACTTGTGAAAGCAAGACCGAAAACCGGTTTGAAACATGTTAAGAAGGTTTCTGTCGTCGATCCATTTTGTTAAGCCTCTCGTAGAGAATTGAAGTAAGAATCTTCCTCAAAGAGTTTTAAACAGAAATTCCTCCGTAGTTTTCGGGTTGGTTTGCATTTCCGCTCTTGTAAATTAGTACTATTTTCCTCTCTTATAAACCAAGTGTTCGGTTTTCGGTAGATTATGAGATTTTCGAGTAAATATTTTGTTGGGATTTTAATTCTTAACATGTGTGCTTAACCTGGGTGTACGAGTATATCTCTACCGTAACAAGTTGGATTCAAGCACATTTCGGACTGAAGCATCAAGCCCAAGGCAGGATAAAATGCTTGTTGTGATCCACAACCTAGAACGCTTTCTATCCCGCTTTATATAAGCAGGATCAACTTTCAAATAATCACGAGTTTTCTAATTGGCCACTGGGAACTCAGAACATACCTCAATATTCGTGGCTTGGTGCCACATGCAGATTCGATTGCAGAATCTTCATGAAGTGTATTGACAAATGAGGAAACGCCGGACCATATATAAGGTAGATGTGATACATTCATCCAACAAAGACAGTCTCTGAAACCACTTCATATACTTAAGTCTCTAAGAAACTAATTTGGAGAAAGAGCTGCAATTTTGATAGAGCCGATGCCTTAGTATCGTTTATCAAAACCGGGATCATAAGTGTCTTATAAAAGTACAAGCAGCTATATTGCTCTAGAGAGAGGATTCTGATCCTATGTAAGCGTAGAAGGAAACGTCTGCTTCGTCGTTGTCCGTGAGTGGCAGTGGAGTCCAGATTCTTAGCATCGTCTTCTCCAAGATTTGGAGTTCCTTTATCGTTTTTGAGATCGTGAACCAGACTAAGAGTTGCTTGTACACGAGTACCTTCATTTGCTGGCCAAGTCCTGGTCTTCTGCACATCAAGGGATTTAGTGGGTGGAATGCCTAGTTGGCCATTCTGGGTACACTTTTTGAGTGCGGGTTGAACCTTAGCAACTCATTGAAGTTGACATTCCTTTTGGTGCAACCATCTGTAAGTTCCAGAATTAAGTTTCTGAGTATATAAGCTCCACTTTTGCTGTATAGATTCGAATGCCCTATTGTTTGTAAAAATCGAACACTCCGTTGATAATATGAGCCTCATCTTTCCGGACAGCGACTAATGGTGGCATTTAGGTAGCATACGTAAGCGAGTCATCAACATACAGCAAGTTTTCGCAACCGATTGGGATGGGTTGTTCTCATTACATCAGGCTGTAAAGGAAGGGACCAAGTTTTGAACCTTGTGCGACTGCAACTTTGATGTTCTTCATACACAGTTAATGAGCAGTTTTCCAATTGCACAAAGAAGTTCCTAGAAGAAAGAAAGAAAAAGAAAATGCACGACTGGATCGCATGAACTTGCTCTTATAAAAGTAAAAGTAAAAGTAAAAGTAAAAGTAAAAGTAAAAGTAAAAGTAAAAGTAAAAGTAAAAGTAAAAGTAAAAGTAAAAGTAAAAGTAAAAGTAAAAGTAAAAGTAAAAGTAAAAGTAAAAGTAAAAGTAAAAGTAAAAGTAAAAGTAAAAGTAAAAGTAAAAGTAAAAGTAAAAGTAAAAGTAAAAGTAAAAGTAAAAGTAAAAGTAAAAGTAAAAGTAAAAGTAAAAGTAAAAGTAAAAGTAAAAGTAAAAGTAAAAGTAAAAGTAAAAGTAAAAGTAAAAGTAAAAGTAAAAGTAAAAGTAAAAGTAAAAGTAAAAGTAAAAGTAAAAGTAAAAGTAAAAGTAAAAGTAAAAGTAAAAGTAAAAGTAAAAGTAAAAGTAAAAGTAAAAGTAAAAGTAAAAGTAAAAGTAAAAGTAAAAGTAAAAGTAAAAGTAAAAGTAAAAGTAAAAGTAAAAGTAAAAGTAAAAGTAAAAGTAAAAGTAAAAGTAAAAGTAAAAGTAAAAGTAAAAGTAAAAGTAAAAGTAAAAGTAAAAGTAAAAGTAAAAGTAAAAGTAAAAGTAAAAGTAAAAGTAAAAGTAAAAGTAAAAGTAAAAGTAAAAGTAAAAGTAAAAGTAAAAGTAAAAGTAAAAGTAAAAGTAAAAGTAAAAGTAAAAGTAAAAGTAAAAGTAAAAGTACTTCCGAATTTAAAATACCCTTTATACATACATATAGAATTTTCAAATGCATGAAATTGATTTCCAGAAAAGTATAAATCTATACAAACAAAGGTCAATAATTTCTTTAAATTTTTTTAAAGACAAAATCTGGGATGCTAATTTTAAGTATTAAGTAGTATAGATTTTAAAAAATAGTTCCAAAATAAAATCGTTTTGAATATATTGATTTAAAAAAAAAATGGAATTTTTATTTTTCAAAAAACACAAAAAAAAATATTTTTTTTACGAATATTTTTATATACAATATTTTTTTAAGCTTAAGGGGGTTCCTGCCTTAAAAATTTGGTTAAAATCGTTTGAGCCGTTAATGAGAAAGTCGAAAATCAAAAAACAGTTCTATGGCAGGTACCGTAAATAACATTTTTTCCCAAATTTTATTTTGACCAAAATAAAGTCCATGTCCATATTAGCACACTTAATTTGTTTTATCAAAATCGTTAGAGCCGTTTTCGAGATAAATAAGATTATGCATTACGGGAGTATGGGGGGTACCGTTAGCTTTAAAGCAAAAACAAAATTTCAATTTCCCCTCTAGGAAATCACCGAAGACCCTTAAGTACCGAAATTGAAGAAAATAGCTCCAGTGGTTTAGTCTGTAGGGAGAGGTACAGACATAAAAACAGACAGACGGGATTTTCGGAACCACTTTATTCGTCTTCGCTATCATCGTAATGTCAACTTTGATCAAAATCTCGAGTTCGATTTTTTTTCCAAATGCAGAACTTGCCCTATAGTAATTATGTATATCAAAAGTAAAAATAGATCAGTTTGTGTATAAGAGCGTCTAACCAGACTACATCGAATGCTTTCTCGACATCCAGAAAGCATACGACGGTTACACGATGAGTGTTGAGGGCTGTGGTGGTGTCATGCTGGAACTTCAGGAGCGGGTGTAGTGATGAGTGCTTCTTCCTCAAGCCAAGGTATTTACTTGTTCTTTCTGCAAAACTTCTTATGTTTCCCTTAGTATCAGCACTTCCAAGAGCTTACTAAGGTTGCTATTTCTTCTGGAATGGTCAGGTTGGCCTTGAAACTGGGTCACTTGCTGGATTGGTGTCGCTGAATATCGCCCTGTCCGTGTTAGGTACCAGGATTTGTTGGATGGAATCCTACACTTCATCAAGAAAAACTGGATCTACAGATGGGTTGGGGATGGCCACTAAAAACACACTTTGTTCTTGCGGTTGTCAATATCGTTAACGAATGCAGGTAGTTGCATAAACTTTTGAAAGGAGTTTGAAGTCTCTAATGGCTTCTTGGCAACGTTTCAGCTTCTTCTTAATACTTGTTGGATGTACACTTTCCAGTAGGTAGGTAGGTAGGTATGTATAAATGGCGGCCATGGGTATTCTTGCTCAGTGATCGAATCAGTGCTGGAGCTGGAATCAGCCATTTTGATAACATAATCTCGTTTGACCTGTGGGATTAAATGGGATGATTGGGTGTGGATGGGATTCATATGCTTCCTTATATGAGAATTTCACTAGCCTGCTGTCGTAAGATCGAAAAGTCATGAAAGTTCGTGTCCGAGCCACTTCGTTTTGTTAAGATCAAGTCTTTGATTTTCACTTTAGACAGTTCGTTAAGTTTGTTGAAGATTAATTTTCCGAATAGTTGGACACTTATTTTGGCCAAAGCAGAACATTTACAGAAGAAATAAAGGACTGCTTCTTTTTCCTGCTGATCCCCAAAACTACAACATTGAATATTGAAAAGAATGCCCAGCTTTGTTGCATTTTCCCTTATTGGTCAGTGTCCAGTGCATGTTGAAAATACCCTGACTTTGTGTTGCCTGACCTTATATGCAGATCATTTGTTCGGAACTTATTTGGTGTAAGCAAAATCTCAATAGATATAAAGCAGTTGACATTGAGGTTAATGTTCGGGCTTACAAGCTCGTCCTGGTATTACTTGACCAATTAAGAGTATGAAAAAGCTGGTCTTATTCTGTTTTAGCATGCTTTTATTATTTCCAGTAATTCAACTTGAAAGATACTGGCAAAATCAGGTAGCTGAGAAGAATTAGAAACATCTCAGAAAAATTCCCGAACCGACTCCACACTTCATCTTTTAACCATCAGTAAAGATAGTAGTGTCATTATCTTAGCAGACGTTCCATTTCTTCAGAAGTTTTTTGAAACTCGATCGGAAAAACTTCCCGACGATCTGTTGCAATTTTAGCCAGAATAATTGAATTTTATCACAGTATTTCTTTTTCAGGAGCAGTACCTTGGTAATAACTAAGTAGCGAGTCAATGTTGGCCCCCTAGAAACATTCAGACATCCATAAAACTAGAGGAGTCCCTTGCATCAGTTATAATGCAGTCAGTGTGGTGCACAGTTGAATGATCAGAACATCTCCAAGTACACTTGTAAATGGTGAGATATAGGAACTACGTAACGTACTAGCTACAATGTAGAATAATTCGCTCCCTAGAAAATTCGATCAATCTTTAGTCCGTTTTCGGAGACTATGCTGTCGTGCTAACTGTATTTTCCCCGAATATTATTCAAGATCTTCCTAGATTGACTTTAAAATTGCTTCCACCAATTAATAGAGCTCATAGATTATGGTTTTGGTGTCATCATCCTTCTCGTCTGTTGCATATTAAGAAACCTCATTTCGAGAAAAAAAATAAGGTTCGATGACGCCGCCATGCCAGTAACCATACCAAACAGTCAAAGTGGAGGAATTGATGCTTGGTAGAACACTTGTGGTTTGTGTTCGGTCCATAATGAAAATTAACCTTGTTGACATATCAAAACTGAACCAAATTTAAAGCTGGTCCGAGAAAATGATTTTTTGGCCAAAACACTAGTTTACACAAAAAAAGTACCTCCAAATAAAAGTATTTTCTAGACTTATGTTGACTCTCTGAACAAGAAAATGGCACTCATTTATTTTTCCAAAGAAGCGTTTTCGAGATATTAGCAAAAAACGTGTTTTTTTGCTCCTTTTCTATGTATAAGCATAATTCTCAATAACCGTCGAACCAATTAACAAATACTTTATATTTTTGAACAGATATTTTGTCTTTTCAACAGTATACGACTTGTGTAAATCGGCCCAACAATCATCAAGAAAAAGCCGTTCAAAGTTTCAAAAAACACAATTTTTCGCCGTTTTTAGAAAATCGCTTGTTTTAAGTCATTTCGTAAGGATAGAAAAAAATATTTAAAATACTTTTAAGATCTCAGGTGGAAGATATTGTTTTAACAAAGCTTAAGCTAACAAGATCAATGAAATCAAGTAATAAATGTGGAAGTTATGAAACTTCCACCATTGCTCATAAAACTCAGCATTATGAAAAATTTTGTAAAAGCCTTACCCCCAGTTTCACAGTGAAGTTCAAACACCACTTTTGGTTCAAACTTCAGTTCAGAAATTCGAATATCCGGCTTACATTCCAGAGTCAAACTAGCAAACTCACGGCGTTGTCTAAGGCCATCCAGATAAAATGGCAAACCTTACTGAATATTGGTAAATTTAACAGTTGCTCAAACATATCGATTGGGAAAATTATCATTGGTATCTGTTCACCCTAAATTGGGTTTGTCTGGTTCGTAAATATTAGGTCCGTCCGAATTCGAGCTTTCATGCTGCTTCGGAACTATCTGCCTTAATGTTGCTGAGAAGTCACATCTTCGGCCCAACCAAGCCCAAACCTTCAACCTAGAACACCATTCTCTTAGTAAAATCCTAGGCCTCCTAAAATCCGGGCCTCGAATATGTCGTAATACTCCATATAAGATGTCCACTAAGTTGTTCTGCCTGAATGGAACTATAGACGCTATCAAATGTTAGGAATTGTTCTATTACCCCCTGGATAAGACATAAATTGCAGTTTTGAGAACAATTCTTCCTTAAAAAAACTCTATGGTGATATGAAACTAGTTACAGTAGGTAATAAGCAAAAGTTCGTCAGAAGCCGCAATAGTTCTTCAGAACAGAACCAATGTTCACAACAGATTGCACATAGCTCATTGGCTTCTGACGTAATTAGTTTAAGGTTCCATTGCAATTGATATACAAAAGTCTTTCAATTTAAATGAATATATGTACATAGGTGCTAGAGTAAGCACCTCGTGGTCCCCTCAAAGTAATTCTGAAATTTTGTGAAATTTCTCTGATAACGATTTTATGGAAATTCTAAAGCATTCCGTGAACCATCTATTTCTGACGAACAATTCTGACAAACACGCTAGAGCAACTGTGCGTCACGCATACAATGTAATCGCAGCCCTAAATAATCAGATTTCTATTAATACATCATAAAACAAACTCTTAAAATATAGAAAAATAATTGAACTTAAAATCTTGGAGTATTAAAAATTGATTCGTTTTTTTTTTTCGGAAAACCGCAAAGCAAATGATGAATCAGGCCTTACAAAACTTAACATTAGTTATACAATAATGTCAGCAGTCAATATCCCTGGCTGACAGTACTCGTACAACTTGAACAACTACACTTCAACAATAACATTGCTGAACAAAAAAAATAAACACTTGAAAATGTTCAAATCAAATTAATTGAAAAGATTGGACTGTTGGTTTCGAGAAGCTCGAAATAACCCTAAGAGTCTTATTGTGTAGATAAAAGTTGAAATGTACTCCAAATTCAATTATAAAAGCAAACAAGGGAAAATGAACTAAACTAGTTTCTGAATATTTCTATCAAAATGCGCACAGTTTGTCTAATATTATTGCTGTCAGTAGTTGCTATCTCTGCTGATCTTGAATCCGATTTCAAGGACATTTTTCATCAAATTTCCATCAAAGGCAATCATCATGATTTGAGCAAAGAAACTCCATCAGAAAACACTATCACCAAACCAAAACTTCGAAGCGATCTTTCATTTCCACAGGACTTTAATCTTATGAGCTTTATACGGGATTTCTTGGAACTGAGTGATGTGAAGAAAATTCTTGAATTCCTCAAACAATGGGGCTTCGACTTAAATGCTCTTATTTCACGTCTGATTACTTATGGCATTGAAAATCCTTCTATTCTAAATAAAGTCGCAAGTGGGCTTAGAGAAATGCCATCTGCTGAACTGACGAAAATAATTGAAGAGAAAATCAAAACAAGTCCGGATTTCGCCAAATTTGCCACAGCTGTTCATAATCCCAAGATTAAGGAGCTCATTTATAGAGCTATGAACTCGAAATCTTTGCAAGGAAATATCAATGGTGTTCATGTAAGGAGATTCTTCATGTCATTACGTCTAAAAATCCACTTTAAATGATAATGGAATGCTATTCTACGGATAGTTGACTATGGATTTGTGCGTCCATAGAAATAAATATAATAAAAATGAGTGTTTCTGTTGTTTGAATTAATTTGTATAAGCTTTTAAACCTTTTGTTTTTAGTGTAGTCTGTCAATGTATGTTAGTTCCTCTGATTGACATAATACCAAAACCTGACTGCCTTTCTACGAGCTTCAAAAATCAAATAAGATTGATTTCATAACTTCGACGGATGTTGTTGAATTCGATGGTTATATTATTCCAATATTTCAAGCTTACAAAAGGCGATTAATTGTGCAAGAATTTAAGCAAAGTTTGATCAAATTGATTTCAGATTAAGCAGGTTCGTCTTCTTCTAAAAAAGGTTACTTCGTCTTGGATGAATTAAGAGTTTGGAGAGTTGCATAATGTGGTTTTAATTCAACATGCGGTGGTTTTGGACTTAGCCAGTCTGCCTGCTTCAATTTTCTATATCAAATCGAAAGAGTTCCGACATTATGCAATTAATTCAACAAGTTGTTGTCTTCTTGGGGCTTTTGAATCCTTTTTTTGTCAAAACTCCATGCAAACAGACAAATCCAGAGGGTTAATATTGTTCATTTTTACTTGCGACTTATAGGTACTATAAGGCAAGTTAAGCATTCGTAAAAAAATCGAACTCGAGATTTTGATCAAAGTTAACATTACGATGATAGCGAAGACCAAAAAAGTGGGTCTCGCAATTCCGTCTGTCTGTTCGACTACAGCAAAACGGCTCGGCCGATTTTTTTCAAAGTTGGTAGATATGGGATTTAATTTTTTCCCTCCGGATGTTTTCTTCTTTTTTTTTAATACCAAAAATATCGGTACCTGCCATATGATTTTTTTTTTTCGAAATTTTATAGATATTTTTTTTTCTCAAAAACTGTCCCGAAGATTTCTTAAAAAAATTCAAAAAATTTATTTAGTCAAGGCTAGGTAATGGTTGGAAAAAAAATTTCAAAAAATGGTTATTTTTGGTGCGCCCTTGGAACCAATTTTGTTTTGTTTTTGATTTTCTCAAAAACGGTACGACCGATTTTGGTAATTTTTTTTTATATTAAGACTCACCAGCAGTTTCAATATTATTGTGTATTCAAAATTTCAAAAACATTTTGTTTTTTGAATTTTTAAAAAAATGTTCAAAATTTGTTTTTGAAAACTCAATATTTCGAAAACTCTATGCTCGGTGTTTTTAAAACTTGATAAATAAAAGATTCTTAAAATAATCTACATGATATGAGAAAAAAATTATTTTACCTAAAAATAACAGTACCCTCCATACAAATGTTAAAAAATAGTTTTCGAAAATCGTATTTTTCTCGAAAACGGTTCCGAGAATTTTGCTTAAATTTTTTTCTTTCGATTAATTTTTAAGATCTATAACTTAATAAAAAAAAATTGTAAACAAGATATTACTGACTGTACCTACCATAGACGATTTTTTTAAATTTTGAATTTCTCATTATCGGCTTAACGGATTTTGATGAAATTTTTTAGAGAGAAGCTTCTAAAAAGTTTAACAAACATTGCATTTCATAACTTTAAGAAAAATATTTTTTTTTTAATTTTTTTTTGAAAATTCAATATATCAATAATAAAAACTTTGAATTGGTGTGCCAAAATTTTTTCTTAAAAATGTTTTAAAATTTTTTTATATAAAAGCTTGTTTTTTTAAGAAACCACTACAAGGACTTATAATTTTTGTTCTTGTAGAAACCTTTATTTGCTTGAATCACTGGGCATCCTATTAAAATCAATTTTATGCTTATGAGCAGTTCTTCTCTAGTAACATTCATTTTTGAAATTCTTAGTCTATTACATAGGAGTAAGTTCGTGCGACCCAGTAGTCCATTTTATTTTATCTTTGTATGGAAATGTTTGTATGACTGTCTGCTAACTCCTATTTGCGCGGATAAGTTTTCGAGTCGAAACACTTGGGTTTGCTGTATTGACAAGGCTTTCCGCAATTGTGTTCTTAATCCGAATATAGGGATCTTGATGGTACGGTCTTTGAGCTATGCTTCCAGGTTCGGCAAACATGTTTGCCAGCCACATCTACCAAGGACAGTAGATCTCGTTGGCCGATTTGCATAACATTTGCATGTTCGGGAATCGCTCGTGCAAAATTTTCATTGTGAGAGGGGCTGTGTGGCCCGAGGCGCCGCCGCTGTACTGTTGAAACCAAAAAAATTAGTTTTCATGGATCGATAGCACCCGCCGCCGCCGATGGTGATGGCCTGGCTAATGTGCGTCGTTCTTGAAAAGGTATAGACCGGTGATGAGGCCAGCCACAGTGACACCAAACAATGGCTTTCTGGGGATAAATTGCAATTTTGTGGAATTCGTGTGGATTTTAATCGTCAATTTCGTTAATTTTGCTTGTTTACGAACCTATTCATCCAGAAATGCGCCTCATCGCTGAAAATGTGGTAGAACTTCCCAACTGCTCGTAAGGCCAGTTAGCGAACACACGTTGTTGACTGTAGTCCATAAATTTGGGCATTTGGATCAGGTAAAGCTTGTACGGGTGAAGGATAAAGTCATGGCCGATCCGCAGGTCAACGTGCGCGCACCAACTGTTCGTGCTTTCTATAAATCCCGCCGCAATTTTAAACACAAAAAAAAAAAACAAACAAAAAAAATCAATAACCCAGTTAAATACAAAAAAATAATAATAATAAAAATAGTCCCGCCGCAATTTTAAACACAAAAAACAATAAAACTAAATTAGTACAATTAAAAGTGAATAAAATAGAAAAAAAAAAAAAATCACAGAAACGCGAGTGCTAATCCCTGGTCCATCCCTTTCCCCCCATCACTTACAGTTGATCTACCTTGATCATCGTATGCACTGTGTGTACACACACATAGAGTGTACGATGAATCAAGTGTAGATAACAACAAATGTATATCTGATAATTATTACTCTCTTTAAACCAGGAGCGGATTTGATACATATTGCCATTTAGGCATAACACTAATGGTAATGTGTATTGAAAAGTTCAACTGGTACTGAGTTTATTAATTATTAAATTAGACTATTCGTTTGTTTTAGTTTTTTTTGTTTTGTGAATATTGCAATGGTAAGTGATTTTAGGGTTGATTTTAGCAACATTCGGGGCTTGCGTAAGAACTTCTGTGCCACGTACGTTCATACTGTAAAGAACAGGCCAGCTGTTTTGGCACTAAGTGAAACTCAGGTAGGTGAGAATACCGATCATTCGGAATTTTCTCTACATGGGTATAGCTTAGTGCCATTATTCTTCCCACACCACGGTCTCGGAATCTTTATTAGAAATGATGTTGCGTACCAACTTCAACCGCAATATGGTAAATGTTTAAATACGAATTTCAATTTTATATGGTTAAAATTCACGGTACATAAGCACATCATACATACCTGTTTCATTTATCGAAGTCCAAACCTAGACAGAAATTCAACTTTTAACGAATTTGATGCTCTGTCCGATTCCATCCAAAGAATTGTTTCCCATTATCCTCACACTGAAATCGTCATTGCGGGCGATTTCAATGTACACAATTCTAGTTGGCTTCGCTTTTCTGGTCAGACAACACCCGAAGGAAGGTATGTTGAGGTCTTTGCTGAGTTAAACCACTTGACTCAGCTTGTTAATGAGCCAACTCGAATTCCTGACGTTGCAGGTCAAACCGCCAACACACTAGACTTGTTCCTTACCTCTGATCCTGATAAATACACCATCAGTGTATTATCGCCTCTAGGCACATCAGACCACTGTGTCATATCTGCGAATTTCTCGTGTCTGAAAACCTCAGTTAAAGAGAAAACTCCCAAGAGAACCGTTTGGCAATACGAGAAAGCCAACTGGGACGGTCTCAATGATTTCTTCAGAAACTTTAACTGGTCATTATGCTTCCTCGATAGTGACGTGAACTCCAGTGCAGATATGATTACAAATTTAATTCTCATCGGAATGAGAGATTATATCCCGCATAGGGAAAAATCTATCAAACCGAAAGAGAACTCATGGTTTGATTCGAGCTGTAAAGAGGTTATCAGGGTCAGAGAAGTAAGTTTCCGATGTTATAAAGCCAACCCTACTGAGGAAAACCGGAATAAGTTCAAACAAGCTAAAAAGACTTGCAATGATCATATTCGAAAGACCAAGTTCTTACATGACCAACAAATTAGGCAGAAAATACTACAATGTCCCAAGGGTAGTAAAAATTTCTGGTCATTTGTAAAAAATATCCGAAATACTACTTCGTCATCGGTCCCAACGCTCGTTATCAATGACACTCCCTACGTCAGCTCTATTGATAAAGCCAATTTGCTTGCAGCACACTTTGCTGCTAATTCGACGCTGCCAGAGAGTGTTATGACTCCTCCTGTACTTGAGAACACAAATTTTTCCATGGGACGAGTCTTCTTTCGTACTCGTACAGTTGCAAGAGTCCTGAAAGATCTTGACATACACAAATCCGCTGGCCCGGATAGTATCCCTCCTATTGTTCTGAAGAGGTGTTCTTCAACGCTGGCAAAACCACTGCGTAAGCTTTTCTATCTATCCTATTCCTCTGGACTCTTTCCGAGTAGATGGAAAACAGCATTTGTCCAGCCTGTCCCTAAAAAAGGTGAATCTTCGTCCCCCTCAAATTATCGTCCAATTGCACTTACGTCCCTTCTTTCCAAGGTCATGGAAACGCTGATAAATAATCAGCTCAAGAAATATCTCGAAGAACGAAAGCTTCTTAATGACCGGCAGTATGGCTTTCGTAGCAATAGGTCCACTGGTGATCTGATGGTATATCTCACCGAACAGTGGCACAAATCTTTACATCGTTTTGGAGAAAGTAAGATTATTGCACTTGATATTTCAAAAGCATTTGATAGAGTTTGGCATCAAGCTCTCTTATCGAAAATGCGTGCATTTGGTATTGACGAATCTCTTCTTCGTTGGATTAGAAATTACCTTTCAGGCCGCTCAATACAAGTTGTATTGGATGGTCTCAAGTCTGAAACTCATAAAATAAATGCTGGTGTACCCCAGGGCTCCGTTTTGTCTCCGACTCTCTTCCTTATGTTTATCAACGATCTCTTATCTGAAACTTCTAATCCACTAAATTGTTTTGCTGATGATAGTACCCTCAGCTTTTCATATTCGTTCAAAGATTCACTTCCTTGTTCTTCGGAAGTGGAACTTGAACGGCAGCGTATGATAAGCTCATTAAATTCTGATCTTGACAGCATTGTCCATTGGGGAATAAAAAACCGTGTAGAATTTAATGCTTCGAAAACTCAATGCTGTCTCCTGTCGTTAAAGCAGAACCCACCCCCTATGCCGCTATCCATGAGTGGCACTTGCGTTGAGGAAACTGAACAACTCTCTGTGCTCGGTATGTGCATCACAGACCATCTTGTGTGGAATGACCACATATTCGACGTTGCCAAAAACGCTGCCAAGTGTTTAGGTTTCCTTCGACGTTGCAAGAAATTTTTTACCCCTTCTGATCTGGCTGTAAGTGTAATCTATAAGGCTTATATTCGTCCAAAGCTCGAGTACAATTCCCATATTTGGGCAGGTGCTCCAATAACACACTTGAGTCTCTTGGATAGAATCCAAAAAAGAGCTTTAAAAATGATAGGTGATAGAAGTATAACAGAAACATTTGAATCTCTCGAGCACCGTCGCAATGTTTCTTGTCTTTCATTATTTTACCGTTACTTCTATAGACAATGCTCTAGCGAAATAGCCAGTTGCATTCCTCCCCTTAAACAATTTAACCGCAATACTCGCGCTTTTAGGAATGCTCATCAGTTTACCCTTAAGTCCACCTTCGGACGTACTGTGAAATACAGAGATTCTTTCTTTAGCAGGACTACACGAATGTGGAATGCTTTACCCAGCTCTATTTTTCCTTCCCATTGTAATGTTCAAAAATTTAAAACTAATGTGCATCGGTATCTCCTTTTAAACCCCTCCTTATTTTCCTAATGCTCGTACTGTGTAAATCATTTTAAGGGTAGTAATAACCCCTTGTGTGCGCGCTAATTATAAAAAAAAAAAAAAAAATGGCGTATACGCTGACAGCCAGTCAATATCAACAATTTTTTTGAACATTTGGTTGCCAGACTATCAGTAAAAGTGTCGCACTATCAGCCCTGAGATCATACGTGATCCTGATGTGTATCATTTCAATTCATTTCTTAAATTAATTACTTCAGCATTAATTGGTGTAAGAAAAAAATTAGTATTTTTTTAAATTTCTTTGATTTATGTATGTCATCACTGTTCCTTTTTAACAACTCTGAATAATTTGACGTAAGTCAGCTGATTTCGAAATTGGGAGGAATATTTTTTCGATTCCTTGAACACAATTTTTCGTGATTCGTAGCGTAAAAATCCGTTCAGAAATTTGTAATGATGAAATCTGTTATACGTCTGGTTAAATTATTTAATCGTAGCATGAAGAAAATCCAATATGTTGCTCATAGTTTTAGCTTGATAATTAAACGTATCTGTGAGTTTCAAGTGTACATATGTCATATAATCCACTTCAATCGATAAAGCAAATCGTAATTAAATTAAATAATATTGCTTTCAGAATGATTTCGTATTTTTATCTTTACATTTGAAGTGTATTTGAACATAGAGATACTTAAGTTAATCACTTAAATGTATTTATATCAAGTTTGTAAGTACAAATTCTTTTTAATAAAAATATTTATTATTTACAAGTATACAAGTATCCACCATTGGCGTGGCGTGGATAATTTTAAATGTGAACCCGTTATAAAATTTTGTCGTCTGCAAAAATGAAAAAAAAATCTTAGAACCTTAAAAACAACATTTCTAGTAGGAATATGGTATCTACAAATGCATTCCACATTGACTTAGCAAAAAATGTGTAGCTATATTTTTTATACTTCAAGACATTAATATTTCAATCAACAATGAGCTTGAAATATAATAAAAAAGGACCTCCTTTTAGACACCACCCCCTTAGTCGGACATAACTGCGGCAACTTCCTAGGAATGTTCTATTAACTTTTCCTTGCAATCATATGTGTCAAGAATATAAAATATATGATGGGACAACTCATCTGCATTAAGACTCGCCCTAAAGCCTAGTACTCACCTAGCGTGAAATGAAAAATAAATACGTTCCAAATTACACGCGAAGAATAAAAATGAAAATAGAATAAACTTTTCCACGTGAATTTTTTATACTCACTTTGAATGAAAAAAAAAAACAATTATTTTTAAACTGATTCGTTCTTTTTGTTTATAAATTTTCAATTTTTTGTTTTGAAACAAAATATTCAAATCAACTGACAAATGTCACAGTTTTCCACGTTGCCTTAAACTTTTTCCTGATGGTTGTACATTGAGAAATGAAAATCATAGCGTGAAAAAAGTTGTGGAACATATTTGTTTTTCCAATCCACATTTTAGTACTCACCTCTCGTTGCGGATTTCATGCCAGTGAACCAGCAGTCACTTTTATATGAAATTTTCATTTTCACTTGAACTGAGTACTAGGCTTAACGTCAAAAAATACAAGATATCTTTCTTGTATTCCATTCTCTGACAAGAACCGAAATATGGCACTCAGTAGTTGTCCCCTATGACTCAAATCTGATGTTTCGTCGATCATAATCGACACGAACCGAGCTTCTATGATTTCTGTTTTAATTTCAGATTTAATAACAGCCGCGATATTACGTATCAAGTCATTTTGAATATCGTTGCCCTATAACACTACTCTTAATAGGATTCCATTAAAGTGTCATAGGTACCAGTGGCGTGGCGTCCATATAACACGATTCCCATCGTCTTCCCTTTTAGAAAATCCACAAATAACACAATCTACCAAATAAACATCGAATAAGTTTAAGTTATCCATTCTGCCTCTTGTTTGTATCTTATACTTTATTCAAACACATTCCACAATCTACAACCAACATTAATCAAGAGGGTCACAAAAATACTCTGACTTAAACTTTTCAATTACCGTCGTATTTATTTGCTGTATATCCCTTTCTTCCCCAAGCATTGTTTTTCGGATCCTCTTTGTTCAACATCCGCTTTTATATTTAAAAAATAAGACGCTACATTCCGTCTTATAAAATTTTCGATGTATACCAGTAGGAGTTGGAATTATTTGTATTTTATTCTCCCTTTAGCAATTAGCATTGCATTTCAGTAGGAAGATAATACATTGCAGGAATTCAGGTGCTCGCCTTTTTTCAACCTCGTGTAAGAAATAAGACGGTGTTCTTCGACTTATTTGTTTTTTTTTTTTAATATGTCATATAAATATAAATATAAATATAAATATAAATATAAATATAAATATAAATATAAATATAAATATGGCATGTGGGTATTGATTCTTGATTTTGAATTTGATGTTGATTTGCATACTAATGTAAAATGCACGATTGATATTTTTGCAAATTTACTGTGATAATTTTGAATTATGAAATAAATCATTGTAGGATATATGGCAATTTGTCAGCAGTGTAAATTTAGCATATCGCTCTGGACAAATAAAATGCAATTTAGATTCAATTGGCATTCAATAAAAGACTGTGTTGCACAGATTCAATAACTTCAAGTAAATCTAGTATTTTGAAAAGCCAACTTAATTAAAAATAGTGAAAAGTTAGATGTTAAAGTGAAGATTTAATTCCTTTTGTTATCCACTATAGTGAAAAAAAAATTTAGCTTCTTAATTTTAGTGCAGTTCTAGATTTTGTCTTGGAAATTTCTTTGATAAATGTGGATTGCTGTTTAACAGATTACCTATCGGAGAAACCAAATAATTTTAGTAAGGATAGTTGATAGTTTATATTTTATCCTTTTTTCGTTTACCCACCAGAGATTTCGATCCCAGATCGAAATTTTTTGTTTGGTGTGCGTGTGTCATGTATACATGTAAATCCCTCTTTAAATATGGATTTAAAGATTTTGATCCCTTTCAAAAAGAAAGATACATTTTTATTGAGTGTTTAGGAACGCAAAATTTGGCGAGGGATCAAAATCTTCACACAGAAATAGATTTGTTATGTGTAAGGGATATCAACATATAAGTACCTATCAGTGGCGTGGCGTGGATAATTTTAAATGGGAACCCGTTATAAAATTTTGTCACCTATAAAAATAAAAAAAAAAAAAATCTTAGAACCTTAAAAACAACATTTCTAGTAGGGGTATGGTATCTACAAATGCATTCCACATTGACTTAGCAAAAAATGTCTAGTTATTGAACACAGTCTTTTATTGAAAGCCAATTGAATCTAAATTTAAATTCATATGAAAAAAAAAAACAAATGCATTTTATTTGTCCAGAGTAGCGATATGATAAATTTACACTGCTGAAATATTGCCATATTTATTTCATAATTAAAAATTATCACAGTAAATTTGCAAAACTATCAATCGTCCCTTTTACATTAGCATGCAAATCAACATCAAAATCAAAATCAAGAATCAACAATACACACATGCCATATTTATATTTACATGACATATTAAAGAAAAAAAAAAACAAATAAGTCGAAGAACACCGTCTTATTTCTTACACAAGGTTGAAAAAAGGCGAGCACCTGAATTCCTGCAATGTATTATCTTCCTACTGAAATGCAATGCTAATTGCTAAAGGGAGAATAAAATACAAATAATTCCAACTCCTACTGGTATACATCGAAAATCTTATAAGACGGAATGTAACGTCTTATTTTTTAAATATAAAAGCGGATGTTGAACAAAGAGGATCCGAAAAACAATGCTTGGGAAAGAAAGGGATATAAAACAAATAAATAAGACGGTAATTAAAAAGTTTAAGTCAGAGTATTTTTGTAACTCTCTTGATTAATGTTGGTTGTGGATTGTGGAATGTGTTTGGATAAAGTATAAGATACAAACGAGAGGCAGAATGGATAACTTAAACTTATTCGATGTTTATTTGGTAGATTGTGTTATTTGTGGATTTTCTACAAGGGAAGACTATAGGAATCGTGTTATATGGCCGCCACGCCACTGGTATCCACACATATATGTAAGTGTATAATAGGGTGGGTCAAACTAAATAGACTTTATGATTTTCTTCTGAAATTCATGAAAAATGCTCACCTCGGCTTCTTACGATCACCAGGATATTGACTGGTCCAATTTTCAATGACTCTTCCGCATAAATCTGGCTGAAGTTCAGCGATAGCCTGTTTTATATTTACCTTAAAGGCATTGGGCGATTGTAGTTTATTGACATAGTCAAAGCGGGGTCAAATCCCATGACATTGTTGGTCTCTGCGAGAGACAAATCGTTCATGCAGAATTTCGATCGTGGCGTACTGTCCAGTGAGTGGCTTGTAGTAGCACTGACCTACTAGAACCATATGTCGTCTAGGTGTAGGTCTAAAGGACTCATAAGAGCCATTAGAAATTCGTTATCGTCGTTCTCTTGCACTAGCTATTGGCCGAAACCTCCTCACTAAGAAAGTTTTCAAAAAAAGTACGGACGCCCCAGGTCCAAAATTAAACCCAAATTAAACGTCAATTTTTGCTTCTTAAACCAGCCACTCATCTAAAAATGCGCCTCATTGCTAAGGGTGATTTCGCGACCGAAATTGGGGTATTCTTTTAAGCGAAAAAACCGTGTTGCATATGGTCATAAACATTGAGCTCCTGGGTGAGTTGGATCTTATACGAATATAGGCCCAAAATTCGCCAAGTCTGCGAAATACCGAATTCTTATGCACGGCTCGGAATCGATGGCCTCGGGTTCCGTTGTACACGTTCACAGACGATATTCTCTAGCGTTCCTTTGACGTACGAAGAATAGCTGATTAATTACCAAACCCGTTAGCACAAATTTGGCCATCAAACGTTGACGAGCCTACTGTAAAGGTTATTTGGCATTAGTAACTTAATAAAAAAAAAAGAATAAATTTGACAGATGTCACCAAACAACAAATCTGCCCGCGCCAATCGAAAACCTCTTTATACCAAATTTTTAATAATTAAAAAAAAAATTAAGTTCTGATGATTGATGATTGTAGTAATTCATTTAAAGTGCGTTTTTTTTTTTGAATTTTTGTCGGTCACCGAAAAAGGTACATACACACATAGTTCAAAAATCCGAGCCACCAATATATTTCAGGCAATTTATTAGTCAGTGACAATATATGGTTTTTTTTAAAGATATTGCTCGATTGGATATTTTAGAGCGACCTAAAGCAATCTTGGAAAAAATTCTGTTCGAAAGAAATTTAAAGAAATTACTAGAGATCTCACTCTGTACAAGACTGAGTGAGTTACCTGGACTCACAAGGAACCTTGAGAGTATTCATTATTTTGTGTAAATTTAAAAAGTTGAGACCTTAATCCTGAAGTAAAGGCCTAAATGACTAATCCGACATCCTACCCATGAATCCTCTCTCGATCTTTTCATTTTCGGTCAAAAATAATCAAAGTAATATTTAAGAAACTGCATTTCAGAATTAAGTGTTCATGGAGATTTGGTACTGACTGTTTTTGAAAACATTACTAGTCCAATAATTTTTCAATTAATGATTCTCTTCAAAATAAAAAGAAACATTTTAAGTGCCACTTCTCTATCTACCCAGAAAATTAAACACAAAAATAGAACACCATTTTCAAGCTTTCTACATCCTCTTTTGAGTTTTTTTTTCCACTTTAATCTCAACGAAAGAGGGTTCTGTCTCTCAGTAATTATTATTTGTTCTTACACAAATGAAAAGCACAACTGGGTCGCACGAACTTTCTCCTATGTAATAGACTAGGAATTTTAAAAACGAATGTTATTAGAGAAAACTGTTCAAAAGGATAAAAATAATTTTTTAAATTCTTTTATTAGTAAGAGACAAAAACAGAATGTTATGCAGAAATTATAAGTCCTTGTAGTGGTTTGTTTAAAAAAAAAAACTTTTATATACAAAATTTTTAAAACATTTTTAAGAAAACCATTTGATATGCCAACTTTAAGTTTTTATTACTGTACGAATGAAAATTTAATTACCAAAAATAATATTGAGCCGTTTTTGAAATATCGAATTTTCCAAAAAAAAACTATTTATTTTTTAATAAAAAAAAATATTTTTTTTTTTAATTAAAAAATATTTTTTTTTAAGATTTGAAATGCAATAGCTTTTACACTTTTTAGATGCATCTCTACAAAAAAATTTTATTAAAATCCGTCATGTCGATAATGAGTAATTCAAAATTTGGTAGGTACAAGCTGTAATATCTCAATTTCAAAATTCTTTTTATTAAATTCAAGTTCGTTAAAATTAATTGAAACAAAAAAATTTTTATCAAAATTCTAGGTACCGTTTTCGAGAAAAATACGATTTTGAGAACCATTTTTTAATTGAACAGACAGACAGAATTACGAGACCCACTTTTTTAGTCTTCGCTATCATGGTAATGTCAACTTTGAAATAAAATCTCGAGTTCGATTTTTTTACGAATGCATAACTTGCCTTAAATAGTATCTACCTATAAGTCGCAAGTAAAAATCATTATCACAATGAAAATAGTTTGCTGAAAACAAAAATGTCATAATATTTGATTAGTTGCTTTTAAATATAAAAAGTAAACACTTCAGCTTTGTTGTGCTGATATAATATTAACAGTTCGTAATGTGCACTATTTGAAGTTCTATTTAAGGCGAAAAATTTTATCGGTTAAACCTAGTATTACTTTTCAAAATAATGAAAGCAACTTGTTTCGGTATTCTGCTTTTAGCAGCTGTCATTTCGGCTGATCTTCAGTCCGATATTAATGACATTTTAAGCCAGTTACCTCAGAGTCAACAAGTCGATTCTCAACACCAAAGACCACTCAATTCAAATGATGTAAAAGAATTTTTCAAAATTTCGGAAGTGAGAGATTTAGTAGATTTCTTTGAACGCAGAGGAATAGATGTGACAGAAATCATTTCCAATTCTCTTAGCAATTCGGGTAAATACCGAATTTCTAGTGATATTTTCAAATCCGGTGATATTATCTCGAATATCATGAAGGCCTTATCAAAACCCAGGATTGCAGAAATGATTCGGAAAAAAAAGGCAACCAACCCAGACTTTGAGAACCTAGTTAATGCCCTGAAAGATCCTGAATTCAAGATACTTTTCTACAGAGCCTTGAACGCAAAAGCTTCTGTCAACAACAAGGAACAACAAGAACGAGGTTTCTTCAAAAAATTATGGAAGAAGGTCCTGGCCCATGGAATAAGTGTTAGCATTCCATTTGCTGGATAATTAATTTTTCGTGGAAGAATGTGTTTTTCAATTTGAAAAAAAATAAAAATACAAAAATATTTTTGATAAGAGAAAGATTTAAGCATGATACAAATAAACTGAATTTTTTTAATTTGAATGTGAAAGTAAGCTAGCCCATTTGTCTATAAATTGTTATCTTGTGGTTTTCTCAAAAGTATATGACATAGATGGGTAAATATAATTGTAGACATTAGAGCTTATACACTTCAATCCATTAGGTTTCTACTTAATCTTATAATGTGTCAGAATCGGATTCGAGACCAATGCTTTTGGATCAAAATTTCATTGCCAAGTAACAGATCATTAGCGTGAAAGGTAATACAAAGAAAACACTGCGTCAAGTGACCTTGGTCACTGAACGGTAGCATATTCACCTAAGTTGTGTCACTGTTACCAAACAAATTAACAAACATTTGGTTGTTTGAAAAAAGAATAATTGAATCAGACAGGTATTATTTATGCACTTGTATAGTTCACAAAAAGCCCTTGATATATCTTGATATATGCAAATCCGCTGGTCCTGATGGTGTACTTATATTCTTCTAAGAAAGTGTTCTTCTTCGCTAAAAAAAAAAAACAAGCTTTTCTATCGCTCCAACTTTGTTCTTTAAATAAGTGACCCTTGCTACCTCAACTTCTATCGACCAATTGCACTTGCATTTGGCTTCTTTTCAAGGTCATGGAATTAATGATCAATCATCAGGTCGAGAAATATTTTGAAGACAGAAGCTTGTAAATGACTGACAATATGACTTTCGCAACAATCTTTTTACTGGTGATCTGATGGCATGTCTCTCCGAAGATTGGAACAGATGTTTTTGAAGTATGATTATTGCGCTTGATATTTCTTGATAGAGCTTGGCATCAAGCTGTCACATTAAAACTCTTAAGACTCGAACCCAGTCAAAATTGCTCTAACCAGTTTAGTGGGAGAGTTAATACTGATTATAATCTCTTCTTAATCAAGGCAATTCAATCTCTCTTAATTGAGATGACAATTCAATTCAGCCATTGTGCAAGGAAACCTGATCAATCTTATACTATCGTCAGTTTAGCTATTTAGTTTTTGTTGAGTTATATTACGTTAAGTGTTATAAGAATTCCGGAATGCTGAAACTATTTGTTATATACTTCTGTACATATGTAAGTCTATTGATTTTTACTTGCAACTTATAGGTACTATAAGGCAAGTTATGCATTCGGAAAAAAAATGAACTCAAGATTTTGATCAAAGTTGACATTACGATAATAGCGAAGACCAAAAAAGTGGGTCTCGCAATTCTGTCTGCCTGTCTGTTCGACTACAGCTAAACGGCTCGACCGATTTTCTTTAAACTTGGTAGATATGGGTTTTATTTTTTTCCCGCCGGATATTTTTTGATTTGATTTTTTAAGACCAAAAATAACGGTACCTGCCATACGATTTTTTTTTTCGAAATTTTATAAATATTTTTTTTTCTGTCCCGCAGATTTTTTTGAAAAAAATTCATAAAATTTCATTTAGTTAAACCTAGGTAATGAATGAAAAAAAATTCCAAAAAATTATTATTTTTGGTACCCCCCTTGGAACCATTTTTTTTTGTTTTTGATTTTCTCAAAAACGATACGACCGATTTTGATAATTTTTTTTATGTTAAGGCTCCCCAGCAGTTTCAATATTATTGTGTATTCAAATTTTCACAAAAATTTTTTTTGGATTTTTAAAAAAAATTTCAAATTTTTTTTTTTCTTAAATCAATATTTTGAAAACCCTACGCTCGATTTTTTTAAAACTTGATAAATAAAAGTTTCTTAAAATAATCTACAAGATATGAGAAAAAAATTATTTTACCTAAACATAACGGTACCCTCCATACAAATGTTAAAAAATGGTTTTCGAAAATCGTATTTTCCTCGAAAACGGTTCCGAGAATTTTGCTTAAATTTTTAGTCTTTCGATTAATTATTAGGGGGGTACCAAAAATAATAATTTTTTGGATTTTTTTTTGCATTCATTACCTAGGTTTAATTAAATGAAATTTTATGAATTTTTTTTTCAAAAAAATCTGTGGGAATTTTGAAAGCAAGACATTACTGACTGTACCTACCATAGAACGATTTTGTAAAATTTTGAATTTCTCATTATCGACATATCGGATTTTAATGAAACTTTTTATAGAGATGCTTCTAAAAATTCTGAGAAACATTGCATTTCAAAACTTTAAAAAAAATATTTTTTTAATTTTGAAAAAAAAAAATATTTTTTTTGGAAAATTCGATATTTATTATTTTTCATTCATACAATAATAAAAACCTAAAGTTGACGTACCAAGTTTTTTTTTTTTAATATTTTAAAAAGCAAGAGGTGTGTTCATGCCTGTAACATGTCACAACTTTGCGACCGAGATGGCTTCGGCTTTGTCGGGGTTGATGGTCCGGACCCAATCTGACTCCGATGGTATCCACGTTAAACCCAAAGACGATCTGTATCTTATCCTACTCTCCACTGTAAAATCTAATCACTAATTTCAGCGCCACCACCAGGCTAGAGTTCGCAATACAAAATCACGATCCATGATAATACTATAGGTTATAATATACAAAGGTATTATAAAGTTCTTAGAGAAGATAGAATGTAAAATTTTTTAACAACTAATAACTACAGTTTATACATCTATTTGTTTACACGCTCTATTTTATAAATGAATTTCACTTCCTTAAATTTAATTATTATTCCTACTCTTAAACTAATTCATATTCGAAATTCAGTCATTTAAATAATTACTGAACGTTAAGATTAATTATAATTTGAAAAACATAAATTTCATATAAAATATCGTGTATCTGTATTTTTTATTACATTTTTTTTAAACAAGGGTGATTTGATATCGTTTCAAGTTCTTGTGTTTTTAATCTTAATGTGATATAAAAATGCTGCGGAATTTTTCAAAGTCCTATTTATTATTTGACGTTGTGGGTGTTTTATTTATTTCAGATAAAAAAAGCAGCATTGTGAGACGGTATGAAAAAAAATTATTTATATTTCTACGATAATGTTTATTTCTATGGAAAGTCATTCTAGTAAAGATAATGAAGAATGATATATTGAAATAGTACTCATTACATACACGATAAATATTAATATTTATGTAGGCTATACAAAAATGCGGAAAATATAAACGAAATACAAAGACTGAAATGTGTATTTTTTATAAATTATGTTGAATTTATTCATGAATCCGTAGTGCTAGAATTTCAATTAAGCATATCATAAATTAATTGTTCAATTACAATCAACGTGCTGCAAGACATCCTTAATTCAGACTTCTCAATTTAAAAAAGAAATCTGATGGATGATGTTTTTTTTTTAAATTATATATTGAAAAGTATCCCAAGAATTTGGTTGCATTTAACATATTTTTGATACATATTTTTGCATACAGCAACTAGAAAAGGCTGGATGTCAAAAGACTAGAAAGAGACATACAATTGAATATAAATTGAATATAAAGCTTAAACCTTCAAACAGGAAACTTCTGGACAAGGAAATCGCCAAAGCCATAGATGGTCTTGAACAGATTCTCTGCAACGCATTGGAAATTCAAAAGAAGTCTAAGAGATCAAAAGATAAATACCAGCACACGTTCTTTCAAGAAAACAGTACTCCCAATTCCTCTGTAGATACAGTCTTGAGTCATCTGTTAAGACTCTGCAGTCAAACATTGAAGAAATGAGATTCGACGACAGTAATCTATAAAGTGACCAATAAGGCAATAAGATAGTTGAGACTCGAGATCATCGGCAATTCAAAGCCAAAAAAGTCAGCTGAATCAGATAGAGTCTCTTGCAATGATAATTCTTCTCAAAATCATCTAAAATAACTGCATCAAGAACTGATACTTCCCCCAGTCCCCCAGAAGTGTAAAACAGCAAACATTGTAGCACTTTCTGATTTCTGATTTCCTGATAATCAGTAAGCATTCCACAGTACGAGTATATGCATAGAAAATCTTTCCCATAAACGCCATCTGCTAAAAGTACCTTCATAACTAATACAAACTCTTTTTTCACTTCCAGAAACCCAAAACTTAAATATGAACTCGACTGTACAGAATATTCGACTCTCTCAAGAAATCATTATGCTTTGATTGAAAATGGATTTTCCTTTGAGTTATCATTTGGATTTCGTCTTATCTTCAAAATAAATTTAGAGCCTTGTTCTACAACCCCTTGTTGCCGAATCTGAAGTTCCTCTAGGAAGTAACTTAGGAGCCCTTCTTCTTATAACTATTATCTAATCATAAATGTATCTATGTATATATACGAATTAACTTTGAAGGACAACAGGGTATTTATTTTATTTACTAATGACCTACTATCTGTGTTGAAATATTCAAACTGTCTCTTTTATGCAGACGATGTTACAATCTTACAAACTAGGAATATCAAATACCCGTCATTTTGAAGAGATGTAGTGTGTCCTGGTTTTTATAGTAGTGTGTTGTTAGTTACCATGAGTTTATGAAGAAAGTTGTCAATAACTTCTTTTGACTTTTTTTTTGAAAGGGAACTAACATCATGTGCAATTGATCTTCCCTTCGCTGTTGAAGACAAAGTTTAATATTCTTCTAGAAAAATTTGGCAATATCTTGTACGATAGAAATGCATCAAAGGCCCCATCGTCATATTATAACCCCATAGATGTTAATTTTAATCGTAAAAATTGTGAATGGAAACATAAATAATTTACATCTTGAATTTCGGATACACTTTAATGTTTCTCATTATTCCGTACAGGTAGAGTTAAAATTTTTGTTAAGCTTCAGAAAAATCTTAACAAAAATATTATCATATTTTTTTTTATTTTCAACTAACAGCTGCATTGATCTTAATCACAATTTTTTCAAACTGAAAATAAAATTCAAATGCGAGTTGTTAGTATTTAATAAAATACATTTTAAAACGTAATTTAAAAATTTAATCGTCTATCGGTTTTCAGGATATTGAATTTTTAAAAAAAAATTTTATTATTTTTTTAAAAATCCAAAAACTATTTTTTCGAAAAAATAGCAGCTCCTGCATAAAAACTTTGGTTAAAATCGTTAGAGCCGTTGGTGAGAAATTCGAAAATCAAAAAAATGGTTCTATGACAGGTACCCCTAATAACATTTCCCCCTACATTTTTTCTGACCAAAATATAGTCCATGTCCATAATATCACGCCTAATTTTTTTAATCAAAATCGTTAGAGATTTTGCATTACGGGTGTATGGGGGGTACCGTTAGTTTTGGAGCTAAAAAAATTTTCAATTTCTCCTCTAGGGAATCACCGAAGACCCTTAACTACCGAGTTTGAAGAAAATACCTCCAGTAGTTTAGGCTGTAGTGCGAGGTACAGACATACAGACATACGGACATACAGACAGACAGACGGAATTGTCGGACCCAACTTTTTCGTCTTCGCTATCATCGTAATGTCAACTTTGATCAAAATCTCGAGTTCGATTTTTTTTCCAAAAGCAGAAATTGCCTTATAGTACCTATGTATATAGCAAGTAAAAAAGTGGGTCTCGCAATTCTGTCTGTCTGTCTGTCGGTCTACCTGTCTGTCTGTCTGTCGGTTTGACTACAGCCTAAACGGCTCGGCCGATTTTCTTCAAACTTGGTAGATATCATTTCTAATTTTTTCCCCCCACACGTTTTTTTCTTTTATTTTTTAAGACCAAAATAACGGTACCTGCCATATCAATTTTCTTGGAAATTTTGTAAATATTTTTTTTCTCAAAAACTATTCGAAAGATTAAAAAAAAAGATACAAAAAAATTTCATTTAATTAAAGCTAGGTACTGGTTGAAAAAAAATTTCCGAAAAATGGTTATTAATGGTACAACCCAAAGAAACATTTTTTTGTTTTTGATTTTCTCAAAAACGGTACAACCGATTTTGATCATTTTTTTCTTTTGCTAAAACTCGCCAAAAACTAAAACAGAATTGTGCATTCAAATTTTCAAAAAATTTTTTTTGGATTTTTAAAAGAAATTTCAAATTTTTTTTTTTCAAATCTTAATATTTCGAAAACAATATACTAGATTTTTTTCAAACTTGATAAATATAAGTTTCTCAACATAATCTACCAGATGTATGAAAAAAAGTTTTATTTTACCTAAAAATAAAGGTACCCACCAAACAAATGTTAAAAAAATGACTTTCAAAAATCGTATTTTTCTCAAAAACGGTACCTAGAATGATGATAAAATTTTTTTTTTCAATTAATTTTAAAGATCTTTAATTTAATAAAAAAAATGAAATTAAAATATTACAGCTTGTACCTACCATAGAACCATTTTTTTTTTTTTAATTTTGAATTACTCATTATCGACATATCGGATTTTAATGAAATTTTTTGTAGATATGATTCTAAAAAGTCTTAAAACCATTGCATTTCAAAACTTAAAAAAAAAAAGTATTTTTTGAATTTTTGAAAAAAAAATCATTTTGTTTTTGGAAAATTCGATATTTCAAAAACGTCTCAATATTTTTTTTGGGAAATTTAATTTTCATTCGAGCAGCAATAAAAACTTAAAGTTGACATACCAATTTTTTTTTTCTTTAAAATCTTTTAAAAATTTTAAATATAAAAGTTCTATACAAGAACTTATAATTTTTGTTCCTGCATAAATTCATATTTGCTACTAAAAGAATTTAAAAAATTAATTTTATCCTTACGAACAGTTTTCTCTAGTAACATTCGTTTTTAAAATTCCTAGTCTATTACATAGGAGCAAGTTCGTGCGACCCAGTCGTGCGTAAAAAATCAAAAATATTTTTTTTTTGAAAATTTACATAATATGTACATGTCCATATATGTATATTAAAAAATGATATATATTTTTTTTTTAATTTTTCTCATTAAATGTAAATTATTTAATACTTCTAACAGATATTGCAAATTTCGATTATAAAAATAAAAAGCTAATTTATAAATACACAAACAATTTTATTATTATTAAAACAGTTCAAACAATTTTGAACCTTTGTTTGCATAGATGCATATTTGTTTCAGATGGAATTGTATTTTTCTTAGCTATTTTTTGTTTCGCAAACTAAAGCAATGAACTTAGAAAGCAAACACTCGAGACAAAATATGGTTCTAAAGATAGATACGAGTATTTAACTCAAAAACTATTATTTTTATATTTGTATTTCCATTTATTGATTTATTTTTAGAAAATTGTCCATTGTGCTTTAACTGAGGAAAATAGAACCCACACTTCAGACTATTTTTTTTTTTGTCTCAAGCCAACCTAGGGGTCCCAACATTACGTTGAATCACCCTGAATTATAATTTGATTGAAGTGCACTCGTTCGTATACGCACTTTTTCAATCATGTAATTTACTATTTGGAAAAAAGCATGAAGCAATTCTTACCTGCCCGCGATTATCCTATTTAGGCAATCTATCAATACTATATCCTAGCTATTTTAGCGCCAAGAAAATGAAAATAATGATATAATATATTATATTATATTATTATCAGTATTTTAGCTGCAGGCATTATTCTCAATGGAAAAAAAACTTTTATCGCGATCGCAGGCCTAAGACTGTAAAATTACGAAAAACTTTTGGTTCGAAAATAGTGGTTAAGAGGTGGTCAGGGTGGGAAAGTGAAGCTTCGGCTGTTATAAAATAAACCTCACTGAGAAAAACCAATAAAAGTCATGGCAAGCTAAGAATACCTGCAATTAACATATAAAAGACCAAAATTCTCAAATGAACAAAATCAACTGCATAAAACTACTACAATGTTTATAAGCTGGTGAAACTTTAAGATTTTTTATAAACAAAATGTCGATACTCTTCTACGCCATTGGCCACAAAACTATTTCATAAGCCATACTCCTGTAGTTAACTCACCAGAAAAAGTTAATTTTTTCAACAAGTGTTATGATTGCTCCTGTATTTTAGAGCGTAAATTGCCTTATGGAATACATTTTCCTTGGCACTTGCATAGCTGTAAAAATCCTCAAGGACCTTGAAAATCAGAAATGTGCTGGTCAAGATTGTACATCGCCTTTAGTTCTGAAGAGGTGTTCTTCTACATTTCTAAAACTATTGCGTAAGCTTTTCTATTTGTTTTACTTTTCGGGTCTGTTTTCAAGTAGAAGTAAAATGGCATTTGTCTATCCGATCACTAAAATAAGTAAACTTAAAAATACAGAACAATTACTCTAACGTTCCTTCTTTCCAGGGTCATATAAACTCTGATCAACAATCAGCTTAAGAAATATCTCGAAGACAGAAAACTCTTTAATGACTGGCAATGCGGCTTTCATTGCAACAGTGGTATTTGTGATCTAATCTCACAAAAAAGTGTAACCAATCTTTACATAATTTTAAAGACATAAAGGTTTCTCTGTTTTTTCTATTTCTATTTCTTACGAATTTTATAGAGTTTGGGAGGAAGTTTTTTATTGAAACTGCGTTGATTTGGCATCGAAGAGTCCCTTCTTGGCTGGATTTGTGATTACCTCTCTGACCGTTTAACTCGAGTTGTTCTGGCCCGTTTTAGGTCTGATATTCACAAAATAAATCATGGTTTGCACCGAGGCTCTTTTTTGACTCCGACACTCTTCCTTGTTTTCATAAATGATCTTTTGTCTGAAACTTCTAATCCACTTTGTGGTGACTACTTAAAGCACACAAAATAATTTAATGGGGAACGCTTCTCGTCCCAAATGTCAAAAAATGAAATTACAAAAATCTCTTTTTCTTTACTGCGACCTGCGAGCGATACTACAAATAATCACCACAGTGACTAGTCTGTCTACGCAATTCAATCGGACAAGTCCAATCTATCAATTGCCTATTCCAATAAATATTGATTAATAATATATAATAAGTTTTTAGTTGAATATTAAATATTTATTTCTTTTCTAAACCAGTTGTTTAATTTAGTTGATTGCGATATAGAAATAGAACCACCTCAATTGGTGACCCCGAGTAAAAATGCTAACAGATAAGAGAATGGATGACGAATCCACAGATAACGGAACAAACGGGACTAACGGCTCAACATCGAACCACCAAACGGAATCTGAAACTGTCTCCAAAATAACTGTCAAGATTCCACCTTTTTGGCACGAGAAGCCAGAAATATGGTTCGCTCAAATTGAAGCACAGTTCGACATTGGAAAAATTCGCAGCGATAATTCTAAATTCAACACCGTGGTTAGTGCTATTGAGTCCAAAGTTCTCACACAAATTTCCGACGCTGTTCTGTCACCTCCATCCACCGACAAGTACGAGAATCTTAAAAAGGTTATAATTGAACATTTTGGTGACTCGGAACAGAAAAAAATAAAGAAGCTTTTATCTGAAGTAGATTTAGGTGACAAACGCCCGTCACAACTTCTCAACGAACTTCGAGGCTTAGGCGGAACTCAAATAAGTAGCGAGTTTCTCAAATCATTGTGGCTACAAAGGCTTCCAGCACAGGTGCGAGCTATTTTGCAATCTTCTAACGAAGAGCTGACACAATTGGCAAAACTGGCAGACAAAGTCATGGAAGTAGGCGAATTCAGGAACATCATGGGAGTAAGTTCATTGCAGACAACGGCTGACCTTAATCGCACTGCTGATATGAATCTACAACAACAGATTAATCAGATCACGTGTCAGCTAAACGAACTTATAAAGCGTAGTAGAGGTAGGCAAACTAATCGAAGTCGCAGTCACAGTCGTAATTCTGTATCATTTCAACGACATCAATCGACATCTAATGAAGGGATGTGTTGGTTTCATAAACGGTTTGGAGAAAGTGCCAGAAACTGTCGCGAGCCATGCAGTTTTAAGCTGAAATTATCAAAAAACTAGACACTGATGTGTTGGTCAGTAAACAACCAAGTGAACACACTGACCAATACATCTGCAGATTAGTTGCTCACGACAAGTCATCGAAAAACCAGTTTCTCATTGACAGTGGAGCTGACATTTCTGTTCTTCCCGCAACATACAATGATCGTTTTACTCATTCTAATTCAAGTTTATTTGCAGCAAATGGGAGCGAAATCAAAACGTTTGGCACCAGACGATTAACGATTAATCTTGGTCTTCGACGTGCATTTACTTGGACATTTGTGATAGCTGATGTCTCCAGAGCTATCATCGGTGCTGATTTCATTAGTCATTTTGGTCTTTTAATCGATTTAAAGCGTAAACAACTCGTTGATAGCCTCACGAACTTCACATCGAGAGGAGTGACAGTAGCAGGGAACCAAGTGACCATAAGCACAATTCAAACATTTGACTGAATTCAACGCCCGGACTGCAACAAAAGGTACGACAACAACACATCACATAGAGACGAAAGGACCACCTGTGTTTGCCCGCGCTCGAAGATTAAATGCCGAAAAATTAAAAGCTGCTCAAGACGAATTTCGTTTTCTAATGGAAAGAGGAATTTGCCGGCCATCGAAAAGTAGCTGGGCAAGCCCTTTGCACATGGTACCCAAGAAAAACGGTAAATGGAGACCATGTGGGGACTACAGGGCCCTGAATGCCAAAACAACACCTGATAGATACCCGCTACCTTTTGCTCAAGACGCTTCCGTTATTTTATATGGCCGAACCATTTTCTCAACCATCGATTTGGAGAGGGCATACAACCAAATACCGATCGAACCTTCTGACGTTCCAAAGACTGCGATAATAACACCATTTGGCCTCCTCGAGTTTTTATTTATGACTTATGGAATGCGAAACTCGGCACAAACATTCCAACGCCATATGCATGAAGTTCTTAGAGGGTTGGAAGATTTTGCCTTTCCTTATGTAGATGACATCATCGTGGCTTCGAAGAATGAAGAAGAACATCAGCAGCACTTGCGTCAGGTTTTTCAACGATTAAGTGACTACGGTTTGACAATAAACGCTTCCAAGTGCGTTTTGGGTCAAAGAGAAGTCCGTTTTCTAGGTCACAAAATCAACAGCGAAGGTGTTATGCCACTCGATGAAAAAGTCAAGGTTATTCAGGATTTCAGGAAACCTACTAAAGCAAAAGAACTAAAAAGATTTTTAGCAATGATTAACTTTTATCGGCGTTTTCTACCTTCTACTCTAGGTAACCAAATAGTGCTACAAGGTCTAGTGAAAGGCAATAAGAAGAACGATTCCACTCCAATCAAGTGGACCGCAGAAACTGAAGAAGCCTTCCAGAGATGCAAATCGGATTTAGCTAAAGCCACGCTCTTAGCACACCCCGCCATTGATGCGCCACTCGCTCTTAGTACAGACGCTTCTGATATCGCAGTTGGTGCAGTTCTTCACCAGATGGTAGATGGAGTTGCTCAGCCTTTAGGATTTTTTTCCAAAAAGTTAACCGAGTCTCAAAGAAAGCAAAGTACATATGACCGTGAGCTCTTGGCCATATACTTGGGCGTCAAACATTTTCTTCACTTCGTCGAAGGCCGACAATTCAGTATCCACACAGACCACAAGCCGCTTGTTTATGCTTTCAAGAAGAAAACGGAGAAGACATCGCCCCGCCAGATCAGACAACTAGACTTTATAGCGCAGTTCACCACAGACATTCAGTTCGTAAGTGGGGCTGACAATAATGTAGCTGATTCTTTATCAAGAATATCTGAACTACAAAAGGCCACCATTTGTTCAGAAGACCTAGCAGCAGAGCAAGTCAAGGACAAAGAATTTCAAGAGTTACTAGCCGAAGGTAAATTGAGTTCACATTCTTTAACGATTAAACTGCTTACCCTTCCAGAAACCAGTACTCCAGTTTATTGTGACGTTTCTAGGAATAGAATTCGGCCTATTGTTCCTAAGGTGTTACGAAATACCATTATGCGAATGTTACATAATCTTTCACATCCAGGCGCTAGAGCGACATCAAGACTTGTCAGTGAACGATACGTTTGGCCTAATATGCGGAAAGACGTAGCAGAGTTTGTTCGATACTGTATACCTTGTCAGAGAAGCAAAGTGACCAGACACAACAAAACACCATTGACTTCATACGACCTGCCGCTTCGTCGATTCGAGCACATTAATATAGATCTCGTCGGGCCTTTGCCTTCATCGCAAGGAAATCGTTACTTATTAACATGCATCGATAGATTTTCACGTTGGCCGGAAGCATATCCACTGGAGAACATATCAGCTGAAACCGTTTCCAAAACCTTAGTTTCAGGGTGGATATCTAGATTTGGAATTCCATCGCGAATAACAACCGATCTCGGAAGGCAATTTGAGAGTACAATCTTCAGAGAACTTACTCGTCTATTGGGGATCAAACATCTCAAGACCACACCGTATCATCCGCAATCGAACGGGATGATAGAGAGATGGCATCGCGCTCTCAAATCAGCCATTCGGTGTTACCAAACAGACGATTGGTGTGAAATTTTGCCGTACATACTATTGGGTCTTCGTTCGACATACAAAGAGGATATTAAGTCTACCCCTTCTGAAATGGTTTATGGAACTTCTTTGCGTTTACCCGGTGAATTTTTCAACTGCCAAGAAAAGATTACATATGAATCGGACTTTGTTAAAAGTTTAAAACGTTCAATGGCAAAAATATCTCCAACGACAGCTTCTTCTCATTGCGAAGGTAAGGTCTTTATACAACCAAGCCTTGAAAAGGCAAGCCATGTTTTTGTTCGAAATGACTCTGTCAAACCGCCATTGCAGCAACCGTATGATGGTCCATTTCAAGTTTTGGAAAAGGGTAATAAATATTTTAAGATCCAATTTCAGAATCGCACAGCAAAAGTTTCAATGGATCGCTTGAAAACAGCTTTCCTACAATGTGATGATTTAGCCTTATCGGACACACCAGCTGAATCAAACATAACAGCTATACCACAAATACCAACCAAGGTATCCAATGATACAAACCACCACGAGCCTCATACTACAACTCGATCAGGACGAACAGTTCGCATTCCCAGACGCTATCAAAGTTAATTTTTTAATGTGTAAATTAATATTTTAAATTATATAATGTAAAATTTAGCGGGGGAGTAATGTGGTGACTACTTAAAGCACACAAAATAATTTAATGGGGAACGCTTCTCGTCCCAAATGTCAAAAAATGAAATTACAAAAATCTCTTTTTCTTTACTGCGACCTGCGAGCGATACTACAAATAATCACCACAGTGACTAGTCTGTCTACGCAATTCAATCGGACAAGTCCAATCTATCAATTGCCTATTCCAATAAATATTGATTAATAATATATAATAAGTTTTTAGTTGAATATTAAATATTTATTTCTTTTCTAAACCAGTTGTTTAATTTAGTTGATTGCGATATAGAAATAGAACCACCTCAACTTCATTGATTTGCTGGTGAAAAAACTCTCAGCTTTTCATATTCATTTAACAACCATGTTCTTCGGATTTGAAACTGAAAAGGCAACGTATTGTAGGTTCATTAGGTAACAATATTGACTGTATTATGCAATTGTGTATAAGCAACCTCGTATAATTAAATGCTTCGCTACTACAAAGTCGTCTTCTGTCAGTCAAGTTATTTATACCACCTTTGGAATGATCCATTAATGGCCATAATGGTATGGCCATAATGGTATTTCTTTGCCCAAACTAGCTTACTAAAAACAATAATTCAAAGATTTTTCTACACGAAGATACTTATCTTGTTCTAAAGAATGGAATTTTCCTCTCGAGTTTTCTGGCCCATTGCCCTAACTCTTGAAATGGATCCGTTCTTCCAGACTTTTTCTACTCACCAAAAATTATCTGAGTCACAATAACTTCCTCACAAAAACAACTGGAAGATCTTTGATTTGTTAAAAATGAAATTCAAACGACTGAATTGAACTGAATTTTTTGCTCTTCTCAATAAAGCTTTTCTCTGGCGATCTGTCTCAAACAAAATCTAGTTAAAATGTGCCATCATGGCGGCCTCCTTCTTTCATTTTCGCTTTCTCACATTTTTTCTTTCTCTTTTTAACTCTCTCCGTAGTGGCGGTGTTCGCCGTTTGGTCACGGATATAACGCAAGACTCCGCCTATTGGCTGACAGCTTGCTTCGTTGTTGAACCCAATCCACTCTCTCATTCCTAACTCTTAATCCCTAGTGAAAGGGATCATTCACAATGGACATAACTCAATGAACAAATTCAGCTTACATCCGTCTAATTCCACTGCAGCTTTATAGGAGAACGAAAAATCAGATTCACACGAGCAATGCCCCATCCCATACCGACCAGTTTAAAATGAAGAAAAGTATATTGGACGGATGCACTTCACCATTTGTCATTTTTAAATGGTGAGGAAAATTCCATTTCACGCGAAAAATTACACTTGATTGAAACCGTAGACCTTCTTGCAGATTTGGCGAATAGGAGGAATCACCTAACAAAGTCATCTTCGTTTATCTTATACAGACACTCTATGGTGGGCTCTTGGCCACTTGTTTTAAGCGTTGGGCTCTTGGTCTTTTCGTTTAGCGTTCCTCGTTTTGACTTGTCCGTCGAAAGTTATATGAAGTTCTGTAAAACACTTGTCACACGTGTCGTTGGAACTGGACCATGTTTTGCCATCTTATGAGTGAAATTTCTGTTTTGTTGCTTTTCCAAGATGCTTTAAAAGTAGGTCTTGTCTGATGGTCCAGGATCATACTAACTCTGTCAGCATTTTGGAGCCGCAAAACAAATAGCGGGGTTGTGACGAAAAAAGGAAACGAATGGGCTTGTGGTAAAATTTACCAAAACATATTGATAGGACAAACATCCATTACGAAAACTTTTGTATCTCTTGAACACCGTCCTGGCATTTCTTGCCTTTTATTTTCTTAACATTTTTTCTTACCAAGATCCTGTAATAAAGTAGACAATTGCAGTCTTCTACTCAAACAATTCCGTTATAATACCTATGTATGTAGTTAGGCACGAGTACGATAACTTGGCCGCCAAGATTTGATGACGGCTTTTTGTAGAGGGGTTAAAAATAAGCACTTTTTACTATGGGAGGGGGGGGTCTATCTCCCCCCGTTTAGGAGGTAGGGGCACTTTTAGAAAAAATGGTTTAAATTGAAAAAAAAAATATTAAAAAACAACGACAACACCTACAATAAAGTGCTATACTGCGTTTGAAAGCCAGAAGATTGTTCTATAATCCTGCATTTAAATTAAAATAATCATGTCAATAGTTTTTGAGAAATTCGCATTTAAAGTCCAAATTTTGATAAAAAAAACGTGAACAAAAAAGTTTAGACCGGTTGTTTTCAAAATTGTGAAATGAAATTGTAAATTAACTTACATGTGTTTCATGTATCTATCAGTTCTTAATCGAACACAAAAAACCGCATGGTTCTATGTCTTCTGGTTTTTGAGAAAACCTAAGTTTAGGAGGTAGGGGCACTTTTAGAAAAAATGGTTTAAATTGAAAAAAAAAAATATTAAAAAACAACGGCAACACTTACAATAAAGTGCTATACTGCGTTTGAAAGCCAGAAGATTGTTCTATAATCCTGCATTTAAATTAAATTACTCATGTCAATGGTTTTTGAGAATTTTGCATTTAAAGTCCAAATTTTGATAAAATAACGTGAAAAAAAAAGTTTAGACCGATTGTTTTCAAAATTGTGAAATGAAATTGTAAGTTAGCTTATATGTGTTCCATGTATCTATCAGTTTTTAATCGAACACAAAAAACCGCATGGTTCTATGTCTTCTGGGTTTTGAGTAAATCGAAAATAACTAAAACTACTTTCCTACAATATGTTTGATATTTTTTGCTTCCTTACATAAATAAATCAGTGCTAGCTTCCAACATTACAATATATAAACAGTAAAGTATGTATGGGGGGGCATGCTGCCCCCCTGCAACCCCCCTGCTTGGGCACACTATAGGATTTGGGGTAGGTGCGAGGTTGGGTGCATGCAAAGTTTCTTTTGCATTCACAGAATCTGTATTTAAAAAAATTCAAATTTATTCTATTTATCCAATGTCCACTAAATACATATAAAATACAATAAACGATCTTGAAAACCAAAACAAACTTCCGACCATGTTCACCAATACATGGCACTATTTTTCTATCGAAAATACTGCCTAGAAAGGAAATATAAGGACGACTGGGGTTCGCAAATAATAGAGTTTTTATCAGATGTAAAAAAGTTTACCCTTGTTATACCGATGGTGATATATGTGAGGGTTTACAGTTAAAAGACATCGATCCTCCCACCCTTCAGAGCGAAAATTTAGAAAGTGTTTTACCGCCAAAACATCCTCGGCTTCCCACCATAAAAGAGTAACTCAACGAACTCGACAGTTATAGTACGGACGATGGCTTTATTGACGAGACTTACACACCTTTTTAATACATTTTGACCATTTTTAACTAACTATGACTGACTAACTCCTGACTAACTGACAAAATAACTGACCCAGATGCAATTCTACCTCCTCATGGTGCATTCTGGGTAACGCTAAATGAATTGCGGTACTGAACTAACAAAGATTCATTATGTTTATTAACATTAATCCTTAAAATGGAATCACCGTCACCACCAAAAATCAAAAAAAGTATCTTTGGTAATTTTCGATTTTCTCAAAAACTAGAAGACATAGAACCATGCGGTTTTTTGTGTTCGATTAAAAACTGATAGATACATGGAACACATATAAGCTAACTTACAATTTCATTTCACAATTTTGAAAACAATCGGTCTAAACTTTTTTTTTCACGTTATTTTATCAAAATTTGGACTTTAAATGCAAATTTCTCAAAAACCATTGACATGAGTAATTTAATTTAAATGCAGGATTATAGAACAATCTTCTGGCTTTCAAACGCAGTATAGCACTATATTGTAGGTGTTGCCGTTGTTTTTTAATATTTTTTTTTTTCAATTTAAACCATTTTTTCTAAAAGTGCCCCTACCTCCTAAACGGGGGGAGATAGACCCCCCCCCTCCCGTAGTAAAAAGTGCTTGTTTTTGACCCCTCTACAAAAATCCGTCATCAAATCTTGGCGGCCAAGTTATCGTACTCTCCCCTGTAGTTATGAGTACTCATTAGTTAACCCTTGAAGCTAACTTCAGACTTACTGACAAAATCGCCTCATTACTCGATTGTAGAATACTTTTCATACTTGATTTTTTTCTCTCATTGTGATGTGCGAAATTTCAAAATCAACGTGCATCTGTATTTTTATTAAATATTCTCCACTTTACCAAAACCCTCGTTACATCATAACATTATAGGGGTATAGTTAAAGGGAAGAGTTTGTTAAGAGTATAATAAAGGGAACAATTCAAATAAAATACTATCCTAGCTTTCTTTGATACAGAAGCCATCTACGAATTTTCATCAAAACTTATGCAGTAGTTTTGCGAAAAAAATTAAATGTTTAAAATTTACTAAGGCAAGCAGAATAAATAAAAGTTCCGATGTTCTTATCCTTACTCGATATAGATAGTTTCAACAAAATTATACCCATAAACTAACAACTTAAAAGACTCCGAAAATTCCGCCTCGAATCAAGTACAGAAAAAAACCTTTTCCTCATAGAAAATCGTGAAGGTATCAACTCGTAAGAATGAAAAAAATTCCAACGAAATACGAATAGTTAAAAAGAACTGAATTTGCTTTCAGTTATTTGGCATTTTGCAGACATTTTGAACACTGTCGTGGGATTCTATTATTTTTCCCTTCAATTTAACATTTCTTTTTCTATCGTTTGCTTTTCGTTTTCCTGAAAAAAAAAATGGAAAAAAATTTTCAAAGAAATTGCAGAATCAAAGAGAATGTTTTGCAAGTCAAATTGGAATTCGGTTTTTATTGATAGTTTTTTTTTTTTTTTGTTTTCTTCACACCTTTTGCTCACGGCCCACAAAGGCAAATGCAATGATAACTAAACGAAATATATGCACAAAGAACCGTTTGCGAGATACTTTACATTTGTACCTTTTTGTTTTGTATCTTATATTGCCTTTTGTTCCACTTTACATTTGGCAGTGTATTGCTTCTTGAGAAGAAACTAAAGATGTCGCTATTGAACATTGAAATTAAAGTATATGTGCTCGGGCATTGAAGCTGTGAGTAGAAATTTTCATTAAATAAAAAACTTTATTGCAAGTCTTAGATAGATGTTAGGTTATAGAAAAGGGAGTGTTGAGAAGGGGTAACAAATTCTGTACAGCTCTTTGGAGAATCTAAACCTTTCCCTGGGTTTTTGGCAACATCGTATATTATGATCATTCCATTTAGATTCACACCGACAGTTTTAGGCATCATTTATGGATGACATTCATGAATAATGGCATAGGTGGTAAAATTCAGTTCAATTCAAGTTCAATTCAAGTATAAGCTGCCGTTTCAGTTCCACAAACAAAGCACAGGGTTGTGAGTCTGAAAATAAATATTAAAAGATGACAGTGATGTCTTCAGTAAAACAATAGATTATTTATAAAGATAAGAAAGAACGTCGGAGATAAAGCGGATCATTGGGGTATACCATCATTTATTTTTTTGAATATGAACTCTAAAAGGTTACTTTGAATCTACTGGGGAGATTTGGATATTCGATGAAAGAGCTTAGTGCCAAAATCTATCAAATACTTTTGACAAAAAGGAGGAAATCAATCTTTTTTTAAAATTTTCTCGTCATATGTCCAAAACTTTACGTATTTTGAGAAATCTGAAAATGTGGTTATATATTTTGTACTAATATACATCTAATTATATAAAAAAAGGAGGGCGCCAAAGGGGGAAAAACACCCCTTTTAGGGTTTTTGGTTATAATTCCAAACCAAAACACATTTTAACAGACCAGCTAACGAAGTTTTATTTTAATACAAATCAAATTTTTTTAGCATTGAGAAACGGGGGAGGGGTAAAATAATCCTTTCAGTTTCTTGTCATGTTTTATAACCAAATGCATTTTAAGAACCGCTAGGGTTTTAACTTTTCATTTGTGAAAGAAAAAATCAGAATTTTAGAATACCCAACATAACTACTCTTTTCTGTAGAATATGTACATTCTTTCTTGTACAATATGAACACATATTCGTTTTCCTCTTATTTCTACCCACTTTGTATTTTTACTTGTAACTTATAGGTATTATAAGGCAAGTTATCTGTTTGTCTGTCTGTTCGACTACAGCCTAAGCTGATTTTCTTTAATTTCATTTTTAAATTTCCCTCTCCACACGTTTTTTTTTAAACCAAAAATAACGGTACCTGACATACGATTTTTTTCAAAATACAATAATTTTTTTATTCAAAGACTTTCATTAAGTTAATTGTTGAAATAAATATACGAAAAATGATTATTAATGGTACCCCCATGGAACCATTTATTTTTTTTTTGATTTTCTCAAAAACGGTACAACTGTATTTGATCATTTTTTATGCTTAACCTCCCCAACAGTTTGAATATTATTGAGTATTCAAATTTTCAAAAAAATTTTGTTGGAAAAAAAATTTCAAAACTCAATATTTCGAAAACCCCATGCTCGATTTTTTTACAACTTGATAAATAAAAGTTTCTCAATACAATCGATGCCGATGTAAGAAAAAAAAAATATTTCATCTTAAAATAACGGTATCCACCAAACAAATGTTGAAAAATGGTTTTCGAAATCGTATTTTTCTCAAAAACAGCCGGTGACACCTGATATTTTGAAAAACATTTCTTTCTTTCTATTAATTCTTACGATCTATAATTCAGTAAAAACATTTTTGAAATTAATATTGACTGTACCTACTATAAAACCATTTTTTCGAATTTTGAATTTTTCACAAATTTGATTGAATTTTTTTATAAAGAAGCTTCTAAGAAGCTAAAAAATATTGCGTTTCAAAACATAAAAAAAAAATTTTTTTAATTTTTGAAAAAAAAATCATGTTTTTTTTTTGTTTTTAAATTCGATATCAATATTTTATTTAAGTGTTCATACACAGATGGTGTGCTACATTTTTTTCTTAAAAAGAGCTTAAAATTTTTTTAAAATTCTTAGTCTTTTACATAGGAGCAAGTTCGTGCGACCTAGTCGTGCATTTTATTTTTCCTTGAATATATGGCTGAAAAACCAAATAATTCTCAAAACATTTTCTTAAGTTTTTGAAACCGCAGCTCCGGTCAAAGTAAACCATGAAAATTTGTATTTCTTAACTTGAAGGTCTCATAATTTCGTTGCACTTGAAGATTTTCGTCAATGTGGAAAGTCGAGCTTCATTGGCGTTGCACAACTTCTTAAATCTTTACATACAGCAAAATGTACAAGTGGCAGGTATGTTTTTTTTATTGCAATGCCAACAAACGTTCTTGCCATGTTTCAGAACTCCGCATCTTAGATATGAAGTCTATAAGGGTTGGTCTTGGTTGTGAGATATGCCATCCTACTGGTCAAAAAGAAATTATGTTTGTCCTTAAGCTAGAGCCCACTTAAGGATAAACATAATTTTTTAAAAAGAAAAGGTCACGAAGAAAGGAAACATTTAAAAAGAAATTCTGTTCTTTAAAATGTCTATAAGCTGATCTTTGAGCAGCGTTTGCAAGACCTTAGAAAGAAGAAACGTTAGTGGCCATTAAGTAGAAAACGAGAAATATTCCTCTTTTATAGGAACCGGTTGGCTACATGGCGTTTTTACTAGTATACGTAGCTATTCACAGGCAAAAGGAGTCAGCTTATAAATGAAGATTTTAAGGCACAATTTTGGTTCGGTGAAAAAGTGAATCGAGTAATAATATTTTTTTTGCATTATGGTTTTCCTGACTGATAGTTTTCTCTCCTGATAGTTTTCTGACTTAATAGTTTTCTCACATGGTAATTTTCTCGCCTGATAGTTTTCTCACCTGATAGTTTTCTGGCATGGTAGTTCTCTAAACTGATAGTTTTCTCGCCTGATATCTTTCTTACCTGATAATTTTTTCGGCTGATATTTTTCCCACATGGAAGTTTTCTCGACAGATAGTTTTCTCGCAAGGAAGTTTTCTCGCATATTTATTTTCCCACATGGTAATTTCTCGCTCTGATAGTTTTTTTGCCGAATAGTTTTCTCGCATGGTAGCTTTCTAGTCTGATAGTTTTATCACCTGATAGTTTTCTCGCCTGATAGTTTTATGACCTGAGAGTTTTCTCGCCTAATATTTTCCTTACCTGATAGTTTCCTCGCCTGATATCTTTCTTACCTGATAGTTTTCTCGCCTGATAGTTTTCTAACCTGATAGATTTCTCGCATGGTAGTTTCTCGCCTATAGTTTTTTCACCTGTTAGTTTTCTGACCTGATAGTTTTCTCGCATGTAAGTTTTCTCGATTGGTAGTCTTCTAGCATGATATTTTTTTTGCTTACTATTTAGAAGAATCTCTTTATATATTCTTAAATCCATATTATGTGTTCTAGTGAAATAGTCAGTTACATATATCTCCATCGTAATAGCAACACTTCTAGAAGTGTTTATAAGCTTACACCCTTGAGCTTCAATATAGACGTAAATAGTACACCCGCTGCAGCGCTGGTGTGGAAACACTTATCTAGACCAAGTGCCTTTCCCATTGTTAAACGTATGCAGACATTGAAAACTTATACGCATCCACATTTCCTTTTAATTCCTTGCCTATTTCCCAGAGGCTCAGATTGTGTTTTCCTCAAACTGTAGTGATTGTGCCCATAGTATAAATATTTACATAACGTAAGCTAAAACTAAATTTAATGAATTCCAGCAATTCATACAAAAAAGCGAAGTAATTGATCAGCATACAAAATACAAACCATATAAGATTATTGCCCTCATAATTTCGCATCCTTTCTTATATTAATCTAATTGATCCTTTGTCAAATCATTTATACATTACGGTATAAACTAGCATACATTGAACCTCCGCAATAAAATAATATTATTCGACCTTCCCTTTGATGTGTTCACAAAAGGTGAAATCTTCAACCAGCATACGATAGCTGGTTCTATTGAAAAAAAAAAATATTTTGTAGACATCTTATTAGGGATTCTATATAGTCAGACCTTTAGATACCAATCTTCATGAGTACCTTTCTACGAAAACCTGTTGGCCCAACAGGAATTCCCCAAGACATTGAACGAATAATAAAATGCGGTTAAGGGTTTAAACGCAATTCCTGAATATTTGGCAATCTGTGTTTTTTTTATTGGATACCAAGCAAATCCCATAGGATACCAAGTCTGGTGGGAACTTCTTTTGGTCTTAAAAAAAAAAAAAACAAGGTAAAAGGACATCATTATCATACCTTTGGCTAAGGCATCCACTATCTTATGAGGTCCCTGAAAGGTGGAACTTATACATTATTACCCAAAACAATCACAGCAAAACAGAAGAATCCTCTCCTAGTTAGTAACAGATGCAGATACAGATTGTGAACAAAGATTTGTTTTTATTTATTTTTTTGTCACCAGAGGCAGTGTATAGATTTTCTGGGTTAGTAAATATTTAACGAGGGTCTAGCCAAAAGTTATCATCTGATACAATTTACCTTTTACACTGCTCACACAACAAGTGCACCCAGCAAACAAAAGCTTGGTTGAGTTTCACATACCAGAATACATAATTAAGGCAAAGCGTTTTAGATTAATTAAAGTTCATGGAGGTTGCGGCGGCGGCGGGGCTTATTAAGGGATAACTTTTTCAAGTGTATCATGTGTTTTTGAAACCGAAGTTCCCGAAATTGCCTTAAGAAGTTCCAGGAGAACCACCTGATTTCTTCCAAGAAAATAACATTAGCGCACAGACCATTATAATATATGATGGTAAATGGTTCTTGGCAGCTTAACGCGTTTAAATAGTTTTCTTCGAAGTCATATCGATTTTACCTCCTTGGAATTCGTGAAAAACAATTTCATTTTTATTTTATAAAACTTTATTCATACATACTCGTATTACGATTATCGAGAAATTAGGAAAAGTTTTTGTTTCGCACGACCGAAACACGTTTTTGGTCCATAGGAAGGTTTTGCTATACAACGACCTTCAGCCTGAATGTAGTTAGGAAGTTAATGAAAGATTTCTTATTGCAACTTCTTATAAGGCTTGGTTTTGGAGATATAGCTACCCAAAGAAATTGTTAGGTAGTGGGAGGCCGAAAATCAGAAGAATCCCTTTGGATCGCAATATTTCGAGAACCAGACCATGCAGAAGCTTTTGGTTTGCACCTCTATACAGGAATTGAACAGACCTTTCGTTTGATGTATGTCTTGATGGGCTGGGGCAACATTGAGAAAAATTGTGATTTTTGTAGACAAGTGGTTAGTCCATGATTTTTTCAAAAATCTAAAAAAAAATTAAATTTTTCGATGCGATGAATGGCACATCCATGGAAAGGTTTATCAATTTTCTATTCAGAACTGAAATTTTAAACGTCTTACGAGTCTTGGTTGCGGAAATATCTCCATCCGAAGAGTTTGTTTCGTTTGCATCGATATTCAGTTTTAAATTCGCTTTGGATGAAGATATTTCAAAGCGCAAAGTAATTATCCTCAAAACATTTTTTTGTCATTTTACACGACAGTTCAGTTTCAGTTCTAAAAGAGTATTTTGCATTCATTTGCCGTCCATTGGTATAATTTTCCAAATTCTGGCTATATCAGATGACGGGAAACTCTTGCTTGTGTCGTCCAGAAGTAAAGTATACTATTGTCTATACCCAAGTCTGATTAGTTTACAATTGTAAGAACCGAATCAGTGTACAATTCCATTTCCAAAATCTATTACATTTTCAGATAAGGCCATCAAATATTAAAGAAACAACACATTACCTAAACATGGCAGAAATTGAAGCTTCCCTCCAACTTACCAGAATAAATCTTCATCTCAAAAAGTGCTGAATGTCGGAATATATTTTGTAATTTCATAAAATCCTATAAAGATAATTTTAATCCCACTATTCTATACAATGCGGACATACATTATATGTAGGTATGTATCCATATAAAAAACTAATATAACCATGTTCATTATTTCTTCTTGGCTATAAATATGGCCTATTGTACCTACTTACCTTAATCTTCTCATCATCTCCATTTCTGCAAGGTTAAGTAGGTACAATAACCCTGGTGATAACCGTTATGAAAAAATAACCTCTGTTGAAATAAAAAACGACCTAGCATAACATATTTATATACGCTTCTCATTTTAACCTCCTACATCCCTTTTTCAATTCATGAAAGGGTCTTGAGGATGTGAAATCAATATTTTATTAAAGAAACCCAACACTTAACTGCTCCGCAAAATGACTCTCATCATTTTCCACATGCCATGGCAATGGGATTCATCTATTTTTCATGTTCCTTATTATATTTTCAGGACTAGCAAAAAAAATATCCTCCTTGAATGACATAATCTTCAATTTAATTCGACTCAATGTCATTTAACACAGAACATCCAAATCATTTGGTTGCAATCTTAACACGATGTTGAAATGGGCTTGTTTAGTTTTTTTTTCATCATGATGGATAAAAATAAATACCATAACAAATAGACTCTCCAACTCGCCATCGCACAAATAAATAATATCCTTAATGTTCATATCCATAGCCCGAGTAATCGAACCAAGCACTCCCACACATCATCTTGTAACCCTGTAAGTGTTGCATGGTAAGGACGGACGCCCACGCCACCTCAAAAGCAAAAATTTAATAGCCAGCCGCCACGGAACAGACCGGATTATGTGCGTTTCCGGGAACACAACCATCATATATATTGATATATGGTGACCGGCAAAAAAATCAGTATCCCACCATTACTTAAAGTATATACTCGTATCAACAGCCGCATTTACAACCCCATCAAAATTGTTCAAAGGCAGAGGAGGGAAAACATATGCATTCATACATTTGAAAACCCAAAGGACATACACTTAAGCCGACCGAAGTGGCACAGAAAATCATTGTGTGTCCTTTTAAGTTAGTTTCTCATCTCAGGGCCGGACAGGATAGTACAGTATACAGGAGACAGGAAGTTCCTAAATATGCTAGTGTGAGTATGTATATAAACGAGAAAAACCTTTGCTATCGTCCTTTTGCATATAAATTTTCAATGAAACCAAAGAACGACCGACTGAACGACGCACGATGGAACGGAGCACGCAACGTGACGGTTTTTCGTGCCCCATTCCCACCCATATGCTTTTCTTTCAATTTTGTCCTTGTACGAGTATTTGTGTACTCTTTGAAAACAAGGTCCTTTGATGAAGGGGGAATGAGTATATGAGATAAGGGGAATAAAGGACGGTATCCTTTAGCGCTTTCCACGTTATATTTTCTGCAAATCGGTATTTGGGTTTTAAAGGTTTTGATTTTTCTTTGGGTTTATGACCGTTTTAATGTTTTTGAGGGCAATAGTATTGGAGCAGGTCTATTTTATTTTATTTTTTTTTTTGTTGCCACAAAACTATTATGTATGTACAGTACATAATGAAGTTTGTTTATACTTAAAAAGTTGATGCATTTGCTTTAGTGTAGTTCAGCCCTCTGGGAATCGGTTTTTAATGAAGAACTTTTAACGTAGATTTATCGGTACTACTGACATATCCGACTTAGGAAAAATTGAGGGATTCTAAGATTGACAACTTCCTGCTGGTTCCAGAGTTCTTGTTGCCAGTTGATAGTAATCATTATGCGTAGGGAAAGGCCTTGTTTTGTTTCTATGCTTAATATATCCCTTAATATGCAAAGTTCAGGGGCCAAATCACCGCTTCAGTGACCGAGTGAGTGAGTCCCATCAGTGATCGAATGAAAATGTCAAATTAGTGTGATCGATTGCTCGATGACGTAAGCCGTAATGCCAAACTCACATAATTCAGTCACGTATTACTCGAAAACAGACCTATCCAATCAGACAATAGAAACTTTACATAATTTTGATTTGACATCATTTTTTAAACTGAATCAATCCAAACACAATAATTTAGTCTTTAGGTTAACAACAATATTTTATTGATAAATACATAATTATATATTAATTTTCTTTGATTTTCTTATTAGGTATATTATTTACAAAATAAATGTAATTTTAATTTTACACTCTACACAATATATTTACTCCATAAAAAGACAATGTTTCATCTATGAAAAAATTAAGAATATGTACAAAACAAATTTACTGATAATATGCCCATTTGAATTCATGCCCATATGTGGCACTTATGTTTTAGCTACACATAGTATTCCTGGAAGTGAAATACAAAATTTAACATCCACCACCCGGGAGCATTTTGTTTGAAACAAAGAAAAAGTTAAAAGCTCGAAACACGAAAAACGTTGCTTGTCGATAGTCACGGCCAGTAAAAACATTTAAGCGCCATCCATTTTAATTTATATTTTGTAGGCATCATTTAAGTATACATCAGTCTAGGCACAAGGCAGAGGCAACCGTTTCTACACAAACATTAGGCCTCCACATCACGTCCATGGTTTTGACATCAATTTTCGATGCCCCCAACTCCATCCAACTGCTGTTACACACGATGGATGGATTAATGGATGGCCCGAGATGTGAAGCAAGGACAAATCTTGACAGCAAAGAAATATTTTCGTATCCTTAGCGAGACGAAATGTTTCCTTAACTGCATCCTTGAGCAACGTCATTTCATTGCTTTGAAGTCTGGCTGGGTGTTTTTGGGTGGCTGAATGTCTCTAAACGTAACTCTCCTGCCGTGTTAGATTGAATTTCATCCCTGAAGCTGACAACGTAGACATTGTTGAACCTCGACTCTCCTGTGACCGGTTAAATGATTTATTCGTACAACTTTCGTTCAATTGACGAGCCAAAGCGGATATATCCCGTCCGTAATCTTCGTCGTTCTCAAGCACTCCCACCTTTGAGAATATCGGAATGAAATTCTGTTCGAGAATCTCATGGCCCAGACTGGATTCATGGATAAGCCGGGCCAACGTATGCAGAATTGCTTTGATGGTGCGTCGTTGTGCATCAACTTCGGCACGTGACGCATACTTCCTGTAGAATTCCGCTTGAAATATGGACGTGATGAAATTTATGATGTTGCTGTTCGCCAAATGGCTATGGCACTTCTTATTGCTGGACATGTTATGAAGCATTGCTACTATTTGTTCCTGCAAAAAGAACATACGAAAAGGTTAAATATGATTATACCTAGGTGGATTTTTTTTTAAAAAAATTTGTTTGTCAAGTGTCGGCTTGAATTCACGTGAAAACAATATTTGAATGGTTTCCAAACTTTCATCGAGTATATGAAAATGAATTAGCCGCATCTCAAGACAAATAATTCTTCTTTAACTTACATAAAGGAAAATCGATATTCCAGACAATCCCCGGCATTCGAGAGTGTCCTTTAGTTTGATTATCGTCTCGTTGGACATAATTGAGTAAACAGAGGTCATTTCCACACGACTAAGATTGTTCAATGAGGCTGCACAAAGAAGCAATGTCGGACAACAATTGGTCCTTTCAATTAAATCTGCAACGAGAGGTAAAGAGATGAAGAGTATTACACAAGAGACTACGAGTAAGATAGAAATTTAGATTTAGATAGATTACTTGAGTTTGTAATTAATAAATGTAATTATGTGGTATAAGGTGTTGCAATGGCAGAGTGATATTGGTATGATTTGGAGGTGCTATGCACATACTTGAATTGTTTGGAATAATGGCACTGGGCCCCTGAAGTGGGTGGAGGCATTCTATTGTTGTTCTGATATTATCATGTCGAACTCAAACTGGAACTACGTATAAACAGCTTGAGATTTACTTGTGGGTTGCGGTCCTTGAGGATGAAGTGACGATTAATTAATTTATTTACATGCGGGCGCTCAGGAAAATGTACATGCACTACATCAATAAGATATAATCTGAAGCCTTCATAATAAAAGCTCGCTACATTAACTCCTTAATAGTTGAGCACATTGTGAGGGTTTCTCAAAGGCATCTGTGAATAATTCGCATTTAGATTTTCTATGCAAACAAATAAGTTATGACATTTAAAGAATCATCAATAAGTCTCCTTGGTGTTTGGAAGGTATTTTTGAATTCACTTTGATAGAATGTTGCTATGGTAAAAATTGTAGGATAATAATAACGGTTGTCTCATAGATTTTGCAATATAATCTCTCTACACGACTCTAATGAACTTAATGTTCCTTTTAGAGTCATACTTGTTCTTTTAACCATACCAACCTTCATAGTCCTTCCTCTCTGAATACTATGGAAGGACCCACTGAGGCTTGTCTTATACTCAAATCATTTTTTTTAGAATCTACATGGACGAGCAAGAAGAAAAACATTTGCTGATCTTTTTTGCACATGCTCTGAACACTTGGTCCTTTCAAGAGTTCAGAGCAAATCCAATATAAGACGTCACATTCGCATTCCCTTCATCAGCAACTTTAATTGATTTAACATGAAGGGAAGAATTTTACAAGAATCAAGTATGGCATGTATCACAATGTTGGGAGAGCCCATCAACTAAACTACTCATAATAAAATATTTTTTTAAATTCTTACCGGTTAATCCCTCGACAATGATCTCCGCAGAGTCCTTGAGGCCATCAACTCTGCACTGACCACTATGCCATGGAGCTGTAATCTGTGTCAACAAAGACACAGCTTCTCTCTTCTCAGCATCAGTCTTCTTCGATGTCTCCTTTTCGCCATCCTTTTGCAAAATATCCCTTACAATTTCCAGACCTCCAGCCTGACCAAATTGACTTATTGCCTCTGGACTACAACAAATCGTAGCCAAAGCTCTCAATGCTAAAGCTCTTACAGATGATAATCTATTTTCGAGACAAACCATCAACAATGCTCGAACAGCTTCATTTTCCACAAAGGCATCACTAAGCGATGCAAATCCTTCATATTGCATGTTAGAAAGTGTCGCAATCATGTTTATATTCGCTCGCAACATCAAATCACACTTGGACTGTTCCACGCTGTGCACTATTACTCTGATTAATTTTTCGAAAACCAAGCGAAGAGTTATCAGCAGATAGCGCTTTAGTACCTGAATATCATCGTGCAGGGATTCCATTTGAATGTAATGGTGTTTCTCCAGAGATATTCGGGTATCCTTGACAATGAGTTTGATGTGTTCGATGTTGTCCTCGAAACGTTTACGGTCGGCTCGAAATTCAGCAAAGAAAACCGAACGACGTTCGAGAGCTAAGGTGAAATCGTCGACACTTTCAAGGAGTTCATTAGCTCTGGACAGAGCCACATGCAAAGTTGCTGACGTATCACCTTTGAGTATTTTTTCCATGATATCGAAATCAGCTTGCATAGCCACAGACCGTTGCTGGAGTTGACGTATTATCTTTGCCACGGTATTACTGGTTACTTTCATGTTTTTGAAGGCCTCCAGGACGATGGATTTTGTTTGGAGAGTCGACATCACTTCACGCTCATATGACATGCGAATGTCATCGAGCCAGTTTTGTAGCGCGGGTGGATGACCATTTAGAAGGGGATTATCATACTCAATACACACAGAGGGTAAAGTGCTTCCATATCTGACAGGAGCTCCTTTTTTCAATTTGGGTGTACTAGTACTGGCAGTAAAATGAACTCCATCCTTTGCTTTGAGGGGAGAGATTACAACAGCTCCTTCGGAATTCATTGTATTATTATTGGCATCGTCTTCTATGGCAGCACCTAGGATAACTGTCTCATTGTTGTATTCAGTGAGACGTGATGGTGATGCATCCAAAGGAGCATTAGATGGCATCAAATTCCGCCTGGTCTTGCGGCTTACCAAGCGACGACGCCGAATCGACGATGTTGAACTAACGGATGCCGATAGCTTATCCATGTTAATCGGAGAGCACTTACAGGACGACGAGTCTCCGTCATTATCCCGTCTCTTTGGCGTTGTATTAACAAAACTAATCCTATTAAGTTGACTTATAAGATCACAGGTGTCATCTGTATTTCCGTTTTCATCTGCGATATCCTTTTTTCGCTCAACGCAAGGCGAATTGGGTGCACTGAACGACAATCGGTTTGGCGTAACATTTAAAGACATCTTAGGGCGCCTTATCACAGTGGGTGGGGTTTCTATGGTTCGCATCGAGGTTGGAGAGCCATTATTTTCACTTAAATCCGATTTAGCACTCCTTGGTGAGGACGAAGATAGTGAAGTTCGTCTTCGGCCACCACCGATGCTCTGTGATTCTTCGTTATCAGAGAATCCAGAGTCCTAAGAGTTGAAAAACAAAAAAATATAGTTTAAGGATTGTTACTTTAAATACACGGTGGTTAAGTTTGTATCTTACCTGGCTTCTAAGACTGCCGGGGCTTTCGTGCTTAGCCCATAATTTCGATGAATTTTCATCCTCAACCTCTTGGATGCGAGATAGATTTCCAGCGTTGGATCTAATAAGGTTATAGTCTAAGGAACTATAACCGCCAGTGTGTTGGTTTGAATGTTGAAGTTGAAAGTTAACGTTATTAGCTGTTGTCGGTAGTAAATTGTCCGAACCCCACCATACTTTGCTGTAGCTTCGTTGAAATGGCATTTTTTAGTATTTTTATTTGGTAATTTGAAGTTTTTGGTTGTCTTCCTGTAAAAATAAAAAAAAAACACACATTTAAGAAAAAAGCTTTCTATTTTTGTAAATAATAAAAAATAGATTATTTTAATGTGAAACTGAATCCTTGTCACGAAGAAACGACATGCACGTTTGACTTACAGTGAGCCACGTGGGGACGAACATCGTTCATAGAAATTCAAATGCCAACTGTGTGGATATGAACTGGCTTTAGGCAAGAATTCTTAAAATGAAGAACGTTTAAGACAAAATGATGACAAAGCAAGCATTAATGCGGCTTCATTGTGTGTGAGCAATTAGGGGTGGCGCGCCATGGGGTATGTGGAATAAATTTGTTTAAGAAAATAATTTCTCTTCGATCAATGGTTTTTATTTTCTTGGAATTGTTACAGAGGAACTTAAGTCACATTCAAATTATATAAATAAAAAAGGTCTTATGCCTAAATAACACGACTGAAGATGGAAATATTCCTTTAAATTTCATACAAAAGCCATTATTAGTCATAAAATAAGAAATATGAACAAGACAACAAATGACTGGTGCTGGATTAATTTTTTGGTTCCGTTTAAAAGAAAGACGTTAGGTCTTATATTTATTAGTTCTAATATTTTTATTTGTATGAATATGTATAACCTGTTAATTATTAAAAAAAAAAACAATAATTTTTTACATATTTTAAGGCTTTGTTTTTGGTTTATTTTAAGGGTACTATAATAAATGATTTTTAATAAATAATAACATAACCCTCCATTTTTACTTTCAACGATATAAGAGGTGGGCCAAATACAAGTTTATTTTTAAAAATGCAATAAAATGAACAAAATTAAATATTATTCATGTATTATGGCTTTATTAGTAGGAGCAAACATTTCCATTAATTGTGGAACACAACGTCGTTCAAGTGGCTGCCTCGGGCGGCTTTGCAGTAGCACATTCTGTCACTCCTATTTTCCAAGACATTGATGATATAGCTTGGATGATATTGGCCTTAAGTGCTTGAATCGTTTTCGGATTGTTGGCATAACATCGGTCCTTTACGGTTCCTCACAAAAAAAAGTCAAGGGGTCAAATCGCAGCTCCGAGGCAGCCAATTGACATCGCCAATGCGGCTGATAACACGATTTGGGAATTTGGTGCACAAAAGTTCGATTGTGGCATGGGCTCTGTGGCATGGCACTCCATCTTGTATGAACCAGAGATCGTCCAAACTCATGTATCCACTTTTAGTAAAAAAACGTCGGTAAACATTGCTCTGTAACGCCCACCGTTGACCGAAAAGTTGTTCCCAGCCTCATTTCCGAAGAAAAATGGTCCAATGATGCCACCACTCCACAATTCGCACCAAACTGTCACTCTCTGCTGATGCATTGGAAAAGATGATTTTTCGACCAAAATCGTTGTCTAATTCAAGCTGCTGGAAGGACCAAACTGCGAAGCCATAAGGAAGCGGATGGTCGTGCGCCTTCAATTGCAGAGTCATAATTGGATCTTGTAAGCGAATAATTCGATATCTTTGTGCAGAATACTCTTCAGGCAAATGTTGAGCTGTTGAGATCGATGCCGAGTTGATATTTGTGAACTGAGCCCACTAGCATACTAGCCTCACGAACTTTTTACACAAACTTGCTCACAACAAGCTCCGTGGGTGCTTCATTTCAGCCAAAACTTCTTTTTAGAAAACGCACCGTTTAGGCTACACAGCACTCAATTTGAAAATAAGTTTTCAATATTTACCAACGTGCGTTGTTCAAGCGTAAAGCGACTCATTTCGTTCCGCGGAGGTATGATACTGACTTTCTGTCAAGATTTCGAGCGGGAAACAGCTGGTAGTGTCAAAATAGCCTATGATTTAAAAGGAAACCATTCGATGACCCACCCTTTACAGAGGTACTATACCTATGGCATATTAGGGCACAATATATGGCCAGGTTGCACAATGCATAATTCATTCATACATCCATATATGGGTTATACATCTGTAAAAAAAATAGAACTCAAGGTTTTGATCAGACTTCACATTAGGGTGATAGGAAGACGAAAAAAGTGGGTTTCGCAATTCTGTCTGTCTGTTCGACAACTGTCTAAACAACTCGGCCGATTTTCTTAAAACATTTTTAAATTCCCCCGACAGGTTTTTTTTTTTTTTTTTTTAAGATCGAAAATAACAGTAACTGCCATTCGATTTTTTTCGAAATTTTATAAATAATTTTTTTGCTCAATAACCGTTCCACATATTCAAAATTTTTTATTAATTTAAAGCTGGGTAATGATTGAAAACAAAATCAGAAAAATGGTTAATTGGAACCATTTTTTTGTTTTTGATTTTCTTAAAAACGGTATAACAGATTTTGATCATTTTTATGCTAAAGCTCCCTAAAAGTTTAAATAGTATTGTGTAGATATTCAAATTTTCAAAAACATATTGTTCGGATTTAAAAAAAAATCAAAATTTTGTATCAATATTTCTTAAATAAGATATTTTCTTGAGAAATCACGTCAGGAATCTTCTATAACATATTAGATAGGATAATTGCAACAACCTTTTTACAAAAAATTCCAAGCAAATTTTACTTCGAATTTTGATTGAAGAACTTCTTAATTTGAATAATTCGAAGAACTCTTAATTTGAACAATTAAGATATAACTGGCCAAAAGGCTTTGTTTCTTATTTTTCCAAAGACCAATTCAAAACACAACAAACAAATTCTTTGAGGCATTTCAATTATTTCGAAAATGAACTATTGAACAATTTCCAAACAACTTCTTTAACCACAACTTTAACCTAAAAGAGAATTTTCTGTTGTCGAGTAGTTTTCCTTTTTCTTCAATTGAGATATGTTTGTGTACCTAATCATTTCTCTAGGATATTTTTCAAAGAGTTAAGAATTCCAGAGGTTTTAAATAAATGCCTTGCTTTAGTCCTTAAATAAAATTATGTAAATCATAGAGATGAATCATTAAAATATTCCATTCTTCTTATGGATATTCGAATCTAACTATGCATTTGCCCCTTAAGACAGACACAATACTGTTAGTACAATGAAGGCTTTACATTATTATTTAACCACAAACAGAAGCCAATACACAAGTTAATCCATGTCTAAGTCCCAGAATAATTTTCTAATTAACTTATATTTGCCTCTTTTAGTCTATTAGCCCTAAGAGATGCACATTAATAGTTTCATTTCCAAATGGCCAAAATAATCCAATTTTGTTTAAAATTTCATTACCAGAAAAATTTTTCTCTTTTTTGTCTTCCCCCTTTATATGTCATTTTTGGCCACAAAATCGTTTTACTCAAGAGGTTCTGTATATTCAAGGACTGAATGAATAGGTGTGTATATATTTCCACGTCTGTCTTACTGTTTTTGTATCTAATAGCATCATGGCATAACGTAAAGGATAACATCTCTAGGTTGGCTTTTATGTACAGGGTGTTTTTTCGTATCGTAATAGAACTAAAAAACATGGTGTCTAGAATAAATGTTTTAATTTTTAAAAACATACAGTCGCATTTAATAGATTTTCTTATAGAATACTCATTCTATATAAGTACGGTTTAGTGATCTCTGGATTCATAAACTTATTCGAACAGCTCTGTAAATGTAACTTCATTTATTCATCATTCACTTGTATGAGTGAACTTTTGGAACGATCAATGAACTTTTCATTCATTTCACGATAACTGGCTAATTAGAAACTGTACAAATATATGCCCTTGCCCTTGTTCATTTAACTTAACAAATCTATAAAAGATTAAGAAAACCAATTTCGGTTAGAAAGTTGATGAAATTTTTTGGACATGGATGGCTTTTGGAATGGATTTTTAAAAAAGGCTGCAAATGTATGTATGAAAGCTTATTATGACTTTTTTCACGCCCAAATCTTATATTCGCTTGTTTAGGGGCTATAAACATTCCCGCAGGTAAGATTCTCCATCGAAGATCTTTATTTGAATTAACTACAATGAAATGCCGAAAAATTTGACAAAAACATAGTAAAACATCTGAATAAGAAAAATGGTAAGCTAGTAGGAAAATAATTTAATTACAGCCAGATGAGCCATAAACATGCGCTCAAGGGTTTATTTAGAGTTCCTTATAATGTTCAACACAGCATAATAGCTCTGTTTCCTGCCCAAAGACGTGATTTATACCCGAGTAAATATAAATATTGACATTAGCTTTGTTCAACCAGAAAAATGCCAGTGTAGAGTAGTGTAGTGCAGTGCAGGTTCATGAAAGCTGTCAGAGCAAATCCAAGCAGAAACGTCATACGTCAGATGTTAAAAAGAAGAAAACAAATTAAATTCGATAAAATACAATTTTAGAAGAGTTATTAAATAGTGATAGTGAAATTGATTTATCAAGTGATTCTTCTTCCGAACCTTTTCGCCTTTTTTCATTGAACTTTCAAACACTTACGTTCGGAATTCTTCGTCGAAATATACATAAATTTAATTAACAAATTATCGGATTACAATTTCCTTTTTAATTTTCTACTTACTTTGCTCTAATCTATGCATTATTTAAAAATTTAAATCAAAAACACAAAGCGCGGAAAAAAATCAACTTTATTCGTTAACAATTTATATTCGAATAATGACATCAGCTGATTTTGACAGTTTTCACCAATCTGCGCTAGCTCAAAAGTTAGTGCAGAATATTCAGAACTAGAGTACACTAGTTCAGTTTAATGAACGCTAATCAGTTTAACACTAAAAATCTACACTGTTCTGCCTAGAGTAGTCTAGTGCAGCTGGTTGAACAAGGACATTGTTATAATTATTGATTGAGCTCACCACAACTTATATTTTTTTAACAGCTGACAACTAAATGTCATTAAATTTCGTATCATGGATATTTGTCGTTTTAACCAAGTATCATATATCTACTAAAATAGTTTTAAATCGTACCAAATCGACTAAGATTTTGGGTCATTAATTTCAAACACGCATCTACAAAAGGAACACCCTATTCGCTGACTTCTTCTTGTTATTATTTAAGCCCAATGAACAAAATGGGATCTTCCGGTTCTGCATTTTCCTCCTTTTACAGTTGATTCTTGTTTTGATTATCTTCTCTTTGTTGGTTAGCTTAATGCACTTTTTGTGGCTTCCATGTTTGGTATAGTGTGTATATGTTTGCGTCTTTTAAATTGCATTTTGCACATTTACTGTGTGATACAACGATATAGTAAGCTACTTTGTGACGTGCATATCTGGCTACCTAAAAGACAAAACATTTCGGTTCGGATGACAAGGAGAATACCGAATAAAAAAAAAAATCACTCACTTTTGAGAACATTGGGTTGAGAGAATGGAAAATTTTGAACGTAAAAATTTCACATGGCAAAGTTACTTTTTAAAGTGTGACTTTTGTTTACAGATTATTTTTTTAGAATGTGTAAATGAAAAACAGTGAAATTTTATATTTTTTCTTAAAATAATATGCACAACTGTGTATAAATTGTACAAGCATTGAAGGTTTAAGGAAAGTATTTTTGCCAAAAAACCAGTGACTTGATTAGGGAATACGAAACGAAGCGTTTTAAGTTCGATATCTTGTTTTCGACTCACTTCGATTTTTTCAACTATCAAATAAGAGGTGAATCGAACATTATCCTTCCAAAAATTTCAGTCAATTAACAGATGAATTGCAGGTATTAATTGAATTCTTGGAAATTTATAATTGATACTAAACAACAACGCGTTAAAATTATCGATTTTCGTCTATATCTATTCAACGATTAACTGTTATACACAGTGAAAATATCGCCAATAGTTGAATTTATTATCAGCTCACACAGGTTTGATGATAAGGTAATTGATCAGCCGAAAACTGTGATTATGGAGCTCCGAAAATCCAAGGGCAACAAACTCACAACAATTACACGCATCCAGATGCACTGTCTTGTGTGGAGTTATGCCCGAAACAGTTATCGGCCGAGATTTTTTCGAGAATGAGGTTGAAACGCCTGAAGCGATTTCCCGCTTCTTATAAAAAAAAAACAACTTTTTGTATCCAATAGCGGAGCAGCATCCTTATTTGTAGTTCTAGCAAGATGCAGCTACTGGGCACACTTCTAGACAAACTATGGATCTACTGCGTCAAATATTTGCAGAACGTTTGACTTAACAAACAATTCAGATTTTCCTTGGCAATATCGGTCACCAGATTTAGATAAATGCGGCCGACATTTGACTATAGGACAGCTGAAGCAGAAAATTCGAAACGAAATACGGAACTTTGAACCAGAAAGAGTCAATGTCTGTATGGAGCAAAATGGTGGACATTTGTCTGATGTCATATTTCATACATAATTCACTTTAATTTATATTAGATAAAACATAAAAGAAGAATTCGTTTATTTTCAAAAGAAGTAATTTTGTCAGCCTGCGGTAACACTGGATATGATACAAGTGAATTCTTGGCAACTCTCTCTATTATGCCCGTGACACACATCTAGTATAGACACCATCTGTCAGGGTATTTCACGGTAATACCAGTAGAACAAAATAGTAAGGGTATTCATGTAACGAGATAATTTTCCGCTTTGTAGAAAGATATAACTTTCCGCAGCATGTTTTCATGAACACCCCTAAGAAATACTTGCGTGAACGTGGGAAATATTTTGTGAAATGTCAAATTAAAAGTCAGAATCCATACTTCTTTAGTTTACGAGGTTTATTTCTGCTCTTTCCGCAGCAAATTTGTGAGATAATTTTATGCGATTTGCAGAAACTTTTTCCCATACAAATTTTGACAGCTCGTTTCTGCGGAGATAAAATTATCTGGTTTACGAGGTTTACGAGGGTTTTCCGCGCTTACATGAATACCCCTAGTATGAGCGTGGTGTCTATACGAGGGTTTTTTGCGTGGTATATTCTTCTCCTTAGCGAAAACAGCGCCATTCTTCTAAAATGTATAAATAGTAGTTTTAACGATTTTAAGAAAAAAAGTGCTAACACTTCCCAAATCGCCAAAATTTTAAATATTTGGAGAGGAAATATCGATGGTTTAAAGGGGAATATATTATTATTTGATGTGATTAAGCTCAAGAGATCCATCACAAAACTTAAATTTCTTCATTTGAAAGAATGAAAATGTCTCTTTGGATATGACAAGCTGTCAAACTATACTACGTTCTGCAATGTGTCACCTACCATGGTATTGAGAATATCATGGCATTTATAAAATGGTGTCTATACTAGATGTGTGTCACGTTTATTGCCGTTCATTAGAACGTCTTGGACGTATGTTGACGATTTTCCTCTGGCCCGTGGTCAACAAAGTTCGACACCAAACGACGAGTAATATTGTCAGATAGTGCTCGTTGGCCCCGATATTTTCGATGACATGTTGAGTTAAAATAACTGAACGATAATTTTCAACCTACATTTATGGTTAAAATTGTACTGAATTGACATTAAACGTGTCTATTCAACTCAATCGGTTGATAAATGTCAAAAATATTTAATGTTTACATACTGACATAAAAGCCGTTAAACAAAACTGAACTAAAAACTGTATATGTACATGCTATGGACACCAGCACCTCCAAGGCGATTGAACTCAATTAAACTTCGGTATTGGCTTGGTAAGCAGTTTGTCAACAGGATTCGCCTAGTTCCGCTAATAATTCATTAAAGTAACGGAAATCCAAGATATCATGCACTTTTTATATTACAGTCAAAACTGCTAATTTTATTACATTCAATTCAGATCCGGACTAGGAAGCGAGTCTCTGCATTGCTTCTTTGGAGTTTTAGCAATTGCTCTTGAAATAAGAAGCATCTTAAATTTTAAACTATACTTCAATTTAAGAAAGTTGTATTTGACAGTTAATCCAATAACATTTCACATACATAAATCGGAATCGGCAATCATGAATGAAATTACTGTACGATATTGCCAAACTTCAAATTACCAATGAGTGTTAACACAATGGAAGCTAACTATTCTACCTGTTCACCTAATACTCAGCGACTACCTATACAGACTAACGGAAATTCAGCGACACAGTTAATTCAAATTTATAAACAGAAATACAATATAATTACACTTCTGTCTTTTGTCTATTTCACTCGGTCAAAAAGTCCATCCAACCATGAATTTTAGATTCAGCAAAACTTCACAATGTAGTGTGGCCATTGTCGCAATTAGAGACACAGTTTCAAACATAATTCAGTCGTTAACACTTTATCGCTTCGTGTAAGCATTGTTTTCTCCCTCCTGTTACCGCCCTGTTAAATGACAAAAGCTTAAAATATTGTTGTGAATGTGATAGGTATATAGGGAGAGGTGCAACTGTATGTTGCACCACACTTTATCGGTGCTCAATGACTAATTTTGGCCATTTACGGTGATGTTAAACCGTCAATTACTTATATTGTTGTTTTATAGATGTCAAAGCTATAGGTATACGAACTAATAGACTAACGGTGTAAGTGTAATGTGGGCATAACTATAATATCCAGGTGTGTATATCCAAACTTGGTTTATGCAATGATCTTCCGATAATTTACACTACCGTCTATACCCTCTCTGCCTAACTCCCACGAAACACAATACACAATTACCAAAATTGCTTATTTAACTGTGCTACAGTCCCGAATTACCGTAACGTTACCTACTGCATTGTGTGTTTGGTTCAACTGAATTTGTATTGCATTGGTCATCGCCCGGAATTTATATAGCTGTAAGCTGTAACCTGTAAGCTGTACTACGAGTAGGTAGGTAAGGTATATGCGGGAGGACAAAACCGCATAATGGGGTTCGTTCAATTTTATGAGTACATACATAATATGCGCATAAACTTCCCTTTATTACAATGTATCATATTGTTGAATTTTGTGTTGTTGCCACGTGTTATTTCAAATATAATGTCTGACCATATGGAAGCTTATCACTTTGTATCTAGCTATGTATATGTACGTGCATTATTACAGTACTCAAAATAGTTTGTGAAATGGCGAGGCAGCCAGCGGTGGCGGCAGACGGTGGAACCACAATATTACACGTGAGAACCTGAGAAAGCAGTCTATGTAGTCCATGATGGATAATGATGGTGTATAGTGTGTGGTTTGTTGTATAAGATTATTCCAAAAAGCGCCAGCGGCACATTCCTTAGAAATAAATTTTGGTTATATCCTCAACAAGAACTGTTCTCGTATAAACGCTTGAATGTGCAGTTACAAGAAATTTAAGGTTTTGTACAATACGAAATACAAACTGCTCACTTCTACTCATAGAAAGGATTTTAATGAAAATGGTTTTTGGTCAAAATGAGTTCATGAATAGACCAGACACTGTGTGTGGTTTACTGAGGACGAAGTTTCAAATGCAATTCGGCTATGAATGAAAAGTTCATCTTGGTGTTATGATCGTAGGATGTGCTTAAGTCGAAAGACTCTTCGACAGTGATTAATAGTATTAATAGTCTTCATAATTTGTTCATAAATTTAAGGTTAGATTAAAATGCTACATTGACACCGTTTCGATCAAAGTCAATATGAAATTGATTTTCTATTTCACTCGAAATCAACTCAATTCAAAGAGTTAGCACTCACACATCTATTAAATTGTAATTTTATTAATAAATGCGGGATAGTTTGATGTATCTTAACTTTCTACTCGCCAAATTTGGATTGGATAAGTTCTTAGCAAGCAATGATAGAATTCATAAATCATGTCATATTACCTATATAATGTTTGTGTATTTCTAGTGATACGAGTATATTTATTAATTGTAGAATTATAGTGGTTTACCAGGAGTGGAGTAGACCTACTATTTTCTGCCGATTCCGAACGGCTAATGAGCAGCAATTATAATGACAAGAGATACTTTTACAAAGATTTGTCAATCTCGCAAGAGGTAGTACCTTTGTATATAAAACTTATAGTACTATCAAGAAGACGAAAGATTGTGGCGACATCTTAAGGCTAGGGACTGCAATTGCTAGATTTGTCTTTGCTAAATTTAACAATAAAATATTCTCTTTTTTACTTCTTGTTTTGTATGTTATCCTACTCTCCACAGTAAAAGCGTGCGCTAATTTTTGCGCCACCACCAGGTTAGCGTTTGCAATACAAAATCACGCTTCATGATAATACTCTATAGGTTATATATACAAAGGAAGTACACCCCTGAAAAATTTGTTTGCAGCGGCTTAGGCTGAGAACACATCGGATAAAGCAAAACATGTTTTTTTGTTTCGTGAAACAAGAGAACATTGTTTTTTATGAGACTAAACACACCAAAGAAAACGAAACAAAACACACGTTTTTGTTTTGAGGTGTTGCGATGGTGGTTGTTGAAAATACATGCTATTGTATACGAGCAACACACACCGAATGCAACAAAACTGTTTCGAACAAGGGTCGTTGACGATAATTGCATACTTTCTTATGGCGCAACGCACACCAAATGAAACAAAACATAAAAACAAAAGCAAAACAGAAAAATATGTTTCGTTGCCGATAGCTGACCTATTGTTTTTTGCAAAACGAAATTTTGATTCCGTTTTTTTTATTTTCTTTTTCGTTGCACTTTACAGATTTATTTGCTTCTACGTTTACTCTGTGCCCAAATTTTAAATAAATATGGACGTAGATGGAGAAAAATTGATTTTTTTAATTGAGGCAAGAAGTCCTATCTATAGTTATAAAAATAAAGAACATAAACTTACTATTGATAAGCTGTGGATTGCTACTTATTACTATGACATTTTTGAAGATGGGTAAGATTAAAAGCTTTTCTCTTTTCTTATAAATAAAAACATAATGTCTATTTTGTAAACACAAAATTGTTATTTGTGTTTACTTGCCGTAGAGTTATAATCTTTCAGTCGGAGTTAAGCTTTTACGAGAGTTCGTATTTTGTTTCATTTCAACGCACACCAAACGAATCAAAAAACAAAACGTTTTGTTTTATTCTGTTTCGCTTGGTGTGTGTTCGAATAAAAAATGTTTTTTTGACTATCGAATAAAAAACGTTTTGCTTTATCCGGTGTGTTTTCAGCCTTAGTAACGAACCCAAAACTTTCATGACAGTCCGACGCCCTAACCATTATGCCAAAGGATACTACGGAGATCAAACTCCTGTGTAAGCGTCGTGGTGATCTATGAATTTCTCTAAACGTATCTCGGTCCTAGTCTCGTTCAATTAAGTCTAGCTTTAGTAAAATCGTTAAATTTTAAGAAAAACTCACCAAAAAATTTACGATTAAGCCTAGTACGCAGATCGCGCTAAATTTTATCTCCTACATTTTTCTCCAAACATCAGCTAAGAACCAAGCTAAATTTTGACATAAGAACTTTGTGGAGAATATGTCACAGAAAACAGCTGTTCTCTAAATTAATTTTTTTCAAAGATTTAAAAGAATTTGTTTTAAAGTATGATTTTTTAAGAATTATGAATGAGAACGAATGAGAATTATGAATTATGAGTGATTTTTGTTGTCGAAAATCTTGTAAGACTCCCGTCACCAAATATTCTTCTAAATATTATTCCATTTCAAATTGAAATTGAAATTTAGCTCGAGAACTAATGTGCCAGACAATTATTTCGTGCGCTTAATTTTGACAGATAAGTTATGTACCGTTCGAAGAGAAATTTTAATTTTTTAGCTGGAGCAGCGTACCTCTCGGCTAAAATGCTTGACATAATTTTAGCTTGGCTAAATTTTGGAGAGAATTTTGTATGGATGATAAAACTTAGCGCGATCTGCGTACTAGGCTTTAATTTGAAAAAAAAAATATTTTTTCGAATTTAAAATTTGTGTGAACTGTACCGTGTATACGTACTTTCCTATGTTTTTATAAATAGAAGTAATTTTTCAAATTACATAAAAAGTGTTTTCATCTGAAATTTGCTAATTTTGTTTGACAGTTCATTTCATTTTGAATTTGAATCGACCGCTAATTACTATTGTTGTTGCCTTTACTTTCCTTTTCTGTTTCCCATATATAAATCTAAATTTTTTACATATCCTCCATCTAACATTTTTCCAACCTTATTTCATGGCTTCCAATTGGGTGTGTTCGTTAGGTTTTTACTTTATTTCCAAACTTATTTCAAGAAAATTTGTATTAAAAAAAGTCGTTTTAGAGCGGAAATTGAATATTTTCATGGAAGTTTTCTATCTTCCTTTCTTCCTTTAATGATAAGGTTATTCATTTACCCAAAATACATAAGTCGATTGGGGGATCGAATCGAATCCGAATTGAGGTTTTTATCTAAGTATACGTTAGATTGAAATATTGAAGTCAATTGTAATCGAAGTGACAGTCTGGCTTTAATTGTGTGCTTGCTGTATTGTGGTATTGCTTATGTCTTGCGAAATATGTAAATTCGATGCAAAATTTAAATTTACAACGTATGCAATTGTTTAGAAACTGAGAAACGACATGCAATAGAAAAAAGCCAAACAAGAACCGAAAACCGTCTGAAAACAAATTATTGCACACACATCCCCAAGCTGTGAACTTGATTTTTCAATTCGTCGATTCAGGTCCACATATATGTACATTATTTTCGATTCGATCCAGCTCGTCTAGTAAAATCGGATCGAATAATGCTAGATTTCCACTTATCTTTTAAAAACGCACTTTGACAAGACAGGGTACAAATGCCAACAGTTAAGAGTAAAGAGAATGGTAGCAGAGAGATAACCCACCCTTTCGTGTCAAACTGCGACTTTCAAAGACAACGGATAACCTATCATAATCCGATTTCAAATCGATTCAGATATACAAAAAGCTAAATCCATATTCGATTCCAATTCAATTCTCCTTGTAAACATAATAGTTACGAAAAAAATATAATTTATTTGAATCAATTTGTCTGGTGTATACAATGAAATTCGAGTAATTACTTTTATCGAACTTTGTAGAAAATTTGGTAATAGACACGTTCAGATTTGTATCGAAATCTATCAGAATTGAAATGAACGCACGCATTTTAATACAATACCCACGTAATATAGCAGCTGTTTTTCAACACATACGTTTTTAATTCTTGTTGTAACCACGTATTTAAAAACAGACAGAACATCTGTTTGCAAAAAATAAACCCCAAATCTTAAAAATGTTGGTACACAGAATTATTTTATAAGAAACTTCAAATACAACTGACTACAAATCTGATTTGAGTTTTTTATTTGAGTGCAGAAATAAAGTAGTTAATAATAACTGAATTAATCAAATGTTGCTTTTTGTAAGTACGAGTACACATACATAGTTATTGAAGAAATAAATAAATAAAACATTTAGCATCATATTTTCTCTTCCCTTTTATGAAGGTTAAAATCATCGAATACTTACTTTATTGCTTTAATATCGTGCTTCACATGACTCTTTGACATTTACGAACGTTAAAAAAGGTCTGTTTACTTAATTTTTTGCACGAACTGTCATTGTTTTAGGTGTGTTCAGAAGCAATTTATTAAGAAAAAAATTGCTTTAGTACGATACTAGTTAGAAAATGTTTAAAATTAATAATGAGTTAGTAAACTTCTTTAAAGTTAGCAAATGGTTAAGTGGTATCATAGTAATACCTTAAGAATAGGCTCTTAAAAATTTTGCGCAATTGATTTCTACACGGCGACAGGATAATATTTCTCTTTAATTTTCTGCGAAGTAGCTGATTTTTGACACTAAACTATCCAATCCGGTTTCGTTGTTCAGAAAACTAATGGATACTAAATACTTCAAATCCATTTTTCATTCGAAAAATTAGTTTCACTTATTAAGCATTCAAAATCAATAATGTCCGAACAATTTTCGTACTGAAATGTTTGCAGTTTTATATTTTATCACCCAAATTATTTAAGGCAATTTAGTGACGGTTTATCTTTAAGTCTAATCGAAAATGTCTGCTAAGTGACGTTTAATAACTGTGACTACCGAAGAAGGTGGTTTATAGAAGGAGTAATAATTAGAATTGTCAAACTTTTTTTTTTCTAAATATTAAACAAGAGTATGAAATTTGAAAATTAATTATGAATAAAAATATATTAATGGGTCGAACGTTTAACTATTTCTTAAACATCTTTTACTTTTTACTATTCTGCAGAACGTTTTTTTTTTATTTTTTTTTAATGTAAAAGAACAATACTTCTATTCCATTATTTAATAAATCCGTGGAATAGAGGAAGAATTAGCTATTTTTTATTTGAACTGCATATGATTAAAACTTTTTCAAAACTGTTGATAAAAAATTAACTAAATACGCCCTCGTTTCATATAAAATTTCCTTGCAATCTATTGACACAGATTTTCATCTTTATCAAGGGAGAGATGTGGCCCGGATTAGTATAGGAAAATACATAGATATTTCATTTTATATTTAATTGTCATAGCAAATATTATACCTACTTTCGTATATTTCCACATATTTTTGTTTTCGAAATTCATACCTTATGCTAAAAAAAAAGGTAAATATACTTTATTTAAATATGAATTCCCATTGAATTTTGTATGTTAAATTTATTTATTTTTTCTGGAATGAACAAACAAAAATAAAAATAATAAAGCTTTAAATACTTCGAATACTGCAGTGTGATAATATTAAAATTCCACCATAACTTCTCTATGAATATTACCCACGGTATGTGTCCTACATATTATAACAAAGAGTTTCAAAACAAACAAAAAATATCAAAATATGCCAATCCTGATATTTATAACTTAAATAAAAAACAAACCAACCCTAAGTTTTCCACAAAAATGTCAACAATATATGTATGTTTATATGTATACATATTTTGCCATTCTAGCGACAGCCCCAGCTAAAAGCTATCATGGAATATTGCATAGGTGATTATGTTAGGTTTCATTGTCCGCTACACATCCCACTAAGCTAAATGGTATCGAATTAAACTGTCCTCATGCAATTCTGTTGTGACTAGGGTTGCCGTTTTATTAAAAAGTGCTCTGTGCCTAAAATAGACTATTAATTTAAAACCCATTTATTTGAAAATGTAGGTATCATGTTATTCTGCACATGTATCAATTTCTATTTTGGGGACTGATTATGTTCATCGTAGATTCCTTAAGCAAATAGCTTAAATTGGCATTTTATTCATTCACTTTCAGTTAACCTTAAACAACGATTAAACAATTATTTGTATCAACTGCCAGAGGGACCAACCAAAACTAATAATCTCTTTGATCAGATTTACACATTGCGAGATCATCCGAGTTATGGGATTAAAAAAGGCTTGTACTAAGTTTCAACCACCACTAAAACGAGACTTAGTTGAACTTAACATTAACCTTTTTCAAATTTCGAATATTTACAAAACTCGTTGGTAGAAATAAATTAGTTTGGTATGTCTTCGAAAAGATTATAGTTAATCTTACTAATTAAATCGTTTTAAAATTCGAACTTGTCTAAACTCAAATCGTACTGGACGCATTTATTGGAAAATCGAATGGTTCATTGCTTTTGGCACAAACGAAACTTTCTGTTTGTCTTCCACTTTAGGCGTTTTCCTTTTTTAAAGCCTAGTACGCAGATCGGAAAAAATTTTTTCTCCCATAAATTTTTTTTCCTGGGACAAATTTTGTCTTGGATATTTTTCCAAGCCGTACGCAGTTCGCGCGTGAAATTCATACTTTTGTACATTGCTGTACAAAATGTCTCCACTAAATTTTGCCTGGAAAAAAAATGACACAAGCTTTATTTTGCGGGACAAATTTTGACAGCCACCGTATTTCCAAAAGTGATTTTTGTCAAAACTGGTTTTATATAAAAGGTGCTGTTGCTTCTCTTGAAAGCATCAAGAAGAGATTCCAAAAAGGTATGGACGAATTTTGTTAGACAACCCGTTCCAGAGATACACTGCAAAACACATTAAATTAGATTTTATCTCTCCGAATTCAAACTTTTGCAGGAGATGTGGAAGCGTTTTGTAGAGATTAAAATTGTAGAGATAAAATGTGTCTTGTCTCGATCTGCGTACTAGGCTTAACTCTGAACAGAGCTCGACTTGAACATATCTATAGTACGCTCTGAGCAGAGTGTGATCAGAGCTCTCCCATTTATTTTTGAAACACAATAGAGAACTGAACTTCCAAAGGGATCAATCTCCATTTTTATTTGTTTCTTTTTTTTCTGCCGTTGGTTTCTGTCATACTCGTATCATATGAAAAAAAAAATGAAGTAGCCGGGCTCAGCTTTTTACTCTATCTGCTTGGCCATTTTATTCTGAGCGCGCTCCGAGCTAGCTCTGATTGAAAAAAAGAAAAACAACCTGAGCGTTCTGATGTGCGTCTGAGCTAAAAAAGAAACACAGATCTTTTTTTGGCAGCTCTATTCAAGCAAAGCAAAAAATTATATAAGAAATATATAAGAGATTTATAAGATCAGTTTGATGAAGAATAAATAACTAAATAAATAAACATACAAACTTCAGAATCTTCAGAATCAAAAGAAGTGTTTAGTTGGAATCCCAGATCGGAGAGAGATTCTGGATTGCCAAATAAAAAAACATAATGCGAGAAACAGATTGACACAGCAACTTCAACAGCAACGAAAACTTCAACATCAAAAGTCTTGTTTTTAGTAATTCTTTCATTGTCAAAGCCAGAATAAATAGACGAAACAAAAAGATGATTGTCACATTTTCATTTGAGTGTTGATAATACTGACAAATTTCGCCTTAAAATTTGGTAGCATTTGCACAGCAACATCGAATTTAGGGTTTAGGTCTAACATTGATGACGATGTCGAAATTGCTGTGTTAATGTAATCAAAGCCATTTAAAATCAGTGGCGCAAAATTTTAATTCAATTAGTACGATGCTAAAGCTGTTTTAGTATGATACTAGGTTAAAACAACGAATTTGCAAATTTTAATCGAATATAGGATCATACTTTCTCTACCCTTTTATTAAAGTTAAAATCATCGAATACCTACTTAATTTTTTTAGTATCGTGCTATCTTCATATGACTCTTTGACATTTGCAAACATCAAAAAAGATTCGTGTACTTAATTTTGTACACGAAATGTCATTGCTTTAGGTGTGTTCAGAAGCAATTTATTAAGAAAATTCTTTTAGTACGATACTAGTTAGAGAATGTTTAAAATTTAGAATGAGTTAGTAAACTACTATAAAGTTAGCAAATTGTTAAGTAGTATCATACTAATACCTTAATAAGAGGCTGTTTAAAATTTTGCGCCAGTGGCTCTAAAAAGAGTGACGTGTTTGTCAAAGTTGCTGTTGAAGTTTCTGTGCTAATCTTGATATAAACGGTGATGCCAAAATAATAGTATCTGTATGTTATCGATAATTTTTTTTCAGAGACGTCAAAAGTGACCTTTTTGGATGCTGGCTCAATAACAAAATTTTTGAATTTTAAAAAATGGCGGAAGAAGGTAATAGGCAGGTAAATATTTATTTGTGTCAACAACAAGTTTTTACATCTGTTTTTAAGTAGTTTTCGGAAAAAATAGTCGAAGGAAGAAGTATTGGATCTGTTGTGGTGCCATGCCGGTACAAAGGAAGAGTTTTCTCACCCCAGAAAGCACAAAATGACCTACGAAAATATCCTGAAGGATATGATATATTAAGGCATTACAGTAAGTATTATATCTATATACATTATGATACATAAGTTTTCTACCAATCTTTTTAACTATTATAGAACTCTTCAACAAAAGCAGTGTCATTACAATGTAAAATGAGAAAAATACTTAGTGCTTATAATGATACTAAGGACGACATGAAGAAAACTTCTGCTTTTGCTCCCAAACTATTGCCCAAGAGATACATAGAAACTTCTCAAGAATTTATTAACTTCGAAGCCCTTGATGAGGAAGGCATTCAAATAGGCCCTATAACCGATTAGCACGAAGACACCCCCAAGATCTTTGTTGTCGACATCGCCAATGAGTTAATTTGTTTGTTTTTATTTATTTATTACAAATTCATTAAGAATTATTTTTCTTGGTTGACTTTGTTTTTGGGTCAAGAGAACTAAAACCCTTCCATTTGAGGCTTCACAATCAATTTATATTTATAAATTAATTAATTTACCTAAATCAGGGCCGGACAAGCTATACGTGCAAGCTGTGCAAATGCGCAGGGCGCTGAACCCAAGGGGACAAGCGTTAAAAAAGCTAATACTTCATAACCACTGCCTACCTTCTTTTTTAAGTCTCATTTCTTTTTATAGCTCACACCAATATTGATATTCATTATATAACTAACAGCTAATTCTGAATTTAAAGACAGATATATATATACATAGGTATCTACTATTTCAAAAATAAGTCAATGTTTATACACAACCACAATCCCACAGTAAAAAAAAACTACATCACAAAATCTTTACAAAGTGCACAATTTTGTTCGCTTAACAACAGATACCTACCTATTTGCTATTTTTCTCTTTATCAAACTGTTGACGTTATTCTTCACACTCACCATCGCGTGTATGAGTGAAGGCATTTATTTTATTTTCATAACCGTCCCCTATGCAATTTAACATAAAAAAAAAATTTCAACAGCAAATACAAACAATTAACAGCTTGCATGTTGATAACATGCGCCCGCTGTCAGTTCTTCTATAAGAAATCGAAGTCAGCAATGTTACTCAAACAAAAATTCTAAGGTAAAAAATGCATACTCATTGACATAAAAGCGCGCAAAATTAAAAGTTGCGTTTATGATTTTAAACTCTTCCGGTTGAGTGTTTTTTGTTTTAGCTTGGCAGTGATCTCTTTATGAGTGAAATTTTATCACTGTCATGTCGTGTGGCTCGTATGTCGAGATGAGATAAAGGGTTGAAATATGGAAATAATGAGTCATGATGATGCGATGACTAATGTTGAGCTTTGTCGTTAATGAGTGAATCCGTTTTATTCAATTTCTCCTTTTCTCTATTTTTTTGTTCTTGCAACTTATTGTTTACATTGAAAAAAAAGGAGTTTTTGACTAATCTAATTACTTTATTTGTCTAGTGTGGTAAAAAAAACTCAAAACAAAAGAAAAGATAGGGAATCTACATTGAGAATAAAACTAGCTACGCTCCTATTCCAGTAGTGTATATGTACGAGTATAAGGTTATGATAATGGGCCGTACCAACAATCAAATTAAGAGACGACTTTAATATTTGAGCGAAATGGACCATTATTTAAAGAGCTCTATAAAGTTAACCATACATGTTATGAACTTAATATTTATGTGAATTATGAACCATTTATTGTACGGAACCTAAAAAATAAAATGCAGCATATATGTCAGTTATATAGAGTCCATTAAATAGTGCTTTATTTCGCTTAAATATTAAAGTCGTCTCTTAATTTGATTAATGATAAGGCCCAATATTTCAAACATGAAAGGAAAAGAGGTTGGTGTTCAAAACAAAAAAGAATCTTGAACCAAGAGCTTATTTTATTCAGGCTGCTTGCATTCCCTTTGGTTATTGTTGGTTGTTAATAATTCAGCTTGCTGTTCGTTGGAAGCTGTTAAGTTTTTTGACATTGCTCAATGCATATAAAACTTTGTATCAGGTTCAACAATGCGTTGGGACATACAAAAACAAATTTCGCTGGTTTGACCTTAAAACTCCTTTCTGAAACCAGATGGGACTAGACTAAATGCTTTAAAATCATTAAAAAAAATCTTAGGAGATGTAACATGAAGCTCTTATTGAAATATCTGAGGCTGGAAACGTTGAGAATAGAAACACTGCAGAGTCATTAGGAAGTAAAATTTTAATTTCAAGTTTATATGCTGCATTGTTGTGCTTACAATTATTTGCGCAGGGCTCTAATTAAGCTCGGGCCGGTCCTGACCTAAATGAAAACACACGTAGCTCTTAATAGCGATCAGTTTGGTATGTGTCAATACATCTGACAAATGTCATAGCGTGCACAGTGCTGTTAACTCTTTGGGAAGAAGTTCCTAAGTCCCAATGTCGTTTTTTCTAGAATTCTTAAAAAAAAAACACGCCTATCATTTGTATTTTTTGTCAAAGTTAATTTAAATTTTCTGTCAAAGTTAATCTACTTTTAATTTGTTATCCAGTTGAAATATTATGAAAATTTATTTAATCTGAACAAAGATAAATAGTGTCGATTAAAACGTAGCATTACTCGTAAAAATGATGTTTTTCGGTAGATTTATTCGAAATTATTACGCCAATTTTAATCCAGGGATTAACTGTGGATTAACTAATAAACCGGCTGTAAGTATATTACCTATTGCTGTTGTTCAGAGTTTTTCACAAACACTTGACTTTAAATATTTGACTGTGTCATTCAAAGTCACATGAAACTCTGGCAACACTCTTATCGTGTCACATTCACTATAGTGCACTTGTGCAATATGCTCGCTCATAATGTATCGACTCAATTTGGTTAACGGTCGATAGAACTTAAATGGATTTACTGTTTTTTTTTTATTATTTAACATTCACCTTTTGTCATATATTTTCTATCCGCAGCCATTGTTCAGGTTATTATCATGGAATTTGCCTGGCTATCGTTTTTGTTTTGTTGAATGAGCATTAAAATTCCCAACACGTTCGTTGGCCTCATTTGGAAGTTGGGTGGTTGGGGCTATCATATTTGTAGATACACCGCCTTCGAGAATCATTGACTGTCAATCGGAAAAGCTGCATCAAATCATCATGGAGATTATTATCTATGTGTCCAATTTTGATGCTGGTGTGTGTTACTTTTTATTTGTTTTGCTCAACATTATCACTTGGGTTAGCCTTCTTAATTCTTTTTATTTGTTTTTATTGAATTTGTTTCCTTCTAATCACCGACCATTGAAAGTAATTAAGGAATGACCCAGAAAAAACAGTGAAACTTTTCTGTTTTTCTTTTAATTTTATTATTTCCTGTTCCTGTCAACAGGGGCTAAAAGTGTGATAGATACAAAACTTATTTCCTAAGTTTATCTGGACGTTTATCGTGGTGTGACTTGTAAAGGACTATCTTGATGATAATGATGATGATGAGGGAGGACACTTTTAGCTTTAACAATCAAACAAAAATTAACCCATCCCACCCAGTTATATACAATTATAGAAATGTTCATTATGTGTGTATGTAAGTGTGTGTGTGTTGTTTGTGGATAATCACTTTTAATGATCCACATAATTAGGCTAAGACGTGGTGGCACTACTGATGATGCTTCTCCATGGTTCCTATGACAACATCAGAACATGGAACTTGACGGATTTAATTAAAAATTCAAATTGTCGTTAGAATAATTATTATTTCCACTTAAGTGGATTATGCCTTATGGATGATGATGATGATGATGATGGGGTGTCCTGTTCGTGTGTACCTATGTATATGCACGTAGGTACCTATGTGTGGATTGGCTTAAGTATTTAATATTAACATTAAGGATAGTGTTTCATCATTTAATACTCGTACATATACATACACAGTACATACTTGTTAATAAATGTGGAACGTGTTTCAACAGACATTTCATGTCAGTTCATTGACTTCAACAATAAACTCAAGAAGTGCTTTCCCGGAATTCCTCTGAAGTAGATACCAAAACTTAGAGTTAAGTTCTATTCTCCGAATACCTGCCAACTTGAAATAATTTCATATTTCGGTTAATTGGGAAGGTGGCAATATAGAAGAGGTAAAGAATGATGATTTAAATCAATAATTTTGTATGAGATTGTGCTTGCTTGATTACGAGTATAAATATAACAGATATCAGATTTAATGATAAACTGTAGATCAAAATTCCCACCAAAAAGCTAGTTTTAAAGAAAGGTTATTTTTTAGTGCTGAACTCAAATCCGTTTTTAGATATCAGGTTAGTGAAAAATCCTTGTTTGCAAATGGGAAAAAGGTATTTTTTTTTTTGAAAAATTTCGAAAGATCCTTCTTTCCCCATACTAAACGGTAATATCTTCAACCTGAGGATTATGTTGTTGGCAAATCAATTTCATTGAATAAGACGTTTAAGACAAGAGATCGTTAATAAATATGTAAAAGAGATTCGGAGGTAAGACGGCGCCCTGAGGCACACCATTATTTAATTTCTGATAATTAGAATGTAAGATATTAAACGATTTGATATAACCTTTATTTAGGGGTTCGAAAGGTAGTTCAATGAATAAGAGGTAAGAGATTCATCAATACCAAATGCACATATTTTTTAAACAACTTTCTAATGAAACAAATAAAAAAAAATGTCATTTAAAGAAAATGTTAAAAGCATGAAATTCTTATTTTAAATTGGTTAAAATAACTCCCAATCGTTGGAGCTAATAACAAAATATCTTCTGATTTCTTTAACAATTCATGGAGAAAATACCGTCGAAGCTGATTTTAAAAAAATGTACGGTTTAAACAGTCCCGTGATACAATTATTACAGTGATACTACTAAGCAATCTGGTAACTTTAAACTAATTTACTAACTCTATCTTAATTTCGAAAATATTCTAAGCTAAGGCTATTTTTTAAAATAAATTGCATCTGAATGCACCTACAACAATGTCAGTTTGTGTGGAACCCAAGGTAAATAGACGTTTTTTAACGTTTCTAAATATCAAAGTGTCATACGAAGTTAACACAATACTTTAAAAATAAATAAGCCATTTGCTGATTTTAACTTTAATAAAATGTTAGAGAAATTATGATCCAAAATTTGCAAAATCGTCTTTTTAAGAAAGTATCATACTTTAACATCATCGTACTAATTTGACTAAAATTTTGACTTTAAATTTAGGAGACTTTTTTTAATGTGCAAATAAAAATATATTGCGATTTGTTTTTTTGTTTTATCAAGAAAATATTTTTTTTTTAGGATTTTGAAATACAATTATCAATTCGATAATATCTGTAGAAAATTTACGAAAAGCTACATCGTTTCCGGGTCGAATATGTCCCTATATGTCAGTATGTTCACAATTTGCTGTTAATTGGACGCTGCCAGTAATGTCGTTTTTATTTGGCAATCCGGAATCTCTCTCCGATCCGGAATCCCAACTGAACACTTTTGTTTGCTTCCAGCGTTGCCGCTGGGCTTCACGAAAGTGTAACACATTTTTTTAAAAAACGTAACAAAAGCGAAAAAAATGTAACAAATTGAAAAAAATGATTTAAATCAAAGAATGCTCTTGAACTCAATTTTTAATTTTTAATAGCAACATAAGTTTTTTTCATCACAGTTTTTAAATTCAGTACAAAGCTATACCTTAAATAATAAGTTAATAAATTATTATAAGTAAGACACATTTTAAGTTTTACATAAAACATGTTTAGGCAAATTAAGAGAATTGATCTTTTATTTGTTTTGCAAACATTATTGATTCAATGGTATTCAAGTGATACCTATTGGTTAAATTATTTTTTATCAAATTTAGCTCTGAAAAAATACGCTCTGCTGCCGTAGAACTGTGTGGTAAACTTAATATTTTATAAACAAATTCTGTTATATTTTCAAAAAGATTCAAAGAGCCAACATGGAATGTGGAAACTGGAATACTTTGAGGAATGGATATCTAAACATGTTTATATGCTGGATCGAGAGATCGAGTTTGAATTTGAAGTGAAAGATAGCAAGATTTCGACTAAACTGTAACTGAACGAGTTCGATCGAGTCGAATGAAGGTGATTTCAACTCAATTTAGGACGTAGGTGTACAAATAGGTGGAAGTGTTGTTTAAGGGCACTTCACACTGATTAAAAAAATCATAAAGTAAATTTTTAAAGAAAAAAAAAGTTTGGAGAAAAAAGTGTAACAAAAAGAAAAAAAAAGTAACATAGTAACAAATACAAAAAAATTAAGAAAAGTGTAACACTTTTGTTACACTTGTAACATTGTGGCAACGTTGTTTGCTTCTGATGATTCTGAAGTTTTGTTTGATTGTATATGTGAAACATCAAATGCGTACAATAATCAAAATCAAGAAAAATGTTTGTTGAAAGCAGGGTTGGCCGAATTGTCACTTTTTAGAAATAAATACATTTGTTACGTCTGCTACGTAGTTTATGTAGTTAATGTAGTTAATTGTAGTTAATGTAACAAATTGTAGCATTGCTGTCAATTAACTGTCAGTTGTGCATTTGAAATTTGAATTTTTAAATTAAGCGTTCAGTTATTCCTACAATTCTTCATCCTTATGGTAAATGAAATTTTTTTTTTACAAACCTTCATTAGATCATAAAAGTGCAAAATTGTTTTTTTTTCCTTTATTATATTGATTTTTTATGAATTAACTACATACATATGTAGCAGACGTAACAAATTGTAGTAAATTAGGCATGTAGTTTCTTCAATAAACTACGCGTAGTTAAATACTACGTTTATATGCAGTATCGAAAGATCGAGTTGGATTAGGGTCGGATTTTCGACCCACATTTCTACTCGACACCGCTGAGCGATTGGGATCGAGTCGAACGAAGCTCATTTCAACTCAATACAGGTATATAAAGGTTCGAAGCGAGCTTCAAGCTCGCTTCAACACCTCATATAAACGTAGTAAATCATGTAGAAAATGTAGTGTAGTTAATTCGGCCAACCCTGGTTCGCACAATTTGGATACCAAAAATCACAGCTGTTGAGGTTGACGTTTAAGTACATGAATGTGTGAGTGCTTCTGGTTTTGCTTCTGATTTTAAATCCAGAAGCAAATTTCTCTTCTTTTCAGAATCAGAACTGTTATTTTTTTCCAATTGAACACTTTCAGAAGAGTCCGGAAGGCTTCCGGATTGCCAAATAAAAACGACAATAGTATCCATCCCATTGTTCTGAAAAGTTGTTCTTCAATGCTGACAAGACCACTGCGTAAGCTTTTCCATACTTCCTATTCTACAAGTCTCTCTCCGAGTGGACGAAGAACAGCGTTTGTTCAGCCTGTCCCTAAAAAAAGCGAATCTTCTTCCCACTCTAATTATGGTCTAATTGCAAGGTACGTCCCTTCTTTCCAAGGTCATTGAAACGCTGATCAATTTTCAGCTTAAGAAATATCTTGAAGATCGAAAGCTTTTTAATGACCGGCAGTATGGCTTTCGTAGCAATAGGTCCATTGGCGATCTGATGGTATATCTCACTGAAGAGTTGAACATATCTTTACATTGTTTTGGAGAAAGTAAGATTATTGCACTTGATATTTCAAAAGCATTTGATAGAGTTTGGCATCAAGCTCTCTTAAAGAAAATGCCTGCAATTGGTATTGAATTTCTTCTTCTATGGACTAGAAATTACCTTTAAAACAGCTCTATACAAATTGTATGGTATAATTTTAAGTTTGATATTCATAAGATAAATGCTGGGGTGCCTCAGGGCTCCGTTTTATCTCCGACTCTTTTCTCATGTCCTTATTCTTCGGATAAAGGGAATGGGGAACCATAAATTACGTAGAATTTAATGCTTTCTTCTCTTGTTTATGCAGAACACGCTATATTATGTAATTATTTTACCATTTTTATAAGCAATGTTGTCCTGAACAATTCATCCGCAATATTCGAGCTTCAGCAAATGCCCATTAGTTTACCCTTGTGTCTAATTTCGGACGTACGGTTAAATTCAGAGATTTTTTCTTTAGCCACACTACATAACATAAATGTGGAATACTTTACCCGATTATATTTCCCTCCCATTATTCTATTCAGACGTTCAATGACCAGTGTAGTGTCTTTTAGGCTGAGATTTACGCTATTGAAAAGGCGACAGAATTGGTACGCATGGAAAAACTGAACACGTTGGAGATCACATTCTTCGTGGTCAGCTAAGCTACCATTAAAGCTTTAGCCAGTGAGATTATAAGATCCAAGACAGTAACAAAATGCCGAGACATGCTAAACAATATTTGTAACACTAACCAAGACAAGCTCTGTTGGGTTCCTGGACATGGTAATATAGAAGGGAATGAAATAGCAGAAGAACTAGGAAGGAAAGGGTCAGTATCAAATAAAAACAGTAGTAGCCATTTAAATATGGGACCAAGTCACGATTGGCGTGATTAAAAAGAAAATAGACCTAATAACGAAAGAGCAAATCAATAACTCAGGGATGACTGCGTCATCTCTAGAAGTTTATGGCCTAAAATTAATGAAAAGGAAACTCGATATATTTTATCGCTGTGTAAAAAGAACATTAGAATCTAGATAGGTGTCCAAACGGGTCACTGTGCCGTTGGCACAATGGCCACTAAAATGGCCGCATTGGCACCTGATTTCTGTAGGAGCTGTCAGGATCTCAGGATATCAAGAAGATTGAAACTACATATTAAACATCTGCTCTGCGACTGTCCGAACATCCAAACAAATAGCCTCCGTTACTTTGGAAACAGGTTTGTTGGAGAACTGGACGATCTAACGTAGGTCTCAATGACAAATATGAGAAAATTCATGGTAAGCACAGGCTGGTTTGCAAATGAGCCAGTCTACGTAAGACATTAGTTTAGGAGCATCTCTGCTTTTATTAATAGGGGATCACAATGGATCAATAGGCCTCGGTGTACGCAACAGCCTCTGTGCTCCTAACCTAACCTAAGACCAATATGTGCATCGGTATCTTCTTTTAAATCCTCTCCAATTTATTGTCCTTAGCTCTCGCACTGTCTTCACAAATTTTAAATGGTCATATTCCCTCAAGTGCGCATAAAATTATAAAAAAGTTCACCAAAACACAACTGTCATTAGGGATAGATACAAAAATAAAGTTAGAAAACCATTAATTTTAGCGACCACCCACTTAATTTTATTGTTTACGTCAAATTTACAACTGAAGTTCGTCAGGGTTCCCTTCTTACCACTGTTGCTTTTAGGTACCAATTTATTAAAATACTTTCCTTAGCATTTACAAAATTAAAATAATAATATTAAGTTAGTACAGTTGTATGTATAGATCAGAAACTCATTTAAACCCAAATTGATAAGAGCTAAAAGCCAAATTTCTCCAATGCCTTAAACTTACGAAACTCCGTCTAGTTTTGTTTTGCATGAAATAAAGAATTTCTTCAGCGATTCCGCCAATTCTTAAACTTGTTGTTGCCTTACACATAATAGTAGCTAACGAGCTCTAGGCCGTTTATGATTATTATCGCTCATTCATTACTGCAATACAAAACCGTTTAAAGTTCAATAATATTTAATGTTCTTGTCAACTTTCAGCGATATTTCCAATAGTTTTAGTTTCCCTGTTGTTGTTTTCTTTTTTAATGGTCATTGTAATTTTTGTTTTATTTAATTTGTTCTCGCTTATATTTTCGCCAAGTTGGCAGCAAACATACGTCATCCGCCAATGCTATGAACTTTTATTCGTTTGTTCTCTTTATGAACGAAAAAAAAAAATCCGAATCGGTATAAAGTTGATGACTACGACAAAGGATCCTGATGGTGATGGCTATGGTTGCGAAATGAAAACAAAAACAAACTAAAAAAAACTTTACGTCTGCCATCGATATTGGCATCAATCAACCATAAATTAACAATCGTTATTTATTTTCAGCCCCTCTTCAATTCCAATACGCAATTTTATACACCAACACCACACCAGATGATGATGATGATGATGGAAGGGAGGATATAAAACATCACAACAATTCTACAATATAGTGGCACAAATAGCTTTTGAATAAAATTTAAAACAATACTCGTAAAAAAATATATATATATCCTCTGTATCCTGTCCTGCCCTACACTATCCAGAATGGGATATGATAATATTCAAAGCAAATACAACAACCAGACTCGAGGCATGAGTGAAGGTGGAGTGAAAGTTTTGAAAAGCATCCATTCAATTGATTGTTTGTATTTGTATACCAAACTGAAGGGTCATTTTTTGAAAAAACAAAGGAATTCACGATGGATATGTGAGTAAATCATTACATTCGCATCCTTGATAATGGATAAATTGATAAAAAAAAATCAAGAATCAATGAAAAGAAACTTTTGGTGGTCATATAAGTTAAGTTAGACAGACTTATATACATAAGTTTGCGGTTCACTTGACCATGCTGAACTTTGAAATAAACAATTATAGACTATATACAGTATACAGCTCCTAGTATTCGAAAAGTCCAAACAAAAAGTTATAAGTTAAAATGTTAACTAACTTCTTTGACTATAATCGGTCCAGGTGATGAGGAGGCCTCAGATGCCTTAGCACACACCAACTTATCATTCGACACAGCCGTTATTAATTTAATAAATTTATACAAATAAAAGTTGAAAAAAAAAATTAAAAAAAAAAACAAAAAATTGGAGGTTAACTTAAGTTTTAACTTCCAACGAAATTTTGTTGTTTACTTTTTCTGTCCAATTTTAATAAGCAATAATGAGCGTATGCTATTTTACTCCTGCAGTTGCTTTTTAATTGCTCATTTAATGTGTTACTGTTATCGGAAATAATTTTCTTTTATTATTATTCTTCACCAAAGCCGAATTTTAATTCCGTCACCTAGCCAGGCACGGATGCAGGGAGGTGGTTATTGAAGTATTTGTTCCCACTGTTCACTATACACCTTGCTATCAGGCAGTTTCAAAGGTTTTAAAAGCAGTGTACAAATACTTTGAAATGTGTGCTAATATCGCTGTGCTTAAATCCCACAAAATTTAAGTCGTTCGTTCTTTCGACCTGAGTCCGATCCTAAAAGAACCAAATTCTTAAGGCAAACAATCCTGCAACGTCGCAAAGGCAGTAGAAATTTCTTATCATTTTGTCAAGAACGTACGTCTTCGTTTTCATTTCGCTCAAACATATCATCTACAACGACAACCCAACTAGGTCTTCGGATAAGGAAAATGTACTCGCAGCTCATTTAGCTGCTAGCTCTACGTTGCCTAACAGCAACATTGTTCCTGCTGTACTCGAAAACGTAAATCCTTCAATGGGACAGGTATAATTACGCACTCGTACAGTTGCAAGAGCCTTTCGAGATCTTGATATGAACAAATTCCCCCCCCCCCCCCACATTCTGCCCAGGAAATTTTCTTCCAGGTGGAAAAACTATTGCGTAAGCATTTATACTACTGTTCTGCAATCTTCCGTAGAAGAGGAAAAACAGCATTCGTCCAGCCTGTTCCTAAAAACGGCGACCCGTCCTACCCCTCCCCCTGCCGACCAAATTTCACTTACGTGCGTTTCTTCCAAGTCATGGAATCGCCGATCAATTATCAACCCAAGAAATATCTCGAAGATCGAAAGCTTCTGAATGACCGGCAATACGGCTCTCGCAGCAATCGTTCCACTGATGATCTCAAAACATTTCTCACCGAAGATTGGATCGTTCTCAAATTCACTCTTCTGATCTGCCTACAATTTATAAAGCGTTTATATGTACGTCCCAAACTCGAGTCGAACTCACATCTTTAGGCTGGTGCTGCCCGAACTTGCCTTAATTTTTTGGATAAAATCCAGAACAGAGCGATAGAAAACAGAACTATCATGGAATCATTCCCGTCTCTTGAACAACATCGGAATGTTTCATGTCTTTCTTTGTTTTATTACTTCTTTCACAAGCAATGCTCACTCGAAATAGCCAGTTACATTCCTCCCCTCAAGCAGTTCACCCGTGATACCCGTTTTGCTAGAAATGCTAATCTTTCACATTCGAGCCTAATTTTGGTTTTACCGTCAAATACAGAGATTCGTTTTATTAGTCGCACAACACGATTATGGAATAATTTAAATTGTCTTGGTTTTTGACTCGGGTTGTTCAGTCCCGGTTGTCCAGTATTTCCCGATCGCTCGTGCTGTGTTAATATTATAAGGGCCTCTTAATAAACCCTTGAGCACATGTGAATTATAATAAAAATTAAAAATAAAATTAAGTATTTAAATCCCCCCTTGTAAAAAGGAGAGAGCCGTTCCTAAATTCACAACTGATGTAATGCTTGAACGACAATATGGTGCGTCATCGTCGTTAAATATTGAGAATGAATAATGATGAACGGAAAATAAATAATATTACAATATTAATTTAAGAGAAGTATAATTACTGGATGGCAGAATAAAAATATGATTAATATTGCAAATGCCAAGGCAAATCCAATGCTAATGGGATGAAAAGAAAACGGTGATTGAAAAATGGTCATAAATTTATTTCTTATAATACGTAGGTATTAATATAATAATATACATACATACAATTGGTAGCAGGTTAAAATGTGGAAGTTTGTCGATGACAGGATAATGGAATGAAATTCGAGCATTGGCTGAGAAAAATGTTGCCGGTACCTAAATGAGGATTGTAATTTAGAAGTCCTTATTAATTAATAGAAAATAGACTAGCTCTCATACTAATTGAAATCCAAGACTTGCAAGACTTATTTTTCCAGCCTATAAGGTAATTATTGTATTTTTTAACTTAAATTTTAATTAAACAACTTTGTAAAATACTATAAAAGACTAAGTCTTACTGTATTATCCCATAAAATTAAATTGAATTGAATATCTTTTTATTTTCTCAGTTAATTGGCTTTGTGAGATCATAAAACTGAGAAAGCGAGTCAAAAAACTACATGTCTCAGCTTTTTAACAGAAGATTCAAAAATCCTTATTAATAATCTCCTTGAGTAAAAAAAGAACAACTTATAAGTTCTATTCTTGTACGCACAAATAAAGTGAAAATGAAATGGAAGTCCTAAGCATGAAATGAAACTTCTCATGTTTTATAACCTCTATGGAATTTTTGATAATTTTATTTTCATTTTTCATCTTATTGTTCTACCACTGCCTTTCAACAAAGAGACCACTTTTCAATCACAGAAAAAGTCGAGTTTTCCGGTTATTTCATTTATCTTATGCTTAAGTATTGATTGGTTTTATCATCAAAATTTTTCTCGACATTGATCATAGATCCCAGATATTTAAGCATTAAATCGCAGGTCAGTGGAAATAAACGACAAACAATTGATGCCTCAAGGTCATCGTAACGAACGCCAAACAATCAAAAATTGGACCTTCTGAAAACGTGCCATATATCGACGTAAACTTAGACCCTTCTACTATAAAATTTCTATATTTTGTGCAATTTAGAAATATTTATCAGCTAGAGTAAAAATCTTAGGAAGTTGCGGTTTATTGTTATTTATTTTACCGACTGTTGTCGGATGCCAAGGCGTATTACTTTTGCCTCTACTCCGTATGCTTTGTGGGCCCCAGTGTACACTTATGTATATGGCAATGTAGGGAAAGATCTCATCCTTTTTTGTGTCATACCGATATAACCGATTTTCTTCGTATATTCTTTTTTACTCACTTTAGAATATGCCCCAAATATTAACTAAATTAAATTAAAGATTTCATTTTCGTGTACTTGGATACTCTATGCCTGGAGTAAAAATCATTTTAAACATGTTACGGGGCAGACCAACATATTAGTTTTTCATTTCCTTCGATTCCTATGTGGCTAGAAACCCACATAATTTTCAGTGTGTTATGGTTTTTTTATAATTAATCTATACTCTAATTTGATTTATAAGAATCGAAGTGTGGTTTGGATTGGTTATTGCGTGGAGTGCTGAAAGACTCTCAGACTAAAATAATTTTCGCGATTTAATCGAAGAAAATATAGAAAATATATAGAAAATCCCATATCTACCTCGTTACGTTAATATCTTCTCAAAGCTGGATCTTTAAAGACATATTGAAAGCCTTATCCTCAAAATGCGATGTGAACCCTGGCGTTGCAAGCAAACTCACTATTCCAAAAAAAACACAGATTGTAAAAGCCAATTAGACCCAACATAAACTTCGAAAAATCTCAACACCACCTTCAGACGTCGCCGTCTGGGACACATCATAACCACCCACCAACATCTACTTAAAAAGGAGAAATCAACATCTTATTCAGCAGCAATAGCACTTAAAAGTTAAAACCTACCTCACCTACTTGGCAAAATCACATGCAAAGCTTCCGCACAACAGTCTACGAGGTTCTTTTGACCATGGTATCATAATAAAAATCATTCAAAATTTCAGAGATAACATTGTAACATTGCAACATTAACCATGACCTTTCGCTCGATTTATAAGTGCTGCTCAATTAGTGGCCGTGATCATGTCTTAAAAAATTTAAATTACAAAATTTAAAAAACAAAAAAGGTAGTCCCAATAACTACAGAGATGCAAATACCATCTAGTGGTTTCTTTTTAAATCATAGATCATTTTGACACTGACAGCTGTTTCCCGCTCGAAATATTGACAGAAAGTCAGTATCATACCTCCGCGGAACGAAATGAGTCGCTTAAGTTTATTTTCAAAGCTGTGTAGCCCATACAGTACGTTTTGGCCGAAATGAAGCACCTTGCTGTACGTGAGTGTGCAAAAAAGTGAGACTGGTATGATAGTAGACAACGCTCATGATCCCCGTTGTCGTTTTTGTTTTAAACAAATGTCCCACAATCTATAGTTAAGAGGAGACTGTATTAAAAGATAAACTACGTACATATATACACTGCAGCAAAAAGGTACTTAGATTTCATGCAAAATCCAAGCCTATCACAGTGAGTCACTTTTTCACAAAGTTCTATTTCATGCTTTAAGCTTAAGGGATGTAATATTAGAGATAGGCCTTACTTATCATGCATTTTGTTCTCGTCCTGATTTTAATAGAAGACACAGTCCAAGTTCCAAAATACAGTTCTATGATGTCTTCAATCAAAAGGTTTTAAAATAAGTCTTCCTGAACTGGGCACGTTTCCTTATTTGAAATTCAGTTAATGCAACTACTTCCAATGTTTTGACCTCCTTCTAGCAATTCCGTAAAACATTTACACATACGAGTATTAAAATTCTTCTTCTCGAAAATAATGCGACATCAATACTAAGAATAAAAGAAAGACAATCACACAATATTTTGTTTTATAATATAAAATAAAATATATTTCTCAATACATATTTCCATATTTTATTTTCATCTCTTTCTATTGCTTCAAACTTTTTTCATTACATATTCTAGTTAAATATGATCACCAGTTTGTGTTTTCTTGTTTATTGTTTCGTGCAAACGTTTAACGTACTAAATTTAAATACAACATTAAATATACATTATTTTCCTTACTTTTCGTTTCTAACTAAAATTTAATTTTAATCAAATGTATACAACTTGAGATTAGGTCCAGGAAAATTGTAAGGCGATTGGTGATATTTTCTATTTTTTGTTTTTTTCTGTTCAAAACGATTACAACAACGAAACTACCTACCAACATTTTTTTTTTAAATTTAAATATACTTATAAACAATCAATCCTACTTCAAGCAACAACAAAATGTAAAAGGAAAAACATAGATTAAATACCCAAATGTCACACCCATTAAGAAGAGATTCGCACGATTAGCATCAGTTATCTGACGGCTTCTTCCACCACGAATGTCGCTGTAGTTGTTACATTTGTTGTTTGTGTTCCGGACATATTGGAGTGATGTCCATCTTCGTTGGAGAGTATTTCACTCCCTGCGCTAGTTTGTCGGACGGTTATGTGTATACTTCCTTCTTCGGAAATATCATCGAAGGCAGGCGGTGGCGTTGATGAACCCGATGGAATAGTTCGGTATCGGTCTTTTGGAATAGCTCCCGAACTTGATCCACTGCTGCCAGTAAGTGAGGGTGCTCGTGCAGGCATACGTAACTGTAACGATACATTATTACTGACGTTACTAGTTTTTCGCTTGGATGGGGAATGCTTCAGTGGAAATGTGGGCGTCTTTTTGAAAACAGTTTTGCTCATGAAATCCTGAAACCGCTGGGCGTAGAATGATGGCCTACAGACAGAAACTGTGTCTCCGTCGTAGATGATACTTTTGAATGTGTGTTCGAGTTTCTTTTTCAGCCGATACGATTGGAGAATATCGATAATACCAATGTAGAGCAATAGACGTTCATCATTCTCGCTGCGCGCTGGAATTCCACCCAGCGGCACGTCCTCTTCTTCGTCTATTGTCTCATCAACTGCTTGTATACTCTCCATGGCCGTCGAATGGGCAACCAACCTCTGACGATTCATCGACCGACTACGATTGAGAGCCGAAGTGCCAGCGGTGCGGTCTCGTTCTAGCTGTGCTATTCCCTGATCGGCTTCGGGGGCGTCTTCCATGGAAACCTCCTCACTACGTTGCAGCTTCTGTCGGGCATTCCTTATTCGTTCTTCTTTGCGTTCCTTTAAGGCCAGATCTAAATTATGAATGCCCACTAGAAGCGAGTAGTCCATGATCTGGAAAGACTCAAGAACCATGCAATCCCGTTGAATTGTCTTTATCAGTGCATTGTATTTGTCCGTCTCGAGGAATATTCCGCTCGGATGGTGTTCTTTAAAGTCCAGATCTTTGTAAGTCGGCGATGGTTTACCTCGTTCCGCTTTCGAAGCTTTTCGCCCAAAAGTCGAACCTTTCAAGTCGTATTTTAAATGCATTTTCACATCGGACGGCAGCAGATTGTTCATCGCCACGAGTCTAACATTCTTACTGTTACACTGGAAGCAATACAACCCAAAGAACTTCGGCAACAGTGTCCTCGGATTCTGGCTCAGATTCATATAATAGCCAGGCAGAAGCTTCTGCAAGAATTCACCCTCCTTGTGTTGGACAGTCTTTATTATGAACTCATCATCATCGGTCAGATAGAATATCGATCCCGATGCACCTGGATTCGAGAGCTCTCGCAGCGGCGATGCACACATGGACATCAGAAAATCGTCTGGAGCTATTCCAAATAGATCTCTAAAATAACGGAATGCAATTGGGGCATAAACCTTAAATCTAAATTCACTATAATGATGAGCAGGGGTAATACTGGATCCGTCTGGAGGGAAATTTATACTCTCGATCTCCCAGAAGTCATTCATCAGAAGATCACGTTTTGGCTTCGATGCCAAGCTGCCAACTGTATGTTGGATACCAAGTTGAATCGAACCCATAATCTGGGAACTGTAGATCTTCTTGTAAGTGATCTCTCCGCCTTCCACCACACGCCGATGACCAATTTTTCGTTCATATTTTCCACTAGCACTCGGACGGTAAGTGTTCGATGCAGTTGTGTCCAATGTTGAGGTTCCCGCATCGGACGTTTGTATTGTAGAGATCTTCGATATTTCGTTTGTCGCCTGACTGGATGTTGTTGCTATCGCAACATCGCTTGTTCGTTTGATTTCCGATTTATCTGAGGCTGTTGTTGGCGTTTTTGATGGCCTTACTAGCGATAGCATTTCAATAGAGTTGATTTCATCGACCATACTCATTTTATTGGGCTTTTGTGTATGTTTGTTGTTGTTGTTTAATTGTGAATGTGCAGAAGTTTTGTAGTTAAGTAATTAAGCTGCGGCAGCGCTGTGTTGCGGTGGATATTTTATTAATTTATCACACGCGTTCTATAAGAGAAGAAACGTTGAAAAAAAAATGCATTTTAGGAAATCAGTCAACTTCCTTATTTAAAGAATTAATTTTTGTATTTTAATATTTTTATTTTTCTGTGAAAAGAGCAGGAACTAATAATACCACAAAAGAGTAAGATATAATGAACCTTTTGAAATTGAAGTTCTGTACATAAGCACATAAGCCGCTGCAGTTTGCAATTCTGTTGTGAACTCCAGACTTCAACAATGGCATTTATCAAATGTTGTTGACACGAAAAGTCCAGACCGTTCTCTTGGTGGTCTGGCTGTAGAATTCTAGTGTCTTCTACTGACAAATCCTCCTTTCAACCGTCTGTCATTGTTTTTTTATCTCATAATAGGTACTCAGATAACAATCGCAAATAGACAAAAACAATATAGATAATATAAAGAAACAATCTTCATGTCAGCTTTTTTCTATTATCATTTAAATGAAATTTAGAAGAAGGAACAGGCCAGAGCAGACAGTAGCATTGCGCTTCAAATTGCTTCTGGAAGGCACCAGCAACACTTACGCTACGCTATTCTTGGTTATTAATTTGCTTATAAATGTTCGTATTAAAAAAAAAGATAGCAGACAAAAAGCCCAATTTCCATTGACAGTGTCTTCTCCAGTTTTGAAGAGAAACAATGGAAGCATACATAAATGTGTCCCCCAAAAGAACACATACACTTTTGCTGAGGAGTAGGTCATTGGTGTAGATAAGAGAGCGAGAAAGAGACTGTTTTTATACCTACGTACATGGAGTTGGAGTGGCATAATTATTTTCGCCAATTTTATTCTTCGTTTTTTTTTAATTTGTGCTGGCTTTATCGTAACAATGGACAAAAAGCAATTGTGCAGTCAGCCACGAATATAACAACATCGCCGACGACAACGAAAACGGCAACGGCAACGGCTACGACATCCACGAGAACGGCAGTGGCGGTGACTATATGGTTATTGCCATGGTGATGGCTATGGCATCAAGTGCATTTTTCGCAGTCTATTAAATAATGCTATGTGGTACACGCCCTTTTAGTCGTCGGCCTTTTGTCTGATTTCATTCTGTGACCAGAGCTGACTTGACACAGCAGATACATATACTGTGGCACAATCATCACCACTGACTGTCGTTTATCAGAACGGAAACAATGGCCAAACACACTCGACGACACACTACGCGCTTGACCCAATACAGTTGGGAAGTGAAGTCCTCTCGGTATTCAGATGATGACGATGATGGTTTTTATGGATTTACTATAAGAGGATTTGGTTTTCTAGTGCGGTTATATTTAAGCTTTTACTTATCTTAGTTAGCTTTGGAATGAACAAGTGAAAAATGCCTATGCAAGCCGATTTCTAAACAAAAAACCAAAAAAAAAACCTAAGACTCAAATTCAACGATTTACAAATCGATGGAGCATAGCAGCAAAGTTGTTGAGCTACAGAGTGAAGTATCATGTTTAATACTTGTGCTATTTGTTGAAAACTTCATTCTATGTGTAAATCAACTCGCTTTCAAGTTTTAACGATGAGAACTTGAACCGATTTGTATTTGTTTATTTCTTCAAATTTTATGTTTTTTTTTAATGTTTGAGAGAGTGAAATGCATTTCAGCGTCACATCTTTACAAAGCGTGAATATTAAATTTTACGGAGCAACCCAATTCATAACGAAAAAAGTTACTTACGGCTGTTAAAACCCTAACCCTACAATCTGCCGTGCTTTATTTTTATTTCACACCACACCAGTTATCATTTTCAGAATATAAAATGTGTTAAGCTTCTAGAATTGGAAGGCTTGCAAGTAAAAATTTCAGTTACGAGAAAGAGACCTATCGGTTGGAAATACATACACATTTCGTCTTTATTAAATAAATCTTATTTTAACCAAGGATAATAACCTTAAATAGGACATTCACGAATACTCACTTTTTGTATTAATGATTCATGAATGACATTCAGCAGCATTCGAAAGTGCTGGCTTCCTTTTGAACCGGAAGCCACTTTATTTGAACAGGAGAATACAACTTGATTCATTCAGAAATGTGTTTAATATCGTTATAAGTGATTTTTATTTTATTGAAAAGAAAAAAGGATACAATTCAAATCCTCACGTTAAAATTTGTAATACGCATTAGTCAGCATTATGTGTGTATGTTATCAATTCAGCTAATAACCGCTTAGGTTGAGAACGGAATGAAATCAATAGCCTCTAATTCATGACAAGCTTTTTGCAACTGGGGCACATTTGTAGAACGCAAAATTATATTTGGGACATGGTGGTGTTTCTATTTATGAAAACAACTTTATTGAGTTTACGTTTTTGTTGTTGTTGCTGCTGAAGGGGTGATGAGTTTGTAACAGGTGCTATTTTTATGTTGTGCAAGTGATTGTTGTCTAAGACCAATGTGTGTTGAAGTCGATATAGGGGTTTTGGAAATAGATACTGAATCGGTGAGTTTTACGTCGTTATCAACGAATATGTTGGATAAGTCATTGATTGTTATACTACTGCTGGGGGCGTTATTGTTGCAACTCCAAGTCCGCCCTCTATTGTAGAGGGTGAGGGTATTGCGTTTACTCTTGATAGACCATTAGCAACGACGTTTTCTTTACCAGATACGTTTTTTATCTGTGATAAATTTTCCGATGTAGCTTAAATGTCTGAGTTTATGCTTCGGTTTTTGTTGGAAAGCGAAGGTTAGAGTCGAGTCTTGTGGTATGTGTAAAGCACAAACGATGTATTGAAAGTGTTTGCTAGATAAATTAGCGCTCAAAAGCTCTGGAGCACTGTGCTGAGTTTGCGTTGGTGAACATTTTTTTGAAAAAAATCCAAGAGGTTGCCGATCATTTGATATGAATCAGTATCAGACGCATTTATCCTGATTGACAATGGTACATCTTCAACTGGATGAGCAAGAAGGGCTGAATTGTGGGACTGAAGTTATTTCAGGTGGCAGTGGTCTGGTGCGTGGCCTTGCCAGTAGAAATATATCACAAAATATTTTATCGTCAACGTTTGGAAGTTATTTGTTTAATTTGTAAAGATGTTGCTGAGATGAGGAGTTTCTTAAGTTCATCATCCGTTTTTAGTCATCGTAGTCAATTTAAGCAAAAAGGGCAACACCATTGGAAAATTGCGAAAGTCATTCGTATACTTAATCAATGAAAGCCGGCAACAGAAAACCTGAAAATGCTTACCAAACTCATAGAAGAAAAAGGCTAATCAAGTACATCGAATTACGAATTTTGCGGAAAAAACAATGCAAGACAAAAAAAAAAAACAGAATGACAATGACAATGAATGGACTTGAGGACAAATTGCATAACGATCAACCTAGGAAATACTGTAATCGTAACTTTTAGATAGAATATAGACGAAGACGTCCAGATTAAAAACTATCACACCGTCATGTAAATATTGAACAAATTAACATCTTGCTTGGGTAAAGTTAGGTTAAAGTGGCTGCCAGTGTCACAGCTGACGCACGTAGAGTTGGTCCATTGGGATATCACATTAATCTAGAGATTTTTCTGCTTATTCGTTGAACCATTTGGGGTTCCTTATGAAGGGAGAGATACTGCAAATTTATATATTAATTAGATTATTAGGTTCCTAGAAGAAAAACTCTGCAATATGGAATCTACGTCTAAGGATTATTGCAGAGCATGTCATAGAAAATGATGAACTTATTCTAGCTCATCCTCGTCCATACAGCTTCTGCCAGAATTGTTTTAATAAACGTTTCGTTGCATGCTTGCCCATACGATAGTTTCCGATTATGACAACAATTATGTACATAGCTAATGTGCAATCTGCTAAAGGATAACAAACAAGCGTTTCAGACCAAGCATTGGCCAGATCTGTTTTGTCATAAGGCAGGTTTGAATTGTTCCATCATAGCTTTGCCCTTTTTGTAGGATTTTGTTTCAGCATAAGTTTATATCTGTCCTGTATGTTACAATAGATAATGTTGTTCTTATTTTGGCGAGTTCGTTTGCCTTATATCTACCCGGAATGTCGTCTGCCAAGAAAATTATATCCTTCACGAAAGATCTTGAAGGAATGATGACAAATTATAGAATTGGGATAGTGCAATCAAAGTGAATTGGAAGTGATTAAAAGTGGAATCAATTCAGTATGATGGAATAGCCAATTTCGTTATTGATCTTGTGGTAGCGTTTTAAGCCGCCTTTAATCAGCAAATACTGGTATTTCAGCACAGCAAAAAAGACCAACGAATCTCAAGTCAATTTTGGAATATAATGCCGCATATGATAGTACTATGTGGAATTAGGGAATTGCTCTTCCGAACTAAACCAAACGTGTATAAAGTTTCGGCGAGAAGGTGTATTGTTATGTGAATTCTTTAATCTCGTTTTGAAACAGATATGGCGTAAACACTGAAGGCACTATCTTCGTTAGATTCGTACATCTACCAGAGCATGCGGACGACATCGACATCATCGGCTGCTCGCAATATACCGCTATATAGCACTTCACTGCGATTGAAGATCAGGCACAGGCAAAGGACAGTTCAGTATATTTATTTCAAGTAGGTTGTTCCATGACAACTTTTCTTCGATTTATCATATTATTACTTCAAATCAAAAGTATCGATGAAGTGAAGTCTGGCTCTTCATTGGTATCACGTGCACAGGGGATATCAATACTATTAACTATTTAAATTATTTCCAAGACAGTACTGTGCTCTTACTCTTTAAAATTATTTTCCTTTCGAAACCTGTAAGATTCCATCAGTTAAACTAAAGATCTGTAGGCGATGTTAAGAAGACTGATGACTCGAAAACGTCCAAAATGCATTTCTATCTTTAGGACGAGACAAAAATAATGCTGAGGTTTCATTCATACGACAAGCTTCCAGTCGAAGATAAATTGCAGACGAGTTGAGGTGAATACTCTGTACCATATCATCGTCTGCAGGTACTGAGCAACTAGGCCGTAAGCTTCTGCATTTTAATTAAACTTAAGAGTACATACAACTTCGTATCGTCTCTGGTTTCGGTTGCCGAAATTATTGTTCCAGATCAAATGGATATATGCAGCTGACAGCTGAATTCGATTCCTTGATCGTTGTTTAGTGCAAACTTCTTGACATGTTCTTTATTGTGTTTACTATGACGCTTGTCCTGTTTGGACTCTATTTTTTCCATTTCTACACATTGTTATTCCAGATTTAATTCTCAAATTTCTTTTATGGCGAGCTTCTTTCACTTGTTTTCGGTCCTTCTAGGAAACTAGTGTTTTTCTGTCTTCATATACTTACAGAGGCAGCTTTGCTCTCCATGCAGAGTTCCTTTTCCATCTAAGTTGCGTGAGTGTTTTTCCGGCACATCAGGAGTAGCTATTTCTTTCATAGCATTCAATTTCCAAGGACTCACTGGACAATTTTTTTCAATTCCTGTCGTTTGCCGGCAAACTTCTTTACAGCATTTTTTTGCCTTGAGGACATCTGACTATTTACAACGAAACATTTCAGTTAAATTTTGGTCTATCGGAGCATTAAAGATGTTAAAATTGTTTAAAATCTCAAGATCTTTTTGTTTCGAATGTACGAATTGTCATATTAATAAATTAATAGCTAGAAATGGCGACCACCGACTGAGTAGCCCTGTGGCCCAATTGGCACCGAAATGCGACATTTTGCTACTATATGTAAATCGTACGAAGCTGTGCAAGGAATTGATATGGAAATTGTTGACATTCTCACGGAGACATCCAGTTTGGATTAAGTTCAAAAATATGAAAGGATCTAGTAGGTTTTGATGTCTTTTATTGTGTTCCGGACCACCACAGTCATCCGACGCCATCACACCTTGCCATAGCAAGGCATTTGCAGAGGAAATGGATGACTCTTTCTTTTTTTCTTTTTCCGCTGGTCTCCACAGCCATGACAGCGAGTGTTGTGAGGAATGCCTAGCTTCGTTGCATGCTCTCCTATTCGCCAGTGTTCGCTACAGGTAGCTACGATCCTGGCTATGTCTTGCTTGGGTCTGCATATCAGATCAAGGGTTTGGAATTTATTATATGTGATATAATGCAGTAGTTAAACTGCTCAACCTATCAAATTAATAAAGAGCATCTAGCTTCTACAACAATAAAATAAGACGTACTAGATGATTTAGACTTTTAAATTTTGTTTGATTTAGATAATGACGTTTTGTCTACCCATCAATTTCGCGAACTGAACAAACTACATACGTTTTGTGTGTATGCTTTTCAATAAAACTAGGTATTCCATTTTTTAAAGAAAAACTTGTGTTTTTTTTGCTACCTTTGTTTGTATCGCAAAAAAAAAAACTCTGATGAAGTCACACTGATGATAAAGTGACTGAAAATAGATACCTATGTTAGGTTATATGAGACAAAACGAAAAAAAAACTTTATTTTTGTAAATTCGAAATAACCGGTTTTATCTGATTCAAGCAAATACATATCTTTTCTTTTATACACAAGTTAACATTGTGTTTGTAGATATTTAAAAATAAAATAACAAATTTTCGATTAAATTTGAATATTTGTTTGCTTGAATCTCATTTCCTATAAAATGTATAGTTTCTTTAAAGAAAGAACAAACAAACAAAAAATCAATAAACAGCCAAGAAAAAGCTAACAAATCATCACCAAGTTATTTAGTTAGACCTTATTATTGTTTATCTTCCATTATTCTCTCTTGACGATAATGAGTCACCAGGAGAAAATGAAGGTAGGTAATTCTGTGCATATTCGAGAAGTTATGCGTCATTGACACACAACGACTTGAGTTCCTCCTTGAGACAGCTTCCTAACCGCATCGAACTCAACTCGTGATGCAATTTAAATCGAAATAAATAAAGTCACGACTCGATAATAACAATACCACCATCACTGTGACGTTCGACAGTAAAAAAAAAAATCACAATTTTTTCGGTCTTTTTGTAAACAATTTCAAATGACATCACGAACCACCAGCAGCAAATTCTATAATTAAATTCTGGGAACAGGATTAGGAAAGTGCAACACACTATACGCCTCCTGCTGATCTCGATAAGAGACTAACAATAAACTAATCTTATCAGTTTTGCTGCGATAACATTCCGATGCAAAACGAGGCCAAGCAAAACGGCAGTATCAGCCTTTGAGCGCAGATAGTGCTTACGCAATTCATTCCAAAGCAATCAATTCTCATAGAATATCATTCTTGAATGAAAAGCAATGTAAAGGAAATAAACATTGAAATATTATAAAAATAGACAGAAACAGAAATACAACAACAATTAAAACCAGCAGCTTGTCTCAAGGGCGGCGGACAAATGGCAATAGATAGGTAAACAGTCATAGACAGACACGACGCGATGATGGCAAACTTCTGGACTCACATCGGCATTCGATAGGAACGTCAGGAGGCCCCGGCCTCGGCCCCGACCAATCAACTCAGCTAAACCGAATCAAACCAAACAGAGAGGAAGGAGAACAGGAAGGCAGAATGATTTAATTATAGTGAACATGAGCAAACTATAGAGCAAGTGTGACCCCGATGTTGATGGTGATGGAAATATTATTCAATAATTCATGTCTTTTTTTAACTTTTCCGCCCTGCCAAGATCGAGAGCAGCTTGATCCATTCTCCGCCACCACACCAGCTGAAGCAGCAGCAGCAGCAGCACTTTGTACAGAAATAAAACTCCTATTACCGAGTTCTTGCTCTTTTCACATTTAAACTAAATTGCAAACGAAAAAAAAAACACGAAACTTAACGAATAAATTATATTATTTGCTTACATTTTTTTGTGTTGAAATAATTGTTGAATTGGAGTCTCTTTTCTTGCGGCTAATTTGTGGACTTTTTTCCATTTGTACTTGAGGGGAATTATTGCACACCAAATTGTATTTTTGTTGAAATTCAAATCACGAGCAACAAGCAGCAGCGACAATAGTGAAAACTATTTCATCTTTTTTTGTCTTGTTTATTTCATAACTCACACACAAGTCCACAATCGCGATTGCACTTCTGTGATTAGATAAATAATTACTAATTAGTAAGTTGAGAAGATTTTCGTTTTCGGTGTGGAAAATTTGTTTTATTTCAATGAAAATCTCGATGAATTTTCTTTTAAATTTAGAAAACTCCTAGAAGAAATGGCCGCCCGCAGTGATCACCGTCGTCGTGTGTATAATGAATTTAATTGCTTCTGTCAAAAAGATTTTGTGGCGAAAAGGCGAGAAGAGAGAAATGTCAGATAGAGAGGATTTTGATTGGTGCTTTTTAGTACGCTGTGAGACATCTAGTTGTGGGGAAAAGTAAGTATGCGATCGTGTTTCGTAAAGGTATTGCCAGTGTTACATTTTTTAGATGGATGGAATTTATGTAGGTACTATTCGTGTGGAATCAATTTTATTTGTGTTTAAAAATTATATTGTGGGATTTACATTGCCATTATTTCCTAGTAAAATAATGGGTAAAATTAACGCATTACATCTATAAAAAGTCGAATGAAGGATAAAGAATGTGAACAAGAATCGATGAAAAATTGAACTGAAGTTAAGAAAAATTGCGTATTGAAAAGTTCCTATATAATCAAGTGAGATCTCTGAGAAGAACTGGAATTTTGGTAACTATTTCAAATTAATAAAATAATTTCCGATTTTGTTTGAAGATTTTAGGCCAGGCGCGCACATACAATTTTTAGTTTCGCAACTGTTTAGCTGCTAAAATGAAACATATATGGGCTTATATGAGATACCGCGCACTTAGAGCAACTCGATTCGAGCAACTAAAAAGTTTGTGTTTTGACACAAACTAAACAATTGCCTTCGCAACAGTTGAGCTGTTTTCTATAAGTGCAAGAGAGAAAAGAGTGTGAGCGTGAGTAAAGAGTTGCCAGTGCGCGGTTCTCTTTCTCAAGATTTCGATCGCTACATAATAAGAACCCATTCTGTAGAGGAACAATAATTAATAAAATGCTATTAATATAAATGAGATAAATAATTTTCACTTATTCAAATAAAATATTTAGGTCCAGCTTTTAGGTACGGAATTAAAGTTAAGCTCGAATTAACTGATATTTGAAGGATGAACTCGAGTTAAACTCACGAACTATAACAGCCCTATTTATTATTTTTCACTAATACTGGGTTCAACCTAGGAATAGTTAAACCGAGCCGAAGCACTTACTTCGGGTTTACGCCACGTCAAACAAATCCTTATTTAATATATACATATTTTCTTAGCCGTATTAGCTACGCCTTCCTTATGTAAAATATATTGGGAAAAAAGTAACCTATCTAAAACTCTGGTTATTATACACAAACAAAAACCCCAGCAAACCCCAGCTGATTTCCATTATTATTCATTCTATTATCATTGTATGCATATTGGAAATTGGATACATTTAAAATTGGATTGTATAAAGTTCAAATCCAATAAATGAATGTACCAACCATATTACGTTCCCAATAAAATAATTTGTTAATTTTGTCTTAGTAAGAAACGAAAAAAAAATTGCTTACACTCTTTTTTGTAAATTTCACAAGATGTCATCTCAAAATGACATTTAGGCCGGTATTCACCGAGCGCTCATAACTTAAGAAGCTCATAAACCTATTCACCAAGCAATATTAGTAAAGATCTACGGGCGCTCTTAAAAGTTAGGAGTGGTCCCGACCACTCCTAACTTACGAGCGCTCTCTTCGAAAGTTTGTTCGCTTGTGCGTGTGCCACGCACGCATTTGACTCGAATCCATGTGAGCAATGCCAAGTAGAAGAGTATACATTTGCTGTCAAGAGTCAAGACCAACATTCCACAACATTTCACAGTTTGGGTATGCCTGAACAAAAGAGAGTGGCTCTCATTTTCGAACTTCGAAAAACACTTGCGAGTGGTTGGTGAATACCCCACAGAAATTTTAAGTTAAGAGCCTCGTAAAGTTAAGAGCCGTTTAGGAGCGCTCGGTGAATACGAGCCTTAGATACTTAAACGCCCTTAAACCTCCTATGAACCAGTTTTAGCTTATTCCACCGCTATGCCTCGTGCATTTTCATTATAAATAAGGTTTTCAGGATTAGAGCCGTTGTAAAGTCGAAGTAACTTTACTCCTTCGCTAAAACGAGTTAGTAAATAAGGCTGTAAAGGTTTAACTCAAATTTAGCTCTGAAAGTTGAATTGTAGTATAGATATTTTACTATTTATAAGAAAGTCACAACACTAGACATATTTTATTATCAGCTTTAATCCAAACAAAGCGAGATCTCCCTCTTTATTAGGGTCCAGAAATTAGTTTTTAATCTAAAGGGTAGATGGCTATTTAGCTTTGCAAATGGTAGTTGTATTTTATAAGGTGTTTTATTTTTTTAACTCTGAGCAGAGCTTGTGTATGTCCAATGTCTGAGTTGAAAAAGAAACACATATCTTTTTGTACAGCTCGGTTCCCTGCTCAGAGCTTAAAATTAAAACAATTACTACCGCTAACGATCCATATCAGGCCATAACTCCACTGGACATAAATTATTTCATGTCGACGAGTCACATTTTTAATTAAGGCACGCCATTTCGTGTTAAAGCCTAGTACGCAGATCGAGACAAGACAAATTTTATCTCTACAATTTTATTCTCTACAAAACGTTTCCAAATCTCGCGCAAATGTTTTATGTTAGAGATAATAAATCTAATTTAATGTTTTTTAGCATATCTCTGGAACGGGTTGTCCTTTGAGTATATATAATATGGAGGACTCGTTTCTATTCCAAATGCGTGACTATCATAGGGGGCGCTACTCAAATTTGTGTAATGTCGATTTCCTTTTACACTAGGGATTTTAGGGATTGCGATCCCTTGTCAAAATTTTGTCTTTTTAGTGGGTATTTCGTATACATGTAAATCCCTCTCCAAATACGGATTCGAAGGATTTGATCTCTGTCAAAAAAAAAATCGATTTTTTTGGTGTGAAGGAACGTAAAATCTGTGGTAAAGCCTAGTACGCAGATCGGGAAAAATTTTGTCTCCCATACATTTTTTTTCCTGGGACAAATTTTGTCTCGGATATTTTTCCTAGCAGTACGCAGTTCGCGCGCAAAATTCATACTATTGTGAATTGCTCTCTTTGAGTATATATAATATGGAGGGCTCGTTCCTATCCCTAATGCATTGTAGTACTTGCAGTTATGATAGGGGTCGCTGTCTCACTTTCTGTAAGTTAAGGATACAGCTGTATGCTGTCAATTTGTGTTTACCTTCTCCTCGCACATTGTTCTCCGTCACATGTGATATGAAGCACTCGGTACATTTTCAGTCTTGTTTGCAAAAAACCGCATATCAATAAGCTTTGTGACTGTTTTAATTCTTTACAAATTATACGTAAAAATAAGATCAAACTTTAAAGTGACTGTTAATTGCTATTTTGTAATCAAAATATTAAAGTTCCCTACTTGGAGGCGAATAGCTTCCCCACAATGTGACCAATACAATGGATTTACCAAGGATGGCGACTACAATCGGGAGATCTTTCAAGTTTCAACATCTGGACTGCAGTAATTTAGCCTCGACTAATAGAGATGAACAGCAGAATGATTTCTCCGACATCAGCGATCCATTCCCTGCAAGTGGTTTGTGTAACCTTTGTAATGAGGTAAAGATTAAGGAACTGGCACAATTCCAACCGAAAAACGAGTCCAAATTCGAGGTGTAATGAGTTTTAGTTGGATTTAAAAAAATAAATTTGTAGAAATATTTAGCTCGAAAAAGTTTTAGTGTTTATTTGGTGGTTTAATGATACAAAAATATTGAATAATAAGATGTTTTTTTGTTTGTTAATTTGTATGCTATTCTTTTGTTCTAACTTAAGCTAAGTGTACACGATTGGTAGATCTTACAATATTGTCAGATCTGTCAGTGAAAAACATGCTTACAATGTCTTACAATCGTGTAGTCTTACAATTAATTGTCAGAAAATTTGTCTGACAATTAATTGTTAGATCATTGTCTGACAATTAATTGTAAGAAACCTGACAATCGTGTGTACGCTAGCTGACAATCGTGTAATCTTCCAATTAATTGTCAGAAAATGTATCTGACAATTAATTGTAAGACGGTAAATTGTAAGGTATTTGATAATCGTGTACACACACAATTTATTGTCAGGCCTGCCAATTTTTATCGTTGTCTGACGTTTCTGACAATGAAGAAATTGTAAGATGTTCGTTTTTTAGCATCATACAATTTTTTCATTGTCAGAAAATTTGCAGCCAAGGTTTAATTGTCAGTTTCCATAACCAACAAAAACTGACAATTAATTGTGTGTGTACACGGTTGGTAGAAAATCTACCAATCTCTTACAATTAATTGGTAGGTATTAAGCGGACTATCTGAAAATGAATTGCCAGCCAACTTCTGACAATTAATTGTAAGAGATTGGTAGATTTTGTACCAACCGTGTACACACACAACTTATTTGTCAGCTCATTGGTAGATAATTGTCAGACATTGTAAGATCTTACAATATTGTAAGATCTACCAATCGTGTACACTTAGCTTTAGTATCTTCCCGCAAGGCAATCAATCCTGCCAAAAACTTTTTTTTGGTTGCCGCTGTCAAAAAACTTTGTCTTAAGCGGCCCCTAGACTATCAATATTATTGTGCAATATTTGATATTGCACAATATTATTGAGAGTCTAGGGCTCATATTGAAGGGTTGTGCAATATATTGTACAAAATCAAAATCCTTTTGATATTTATTGTGCAACCAAATTTATTGTATAGTCTGTGGATGTGTTTGCACAATATTTTGTCATTTGTTTTGAATTTTCGTAGTGATAACATCTCCCGGAATTAAATGTCGAAATGGCAAAGCCATTTCATTTAATAAATTTTGATGAGTAAACACGTTTCATCCGTCTGCGTTTGTTTTTTTCTTTTTTTTTTTAATGAAATAACAAGAGCAATTGCCACACAACAATAATCCATATCATCGAGCATGATGTTGAATCACAAATAAAGAACTGTCAAATGATTTATTGTGCGAAATATTGTTTAGTGTGGGGTACCAGTCAATAATATTGTGCAATATATTGTTCAATAATATTGATAGTCTAGGGACCGCTTTACACAAATTTGAGCAGCGCCCCCTATGATAGTCACGCATTTGGAATAGAAACGAGCCCTCCATATTATATATACTCAAAGATTGCTCTTCAAAATGTCTCCACTAAATTTTTCCAGGAAAAAGAATGATACAAGCATTATTTTGCGGGACAAATTTTGACAGCCGAAAGTGATTTTTGTAAAAACTGTTTTTTTGTAGAATGTGCTGACGCTTCTCTTAAAAGCGTCAAGAGGAGATTCCAAAAAGGTATGAACGACTTTTGTAAGACAACCCGTTCCAGAGATATACTAAAAAACACATTAAATTAGATTTCATCTCTCCAACTTAAAACTTTTGCGCGAGATTTGGAAAAGTTTTGTAGAGATTAAAAATGTAGAGATAAAATTTGTCTTGTCTCGATCTGCGTACTAGGCTTAAAAGTCAAATTTTTACAAGGGATCGCAATCCCTAAAATCCCTAGTGTAAAAGGAAATCAACATAAGACAAAGTTATTGCCGAGTGCTTCATATCACATGTGACGGAGAACTATATGCGAGGAGAAGGTAAGCACAAATCGGAGGATACGGCTGTATCCTTAACTTACAGAAAGTGAGACAGCGACCCCTATCACAACTTCAAGTACTACAATGCATTAGGGATAGGAACGAGCCCTCCATATTATATATACTCAAAGGGGTTGTCTTACAAAAGTCGTTTATACCTTTTTGGAATCTCCTCTCGATGCTTTCAAGAGAAGCATCAGCACCTTTTACATAAATCCAGTTTTAACAAAAATCACTTTCGGAAATACGGTGGCTGTCAACATTTGTCCCGCAAAATAATGCCTGTATCATTCTTTTTCCTGGCAAAATTTAGTGGAGACATTTTGTACAGCAATGCACAAACGTTTGAATTTTGCGCGCGAACTGCATACTGCTCGGAAAAATATCCGAGACAAAATTTGTCCAAGGAAAAAAATGTATGGGAGACAAAATTTTTCCCGATCTGCGTACTAGGCTTAAAACATAAAAAACTAACATAGAAATTGACAGGTGCGTTTTTTTTTCATTCTAGCTGAAAATGTTTTAAATTCGAATCTCGAAGATTGACTATACAAATTTGTTTCGATAAACTAGTAAGAAATTAATCTTGTTAAATCTTCATTGGACCAATTGTTTTTAAACTCGAACTGACCTATATCGTGCTTAATTAACTCGATGATTTTTTATCGCTGTCAAAAATGAAACTTTCTTTGTCTCGCTTCCACTTTATAAGATCTAAAATTTTGCGCCTATCTTTATTGAAACTTTCCCATGTTGTATTTAAAATTGAATTAAGGTATATATTTTCCTATAGTATAGGCCAAAAAGTTGTATTTTCGATTAATATTTGTTCGTACGAGATATCTCAAAATTTCGCAGATTTGGATGTACTGACAATATAGAGGCTCTTTCTTGGGTCGCACTAGACGTATGCGGAATACTTTAAATGAATCTATTTTTCGCACCCGATTTGATATTCAGAACTTCAAAACCAATATGAATCGGTCCTTTTTCAATACTTTCCTATTTTCTTAACGCTCGTGCTGTGTTTACTCATTTTAAAGGAAGTCGAAACCCCTAAAGAAAAAATGGATACTCCCTTAATTTAGGATTTTATTTAAATTAAAGTTTATTTAATACAAAATGAAGAAATTAAAAACAAACCGAAATAGTTTAACCGCCTCTAAAAGAATTTCACACCATTAAGCCAAATGTCAATAGCCTTCTTTTAAATAAGTTACTAATCTAATCACAAACAAGGCTTTAAGCTAGGTATGTACCCATTTATTTTATGTCTCTATTCAACTTTATTAGTTTGGCTACTTTAATTTATGAATTCCATGGTCATTTGCATAAGTAATATTGATAAGCTGAAAGCAGCTAGCATAAACCACTTTAATGTAAAAATATAGCTTCATCTAATTTGAGGTATAAATTATTAAAAAAATTAAATCAATCGGTATCGGCTGTCGGCTTATTGAGGCTTGAGCGTTCAACGGGTTTCCGATAGAAATACCAAGTTCAAATTTTCGGTTTAGTTGTGAGAAAAAAATAACCTCTGATACTATCTACATATATTTTTTTTTTTGAATTTTTTTTTCTGAATATATTTATTCTGTTTGATTCAAAGCAATTTTTTGTTTGTTTCGTCAGCTTCAATTAGCTCTCGACTAGCAGTCCTACTACCTTCAATTCAAGATGGTAGCAGGATAACTATAATTTTGGAATTGAATATCTTGACAGTTTCTTAGAACAGTGCGTTCTTATTTTTTGTTATTCTCCACTTTAGAATTGTTTATTCTTTGTAGTTTGAAAGCAAAAACATAATCACTCACCTGTCAAATTATCAATGCATCAACATGACTAATAAACAATGACAATATATGACTATTAACAAGAAGACAAACCGCATAAATCTAATATTGCCCGCTTTCAGTAGCTTGAGAAAGCATTGACACTCCGTGATTTCTGGCTTGGGCGTATCGGGTCGTTTGGCGACAGGCGTACGCATTTAGTCACACAATTTCCAAACAAATCACGTTCAATGGCACACCTTACCTAGTAATAGTTGTAATCAGGTAGTTTTATAATAAAGAAGCTAAAGCTACATCGAAATATCGTTGCGATGTGATGGCTGTCATGAGTTATTCAATAAGATGTTAAATGCGTGCCTGCATGCATTGCCGCATGACAAAAGATTCTTAATAAGCTTTTTTGTACGTATGACGTTTATTTTATTTTATTTATTTATTTACATATTATTTATTTTGCTTGTTGAGAGAGATTTAATAATATAGGGTATCAAGCTAAATTTCGGACTTAAATTCCATCATGTTCAATTAATTTATTCTTATATCTTATTCCAATGGAATTCGGACGAGCTAGCATAGGGCGTCAATATCTAAAGTAAATAATGTTTGAACTTGAAATCGTATGAACTTCATCTATACCCACTAGTTGGAGAGAAGTTAATGTTATTCTAGTTTATTCTTATCAAGGCCCTATAGAAAGACTTATTGAAAAACCCATATTCGCCTTAAGCTAAATGGAAGTGTGCTCTTGCAGGCCTAACATGCATATACGAAGGGGAAAGATGTTGGGACACCGCTTCATGAAGTGGTCTGGCAGCATTCTTGGACATAAATAGAAAAGGCCATCAATAATGTTGAAAACAATGCAATTCGACAAGCCCTTAACTCCATCAACATCGATCCAGCAGTGACGAACTGGATAGACTTGATTCCTTAAAATAGACTTATAAATGCCCAAAATGGGTGATAGCAAATTTAAAGTAAGGTCATATAGAGGTCCTCCACAAAGTGGAGTCTTTTTTCTTTTGACTTCTCGTCGTTAACTAAATATTGGTCAAACTAAGTCCGGGCGGTGTCAAGGTCGTTGCCACCGATGACATACGCACTACCGCCATAAAACTAAAATGAATTTCACAAACATAGAAATTCAAACAGACCACTTTACACCGCACATAGATTTTAACGCAGTGCAGTGACAATAACAGATATCCCAGAACTCTGCCAATCATGTTTCGGTTTTTACGGATGGATCCAAGACATACGAGAGGCTAGGATCAGGAATCTGCTCAGATAACGCACCCATAAAAAGATCAAACAAAGCTTCCAAATTTTTGCAGCGCATTCCAAGCAGAAGTGATTGCATGTTGCGAAGACGGAAGACATCTTGCCTGTAAATGAAGTAGTAAACAGAAATATCCATGCGTTCAAAGACAGCCAGGTGGCAATTCAAGCCATTTCCTGAATCCCTATTAAGTCGAAACTATTACATCGTTCATTAACAGTTAAGGATTCTTAGTGTTACTTTCAGATGGGTCTCGGAACATTGTGACATATACGGAAACGAAATGGCAGGTGAATTGGCAAATAACAGGTCATCTTTTGAACTGGACCAAACCTATACCACGGAACTTATGCCACTGGAGCAACAGAAAAACAAAATTCACTTTCAGACTGCGGTCAAAGATCGACACTTGTCGGGTTTCAAGGAGCCTATAGCTGAACATTTCGAGGAAAAAGTCTGTATATTTACTGAACATAACCAAGTCTCAACTCAACCACCCTAATTGCAGTCCTATCGGGCCACAATACAAAGGGAACCCACATGAGCAGAATGTGGGTTCTCCGCCTAGCCCCAGACTAGCCAGATTCAGAAAAGCAACCCTCGGAGAATATTTTTTCTACGATTTGAGTGAAGTCTCTTTTTGTTCAATCTACCTCCTCCTCTTTCACACACCTCCTTATCTGATGAATCCGAGTGAAATGGTACGTCTTAGGCGTATAATCACCCCGTCTAACCTAGCCTAAACTTACATACCAGCTTTTAAATTTAAAAATTATTTTCTATGATGGTTTCATACGATCTACGTACGACAACCACAATGATTGATACGATCAAAATAAATCTCAGACGTGTTTTTACAGATTTATCAATTAATTAAGTGAGACATGACAATAGCAATGAAATAGAGCTTTTAATAATAGCGTTTTAGCTTGTCGACCGGAAGCATTCCGAATGCTTCTGAAATCGTTCGTGCGTCAATAGATATCAGCTCTTCTTATGAAAAGAAGAGAAAATCGTTTCTCGATCTGAATCAATACCAGAAACACGTACATGTACGCACACTTTAAACGTCAAAATCTTGAAATGTCATTGATGTAAACTTGTGCTTGGTGCGTTAAAATACATAGACGTCTAATATGCGAATTTTTCAATATTCGTATATATTCGTTACCGTCTGTAACACTAACATTTCCTCTTCTTCATCATCTCATCTTCAAGTGATGATCAATTCAATGTGGAATTTTTACGAAAGGAATTTCCTCAAAGTAAAAGACCGTAATTCCTAGAAGTTATTGAGGAATATTCCTCGCAAATAAGATCAAATGTTTTAAATTAGTTTTCACCATGTTTACAAATAATGAAAAATAAAAAGAACTTCAAATTCGTATTTACGTTTGACGTTTTACAAATACAACGAATCACATTTTCAGGATGAAAAAAGTGTTCCAATTTGTTCGTTTGTCTTCGAGATCGTAGAGTTCGACAAAGTTCTTCCGGATTAACAAACGAAAACGACAGGCACAAAAATGTCGGAACGTATCTCGAGTTATTTTGAAGGATAAAGATAGAGATATTACTGTCAAAAGGGAACTTAAGTGGTCTTACGAAAAGGTGAATTAATTTTTTTTAAGGAATGCAAAAATGACACATTATGTATGTATATATATTATACGATACCTTTAACATAAGTTTTTTTACGATTGGAAAAGTTACTTCTAGTTGTTTTATGACATTAGAACGATCGACGTGAAATTCCAACTATTATAATTCTGTCTTAAATCATTTAAATATATAATTTCATGATAATTGCTTGTTACCTGTATTTGATGATTAAAGTAAAACGATCGTCATCGTACAAACCCGCACTATTACAAAACTAAAATTACTCATCATACACTCACTTACGATCTAGAGAGAGAAGGTTCGAGTTCTTCGTTAATGAGAGATTTTAATTCAATTTAAATTATTGTTAACAAACCAGTTAGCAGGGAATTTCTCTTCTTAAATAAATTTAACTTACCGCTTCTATAAACGAAAACACATTCCTTTAACATAGAGACAATTGTACCATAGAAAATAAAATATAACTTTGTAATACCACACTAAACCCTTAAAAAACATTATAAACAAAATATATTGGTGTTTTGTTATGATATCATATACAATATTTCAATTCAACAAAATTATACTGAACAATTATATTGGGACAAAATTTTAATTGAATTAGTACGATGCTAAAGCTGTTTTAGTATGATACTAGGTTAATACAACGAATTTGCAAATTTTAATCGGATATAGCATCATAATTTCTCTACCCTTTTATTAAAGTTAAAATCATCGAACACCTACTTTATTTTTTTAGTATCGTGCTAGCTTCATATGACTCTTGGACATTTGCAAACATCAAAAGAGGTTCGTGTGCTTACTTTTTACACGAAATGTCATTGTTTTAGGTGTGTTCAGAAGCAATTTATTAAAAAAATTCTTTTAGTACGATACTAGTTAGAAAATGTTTAAAATTAAGAATGAGTTAGTGAACTACTATAAAGTTAGCAAATTGTTAAGTAGTATCATACTAATACCTTAATAATAGGCTGTTTAAAATTTTGCGCCATTGTGATTTGGTATTAGGAACTGAAAAATAAACTACAGATTATGACAGTTGTCACCAAAATAACATGGCCACCACAAGTCGCCAAAAACTACCGTGCCAATTGGAAAACTCTTAATAAGTACAGAGATACATTCATATTTTTTTTTATATGACTTTTGACATAGAAATGAGTAGTTTAAGCCTAATAAATGACATAACAAATATCTGTTAATTTAAATATGTACATATATGCTACAAACTTCCAATAGGCATTTTCTTTTTTAGTTCAGCATAGAGCTCCTCTGAACCAATCGTGCTCTGAGCTCCATCTGTCAAATGCTTGTGTTAAGCATTTTACTCTGTCTGCTCAGTTATTTTATTCTGAGCTCATAGAGCGCACTCTGAACACGCTCAGAACATGCTCAGAACGAAAAAAGAAATACAGTTTATTTTTTGACAATTCAGGTTTTTTTCTGAACTAAAAAAACAATTTTAGTTCCAAATCTGTCAAAGCTTATGAAGAAAATTTTGTTTGTTCAACTTTGGAAATTTTGAACAATAAGCAAACAGACCTAATATGAACGAAAGTGAGATATTTTCTTTATGGTTTAGTTTAATAATTGATCAGGATTATATTTAATGTTATAATAACTTAAAAAAAAAAGGGATGGTCACACTTTCAGTATCCGCCATCATAATTTTACAACTCTAAATTATACATAATAGGTGCAAAACAACTTTTTATTATCGAACAAAACAACTTTTGTTTATCAAATCTGAATTAATTGAATATCTCATTATATTTGTACTATAAAATTTAAGCAACACTTCAAATACTCCCAATGGGCGTGTTCATAAAGTACTAGACAATGACGTATTTATGTAGATAATAGGTGTGTTTTTTTTGCAAGTCCATATAGAATTGTAAAAAAAACGACATCGGGATTTAGGAGCTTTTTTTCCAGATAGCTGGAAGCACGGTGTACGCTATGACATTTGTCAGCTGTATTGACGACTAGCATCAACAGCATCCAAAAACGTCACTTTTGACGTCTCTGAGCAAATTGTCGATAGCAAATGGCATAACCATTTTTATCGGGTCTTAGATTAACTCTCGAAAATTATCTGGTCTTAGCTAACTCTGTATAGATTTAAGTAGTTGTTGCATTTGCATGTAAAGCGCTTAGTCCCGATGTCGTTTTTTTTTTTACAATTCTATATGGACTTGCAAAAAAAACACGCCTATAATTACTTGAAACCTCTGGTCTAGGACTTTACTGATAAATCGAGTTTCGTTGAGCTTTCAACTGTGCAATGTTGCACATTTTCACATAAAGCCATTATAAATATGTATATCGTAAATGTGTATGTTTACAGTTGCGTGTGTACAGAACTTAGTACTGATGAATTATTTTGCAAAACTTAGACTGCATCAGAGGAACAAAAATTATGTTTCGATCTTCTCAGTTTTGCGAATCGATTAGAATGAATGGTGTAGTATCTTCATTAAGGCAGATATTTTTTATATCAATATATTGACGTTATTTCATAATGACATTAATATCGTTCAATATCGGCATCGGTATTTTGTTAAATGCGAATTTTGATTCGAAACTTATGTTTCAATTTGATTTTCTACAGCATTTTTGTTGGTGTTGTTTAGTGATTTTTATATTCAGACCGATGAATTGTATGAAATATATAAATTTGGTGGTGCAACAGCTCGAAGACAGCCAGGGCCTAGTGACTTACAACTCTCAACGATTCCTGTGTGAGTGTTACCAGGAATGGGGGGACCTACAATTTTCTGCCGAATTTTTTTTGCAGTGGCTGAGAATCGAACCCAAGACCTTCTGCATGACAGTCCGACGCACTAACCATTATGCCAAGGGATACTACGAAGTGTATAAGTGAAATGAATTTTGATAACTTATACGAGTATTATTGATCAATATTTGTAGGTACATCGATTTGGAATTGTCTAAACAGCTTTGATAAGAACGTGCACATAAAATTGAATTTAGTTTTCTAATTACGCTTTGACTATCTCTGTCTGTTATATTATTTAGGTATGTACGTAACTAAAATGTCAGCTACAAAAATAACTTTTATTATATTATTTAACCTTGCACGTGTTCAATAGAATAGAATGCAGCTATCATTATAAAATTTTAAAAAGAATGCAGATACTTCATGTAGGTACATTGGCTCTTCACTAACTACGTACATATAAAAAGGGTGGTCCAACCATAATGCACGATGTTAATCGTGAGTCACACCTTAACGTCAAGTTTTTTGCGCAACTTAATTTGACATTTCTTTGTTTTAGTATTTGACAAATTCAACCATGGAGGGGTCACAATTGAGAAGCGCGTTAAGATTGTCGAAGCTATATCTAGCTATATATAGCTCATCAGAAAAGTCCATCAGAAAAAATTTTGTCTTCCAAATTTGACCATATTACGACTCGATTTTGAGTAAAATCTTAATGCAATTAGACGAATACTTGCTTGGACTAATTTTTACAAAAAGAATTACAACATTTTGTTGCTAAATTTACTCAGAAAATGGATTTAAATATTTTTTCTGATGGAATTTAATTTTTCTGAACAGCTGATTGCCAAAACTCAAAATATATTCCATTTCGTTTTTCTTTTGTGTTCCGATTTTTTTCTGTTCCGAATGCATCAGCAAAAATTTTTCTGATGTTTTCTGACGTAAAATTATTGGTAGCTATAACCGGCCATCAGAAAAATGTTTTAGATTTCGATTGTTTCAATTTTTCTGATGGATTTTTCTGATCAGCTATAACTGGCCCCTTAGTCTACAAAAATTGGCGTTTCGTCCCGGTGATGTCACATTGACTCATCAGTTTTGACTGTGAGGGTCTAGAGCTGTGCCAATCGTTCATTTTGAAAGACCGAATCAATCATTGATTGGTTGGTTCAAGGATTCGGTCTTTTCAATCAATCGTTCATTCAACCTTTTTTTATCCATCTGTTTCGTTCCGAACGAGATATAGACCGACACGAAATGTTTTCAATCATTCATTCAACTAAAATATTTTTTTTCCAATTGTTTCGTTCAGACCGAGACCGAAACAACGTGAAAATGAAAGAAAGTTTGGCTTTTTTCTACTTCGTTGCTTCGTTCACGCCTTCTTCTGTTGTACATATATAAAATGAGGAATATACATTCTGTTTCATGTTATTGAGAACAAGTTGAATGAACGAAACATAACTTTTTTTGTTCGTTTATCAATCGTTAATCAATCTTTTTAGTGAACGGGTCACAAAGACCGAATCAATCGTGATTGACACAGATCTATGAGGGTTTTGTCAATACGCTGCAATTTTTGTTAAATTCAGTTCATCTTACATCGGTTTTTTGACAGAAATCCAATGTGAACAATATCCAACAAAGATTAAAATTCTATTCATTAATGCTGGAAGATTTTGTCCATTCATATTTTTCTTACAAGTTTAAAAAAATGTCTGATTTGAAATTTTTCAAAGAAGTAATTAAATTGATTGGATTGGAGTCTGACACTTTGACAATCTTAAATATGTATACTAAAAAAAGTATGCAATATTATGCCCACACGCCTAGTCAAGAAAATCTGACAGTTCTTCTGCTCTCTGCTATTGCGATTGCGGTAGATTTATCGCTAGTGGAGACGGCATGTTAGATTTTGCAAACTTTAAATCAATTAACTAAGTCTGACAACGACGTTGAGTCAACATTTTGCTCAAATATCCGAGTAAGGTATGTATGTGCCTAGATTTGGAAATTGCAACATCTGAAACAGATTAAGCCAAGTGCTTAGATAGTTCTTCTTAATGTAAGAATAAGAATAGATTGCCATCTGCTTGAGACGCACTTTCACCCAGCAATAAATCTATCGTACTTCCTTTTCTTCCTCTAACAGTTTAAAATTACAATGACCATTAAACTAGAGTTTCAAATTCCATTTAAGTCATTTTAAACTTCCTTCCTAATTAAACCAGTTTTAATATTGTTTAAAATATTCAATGAATTTGCGGATGTTTTGGTTACAAAACATATTTTACGTTTCTTATCAAAAAAAATATTCGAGACCCATGAATGAGTTTCATTCATTAACTTTGGTTTTTCACATTAAAAAAACATTTAGCAAGAACCTTTAAGAAATGTAGGTATACCGACGACAACTACGTCGAAATTCCTTAGCAAATTCCATTCCACTTAGTTGGTAAATTGATCTGACTTAAGAGTCACTGACAGAGAAAACCATTTGTATGCATGAATCATCTCCCAATAGTGTGTTTTGTAAAAGGTGACTCGACGACTGCTCAAATAGAGTTTATTGAAATTGTTTCTTTTTTTTTTCTGAGAAGAAACAATGTTAGATTAAATAAATTTATTTTACCGTTTCTCCTATTTCTTTTTATTACATTTACAGAAGCTGATACATTTATGACTCGAAGCAACTTGTTTGACATTCCGATGTGTTTCTACTGCCTACCTAACTATTGATTGTTTATGTTTTGTAGCTAATTGATGGATCATCGATCGCCTTTTTTGGTCCACAAACGATCGACAATTAAATAATGGCGATGATCAGTTAGTTTAATTAATTGTTTTCCTTGAACTTGACATACAAGTACCGGTTTGAAAATTCTTTCCGCATTGATATAGCACTATAGCAGTTTTTCTATAAGTAAATGAAATGGTTTTTCTTCGTCTTGCGGGTGTGTAAATGGCATTCTCTATCCATTGGTCCGCTATCAATTTGTTTGACTTTGAGTGCCTATGGAATTGTTTTGTCGGATAAGGAAATTATGCAGTTAAGATGTCAGTTAGATTGACATAAGTCAGGTTTAGGAATTATTTAGATATTGAGAGAAGAAATAATTTGAACGACATTTGAAGCAGATATTCCGTTTATAAAACGAAGCACACTTTTGGTTAAATGGCTATGTCAATAAACATAATTTCCACATTTGGAGCGATGGCAATCGACAAGCCATTGTCCATTATATCCATCATTTGGTGAACTTTATGGCAAGTTGGAATCATTGGTTCATATGTTTTTCAGAAATGATGATGGTCAGAACGTTACAGTCAATGGAAAGCAGTACATAGGCTTGATCACTACTTAATTTGGAAAACTTAAATATTTCAGACATGTTGTTATAGAAGGACAACATTTGTCTATGTTTTATTTCAACTCCGCCTCCCTCTCTCGGCCTCTTAAAAACGCACTTCATATACATACATGTAAGTATAAAAAGAAATAAAATTCCATGTCCCGCGAGTTGGCAATGTAAGATCAGAAGAACAGTGTTTTTGTGATATCATCAATGGGCGCTTATTAAACGCTGAATCCTTCCATAATTATTTATAGTTATTACTTATTAATGCAACAAAATTATTATTTAATAAAGCATTCGCAAGTTTAATAAACCAAAAAGCCAATAAGTTAAACTTAAACGCAAATAGACTTAACCCAATCGCAAATGAAGTTAACCCAAGTGAAACAATATTTTTAACCTAAAAGAAAATCTTTATTGAAGCAGAATTTATTTAAATAATCAACAAATCATTTTACGAAGCAAACCTGCGAATAATAAGAAACTTTTTACGAATCGGTAAAATGTTGCCATTAAAAATGCTAAGGAAGGCAAATTAACCAATTTATGTACATACATTTTTTTCAAGTCAGAGCGAATAAGACTTATAAGATTCACAAAATTATATGAGAAAAGGTAAATAAATAAAGTTCGTAAGTTTTACAATTATAGGGCAGAAACTTAAAATAAAAATTCCTGCTGAACTTCTAGTTACAATTGTAGTTAAATTAAATTTGATGATGCAACAGCCGGAAGAGAACCAGGACCTATAGTGAAATACAACTTTCGACCATTTCTGTAAGCGTGTTTCGAGGAATGGAGAAGACTTACAATTTGTGTCCCAATTTGCAACAACTAATAAGCATCAGCACTATTCATAACAAGAGATACTCTAAGAGGATTTTTCAATTCCTCGCAAGTGGCAGCACCAACCTGAAAAACTTTTTTGCAGCGACATTACCTTCTGCCTGACATACCAACCCCTATAATGCCAAGGGATACTACTAAAATTGCAGTTTAATTACCCGTTTCTTAGTTCGTAGATCTACACAAAAATGTCAGAAATTCTTAGGCCTCAGTCATTGAAATGCATCATTGGAACAAATCAGTGGAATGCTGACTTTATTTTTTTGACAAGCCAGTTCAATCATTGAAAAATTGATTTCAGTAAAAGATACTGCCAGTGATTGATAACAACCAATTTTTGAGGTTAAAGTTGATCCTTGAAAGCAAAACTGACATTTGAGAATAGAAAGAGAATCGAGCAAATTCAGTGGAACGATTGCGATCCAAGTTAAGGGAACGAAAATCAGCTGTTAATGGAAATTGGATTTAAATGAAATTTTAAATTAAAATTTCGTGTTTAATAGAGTGAAAAAATTCTACTTACTACTCATTAGCTTCATTTTGATACCAATCAAAGCCATTACAGTTTGTTTATTTGACTTAAAAATAAAAAAAAAAGTAAATTTTCAATGATGCATTTCAATAAAAGCTATAACTGGGCCCTTAGAGCCATTAAGTTCCTAAATACTTTACATACCTCCCTACCAAGCCTAATGTTTTTACTCAACGTTTTAATCATTTTCTGGTAATTGGTTTTTTAACTTGCAATCAAATTAGCAGAACATTAGTTTTTAACAAAAGCATTACATTTTATTGTTGAGTAGTTAATTAATTAATGAGTGACTAACGACGACATCAAAACAACCTTTGTTCGGCTGCTCTCTCGCTCTGCTAACTTGAGGGACATTTAAATTTCAGGAATTCGCATTACATATTACTTTCCACTTTTTTTTTTGCAAACACTTAATTATTTGAGGTTAATTCCTAGGTTTTGAAAATCTAAAAATTATCAAATCAAAGGTAAAAGAAGTAAGAGAGATAAGTACTCGTATATACATAGACGTTTTTCTTTCTTAGGTCAGAATAGAACTCTGAACAGAGTCTGAACATGTCGATCATATTCTAAACATCCTCTGCACCAAGCATGCTCTGAGTTGTTTTTGAAACACACCTCACCACAATTTCCACCTATCAATTGCTTGTGTTAAGCATTTAACTCTGTCTGCTCAGTGATTTTATTCCGAGCTCACTCTGAAAACGCTCAGAACGAAAAAGAAACACAAAAAAATTATTTTTTGATAACTCAGGCTCTGTTCTGAACTAAAAAACCATGACCATCGGCCATGAATGGCTCATCGTGTACAGAGACCATAAATTTGATAAAAATGTGATTTTCCCTTAATAAAGTAAATCAATTTATTTCGATTAAGATCTGTCAAAATGGCAATTTTGGTAATTTTTGCATTCCATTGCGCAAATAAATTGGGGATAGGTATTCACTAATGTGGTGACTAGAGATAACGCGAATATTCGGCCACTATTCGGCATTCGGACTATTTGGCCTATTTTTTTGATATTCGGTATTCGGCCGAATAGTTCACAACATTCGGCCGAATACCGAATATTAAATGGAGAATAAAAAAAGATTTATTATCTTACAAAAAATGTTGTATTTTTATTAAAATTTTTTATTTTAGTATTTAAAATCTACTAATGGTAAGTTGTTCGGCCGAGTCACTATTCGCGGCATCTCTAGTGGTGACTACGTAGTCAACTCATTAATTCAATTCAATTTTGTTTTATTGAACATACTATTTACAATTTGGTTTACAACTAATAAGATACTACATATATGTATATGTATGTGTGAAAATTTACATTCGTTGGCTCATAGGGGGCCTAACTATATACAGTGACTTAAGTTTAATTATATTTTATATATTATTGACTGTATTGTCCTCAGGGTGTTTATTCCCGGTTGTCAGTGTAGTTAACTCATTATGATTGGCTAAATACAACTGAAAAATTAGTTGAAATTTCCCCTTCGACGTTGTGGTAAAATTTCGGTTTCAAAGTTAGTGGATAATGCTTTTGACATTTCACAATCAGCTGTTCGATGAAAATACAAGTTTAATTTTTGGTGGAAGATATTTTCCAAATGAAATTTATGGTGCAATATGAAAGTATATGTACACTACCAGATTGAAGATGAAATATGCAATAAAATTTTATCAGGTATTGTTTTTTTTTTAATACAATAAGCAAAATGATACATTTACCAATCTTATTACAGAAAATTGGCACCCCAAATTCCAAATGTTTCTTATGTCATCATATGTTTACATCTGTCATTAATATGACAGTTTAGGATGGACTAACTTAGTAGTGCAATTTTGCATTTCCCTATGTTAGTTAATGCCCCAATTTTACAAATTGAAAATTTTCGGCAGATTTACCGCTAACTTTACTAATACCAAAACAATTTTCAGCTGTCAGTTTACAAATGTGGTTCTTGGTTTATTTAATTTATTTCAATTGTACAAATTATATCCAAAATACGAAGGAAATTATTTTTAGTAAAAATTTGTAGCAGTTTAAAAAAATTCGGTTAACTCCTGAAGCTCATATTTTTCTTCTCTGACAATGAATTATATAGATGAAGATTTTTTTGAAGTGATGAAGCAAACAAAATTAAAACAAAATTAGGTAGGTATTACAATAATAAAGCGAAAAAAATGAATTAATTTGTAATCGCATTCCATTCACCTCGAAAAAAAAAATCAATTTATGATTGAAATCTAAATTTCCCAATGGAACAGCCCGTAAATTATCTTAAGTTAATTACTCATTAACTAAAAATATATAAAAAAATGTATAGGCAGGTAGGTACATGCATAAGAGACCTTGCATCCATTCTCGTATATCTCAACCACGTGTGGCTTAAGAATCAAAACCTCAACAAGGTGCGAACCTTTTAAATTTGGCTTATAAGACTCAAATTGACTACCTACCAGAGTTGTAAAAAATGCAGTCTTTTCGGTACTGCAGTTAATTGACTAAAAAGACTAATTTCCTTAAGTCTTTTAACTTACAAAAAGACTTTAACTGTAATCCAGGCAGTCGCAGTCAGTACTAATATTAGTACTGTGCAGTTAATAAAAGTAGTTAATTGACTAAAAGTTAATTGACTGCAGTACTTTTTAACTGGTTTTAGTCTTTTTAGTCACTCAAAAGTCTTCAGTACTGGCCTTGTTTTGGTTTTAGTCAGTAAGTCTTTTAACTGCAGTTAATTAACTGTATGTTATATGCCATATGCGACATGCCAATCCCAACATTCTACATGCAAAATATCACATCCTGTGGTTTTATAAGTACAAGTCTTAAGTATTTTAGTTAAAAGACTTAAATTAAGTCAATTAACTTACAGTTAATTAACTGCAGTTAAAAGACTTACTGACTAAAACCAAAACAAGGCCAGTACTGAAGACTTTTGAGTGACTAAAAAGACTAAAACCAGTTAAAAAGTACTGCAGTCAATTAACTTTTAGTCAATTAACTGCTTTTATTAACTGCACAGTACTAATATTAGTACTGACTGCTGACTGTTTATTTTGCAGTTAAAGTACCCATGCACAGTATTAACTTGCATTCAATTCTTAAGTTAATTAACTGCGACTTTACTAACTGCATTACCAAAGTACTGCAGTCTTTTACAACTCTGCTACCTACTTACCTACCTACATTTTGAATTTAGTGCATGCATTTTACATATGCATGTATTTAAGGTAGATAATAACCGTTTTCATATTCAATCAACTTTGTTGCACATGAAGTTATACCTATAGGTGCTTGCACATCAAGAAATTGGTAATTGACAGTGATCAGCCTTCACTTTATTTATCTTAAAAATAATCAGAACTTCTATGCCCTTGCATATGAGATTACTTTTGTAATTTTGCTTTTAAATTATAATGATTAACCTAGGTAGGCAATTTGCATGATGCAGAAGTGATAACAAAATACCTACAAACTTTCTATCAATCTGTCAATTTTAATTTGAAGAAGTTCCGCGAAATTTTTTTTTATTACATTATTGTCTTTTTTATTTAGCAATCCCGAATCCTTCTGAACTCTTCTGAAAGTGTTCACTTCGAAAAAAAATGACAGTTCTGATTCTGAAAAGAACAGAAATTTACTTCTGGATTTGAAATAAGAATCGAAACCAGAAGCACTCACACATTCATATACTTAACCATCAAACTCGGTAGTCGTGATTTTTTGTATCCTAATTGTACGAAGTGATTTTCTTTCAACAAACATTATTTTTGATTTTGAAATGGATAACATTATTCTCTATAGTTGACAATCAAAATAAATTTCAGAATCGTCGTGTTTAGTTAGGATCCCGGATCGGAAAGAGATTCCGGATTGCCACGACATTAGTCAATTTTAATCCAAAATCTGTCAAAGTTAATATGAAAAGAAAAAGAAAAACAAACAAATCCGCTGTTACTGACTCCTAATCATGCTCATTAGGGACAAACCGTTACTTTAGCAAAGAACAACAAACATGTTCCGAAAAATTGATATCTTAAATATAAATAAATACAAACAACGAACACACTCGAATTGTGAACTGTCATCCTCACACTAATCTCCGAAGGGTATTGTATCATCAACAAAAACAAAATAAACAACAAAAATTATGCATATTTGGATTAATTTCATTATCATGGTTGTTTCATTGAAAATTCCTACCTTTTTATTCCGAGTTCAATATCCTCTTATTCGATAGAAATAATATCCAATTAAATCCTTGCTAATCCGCCAACAGTGCACTTTATGTGCAAAACAATATTCCGATCACACTTCAAACAACAAATACCCAGTCAGTGTGTCACTCTATACCGCCGTGGAAAAAAACTAGCGGTCAAGCAATATTTATACAAATAATAATTCACCAAACAACAAAATAATGATGACACTTGCAAATTAATAATTCTTTAAAGTGATTGGTCATTAATAAATTAGCATATTCATGGACGAAGCACTCAGACTGCTACTACTTTTTTTTGTCTGGATTACGAATAGACTTAATCAAACCCGCACATGTTATCACGTACTATCGAAAACTTATCGGTAAAAAATAATGATAAAACAAAACCCCTGTCACTATTATCAATGCGATATCCGAAGTGTATAACAGCAAACAAGAAAATTGGGCCCGCGCCTTGCGCTTAACTAAACACCGAAACTCATTTTCATTCTACACGAAAGCCTAAATATCTAAACCGATCCGCGCGAACTCACTCAGTCGTCTGTCACCCAAACACGTCCGTCCAGCTGTGCAGCAAAATAACATTTAAAGACACTTCAACTCCAGTTGTTGTTTTGCTGTTCTGTTTCTTGGAGAGAAACGATGACGATTCGCCTGGTGTTCTATGGGTTTGGTGCTTGTGGACGGTCTCAGTTGTAGACGTCATATAGCTTGACAGACATACTGTAGGGTTTTGTGCACGATCGATGGTTGATACAGATGAGCATGATTACCACTTTGATACAATTTAAAACATATTTGGTAGAATATGGTGGATGGTGATTTGTTTCTTTTCAAAGTCTCCAAGCTCTGAACATTAGAACTGACATGTCCAATCGACTACTCATATAACTTTCATTCATTATGGAAATCTTCACATTTAGTCTCCGGATTTACACGACTGTCTAGTTAATTAGTTGAATTAATATGGTGTTCAAACCGTCTTAGTAAGAAACTAAGTTAAAAAGAAGATTTTAAAAGCTTTAATTCAATTTGGCATCATAATAATCTCTAGCATTTTATTAAAGTTAATCATGGAATACCTGACACTTTGACCTTTCGAAATGTCAAAAAAGTCTGTTTGCTTAGTTTCTTGGACGAACTGTCATTATTTAAGGTCTGTTTCTGTGCGATACAAATTGAAAAGTGTTTAAATTTCAAAAAATGGTAGTAAACTGCTTGAAAATTAAAAAAAATGGTTAGCGGTTATTTTCTGTCATTTAGTATCCATTTCTTGACATTCGTTTTCGTAATAAAATCATGTTGTGTCCATTTTTTGACATACAAAAAAAAAAACAATTTTCCTAGTTAAATGACAGTTTTCCCGTCCTTCGTGTAACTCCTACAAGACAAATAAAAATAAGTTTAAATTTTTTTATGCACTTTTCCTAAAGTTGGTAACCATAAAAAGTGAGTGAGATTAGTGAGGAGTAAGGGAAGTGGTGGTTGGTTGGTTATGTTTTGGGCGCCTTATGGCATTACTTGGCATGCGATACGAGAACTGCAGCTTGCACACCTTTTTGGTTTGGATGAATCTTGAATATAATTCTTGATTGACTCAAACACATTTTTATGTTTTGTTATTTTTAACTATGCGAGTATGGACAGGGGGTTGTTCGTTTTCCTCGTGTCGTTTTAATAATTGAGGGGTATATAAAGAATTCACCCCTTGTTTGTCATTTATTGTTTTTAAGGGTGAATTGTCGAAGATTTTCGGCGGATATTAAGATGGGAAGAATGAGGGATGAATTTGAAGAAATCTATGGAATTTTGAAGAATTACAAATCTCTAATGAGAGTGTTCCACCGAACCAAAGATCACATAACATAGCTAAATATATTTACTTACTATGTTGATATTTTCTTCTTATAGGAATTTTATTTTAATTTGGGGTGAGTCAAAGAGCAGCTGCATAGGATTTTTTAACGTAGTTGAGAATGCTGTGAATCTGTGAAAAATTGTACAAACTTAATTTTTAGGCAGACGCCATGGAGTCGAGAAAATCATGTTTCTGGTTGAGTGAATGAATCTTATTTGGAATCAGTGATCAGTCAGCAGTCGATATTTGGCTAAGCTAGACACATGCCACAAAGCTTTTGTAATTACACAAAGATCTGTTGATGAATGAAGTTGAATATCATGTGCATTAGGACAACACCATCTAGCTAAAAGTCTGCAGTCTTACTTCGGCTAAATGCACGGTTAATGCGTTGGGTTCGGTTCTTAGCCGCTACAAGAAAGTTTTCCAGGGCTGTACTGCCTCCTGCGAGGAATTGACAAATCCTCTAAGAGTATCTCTTGTCATGAAAAATGCTGCTTACTTTTCCATTCGGAATTGGCAGAAAATTGTAGGTCCCCACCTCTCCTGGTTACACAGGAATAGTGGAGAGTTGTAAGACTCTGTACGAGCCACTATGGCCTCCTATTTATTTATCTTAAGGTCTCTAAGTTACAGAAGGCCAAAGTGTAGAATTTTTGTGTAGAATTAAATAAGTACGCTACGATATTATTTTTACCTGCTAAGTTTTTTAAATAAACGTACAACTTTCGTACTTACATTTTAGGACATGCTTAAAATATACAAATTTTCGAAGTTTGGTATTTTTTTGTGTAATTTTGTTTTCGTTGAAAATGGGTTGAAAGTGGGTTGAAGGGGGTTGAAAGTGGGTTGAAAATGGGTTGAAAGTGGGTTGAAAATGGGTTTAAAATAGGTTGAAAGTGGGTTCAAATTGGGTTGAAAGTGGGTTGAAATGGGGTTGAAAATGGGTTGAAAGTGGATTGAAAGTGGGTTGAAAATGGGTTGAAAATGGGTTGTTGAAAGTATGTTGAAAATGGGTTGAAGGGAAGTTGAAAGTGGGTTGAAATTGGGTTGAAATTGGGTTGAAACTTGGTTGAAATTAGGTTGAAAGTGCGTTGAAATGGGGCTGAAAATGGGTTGAAAGTGGGTGGAAATTGCGTTGAAAATTGGTTGAAAATGGGTTGAAATTGGGTTGAAATGGGGTTTAAAATGGGTTGAAAATGGGTTGAAAGGGGGTTGAAAGTGGGTTGAAAGGAAGTTTAAAGTGGGTTGAAAGCGGGTTGAAATGAGGTTGAAAATGGCTTGAAAATGGGTTGAAAGTGGGTTGAAAATGGGTTGAAAGTGGGTTGAAAATGGGTTGAAAATGGGTTGAAATCGGGTTTAAATTGTGTTGAAAATGGGTTGAAAATGGGTTCAAAGTGGATTAAAACGTTTTTCAACCAATTTTTGACCCACTTTGAACTCGTTCTTAACCCATTTTTAACCCGGTTTTAACGCATTTTAAAAATTACTTAAAAACGCGTTAAAGTGGGTTCTTAAGCCGTTTTAAACTCATTTTTAACCTCTTCCTCACCAAACATCTCTTGCTGGAGCAATCTCACAATATTTTGGTCGCTTTTATCCATTTTACCACTTAAAACACAAAACTGAATGAACTCAATAAAATTACTAAATTACTAAATTAGGCCAAATGCGTGCAAGTATCCACCCACTAAGATCATGCGCGACGCTGTTTGATGAGTAGAAAAGGTACATGGATGTATTTTGTCGCACGCTACGCATCAGGCATTGAAGTATTTGAATTTTAAAAACTGTTGCGGTCTGTGAGGTCGCTGGTAGGTGGTTAAGGGTTAATTCAATATAATGTATTTGATGAAGGGATAAAATTTAATTTTATTTGAAAACAAGAGTACCGACCAGATAAATGTTAAAAATTGTTTTCCGAAAATCGTATTTTTCTCGATCTAATCAAATACACCCAGAGAAAAACAACATCATAAAATTAAGTAGGAAAGTATTTAAAATTACGTTGCTATAACTTTTGATTTATACGCTTTAATTTAAATACGATCAACTTTGTTTCAAATAAGAAAAATGTTTAATTAATCACAGTATAGTTAAACACCATTGAATTAATGTTTTTCTATTTTGAAATGTAATCGAGGCATTTTCGTTGTTCATTTAAAGACATTTGATATTTAATTTATTTGAATCAAACTTGAAACTTAATACATCAAAGTGGTAACTTATTTGATTTTCTTTCCTTTTTGAATTGTATACATAATTCACTTTGAACCAAAGTTAAAGTACAACAAATCAAAGTTGTATTCCTTTTGACTTGTGAACGATAACAATAAACATTTTGTATAAGAAAGAAATCATATGTATGTGTGTTCGCGGCTGTCGTTGTTGCGGATCGAGGAAAATGTATCTGCCATTCTCTTTAGAGCTTGTGAGCTGTACTTATTGTGAAGTGTTACCGAACGTTATAACCTAAAAGTAATAAAATAAATTAAAATAATTCAAGTAGTGGACGAAAGCGGACAGCTTCGAAGTCTAATTTATTCTAATCCTGCTAACGAGAACAACCGCGACGATTCCGCAAAGCTGCATGAAGATCTGGAACTATACTTATTCAGAAATTTGAAGGTAACATTAAACTATCTCTTTTTTTTCTTATTATATAAATTTTATTCAAGTTCCGAATTGATGACGAAACCCTCTCAGAGATCTCCAAAGTGGCAAATTGGCAGTGCCAAAATTGCAACAATTCTGATTCCCGTCAACACCAACCTCAAGTTTAAAATCATTTCTTAAAATTGTAAGTATACATACATACATTTTTCTCAATATAAAAATTATAATGTAATATATATTTTATAGGATATTTTTAAACTTTTTAACTCATCATCGTTATCGTTATTAAGTTTGTTATTAAGTTAGTTTATATTAAGTTAGTTTATAAGAATTTTTTTATTATTTTATTTTCAATAAAAAGAAAATACTTTTGCAAAAATAATTGTTTTTAATCGATTTGAATATAGTGAGAATGACTTTAAATCAATGAATGCTAGTAAATATTATTAAATTGTTTGTAATTGATTTATTCCCGATATCTATTTACTTTAAACGCAAAGCGTGTTTAAAATTAACTGATATTTTTTTGAATCAAATGCGGATCGTATTTAAAACTATAATGCTACAACTTTAAATCATATTGGTTTGAAATTTGATTTGAAATGAAGTAGGGAATCACTTTTCATTGATTAACAACTTTGATTTAAACATTTTCGGCATTAGAGCCAAATCATATTGGTTTTACTTTGATTCAAAGTTGTTTTTTTTTTGATTTTACATGCTTTTTTCTTTGGGTGTACAAACATTTATTGAAATTAACATGCATAATTACTTCCAGTATCTATCTTCCATACAACCATTTTTTGTCATTGGTTTAACGTATTTAAATGATATTTCATACAGAAATTTCTTGAAAGTTTAATATTTTTTGAATTTTTGAAAAAAAAAAATTAATTTTGTTTTTGAATATTCGATATCTCAAAAACGAGTCTTTCGCTTTTTTTTTGAATTTTAATTCTTAAGCCTAGTACTCACCTAGCGTGAAATGAAAAACAAATACGTTCCAAATTACACGCGAAGAATAAAAATGAAAATAGAATAAACTTTTCCACGTGAATTTTTGATACTCACTTTGAATGAAAAAAAATGACAATTATTTTTAAACTGATTCGTTCTTTCTGTTTATAAATTTTCAATTTTTTGTTTTGAAACAAAATATTGAAATCAACTGACAAATGTCACAGTTTTCCACGTTGCTTTAAACTTTTTCCTGATGGTTGTACATTGAGAAATGAAAATCATAGCGTGGAAAAAGTTGTGGAACATATTTGTTTTTCCAATCCACATTTTAGTACTCACCTCTCGTTGCGGATTTCATGCCAGTGAACCAGCAGTCACTTTTATATGAAATTTTCATTTTCACTTGAACTGAGTACCTACTAGGCTTTAATTGCAAAATAATAAAAGCTTTAAATTGACGTACCATATTTTTTTTACAAAATTGTATACATATGAACTTTTAAAGTTGTTTTTCTTGTATAAATTCATATTTGCTCAGTCTTTTGCTCAACTACTCGTACTAAAAAAATTGTTTAAGCCTTTTAAAAACTAATTTTCTGCTTCCGAACAGTTTTTACTAATAACGTTCATTTTTAAAATTCAAAATCTCTTAAACTTAAGGGCAAGAACGTGAGATCCAGGCGTGCATTTTATTTATAGATTGTGTTTATATATGTATGTATATCTAGCCCAACTTTGCGATTTGTTGAAAGTAAACATTATTTATAGACATATATAAGTTTAAAAAGAACGCTCCTCACAATTCAATATCAGACACTTTATCATCAGATTTGAATTAAGGACGGGAAAAGCTTTATGCCGAAACTTGATTTGAGTTGCAAGCCGGCAACAAGTTGACAAGTGGGCGGTTTTTTAAACTTCAAACTCAGAAATACGGTTTGCTAGAATAGCTTGGATGAAAAAGGATATCGTAATAATATAACTACTTAAAAATAAAATGCGCTTAATTGCACAATCAAATAAAAATTAAAATCTTAAGTGTTTGGCACTTACCATTCAAAATGAGTTTTTTACTTTCCTGGAAAACATGCATTCACATTTTTGTTTCAAACTCTGCCCAATGAAATTTCAATTAAATGTTTCCTTCAAACCCTCTTCAACTAAAATATTCTTTGAAATTTGCTTCAGATATTCTCTGTTTAATATAAATTGAAAGCCATCACTCACATAGTTTGTGGGTAACTGAATCAACTTGATGTTCTATGTATTTTTTAATAAAATAATTCATTTTTAATTGAACCAACTTTTCCAATATGGATATGAAACTGTGCGTCTAGTGGGTTCTTAGCTGGAAAACAATCTCATCAGATTTTTGTTTTTAATTTTGTGGTAATGAGATATGTATGTTTTGTCTTCTTTAATTTAAAATAAAGTAATGCTGAATTCCCTGTTGAAAAATATTCTTTAAAACCTTTTGGCTTAATGGAGTTCTAGTTTCGATTCATAGCCGCTGGCACTTAAAACAAACAATTTTTTTTTTTCAAGGGGACTGTCGCTTGCGAAAAAGTGACGGATTCTCTAAGAGTATGTCTTTCCATTAAAAATACTCATGCTCATTTTAAACATTAGGAATCAGCAAAAACTTAATACACACATGAATGGTTGAGAGTTTATAAGTTGTTAGGCATATTTCGTAATAGTTGACAGATGACAGTTCTAATACAAACTTGTCGCAATTTTCTGAGAATTTTAGAGATCATAAGATATTGACAGGTGATATAAATGTCAGTTAAGTACAACGAAATATTTTTCGATTATGACAAGTTTGTCAAGTTTTGACAATTTTGTCGCGATATTTTTATCATTGTCAGATTATGGCAATTTTTTTCTGATATGCATGTTCAAAAAAATGAAATATCAATTTTTTCGATTTTGTGTGGAATATATGGCGTAATAAACACTGTTCATAAGCAATATATATGGCATCAGGAAATAGTTCAGCTGAAACATAAAAGAAATCCAAGTTTTTCCCACATATAAACATGTATATGTATATTGAATGATCACTATTTCTATCAACAAATGCTGACATTTTTGTGATAAGTGCTTCTATTGATGTTAGCAACACAGTCAGCATTTGCAAAACGTCTTAAGCGATGTGGTATTGAAACTACATTTTCAACAGGCCAACGAATTTCGTCTCCCAAGAGGGGTGTTCCGCTATCAGATTGCACACACACCTGACTCAACGTTGAATCGAACGTTTTGAAACACCCTGTCCAGCAGCAACAACATTATACTGATCTCAAATTCAAAGCCGGTATAACGCACAGAAGAAGTCGAGTTTTAGAACATAGAGGTTGATTTCTTTTTCTGGAATGTTCTAAGCAGATGTCCACCAAATTTCGATAAAATACGAGTACATTACGCGACTGTTTTTCCGACAAGAAATTTTTCTCTGAATTGAAAAGCCAGCAATCCATTCAAATCAGTATTGATTCTTTGTTATAAGTGTCAAGGTCGTATTACATGAACCTCCACCTGCACCTGGGAATCTTCATCACTTTCCCTTGAACAAATTGTATTCTGCATTTTAACACGTACATACTTCACAATCCACTATCTACACTTCACCTAAGCTAAATTGCCTGCTACAATTATTGTCAACGAAACAAATAGATATTTAAATTTTTGTCGCATACAAAAGTGTATACAGATATACAAAAGTATAAATTTGTCAGACGATTCTCGGAAATTTCCGATAATTTATTAGAACTTGTAAATTTCAAGATATTTTCCGACAATTTATCAAGTTTATCAAATACTTTGATAATTATTGTCAAGCTGTCATTTTACAAATTGTCACTTATTTTTAATGTCCCACTTGTCAAATTTTATGAAACTTATGACCTAATATAGTTCAACTTACAGGAAATGGGGTCATTTAGTTATGTTGTAAGTAGTTATTGATAAGTGGGATTGTTTTTTATGAGTTTGTCTACCTTTAAGATATTTACACGGTAATTGAAATGAATAAAAACAAAATTAAAAGTAAGTACATTAAACTATCACGCCGGACAAATGGGTTCGATTCGAATTTTACAGGCGTGCCACTACCGCCTCTTTTTTTCACCAAAATTTGTTAATTATTTATGTGTTGTTTTTTTATGCCATAGCTGCTTTATTTAGTTTGTCTACTATTCTGAATCATTTTCTTTAAACTTTTTGGCCCTGAGTAATAGATCCGAATCTAGCCTAAGTTCGATTTTAACCCAACCTTCGTAGAAATAAAACAAATTTCAATTATAAATACTTAAAAGCTGCTTTCTTGTAACTAAGTTAAATTTAAAATGATAGAATCACAATAGAACTTTACGAATCTGGTTAATAGAAATCTGTTTGTGTATCAGTTCACAATAACGAAATTATGAAAATGAGTCACAATTATTGGTATAAATAAGACTTTTGTAAATTTGATCTGTTACTACGAAATTTTAAAAACAACTTTTCTACATCTGACTTTAAAACCGATTCTATGAATGTCTATTACTAAGGGCCTTTGATTCTTGGTGGTTATTATAATATAATTGACAAACAAAATATGTACCTACATTTATAAAGTGTTTTTTATTTGGCGTGGAAAGAATTTTGCGGCCTGTGGCGGCCATGTTGTTTTGGTGAAGGCTGTCAAATCTGCTGTTAATTATTTATTTACTGATGCCAAAGCACATGGCAAGCGTTGCTTAAGCAATAAAACCGGCCCTTCTTAACGGAGTAGTTTAGTTTGCAGACTTTGTCTAAGTTTTTCATAAATTTAAATACGTTAAACAACTCTTCTAACTAATGTGGTTTTCGCAACAGAATCTTAGGGAATTTTCGTTGAACAACCCTCAATTTGACGGATAAAGAACTCAAACACACCTACAAAAACAATAAAATGCACGACTGGGCCGCACGAACTTGTTCTTATGTAAAAGACTAAAGATTTAAAAAATGAATGTTATTAGAGATAACTGTTCATAAGCATAAAATTTCTTCAGCAAATATGAATTTATGCAAGTCTTTGTAGTGGTGTCTTAAAAAAATAAACTTTTATATAACAAATTTTAAAAACATTTTTAAGAAAAAAAAAATTGATACGCCAACTTAAAGTTTTTATTATTGTTCGAATAAAAATTAAATTTTTCAAAAAAATATTGACACGTTTTTGACATTATGGAAATTTAAAAAAAAATTAGTTTTTTTTTTCAAAAATCTAACAATATATTTTTTTTTAAGTTTTGATATGCAATGTTTTTTTTGGAGCTTCTCTATAAATTTTTTTTATTAAAATCCGTTATGCTGATAGTGAGAAATTAAAAAAAATGGTTCTATGGTAGGTACCGGAAGTAATATTTTAATTTCATTTTTTTTATTGAATTATATATCGTAAGAATTTTATCAACATTCTAGGCGCTGTTTTCGAAAAAAAAAATATGATTTTCGAAAACCATTTCTTAACATTTGTATGGTGGGTATCGTTATTTTAAGATAAAATAATTTTTTTTTCATAAATCTTGTAGATTGTATTAAAACACTTTTAACTGTCAAGTTTTAAGCAAATCAAGCATGGGGTTTTCGAAATATTGAGTGGATACCATTAATAACCATTTTTCGGACAATTTTTCAAGCATTAGGTACTTAGCATTAACTAAGTAAATGACATTTTTTGAATTAAAAAAAAAACTGTAGAACAGTTTTCGAGAAAAAAAATTTATATATGTAGTATCGAAAAAAAATTCTTATGGCAGATACCGTTATTTTTGGTCTTAAAAAAAAACAGAGAAAGCGTGTGGGGGCGGGGGGGAGGGGGGAAATAAAAATGATATCTACCAAGTTCAAAGAAAATCAGTCGAGCCATTTAAGCTGTAGTCGAAAGGACAGAATTGCGTAATGTAATGTCAAGTCTGTTCAAAAGCCCGAGTTCGATTTTTTACGAATGCATCACTTGCCATAATATGGCAACTACAGTAATCCCCGCTTAGTTGCACCTCGCTTAATTGAACATCCCGCTTAATTGACCGAAAAAGTTGCATTGCAAAATTTCCCGTATTAGTAGCATAGCTTTTTAGATGGTTAATTGAACCCCGCTTAATTGAATTACTCGGTTAATTGAACTTTAAAATATGCACCCGAAAAAAAAAATATATGGACATTTTTCGGATAATTGGACGTACAAAAAAATTATAATGAAACAAATATTAGAAATATTTTATTACTTAACCTACGTCTGAAGTGGTTTTTTAAAAGACAGGTATCATTCAAGATGAAGAGAAGCCGGAAAATGATATCGTGGTCATAGACAACATACTTAAGTACAATCACAAGTAGCACAGAATTACTTAACGAAGTCTTTAAGAATTCTAAATCGGTATCTGACATCTTCTATAAGACGGATTTAAGTTCCTATTAAGTAGAGAAAAGGCGCAAGTGGGCGGTCCGATAGAAGGAAATAAGAAGATAAATTGAGTCTTAAAATGGTCTTAAATCGGGATATCATTCTTCTTAAATACTTCATTACTCCTTCTTAAATAGTTCCTTACATCTTCTTAAATACTTCTTAACTCCTTCTTAAAGAGCTACGGCAATTCTTAAAAAAATTATTAGAAACAATAAAAATAAATTTTTTTTTATTATCTGTTTGTTTTTTTATTATTGTTGATTTTATTCTATCTTTATGTGAATTTTTGCTGGAATGAAAGAATTTTAAAAGTTAGATTTTTAATTTACCTTTGTGCTTCCACTGAGATTCGAACCCGAGTCCTCTCGCTTGCCGTGCTTGTGCTCTACCTATTGTGCCACTGTGACACTTAAAATATCTTGTCTCAAAGTGCTACTCAAATAACTCTCTCGTGTTTTTAATATTATACTCTTTAAGAAGACATAAATACGTATTAAAGAATTTGAAAAATACCGATTTAATACCAAAATAAAAAAGGAATGTTTTTAGAAGGATTAAAGAAGGAATTAAGTAACAAAAAAACCGATTTAAGAAATGCCTATTTAAGAAGTAACGGGTGATTTTTTTGAGGTTAGGATTTTCATGCATTAGTATTTGACAGATCACGCGGGATTTCAGACATGGTGTCAAAGAGAAAGATGCTCAGTATGCTTTGACATTTCATCATGAATAGACTTACTAACTAGCAACGCTTGCAAATCATTGAATTTTATTACCAAAATCAGTGTTCGGTTCGAAATGTGTTTCGCGCTTTACGTCCGATTTATGGTCTACATAATCGACCAAGTGAGCAAACAATTAATGCGATTGTGACCAAGTTTCGCACTCAGTTTACTTTATTGGACATTAAACCAACCACACGAATGCGTACAGTGCGTACAGAAGAGAATATTGCGTCTGTTTCTGAGAGTGTTGCTGAAGACCGTGAAATGTCGATTCGTCGCCGTTCGCAGCAATTGGGTTTGTGTTATTCGACCACATGGAAGATTTTACGCAAAGATCTTGGTGTAAAACCGTATAAAATACAGCTCGTGCAAGAACTGAAGCCGAACGATCTGCCTCAACGTCGAATTTTCAGTGAATGGGCCCTAGAAAAGTTGGCAGAAAATCCGCTTTTTTATCGACAAATTTTGTTCAGCGATGAGGCTCATTTCTGGTTGAATGGCTACGTAAATAAGCAAAATTGCCGCATTTGGAGTGAAGAGCAACCAGAAGCCGTTCAAGAACTGCCCATGCATCCCGAAAAATGCACTGTGTGGTGTGGTTTGTACGCTGGTGGAATCATTGGACCGTATTTTTTCAAAGATGCTGTTGGACGCAACGTTACGGTGAATGGCGATCGCTATCGTTCAATGCTAACAAACTTTTTGTTGCCAAAAATGGAAGAACTGAACTTGGTTGACATGTGGTTTCAACAAGATGGCGCTACATGCCACACAACTCGCGATTCTATGGCCATTTTGAGGGAAAACTTCGGAGAACAATTCATCTCAAGGAATGGACCGGTAAGTTGGCCACCAAGATCATGCGATTTGACGCCTTTAGACTATTTTTTGTGGGGCTACGTCAAGTCTAAAGTCTACACAAATAAGCCAGCAACTATTCCAGCTTTGGAAGACAACATTTCCGAAGAAATTCGGGCTATTCCGGCCGAAATGCTCGAAAAAGTTACCCAAAATTGGACTTTCCGAATGGACCACCTAAGACGCAGCCGCGGTCAACATTTAAATGAAATTATCTTCAAAAAGTAAATGTCATGGACCAATCTAACGTTTCAAATAAAGAATCGATGAGATTTTGCAAATTTTATGCGTTTTTTTTTTTAAAAAAGTTCTCAAGCTCTTAAAAAATCACCCGTTATTTAAGAATGCTTTAAGTAGAAGTAAACACACCATGTTAAGTTCTGTAAAGCAATACCTAAAAAAGACGAAATTAAGACGGAATTAAGTAGCCATAAATTAGCACACCTACCCAATAAAGAAGGAATAAAGTATGAATTAAGTATGGACATTTTGTCAGTTACATAAACGGATGTCATCAAAAAAGTCAAATTTTAAATAAATGTGACGTTAACAATCAAACAGAGGCTAAAAAAATGAACATGAAACCGCGCAAAAGGGCGGAAAACTATAATTCCTAAAATATTTAAGTTAATTCAATGCAGTAAATTTTGTAAAATTTGTAGAAGTCTTTTTTATTAGATTGACCAAAAAAAATACTAAAGGGACCTTTTATTTTCGACCTTTAGTGAAATGTTTTTTTTTTAGGCAGTTTTGTTTGTTTAAAATATATTTAGCGCGTTTTGAAAATAAGTTTTTAAAATTTTGATTCTCAAATGCCTGTAAAATTAAAAAATAAGAGAACATTTAAGTAAGGAAAAGTTCTTTTTATTGGAATTCATTAAAACTTATTTAACAATGATAACAAAGAATACGATAGGTAAACTAAAGATCCTTTTATAAGGGTCAACAATTTTAGCGCCCAAAATTATTTAGCTCCTTTTGAAAAACAATCCTATCTATTTGATTTCATTTAGAGAAAAATAGAGCTGTTTTGAAAATTACAAGCATTGTATGAAAAATAGCTTGTTAAAAAATAACAAATAGCCTCGTTTTTATCCTTAACTCAACATTAAAATAGTAATAACTACTAAGCTAGACCGTTTTGAAATACAATTTTTCCACCATTCTATAGCTCTCTTTGATACGCAAATTTTGGTATACCACACTCCATATTTTGAAAAAGTGCCTTTAATTGTTGTTTGTCTTCAATAATGAAACAATCTCTTTTTTTTTAAAGATTTAATAAATTCGGTTTACACATTTTGCTTTCCATCTAAAACTAAAAGTACGAAAACGTACGAAATCATACTGTTTCAGAAGACTTAAATACGTATTAAAGAATCTGAAAAATACCGATTTAATATACCAACATAAAAAAGGAATGTTTTTAGAAGGATTAAATAAGGAATTAAGTAACAAAAAAAACCGATTTAAGAAATGCCTATTTAAGAAGTATTTAAGAATGCTTTAAGTAGAAGTAAACACACCATGTTAAGTTCTTTAAAACAATACCTAATAAAGATCATATTAAGATGGAATTAAGTAGGCATAAATTTACATACCTAATAAAGAAGGAATAAAGTATGAATTAAGAAATGTGATACCGAAATTATACCATTTTGTGCTACTTGTGATGCTTAACAGACGCCGAAATTTTAAAAACGGTTTAAGAAAAAGAAGAAGTTGAAGCCATATTACCATCGACTTTCGAAATTCTTCAGGACATTGCAATTCTACGTTCATACTTCTTACCACTAAATAAATTTACAGTTGAGCTGAAAAACAAGAAGACATTGTTCAAAACAAAACAATCAATCAAAATCAAATCACAAATTTTTTCAAACCAATGTATGCAAATAACCATTATGAGCCTTTCGAGGTACATACCTACATACTATTGTATTTATTATTTTTTTTATCCTTTTCAAAGCTAAAAGTGACTTTTTTTTAAGAATAATTTATTTCTGTTTCATAGTTTTAATTATGTATGTATGTTTATTTTTTAAATAAAACGTGTTCAAATATTGTTGTGTGTGTATTCTTTTTCAGTTTTTTCAAGGCTTTCGTAAGTTGACAATGAAATGTTCATAGTAAATTTCTGGGATGAATATTTTAATTTTTAGTTGACCGACTCGTGCAATTATACGGATTTCGTTTAATTGAACAGGTCGGTCAATTAAGCGGGGTTTCGTTAATTGAACCACCCGGATAATTGACCGAAAAATCTGACAAAATGGTCAGTGCAATTAAGCGGGGAATACTGTATCTATATATTATATAGTTCGCACATGTTGCAAATAAAAATGACGTTGTAAAAAATATTTTTTCAAACAATAAAAATTTAAAAGACAAAATTTGATTTATTTAGATACGTTCAAAAAATAATCCTTTAATATTTTTTATAGACAATAGCTATTTGAAGGGACTTCTTCATGAATATTTTAATCAAAATCTTGAAAAATCCCAAAAGTAAGAATTAAAAAAAAAAACGCTCTATGGCACATACTGTTAATATCAGTTTAGTATGCACAATATTTACAGTAGCGTACAGATTCTTGTTAAAATCGTTAGAACGTAAAATTAAATTTCATCGTTACAATCGCATAATATGTACAACATACACAACTTTTATTCACAGCAAAGTTCAAGGCCAACTTAAACAAGAAAGCCAGTAATAACAAACAATATACATACATAGGTATATATCTATATGTACGGAAGCTATCATACATTTATAGTAAACACATTGCAAAGCTAAAAAAAAAGCATTAATGGGATCCGGGAAAATCCTACAATTTCCATAATGTTAAAGTTTCGTTAAGAAATTAGTTAGGAGCTACATATAGTACATACCTACTCGCATACGAACAAAGAGTGTCAACAAATTTTATAAACAACGAACACTAATTCAGCTGGTACTTACATTCAGCAGTGTTGCCACGATGTTGCTATAGTTTTGAATTGAATATTTATTTCGGTTTTTATCGAAATTTTATTTCATCGAATTTAATATTTCTAAAATGTACGAGTATCAGATGATTTTAAATCAACTTATGTTAAGAGTGTTCCGGTTAAAACAGGCACTTCGACTTTCAGTAGTTACTTTATTTTGTTTATAATTGGAGGGCTCACAGCTGTACCGAACCAAGTCATTTTAAAAAAATCCAAACCCAACGCCAAAATTTCCGCAAAATTGACCTCTATTTAGAGCTGTAATGAACAATGTATAGTTCATTACAGCTCTAAATAGAACTATGTAGCTATAAATGAACTATGTATAGTTCATTACAGCTCTAAATAGAGGCCAATTTTGCGGAAATCCTGGCGTTAGTTTTGGATTTCTTTAAAATGACTTGGTTCAGTACAGCTGTGAGCCCTCCAATTGATTGTTTACCTATTTTCCACCTTTGGGTTACTGATATAGTCTTACAAAGCCATCTAGTTAAAGCAGAAGATTTAAATTTTTTAAATTTTGTGTCAAAAAGCGGAGTGTTGAAGTTCGAAATTCCAAGCCTGCCCTCAATATTCATTCATATAGTTAAAGTTAAGTTTTCTTAAATTTTGTGTCAAAAAGAGGAGTACCTATCGAAGTTCAAAAATTGAGAAATTCATGATTGAATATACATAAAAAAATCAAGGACTCTTCAGCTACAACTAGTTAGAAAATCACCTCTTTAGTTTTTCAACCTAAAATTTCCCTAGAAAGCCATGATTGCTTAAAAGTTGTATTTTATGTTTTTAGATTTTTATTTTTCGCGAGGTCTTTTTTTAACTAAATGTATTTAGAATTTTTTTTTAAACCCCCGGCAACACTACGAGTACTTTCATTCAAAGAGGTAGTGAAGGGTGTTCAGTTATGGTTATGGTAAGCGACTTGGCGTAGAAAAGTCAGATTTTGTTTAGTCTTAAAAACACCCTCCCAGCTTTGATGATGAATCACATTAATTATGGTATTATACATCAACAAATATGTAGATATTAAAAATTAAAATAAAAGATGAAAAGAATAGCTCTTGGCTTGCTTGGACGGTGAGCTTTAGATAGAGGAATGAGTATTAATATGAAATCCCATCCTGACTTCCTGTATAGCATTTTTCTGGATCTTTTTCGAGATAAAAACATTTTATGCAGTAACCCATGTTTTCCATGTAAACACACACCACATCCAACAATGGTGATTCGCATCCAATTAATTTCTGATGAATTCGCGATAAGACATTTCATTCGGAGCAATAAACAAAGGCTCCCCACTTCGCTAACCCAACCTGACTGTGGTTGATCGGAAGTTTGAAAGACTCATCGCAGGCGAGGTAAGTGTAATGCCTCACCTATTAGTGAATATCCACCTTTGTATGTAGGTGAATATCTACAATCACTCTTACAAGTCAGAGAAATTAAATAAATGATATCGCTGACTTGATGTGACTCACTAAATTATTGGAATCTGACAAAGGGGCGATACATAAAACTTCAATTCATAAAACTTCAGGGAATATGCTTCCCCGTGATACCTAGGTTGATAAAGTTGAATGCGGAGAAAGGTAAAAAAATTGATGAATTTGAATATAAAAATAAGTGAGGGCTGATAAGTTACGCAAAATTCCTTTAGTGACATTAATAGCCTATACTATAGGATGAGTGCTTACGTTAAAAATGATAGGGGGCATTTGAATCGTTATCAATTTTAGCATTAATTGTATGGGAGTACCTTGGAGCAAACGTCATGCTGGAATAATTTGTGTTTGATTATATTTCATCTTTGTAGATTTGTTAAAATGAGAATATTTTATCTTTGTAGGTAGGTATAGCTTTGTGAAACAACTCGGATAGTAAGCTTAGCTATTTATTTGTCATTTTGTTAATTCTTAAAAAGTCTAGTTAATATGATTTAAACTATTATCTACCAACTGATTTGCTAATAGTTTATATTGATTTGCGTACCTATACCTAGTTAAGTTATACGCAATAAGACTATTGTTGTCAAAATCAATGAAAAAATTTCAAGCTTGAATACATAATTTTGGAAAGACTGATATTGCAGCCTATGGTTTCAGCTGTTTTTCGTATTTGGTTATCATTTTGAATTTGGCAACTTTACATAAAATTTTCTATCCAATCCTTTTTAAGTTCGTTGGATCAAGCCCTCCATGAGACTGGAGGGTATTTTTATAAGCCTTCCTTTTCGCGGATATACATAAAACTATACTACAACGAAATCTGAAGGTGTTATGTCTGTTGGACGAGCTGGCCAATCAAGAATTCAGCTCTACAGTTTTTGAGATTAATCAACGTGGAAGCATTTCTCTTGCATGGGTATAGTACCGGTGGGCGCATTGTGATTCAAGGACGTACAAAAATGAGTTTAAACTTCAAAAAAAGGGTTTAGTCGAAAGATTGTTTTGTTTTTTTTTAAATATAAAATTTCGAACATCAAAATCTTAAACGAAAAGTTGGCGATTTTTTAAAGAAAAAATGAGCATAGTTGTAAGACAATTTTTTAGTAAAATAATTCTTTTGAATTTTTGTTCGAAATATTATGTGCTATAAAAATGAAATACATTAAATTGGGTATAATTTTGTAATTAATATTTAAAGTTCAACTAGAAGAAAGTTCATTTTTCCTGGTCTTTCTCGGTCGGAGTCATACGAATCCCTTGACGCCCTACCATGGATTATCGCTTACAATGTGGTTTAAATGTTTGTTTGTTTACATGGTTTGTTTTCGAAAATATTTCAGTGAAAGAAAAATCAAGAACTTACTTTTCGTAAACGCTACCTCATGATTGAAATAGGTAGTTAGGATACTTCCAATAGAACCATTTTTATTATTTTGATTTTCTCAAAGACGGTACAGATAAAGTGAATCATTTTTACTTGTGACTTATAGGTACTATAAGGGAAGTTATGCATTCGGAAAAAAAATCGTACTCGAGATTTTGATCAAAGTTGACATACCGATGATAGCGAAGACTAAAAAAGTAGGTCTCGCAATTCTGTCTGTCTGTCTGTTCGACTACAGCCTAAGAGGCTCGGCCGATTTTCTTTAAACTTGGTAGATACCTATCATTTTTAATTTTTGCCCCCACACGTTTTTTTTCTTTTGTTTTCAACACCAAAAATAACGGTACCTGCCATACGAATTTTTTTCGAAATTGTATAAATATTTTTTTTCTCAAAAACTGTTCAACAGTTTAAAAAAATAATAAAAAAAAATTTCATTTATAGTTAAAGCTAGGTAATAGTTGAAAAAATGTTCCCAAAAATGGTTATTGAGGGTACCCCCATGCAACCATTTTTTTGTTTTTTGGTTTTCTCGAAAACGGTACCACCGATTTTAATCATTTTTTTGCTAAAGCTCCCCAAAAACTTGAATAGAATTGTGTGTTAAAATTTTCCAACTAATTTTTTTTGGATTTAAAAAAAAAAACTTCAATTTTTTTTTCAAAACTCAATATTTCGAAAATCACATGCTAGATTTTTTTTAAAACTTGATAAATAAAAGTTTCTCAATACAATCTACAAGATGTGAGAAAAAAATTTTATTTTACCTAAAAATAAAGGTAAGGAGGTACCCATCATACAAATGTTAAAATTTTTTTTTCGAAAATCGCATTTTTTTCGAAATGCCTTTAAAATTTTAAAAAACATTGCATTTCTTAAAAAAATATTTTTTTGATTTTTAAAAAAAAAGTCATTTTTTTTTTGGAAAATTCGATATCTCAAAAACGGCTCAATATTTATTTGGAAAATTATATTACAGTAATACAGTAATAAAAACTTTTAGTTGGCATACCAACATTTTTTCTTAAATGTTTATATAAAAGCTCATTTTTTTAAGAAAACACTATAACGACCTATAATTTTTGTTCTTGCATAAACTAATATGAGCTTGAATCACATGTACCCTGTTTTTAGCTCCTATTATGTACTAAATTAGTTGTTAAAATCATTTGAAAAATGAATTTTATGCTTATGAACAGTTTTCCTCTAATGATTTATGATTTTTTTTTTTATGTTTTATAAAAAGAAATATCCACTTTTGCCATTTGAGAATGACGGTAATGCGACTTAGCTTTTGAAAGATTGCTATGTGGATGTAGACATAAGTAAAAGAGTAGATAAATAAGAGTAAATTCTTACACCAACAGTTTCAAAAAATAAAAATACACAAAAATGAAAAAAATTCCGTAAAATGGTTATTGAGGGTACCCCCATGGAACCATTTTTTTGTTTTTGATTTTCTCAAAAACGGTACAACCGATTTTGATCATTTTTTTATGCTAAAGCTCCCCATCAATTTGAACAGATTTGTGTATTCAAATTTTCAAAAATTATTTTTTTTTATTTTTAAGAAAAGTTTCAATTTTTTTTTAAACTCAATATTTCGAAAATCCCATGCTACTTTTTTTAAACTTGATAAATAAAAGTTTCTCAATATAATCTACAAAATGCGAGAAAAAAAAAATTATTTTACCTAAAAATAAAGGTACCCACCATACAAATATTAAAAAATGGTCTTCAAAAATCGTATTTTTTTTCAAAAACGGCGCTTAGAATTTTGATAAAATTTTATTTCTTTCAGTAAATTTTTATGATCTTCAATTTAATAAAAACATTTCAAATTAAGATATTACAGCTTGTACCTACCATAGAAAAACCATTTTTTCTTATTTTAAATTTCTCATTATCGACATCATTTTTTTAACAAAAAATTTATAGAGATGCTTCTAAAAAGTTTAAATAAACATGTATTCAAAAGCATAAAAAAAATATTTTTTGAATTTTTAGAAAATTCGATATCTCAAAAACGGCTCAATATTTTTTTTGGAAATTTAAATTTCTTTCGTACAATAATAAAAACTTAAAGTTGGCGTACCAATTCTTTTTCTTAAAATTTTTTTAAAAATTTTGCACATAAAAGCTTATTTTCTTAAAGAAACCAATACAACGGCTTAGAATTTTTGTTCTGGCATAAATTCATATTTGCATAGCATTCTGTTTTTATCTTTTACTACTAAAAGAATTTAAAAAATTAATGTTATTCTTATGAAAAGTTATTTCTAATAACATTCGTTTTTAAAATTCCTATAGTCTATTACATAGGAGCAAGTTCGTGCGACCCAGTCGTACATTCGTACAGTCGGAATTTTAATGGAGATACCGGTGCAGATTGGTCTTGAATGTCCGAACAGGGCAATGGGAAGAAAATATTGGGCTTAGTAAGGCATTCCACATTCGTTAAGTGCGGCTTAAGAAAGAATCTCTGAATTTAACAGTATATCTGAAAATTGGCTCAAGGGTAGACTACTCGGCATTCCCTGAAGCGCGAGAATTACGGTCCAATTGCTTAAGACGGTCAAAGAATTTTGATAACATTTCTTGTGTATAGCATTATTTGTACGATCAATATAAGACAATTATTAGAAATTAAGGTATTTTTCGCAGCACCAACCATAAACGCATTTTATTACTTTTTGGCTTTCTCATTATCAGCAAATTGGATTAAAATAAAAACATGGATACATAAAAGCTTCTAAGCAAAACCTCAAAAAAAAAATAAGTTTCGGGTGTAAAAAAAAATTAATATTTTTTATCAATTCTGAACTATAAAAAACGGGTCAGTGAATTTTTTAAAATCTAATTTTTATTTATTTAATAAAAACTTATTATTGGAGTACCAAAATGTTTTCTGATTTTTTTTAATTGTATATTTAAGAACTTATATAAAAAAACGTTGTATTTTTAAAATGTTCGTTCTTGCATTAATTTAAGTTTAAGAAATCACATCGTATTTTTATAGAATATGTTAATAATTATAGGTTTCTTAATCATAAAAGATCGTAGAACATTTTACTTTTAAGAACAAATACAACAAAATTTTCCATTTTTTTTTAAATTGATTAATCACTTTAATTAATTAAAAATAATTATAAAAGGAATTTTTTGATGTTCAATTTTTTTGAAAACGATTAAATAATGATTCTTAATACTTTTGGGTAATATTAAGACTTCTGGAAGGTTAAAATAATATGTACTCGTATAAGCAATATTTACAAAAAAAAATATTTTTTAAATACATATTTAAAAATATTGAATTTTTTCTTAAAACTCCATATTTTGAAAACCATTTCGTCGATTTTACTTTGTTTTAGAGTATTTTTTAACTTTATCTTAAAAATTCAAGAAAAAAGTAGATTCAATTATCTAAATCTAAAATACATACCACCCAACTAACAATTTTACTTCTAAATTCATCTAGAGAATTTTCTTATTACTATTCGTTGCACACAGGCTTATGTAAAACTCTAAGGAGTTAAAAGGGTGACTTTATTTTAACTCCTATTCCACCTTTATGGAGTAAATTGCATTACTCCGAAAAATATACTTTTCGTTATGTGATTGAGGTACTTTATGATAATCTAATTCCATAGGCAAAATCAGAGAATATTTAGTCCATCACTATGGGAGGATTAATTATCGGAGAATCAATTTGTACTCAAATTTGCGTTCATAGTGACAATGAAGAGAAGATTTATCTCCAGAGTTAAATATTTTTTAATAAGTATTACATTTTTTATAGAGAGGCTTCTAAAAAGTTTAAAAAATATTACACGTCAAAACTTAAAAAAATAAAAAAATATTTTTTGGATTTTTGGAGAAATTCAATAATTTTTTTTTTGGAAAATTCGATATCCCATAAACGGGTCAATATTTTTACTTGCGACTTATAGGTACTATAAGGCAAGTTATGCATTCGGAAAAAAAATCAAACTCGAGATTTTGATCAAAGTTGACACTACGATAATAGCGAAGACCCAAAAAGTGGGTCTCGCAATTCTGTCTGTCTGTCTGTTCGACTACAGCTAAACGGCTCGGCCGATTTTTTTAAACTTGGTAGATATGTTTTTTATTTTTTTCCCCTCGGATGTTTTTGATATGATTTTTTAAGACCAAAAATAACGGTAATGTCATACGATTTTTTTCGAAATTTTATAAATATTTTTTTTTTCTCAAAAACTGTCCCACAGATTAAAAAAAAAAATCATAAAATTTCATTTAGGTAATGAATGAAAAAGAATTTCCCCTTGGAACCATTTTTTTTGTTTTTGATTTTCTCAAAAACGGTACAACCGATTTTGATAATTTTTTTTTATATTGAGGCTCCCCAGCAGTTTCAATATTATTCACCAGTAGCACAAAATGGTATAATTTCGGTATCACATTTCTTAATTCATACGTTATTCCATCTTTATTAGGTATATCAATTTATGCCTACTTAATTCCATCTTAATATATGATCTTTATTAGGTATTGTTTTAAAGAACTTAACTTGGTGTGTTTACTTCTACTTAAAGCATTCTTAAATACTTCTTAAATTGGCATTTCTTAAATCGGTTTTTTTTTTTGTTACTTAATTCCTTCTTTAATCTTTCTAAAAACATAACTTTTTTGTTTTGGTCCTAAATCGGTATTTTTCAGGTTCTTTAATACGTAGATATTTAAGTCTTCTTAATCAGTATAATTGAATCGGTCATTTCAAAAACCTCATAAGTCATTCAATTAGAATTTTTCAGGAATCAATAAAAACTGTTTTATGCACAAACAAATGAGTTTTAAACGACTTTTTTATGCTTTATTAAGTATTTTAGTGGTAAAAAAATTAAATAGCGAAAAAATTCACAGTTTAATAAAAATAATGAAAAAAACCTAAAAAACTGTTCTTGACTTAACACTTAAGTTGTTTTAGCAAGGACTGGGGTAAGTGGTATATAATTTAACCAAAACAATGGTAGTAATCATATTTTATATTGCTTATTTTTGAAAATTACACTTAAGAATAACGTTTTGTCATGTTTTAATATCCTTAAGGTACATACATAGATTGATTATCTTCAACATTTTCTTATTGATGGGCACTTTTAAAACATAAGCCTTGGCTGTTAGAAGTGAAACAGAAGTTGTAACTTTCTTTATTAATAAGAATGAATATTTAATCAATCCATCAATATATTCTATGTGAAGCATTCTTAAAGCTCACGTATGTCGAAGGTGCTTTTTTCTGTTTTTGTGGGACTTTTTTTCTTTAAGATTCAGTGATGACAAACATGTTTTTCTGTACAAATTTGGCCACCATTTCATGAATTCCAAAACATCTTCAGTTTTTAGCTCTATGACTATATTTTCTAAATATCGAATGAGATGGACGTGAATTTGGCAGACGAGACGGATGAGTATGAAAAGCTGAGATAGACAATGAAATGCAAAAGATCATTCAGTTTCAGAGATCATTTATAAAAATGAGAAAGAGAGTCCGAGACTAAACGGAGCCCTTGGGGACCCAAAAACAAATTTATTGAACAATCCAGTAGAAAATTTCTAATCCAACGAATAAGGGATTCATTGATACGAGTACCAAACTCACGTATTTTCGATATAATAGCTTGATGGCAAAATCCATCAAATGCCTTAGAAATATCAAGCTCAATGATCTTACTTTGACATTATCATTCTACTCTTCTGCAACTTGATATCGACAGTTCCTCGGTTTTTCAAATCTCTTAGATAAATTAGTTTATGCTTGTCTTTCAATTTTATAATTTGTTATAATATTTCATTAAGGTATACTTTAAGGAATTACACGTTCTCTTCTTTTTCGGCGCACCATCACTCTCTGTTTCACTTGAAGACATTTTTAAAACTAAAATTACTTTTCGCAGAAAACAGTTGTGTGAAAGATGCAATTATGGCATTAATGAAATGACGGTTGTTATCAAATTGAAGATTTGAACATTGTTGAACCAATCAGAGCAAAGCAAATTTAAAAAACTCAGTCATAAAACTACTCCGGCCATTTTGGTAGTGCATGCAAAAACCTCTTAAGTCGACTTATGTTGTTTATGCAATGAACGTCTCTCCCACGGTATTATTTGAAGAGGAAGGAATGTACAGACTTACATACGTGGTTCTTACCTAGAATGCGCATCTCCCTTAAAGGAACCATTTTCAGCAAAAAAAAGCTTTTTGAAAAAAAATGTGACTTAAGAGGTTTTTGAAATGACCGATTCAATTAAAAACACGAGAGAGTTATTTGAGTAGCACTTTGAGACAAGTTGTTTTATGTATCACAGTGGCACAATAGGCAGAACACAAGCACGGTAAGCGAGAGGACTCGGTTCGAATCTCAGAGGTAAATTAAAATAAGTCGCAAGTAAAAAATAATTGTTAAAATTCTTTCATGCCAGCAAAAAATCACATAAACAGTCGGAATGTAGGGGGCAAATAAAAAATGAATAATAATTTTTTTATGAATTGCCGTAGCTCTTTAAGAAGGAGTTAAGAAGTATTTAAGAAGATGTAAGGAACTATTTAAGAAGGAGTAATGAAGTATTTGAGAAGAATGATATCCCGATTTAAGAACATTTTAAGACTCAATTTATCATATTATTTCCTTCTATCGGACAAAAAATTTTTCTTTGAAAACTCAATATTTCGAAAACTCCATGCTCGATTTTTTTAAAACTTGATAAATAAAAGTTTCTTAAAATAATCTACAAGATATGAGAAAAAAAATTTATTTTACCTAAAAATAACGGTACTCTCCATACAAATGTTAAGAAATAGTTTTTGAAAATCGTATTTTTCTCGAAAACGGTTCCGAGAATTTGGCTTAAATTTTTAGTCTTTCGAATAATTTTTAAGATCTATAATTTAATACAAAACATTTTGAAAACAAGATATTACTGAGTGTACCTACCATAGAACGATTTCTTAAAATTTTGAATTTCTCATTATCGACATAACGGATTTTAATGAACTTTTTTGTAGAGATGTTTTTAAAAAACTTCAAGAAACACTGCATTTCAAAATTTAAAAAAAAAAATATTTTTTGAATTTTTGAAATTTTTTTTTGAAAATTCGATATCTCGAAAATGGGTCAATATTTTTTTTAGAAATTTAATTTTCATTCGTACAGTAATAATAACCTAAAGTCGACGTACCAAGTTTTTTTTTAAATATTTTAAAAAAATTATACATACATTTTGTTCTTGCATAAATTGGTATTTGCATAGCATTATGTTTTTATCTCTTACTACTCGTACTAAAAGAATTTAAAAAAATTTATTTTATCCTTATGAACAGTTTTCTCTTATAACATTCCTTTTTAAAATTTTCAGTCTATTACATAAAAACCAAATTCGTTGGACCCAGCCGTGCATTTTATTTATACAGGCCGCAGTCATCATTAATGATTTACACAAGTTGGGCATTTTCTTGTTGTACTTGAGTCACATACTTTGATGATCTCGAAGGATCCACGAAGATATAAGTTCTGTATTCGGCCTTCAGTAACTCGTTGAATATTAAAATCGGTACAAAACGAGCGGGGCACTCCAGATCAATGACTCATCTTGACTGGGGAAAACCCAAATTATTGCTTTCGAACAATACCTTTATGCAATCGTTTGCAGTTTTATAATAGTACTATAGGAACTATATTCCACTATAAGAGTCCGATAAAAAAAATTAAGCATGATTATAGTGTATAACATAATGATTCTATAAAAATACCAAATTTAATTGGGATATACAATCACAGATACAAGCCTTAACATTATTGAACTATAAAAGCGATATAGGAATGAAGCACAGGGTACAAAATTTAGGCTTTTATAACAGTTTATGTGGTTGACTATTGGAGTATAAAGCTGCCCTGTGATTTTAAAGTATGAATATAGTATGATTTAAGGAAAATTGAGTTTTAAATGCATTCTATGCTCTTGTATATTTTTCTCCAATATCATAAATATTTTAATGTATAACATTTTTATAATCTTAAAGCTCTTTAGTTATAAGACCTTCATTCCATTCGTTTTGAGATTAGATACCTACTATCAGCTTTTAGTCGGCTTTAGATTTCGCGACCAACAAAAAAAAAATGCCGCCAGTATATGATACAAAGGTGTTCATTGTCATGCGACAACAATGCACACAGTCAACCGAGTAGTTCCGGAGTAGGCAGGCAAGAAGACACACCTTTCATATAACCCCTATAAATTGTAGCTATTATTATACCTCCGCCAGAAGAACAAGAGACCATAAACTAAAGTTGTGAGTTGTCTAACCAGCATTTTATTCAGTAGTCACTTTTACAACGTGTCCAATCTTCTCATCCTCATATACCTACCTACCAATACGCAGGGTTGGTCCAATCCAATTAACTATTCCGGAACGTCACACCACACCACAGAACAGTAACTTTCGACTTCTAGCAAGAAACATCTGCCCTTCGGTTTTATTTCGTTTTTCTTGATCGACGACGACGCCAGCGTATATGTATAATGTACTTTACTTACTTCAACTCAAACATTGATGATACTATACCCATTCATTCTTGGGTTCGAGTTTCAGCCAAAGGGTCTCAGACTAAAAGTCTTCTTCTCACATTTTCGATGATAGAAATTCCTGTTTTATAGGTAAAAATGTACTTTCTCCCCTCAGGAATTTCATCGAAAATTATCGGGATTCCCTGACGTTCGTCCTTTGTGTTTAATGTTGTTCCCTTTGGCGTGTGTGCTGTGTGTTCCCCTGCTGTGCATTGTGGTGGCATATGAGATAACATTTCAGCAAAAATCCTCTTTTGCTCATCTCCGATTACGATGCATTGCATCATTTAACGCAACGGTATTCTTCTTCGTCTCCTTGCCGATGCTTTTGGTCCTCGAAAAACCAAGAAAATCCTTGCCCTGCGGAGGTTCGGTTGGATGGAGCATCAAGTCTCCATAATCTTCAGCATATTGTATGGCACCAAAAGGCACACAATGGAGCTAAGTAATTTATAGCTAAGCTACTATTGTTGTCGGATTAGGTAATATGCGAGGATAAATTGTGTGCTTTATGTTTATGGGTCCAACTATATCCGACCCATCATCGCTCCAGGATGAGAATCTATGGAGTTCCTTGGGGGGGTAAAGTTGTGGGTGTTTGTGTCAAGAATTGTTCTGGAATATTTCGGCTCGCGTGAGCGAAAAGCTTCAAATTAAATTCGCTTATTACGTTGTAAGTGGATTTGATTGATATAGGGGGTTTCATTGAAATGAATTCACCTACTTATTGTTATCGAGGGTGGAATTCAGTGTTTCAACACTGAAATCAGCAGGGACGTATGGGAAGTTGACAGCAGTAGGAATTTGTGGACTCATACATACGCATATGTCGTGTGTGTCACTGTTCAAATAGTTTTTTTTTCTTTTGCTTTGATTACCAGGCTGTATATGCCTTGAAAAATAATAAATATTTTTTTTTCTCTACACAATATCGTAGGTACCGATACTTCTCGTAAATATCTACCTTTTATGGGCTTTTGTTTGCTGATTGATAGCGAGGGCTGATGTAGCATGTTGGTTAAAGGAGCATTCTTTTTTTATCGAAACCATGACACAGAGGCAATTCTTGAGTCCGTTTCTTATCTTAGAGTGTGTTTCGAAATAAATTGATAGATATTGTAGGTACCTAACCTATATTCATTATTTAAACATAAGAGTATTTATGATAATTGTTCCAAATTAATTCGTTATCATTCCTTGAGATATTAAATGAGTTTCATCACAAATTCTGACAGAACCACTTAAAGATAGGACTGTAATAAATCACTGATTTAGTGCAATTGTTTGTGCCTACATTTGGATTCTTAGTTCTAATTGGTTCACCTGTGGATTGTCATATACCTAGGTATACATAATTGGTCTTTTCATGTTTTAAAGGTAAACTTATCTATTAGAATATTCAGAATTGTGCAAAATTAAAATTTTTTAACAGAAATTATTCTTTAAGGCGGTTGGTTAGTAATTTCTCTTCGTTTGTCAGCCGAACTCTAAAATTTTCCATAATTAGGATTTTAGGGAACATTGTGCTAGAACCGCAGTTATTACTGAGGATATGGGAGAATGCCATTTCTCCAAACTGTATAACGGCAATAAAACCGCTCCTAGGGAAATAGTACCATTGGACTTAGGCTATGCAAGCCATCCGACCTGGACGATTTAAAGATAGATTTAAAGATATTGGCACCCCATATATGGGATATTCGTAAAAAAATTATGCCATCTAATTGGTCAAAAAGATCAACTATAGAAAATAGAGAATGTAACATTCTCTAAGAAAATTTAAAAATTTATAAACAAAAATCTATGGCTGACCATTTACTAAAAAAAAAACTGACGTTTTATGACCGTTAAGTGGCCTTTAAAATGGCATTCCTATAAATTTTACTCTCGATATAGGTACTATAGGGCAAGTTCTGCATTTGGAAATAAAAATTAAACTCGAGATTTTGATCAAAGTTCACATTACGATGATAGCGAAGACGAATAAAGTGGGACCGACGATTCCGTCTGTCTGTCTGTATATCTGTATGTCCGTATGTTTGTACCTCTTACTACAGCTTAAGCCACTGGACCTATTTTCTTCAAACTTGGTACTTAAGGGACTTCGGTGATTCCCTAGAGGAGAAATTGAAATTTTCTTTTTAGCTCCAAAACTAACGGTACCCCCCATACACCCGTAATGCATAGTCTTATTTTTCTCGAAAACAGCTCTAACGATTTAGATATAAAAAATAGGTGTGACATTATGGACATGGACTACCTTTTAGTCAAAAAAAAATTTGGAGCAAAATGTTACTAACGGTACCTGAACCGTTTTTTGATTTTTTGACTTTCTCATCAACGGCTATAATGATTTTAACCAACAATTTTCAGCAGGAGTCCCCTTAAATTTAAAATAATATTGTATATAAAAATATTCGAAAATTGTTTTTTTTGATTTTTGAAAAAAAAAAATCCAAGTTTTTTTTTTTTTGAAAAACCAATATCTTTAAAACGTGGAACGATTATTTTTTGAAACTATTTCTAAAATCTATACTACTAAATACTTAAAATTTGGCATCCCAAAAAAAAGTTTAAGGAAATTTGTTAAATAAAAAATTACTTTAATATTAAAAAGATTAATCAGACGGCAATTCCATACATTTGAACATTTTTATCTCATTAAATACATGTTTTATATTTATAAAATGTATTTTAAATTTTAAAGTACTTTTACATAAGAGCAAGTTCGTGCGATCCAGTCGTGCATTTTATTTAATTTTGTAATTGAGGTGCCGAAAATCGTTGGTGACCTTGAAAAAAAATTAAAAAAAATTATTTAAAAAAATCTATTACTGACCATTTACTGAAGCTATCTGACCTTTTATATGGATCTACAGACTTGTCATTTTCAGGTTAAGTAAACTTTTTGCGAATATCCCAAAAATTAGGTCCCAAGAACCGCTATGACCTTATTTTTCTTAAATTCATTCTTAATGCCAAAAACTTTACAAATTTATAAAAAAAAAATATATGGCTGCCGAAATACTGAAAATAGTTTCCTAAATTCTCGCACTGTGTTCAACCAACATTTAAAGGGTAGTCATAATTCCTTGAGCGCGCGTTAATTATAAAAAAAAATCTAGTGATATTTCAGATGGTACATATATAATTTTTACGAATATCCTAAAAATGAGGTGCCAAAAATCACGTTGGCCTGGCAAAAGCTTAAGTCTTGATTACGAATTTTCTATGGCTGACCAATTTTCAAAACTAGTTGACCTTTCTTGACCGATTTCTGACCAATTACTCGTAGATGGCATACTTTTTTTTACGAATATCCAATTTATGGGGTGCAAAGATCCCACTGCCAACAAGGCCTCTGGATCTAACCGTCTTAATGTCGAACTGTTCAAAATGGCAGGCGATAAAATCAGCTTTCTCTTTTGCCCGATCCTCAAGAAAGGAGACCCTCCAAACAGCGCCAATAACAGAGGCATCTATCTCCTGAAGATCGCATACTAGATTCTTTTTGTTGTATAATGTGAATGTTTGAAGCCTTTAGTCATTAACCTGAAAGGTCCATTTTCTTCGGCTTTAGACTTTAAAGTCGACCATCAACCATATATTCTCATTCCGGCAAATTTTGAAGAAAACCCGAGAACTTCAAATCGACACCTATCACCTTTTCATCGATTTTACAGTCGCGTATGATAGCATATTTGGGGAGAACTATATGTAGAATAATGTCTAGTTTTGGCATTTCTGACAAACTTCTCCGTTTATGCATGATGACAATGGAGAATGCACGCAGCTCCAGCTATAGGTCGGATAAAGATCTCACCAGTGCATTTGATATCAAAAAGTTCAACAAAAGTCGATGATCTATGATACGACTTCGTCAAAAGTTCATCCAATTATTCAGATAACTCGACGACATTGACATTTTTGAAAGAAAAAAGCGTGAAGTCAGTGGCGTGTTTATGAGCATTGAAGCGGAAGCAAAGAAGATGGGTTTAGCGGTCAATGAGGGCAAGACCAAGTAAATATATGCTGTCATCAAAAAAGGACACACAACACCGGCGGCGTCTTGGAAAGAACATCACCATAGAGAGCTATAACTTTGAGCTGAGGTAACCAAGGACTTTGTCTACATAGGCACCTCCATTTCTGGTAACATGCACACAGAAATAGTTAATAGTTGTAAGTCACTAGGTCCTGGTTCTCTTTGAGCAGTTGCACCACCAAATTTAGTTATTTTAGTCCCTGCTTCTTTGGACAAAGAAGGCATTTGAGTATCTGTCCCTTTTAAGGCTCTAATAATCCCGGTCTTTATCAATGATGCAGAGACATTGACCTTGTCAGAATTGGATGAGACAGTTTTAGTTTTGAGAGGAAAATCCTGCGGGTGATTTTTGGCCCGTTCGCATAGATGGGAAGTAGAAAAGAAAATGTAACCACGAATTGTACAGGCTGTATAAAGAAACCGACCAAGTTAAACCAATTAAATTCCAACGACTGAGATGACTGGGTCATGTAATGTGAATGGACACAAATGCTCCGGGCCTGAAAGTCTTTGAATCCAATCCCAAGAGATGGGTCTGTAAAAGAAGAACGCGACTGAGATGGCACACACATGTGGGAGATGACCTGTTGTTGGTTGAGATCCTGGTCCAACCTGGAATGTAGCGCCAACATAAGTAAAAAAAAATGAGGATCCTAGGTCAGAAAAGAAGTTTGGTCCACGAAAGGAACGCACATCATAAAAACGCACCCTGCATGGTAGAAGCACATATTAGCATTATGTTTCGGAAGATTTTCCACTAACGTAATTTAACAACGGTACAAGGAAGATTACTCTTAAATTAAGTAGTGTTCTGATAGTTTTTGGCATAAAGTTTATGAATTGCAAATAAAGGTACAACTTTGAAGCTATCAAATTTCAATTATTTACCATTTGTGGTTCCTGAGATATAGGACTTCAAAAACTCCTAAACCAGTAACTGACTGACTCACTGGCTCTTTGACAGATCATCAAAATAATTGAGGCGCTGACACCGTAGAACCTTGTTATTTCCCACAACGGTAGGGCTTGTGGTGCATACAAAGGAAAACATCGAAAATTCATAATTTTCCATTCAGGAGGCGTGCTATCAAACTCATTTTCTCAAAATTCTTACCAGTTTCCGTTGTTGTAGAACGATACAAAAATATGTAAAGCTAGTATTGCGTTCTCCAATATCCAGGAAGAAAAACTAATCGTGTCATGGTAGTTACAGGCTTCTTCTTATTGCTCACGAGTGAGGTCCTATTTGTTTAAAGGTAGGTACCAAGGTAGAATTTTTAAATTCCAATAAGTTATTCAACCAGACGTTAGGTATTATTTAACGATAACTTTCAAAAAGTCATTTTAATTTCGTTAGCAATTTCATTTTAATTTCACTTCAAATCTGTATTCATTTAGTTCATGAACTTATTTTTAGGTCAAATTTAAATTAAGTAGGCATATTTACATTTTATGAAACGGAAATGAAATTTTCAGCTGACGATGACGAGGGGCAATATTTAGAAGTCGCACGCTCTCACTCTGTTCATATACATATATACCTTACTTGCCTATCTAAAGGACATTACGAGCACCCGTACGAAATGTAAACACTATAGTGCATGTTCCTACATAAGGACCTACATCAAACCTAATAAAAACATACGGCACGCGACAGTATCATCTAAACTCAACGAAAAATAAAAATACGTAAAGTCCTTTCCCCTTACACGGTTTTCGACTCTTCCAGGCTCTGCCTGCCTGCCTACACACAAAACACCTCCACGCTAGGCTGGATATGCCATTACCATCCTGAAAGGGAGCAGATGGTTCCTGTGTCAGGCAGGAATATTGTGCGTAGCGGCTATAGACATATACTTACATAAATGTTGGTAGATTTTGAGGGTAGAGTCGGTATGGGACTATGGAGTGTGCCAGTAGCAGCGGCTTAAATGATAGGGTGACAAACTATTTTTTCAACGAAAAATATACTTCATTTTTTTTGCTTACGCTGAGCCCTCACTGTTGGGAAACAGGATCTGTATGTTAATTTACTGTTACTGCTTCTAGCGTAGTTCATTTATGGAAAAAAAATCAGCTAGGAGATTTTTGTGTCTGCGTATTATTTATACCGTTTGTTACACGAGGACACAAGTTTTTTGTCGGTGAGATATGTACCTCTACTACTTACTTTGGAATTACTACGATTCCTATTGATTAGTAGATATTATTTTGTGTCTTTGTCAAAGGAGCACTTCCAATATCTATTTAGTTCTGGATGATGGTTAATAAAAACCCAGTTTTTGAAGTTTTGGATTTTGTTCATAGGTTTTTCATAAGTGAATTATAGGTATTTTATAAAAGTTGAAGTCGTCGAATACCTATTTTATCTTTTTATATCTATAAAGTATGTCTGTTTGACACTTCCAGGTGTCTGTTTGCTTAGCTTTCTAAAAGAACTGTCATTGTTTTAGGTGTGTTCAGAAGCAATTTCTCAAAAAATAGCTTTAGCACGATACTAAGTTACAAAACGTTTAAATAAAGAAAAATCTAGTTAACTGATTATTAAATAAAATTGAATACTTTTTTCTGATGATAGTGGCATAATTGAAACGAACTGTTCCATTTAATTCGAAATGACGATCAGCTGATCAGGAAAACGAATTCTCATCAATAAAATTAATAAACACGCTTTTTTAACAAAAAATATTTGTTCCAAAGAAAATTTTGATTGTGAATGAATTATTTCAAGTGATTTCTCATTTCTCAGCAATTCGTACCGTTTTTATATTTCGAATAGTATGATTACACATTAAATTATCCAAAAGAAATTTTTTCCTGATAGCTATAACGCGCCCTAAGTTAGCAAATTTTTATTAAGTATCATTCATTCACAATAGGTTGTTTAAAATTTTGCACTATTTTTTAAATTTGTTGTTATAAAAAATTGTAGAACAGTTTTGGGAAAAACAATTAATTTCTCAAATCTCGAAAAAAAATGTATGGAAGGTACCGTCAGGTCTTGCAAACATGAAAAAACACATGTTTTTAGAATAATTAAAAATGGCACTCTACCAAGTTCAAAATAAATTCGGCTGAGTCGTTAAGGTTGTAGTCAGATAGACAGACATAACTGCAAGACCCACTTTTTAAGTCTTCCATTAAAATCTCAACTTCAATATTTTAAACGAAGCATAAATTGTCATACTATTAAAAAAAATACTAAATAAGTTAAGGTGGCGCTAAAGTCCGGGGTGAACTAGGGCCTCAGCTAAAAAGCTTCTCCCAGCTAGCTCAAGCTCAGTCCCTGGATACCTCTCTCCAGTTTCGCAAGTCAAGTTGGTTGAGGTCCTCTCCCACTTGTGTGCTCTACATGAGTCGCTGTCTTCCTCTACTGTGTCGTACTTCGGGGTTGGATTCGAAGGCTTTCGGGCCGGAGCATTTGCTCCCCATGACCTAGGTCGGTTTCGCAGTACAGCCCGCAAAGTTCATGGTTATTTGTTCTTCTCAATTCCCTGCCTATGAAGACTGGACCAAAGATCAAACGGAGAATTTTCCTTCTAAGGTGTTCTAATCTACTTTTGACAAGGTTCATGTCCCTTCACCATAGACAAGGACCGAATAGTTCCTACCAATATATCGTAAGTAAAAAATAAAAGTATAAATAAGTTGATAAATCCGTATTATAAATCCAAATTGATAAATTTTTGATCAATTGTGAACAACGAGCAAAGCCCTATTGTGAATAGTTTTTATTCAGATTGATTAATTATTTTTTTTTTGGATTCAAACTATAATAAATTCCACACAAATAAATAGTTCTTTTTACTTTTATACTATTTGGTGTATTTGGGAATTGCAAGTAACAAAAACAAATCCTGTTGATTGAATGAACTGATCGACTAAAACCTAGAGCTCGCCATGGGAATTTGTGAAGGCTAAAATAAAGTGGAAAAAAGTTTATTTGGCTTTTTAGTTTCCAATATCTTTTATAAAATAAAACTCAAATATAAAGAGATATCACATTTGATCAAAAGTTTGAATAGATGACAACCATAATAATAATTCATCAAATTAATTGATAATAATAATAATACGTCAAACATAGAATCGATAATTGACAACTGTAAAATGGGCGCTAATTAGATTTGCCTATAATCTTCTTCAATTTCCGTGATTTATCATACAAATTTGCATCTACTCACTTCAAAATTTTCAACAGATCTTATTTAAATATTCTCGCAAGCACTGGTTTATCGAAGCAAACAAAGAACAAACTTTATTTCGTTGAACGCACCCTTTGAAACGTCATTTTTTGACATCTTCTTTTTAGATTGTGTGAATGCAGAATAAATTAAATGCAATGTAGGTGTTCACATTGGACTCACTCCGCCGACGTCTTTGTGTTTTTTCTCATTCGCACTTCATGGTAAGAAAGAGATGAGAAAGTGAGACAGGATTTTTAAAACAAATTGAAAATTAATGGATATTTTTCGACATTTGTTTTGGAGCGTATCACAAAAGTAAGTAAGCACTCATTTAAAAATATCAAAATCAAACACTGTTTGGAAAATAAATCGCGTGTTCTTCAGGATGAATGGTCTAAAATTGAACAAAACGTTACGCAAAATTTGGTTAGCTCAATGCCTCGACGTATGAAAGCAGTTATAAAAGCCAAAGGGTATCCAACGAAGTACTAAATGGATAAGATTTACAAAATAACTGTAATAAATTCAAGGTTTATTTGAACTTACTTACTTTTTTGTGATATAAATTTGTTATTATTTTTAGTTTAAGTCGAATATTTCTTAAGTTTTCTTTAAATTTTTATTTGAAATGTTACTTTTTAGTAGTGGCATAGCAAATGGCCAACAATTATGACAACTACAAGACGTCAAAGTGAATCTGGAGCGTTCACATTACTTTTGCGTCTGACCACGACAGGGTGGCCTTACGTCAAAATAAATCGGTTTAGTAAGTCCAATGTGAACTTCGTCAATTACATAAGTTTAGAAAATTGTATATTAAATATAGTAAAAGTAACCAATTTGCAAAGGCATATAATGGAAAGGCAAAGCAGCGGCTGATAACGTGGCGCTGTTTGTAGATTTCTGGGCCGACATATGTATAGATATAATCACACACAATGCAAATTCTCTTATCTTACGTAGCAATTAGAATGTTGTGCTCCAAACATTATCTGTATCTTCAAACTATACGGACATCCGGATAGAATATAAATGAAAAAACTGCGGTATGCGGGTTACTGAATAATTCAATGACACAGTAAAGTAGTTGAGATGTGAATCTGGCGGATCCATGAAACTGGGGTGGAATCGGCTAAGGTGACAGTTGATTGTGATTGTCATTTTGCGATCGCTCTCTCTATATTTCTTTATTGATATGATAGAGATAGAGATAGAGATAGTCAAAATGACAATCACAATCAACTATCACCTTAGCCGATTCCACTCCTGGATTCAGATATTTTCTTATTTAACTATCCGGATAGTTTGGAAACCTGTTTCGGCTATCTAAATATCGGAAATAACCGGGCACTTTTAAGAACTAATTGTCACTTTCAATTTTTTTGAAGAATCAAATAGTGCGATAAGAATATTTTAAAGTTACTAAAACTAAATCATTTAGGGGAAACATGTCAAGATTAATCCTAAATCTCTTTCCTTAAATCCTGGATTATTTTTTTTAATGAAAGAGCGCTAAAGCACTCCTTAGACATAAATGCCCTTGAAATGTAAACAACAAAAGTATTTAGAAAATTATTCGACCCTTTGTTGAAAAGCACACGTGGCTTCATAATTTGTTGCAAGTGGCGCTCGTGCCAAGCTATTAATAGAGTCAAATACACTATGTTAATGTCAATGAGCAGATACCTATACAAAACATTTAAATAATATATGTAGGTACATATGCATTTGGCCAGCAACTCTAAAATTTAAATAATTCAATTTTTAAGGGCTTACTTTAATGCCTAATTAGTTTAATCTAATCTCCGACTGACCCTTGCCTCGAAAAATGACGTTGAATAAGAACAGAAAATCAAATGATACCCATGCCATCCAAGAGTCTCGTCTTCTTTTAATATTATTCTTTAATAGGAAAGATAGTCAATTTTTGAAATTTTTAACGGTTTTTCCATACATGTGCCATCAATTTTTCAACAGCACCCCAAATACAAAGACAAAGAGTCATCATAGAGCCCTCATACAGCACGGCAGATGTGCCTGCGTGGCATTTTCAACACATATAGCTATTTTATTCTTTGAAATTATTTGAACTAAACTCAGGATGAACATTATAATTTTTCCTCCCCGTTGAAGTGCATTGTGTTCCGATAGTGTATGAATCTAATTCTTTCGATATAAATACTATTTAATTATAAGGGCTAGTTACGGTTTCGTGAAAGAGTATATCCTTAGTTGAAATTGAAGGAGTCCAATATTTTTAACATTTAAGGTTAAGTAGATGACAATTGATGTGTAAACGGGTTGTGAGAACAATTCTTCGAAGTGCCGAGGATATGGAATGCATATTATTTGTGGTTCATTGGGTTTTACCTTGTAAATTAATTGAATCTTATGTAGAAAAAGTGTAACTGCTGTTAAATTCTTTGCAAAAATCGCCTAGACATCAGCAACAACCGCAGATAAAACAGCAAAAGGCATTGCAGTATACCTTCACTGTGAAGATCAAAGACAGTCCCTCGTTGCTCAAATAATGCGAGCAGTGGGTGCATTTCGAACATAATAGAAATTTTAATAGGTATGCTCTTTCTGCCTGAATAATCGAATGCTGACTTTTGAACACAAAACTTAAAAACGTTGGTTCTTTGCTTTGTGCTAAATATTTTCATCAGAAATTCCCAAAGTTTTTCACAGCTTATTAAAAAAATATTTGAACACAAAATTATTCAATACTTAAATTTAAATGATACGTATGCGCTACCCTGTATGTGACACAAGTAAAGGGTGGTCCAACCATAATGCACGATGTTAATCGTGAGTCACACCTTAACGTCGAGTTTTTTTCCCAACTTAATTTGACATTTCCCTGTTTCAGTATTTGAAAAATTCAACCATGGAGGGGTTCACAATTGAGCAGCGCGTTAAGGTTGTCGAAGCCTTTTACGAAAATCGGCGTTCAAATCAAAATGCATTTCGTGGACTTCGTGATTTTTTTGGTTACCATGTGTCTGCAATCGGTAGAATTGTGCGCAAATTTCAGCAAACCGGGTCTGTATGAAATGTGAAAACACCTGTGCATGCTCGCCCAGTTCGTTCCGCGGAAAACATTTCTGTTGTTCGCGATAGTGTGGAAGAAGAGCTGACAACCTCGACTCGTTGTCGTTTCTCACAATTGAACATCTCAGGAACATCACTAATGCGAATTTTGAATAAAGATTTGAATTGGCACGCTAACAAGGTTCAATTGACTCACGAGCTGAAGCCTACTGACCATTTCAAGCGTCGTTAATACGCCGAATGGTTGGTTGAGAATACAGAAGTAAGTGGTGACTTTACAAAGAAAATAATCTTCAGCGACGAGGCACACTTTCACCTCAGTGAATTCGTTAACAAGCAGAATTTCCGCATTTGGGCAAATGAGAATCTACGAGTAATTGTTGAAGAGCCGATGCATCCACAAAGGTGACTGTTTGGTGCGGTTTATGGGCTGGAGGCGTCATCGGGCCGTACTTCTTCGAAAATGAGGTCGGCCAAGTAGTTACCGTGAATGGTGATCGACATCCCGAGATGATAACGGACTTCTTGTGGCCAGAAATTGAGAATATGGACCTGGACGATATGTGCTTTCGACAGAATGGTGCCACTTGCCACACAGCCAACGAAACAATGGCTCTTTTGCGCGAGAAATTCAATGTCCGTGTTATCTCACGTCGCGTCGGTCGTAGTGATGTTAATTGACTGCCACGATCACGTAATTTTAAACTGTTGGACTTCTTTCTTTGAGGATATTTAAAAGAAAAAGTATAGATACGTCAATAAGCCAAAAAAAATTCAAGAGCTAAAGGATGAGATAAATTGACACATTAACAACATTGAACCTCAATTATGTCTCAGTGTCATTGAAAATAAGGACCATTGGATAGAGTTATGCCACCGAAGCCGTGGCGAGCATTTGGCCGATATTTTATTTCACACATAATTGTCATAGATCTTTCTATCATAATAAAAAATATTAAGATAATTCTTTGAATACTTTTTGTTTCATTTACATTTAATATCGTGCGTCTTCGTTGGACCACCTTTTATTATTTATAGAATTTAACAATTTAACAAAGAGTTGGAAAGTTTTCATAAGATTGTTAAAAAGAAAAGTTATTAAAAGGACAAGTTGTCTATTGTTCAGCCAGATAGCATGTGCGTTAACGAGCAGTTTTCCTACAAATGGGTCGCTCAAAACGATATGTGCTATAGCTACATACAGGTCACTCTAAACGTTTCAAAAATATCTAGACTTGCAGGTCTTTTGAAACTATGGAAGAAATCCCTTCAAACAATTTACAAACAACATTGTCAAATAAGGAGAGATAGAACTGCATTATCGGTCCAATGAACTGAACGCAATTTTTTATTTTCAAGCATTTAGAAAATTGCAGATACCTTGGAAATTGTTAGATGTCGTTGTTAACGGTTTTTTACAATTGCTAATGATTTCTTCATTAAATTGTTTTGCTATTTTTTTTTGTCAAACAAATCTGACAGCGTTATTATAAAAGTCAGACTTTGGGAAAAAATCTGCCAACAGCTTATCACAAATTTCTCATTGTAGGGAAGGCGACAACTGACAATTTATGGGCAACTTAATATCAGACGTTAACAGATCAAACAATATGTCAGTCGTCTGTACTAAGATTAATATTTTAAGTATTCAGTTGAGTTGGTCTTATGCATTTTCTCCCTAATCGTTAAACCAATTAAGGCTCTCTATGAAGCGAGCGAGACTGCATTTAGCAGATCATTAAGATCATTTCAATAGAAATCTACCAGATGGAATATTCGTCTTTTTGATAAAACAGAACATATACAGAGAGGGTGAAGGATCGATTCCTCCTCTTTTTCTTCAATGCAGCTTCTGCAAAAATAGTAAGAAAATATTCCAAGCCACGTTGCGTGCTTGCCTTTCAAACAGTGCCCTGTTATAATAATTTTTACGAATTCTATGTGCGATCTGCTTAAATATTTTAAACCTTTGGAGCTCTTCAGATCCAATATTGACCAAATCTGTTTTATCGCCTAGCAGTTGGTGATATTGTTCCACCTAAGGTTTGTTCTCTGTAAAGCATCTTGCTTTAGTACGTAGCCGAATTATAGAGGGCGCAAACGTCAACTCATCAAAATATGTCAAATTGTGGTAAATTGTCTCGTAAGAAACCTTCCTTTAAATAACCCACTTTGTTTTTTTTTCAGTCCAGCCAATTCTGATATTAACTGTCCGCCATGGAACCATGTATTTTTTGATGAGTCGACGTTTGCGCCCTCTAGAATTCGGCCAAAATACGAAAATTAAACAAAACAAAAAATTTTTTTGTACTCTTGATGCATGTATTCATTATTTAAAAAAAATTATGTTATTACCTAATAAGGTTTCCGAGAAAAAGATTCCCAAAAATCGTGCGTTTTTTTGGCATTCTAGACCGTACTAGTACCTTAAGCCACGACAGGATTTATTTAATCGCTAAAAGTTCCGACTGGAACTCGCGACAGTGATTGGGAAGACGAAAATAGAAACTTAACTTTAGTCTGTTGGAGAATAGTCCTCCACCAACCCCGTCATTAGTTTTTGATCCATATCCATATATTTATACTTCAGTAAAAGTAGTTCAAATTCATATTATATCATTTTAAGCTAAGTTAAATCTTCAACGTCACGTCGTTCTCAAAAAAGTACTAACCAATGATGCCGCTCAAAATCCACATCAAACAGTGACTTTCTCTGGATGAATTATAATTTGGTGGATCTAGTGTGAAGTGCGAAAATCCAACAATTTTATATGTTGACTAACCCATTCGAAGCTCTCCAAAGTTTGCTTGAACAGAAGGTCCACTTTCATAAAACAATTTAATCATTTGCACACATTGTTGAACGCTTTATGTAGACTTTAAAAGTGAGACTTTATAAATGACAGCCAGTTTGACAGATTAAACTTCAACAATATGGCCGCAACACCTGTCAAAGCTCGGAAATCCATATTGGAAATTCTTTAAGATAACTACAGCCCTTTACGAGCACATACTTACGACCCAGTTGTACTCGTTATTTTTTTAATTCATCCCAATCCCGACTGGGGTTCCTTTTTTTGCCGTGTGTGATTGGATTGTACTTGTTCGTTTATTATTCGCAACTAACTACCCTTATGCTACAAATCAGGTTGAAACTTCTAATGACTACAATTGTATTTCTACCCTCAATCATTTGGAACGATGCGTTTTTGAAATCTAACGGAAATCTTAGTGTTCCTATATAAATTATTATTTGGTGCTTGGAAATTACGTGACGTATCGTTTTCCGAGTGGGAATGAGCATTATATTGTTCTTTGTTAATTGATTTCGATAAGAATGTCCGTTACATTTTTGAGGGCTGAATGTAAAAGGTTTTATTTTACGACGACTTTGCACGCAATCAGTATTAATATTCGCGCACTGGAACAAATATAAGAATGTAGTTATTTCCTCTAATGACTTAGGGACAATAAAGGCAGTTTAATCTTGTTTGAACATTTTATTTTATGGGATAAAAAATTGAATTACCAGGCACGATGAAAACTCAAATTATGGATAACAAATTAGTCACCAAATTTTTGATCTTTAGTTTAAGGCTTTGTGTCATCCCGGAATTCTCTCACTGAAACAGTAAAAGATTGTGTTCTGTTCAACAATCATTTGGAATTTAATTTTATATGTATGAGAAAGTCCTCGCGAGGAAAGTTTTAATCTCCACATTTTCAGCAATCTTTTTAAGAATGACCTGTACACTAGTGAGCCTATCCTCTACCATCCCAAGCACGCTGGTTCAGTCATTCAGAGCCTATGAACGCTTTGGCATTTGCGATAGCTTGGTACCTTTAGGTTCTGTCTCGAACGTGTGAGGTGAGAGTCGAATATAGAACCAAGCCAATGTACATAGTCAAAGTGTTTTAACTTTCAGGGCTGCATCCACTGGTAGTACATATCATAGAGCTTACAGTTATATCTTCTCACTCATTATCACTATCTTATCGCCCGGGACCAAACATCCTTCGAAAAAGTTTTATCGCTATCGCTTTTCGTCCAACATTGTGTGCCGTAAAGCAGGACTGGCAGTATAATTTTTTTTAACAACGAGCATTTTGTCCTCGAGCGAAAAATCAGTGGTTTCCTCAAGAAATTCTTAGTCGGATCTCTACTAATCTACTAATGTGTAGTTCATGGTAGTTGGACTTTCTTACTGCTTCGAAATTTTGCTATAAATAGTGACGTTTTGTCGTAGTCGGTGGATAGATGTTCTATTGTTTGTTGTAATCGTCTAATTTAAAGATCAACAATTATTTCCCGTTATTTAATCGCCGTGAAGAACCCTATTACGGAACTTTATTGAAACGACTGATTATGATATACAACAATATTTGAATAATTGAAAATAGTGCTAAATATCTGCTTTAGAATGAGTTTGAAAATTGCATATTGCACATTGCACCACAACAACCGCACCAACAGTAAGATAACATAATCAAACAATTTGAAGCAGTGGTCAAAAATGATCTGGATAGGAAGAAAACTCCCCGCGTCAGCAGAGGCAGTTACGCAAACTTGCCCCAGCTCCATATAAAAGCAATATATGCTCACCGGCGAAGACTTTTGGAAAATCTTCCAAAGCATCTACCACAGGTTCTTCAACAGAGGAAATGACGAATGCCGGCGACTGCATTCAGAAAGTGCACTAACAAAATGTTCCACCAGGCAGTTACACATCATTAGGAAACGGCTTGAAGATATTAAACCTGCTCCTTACACTTTTAAAAAATTTAACCTAATCGTTGGAAGAACAAACGCAACGCCAGAGACCATCCTACACGAAAAAAAAGTTTCAACCATTTCTGCTGCGAAAAATGAAGCCTTGGCCATTCACTTTGTTTCAAAGCTCGGCCTCACATACACGTTCCTGACTTTATCGAAGAAGTAGAAAATCGCTTTGAGGAGATCGAGATATCAGCTACCAACGTGACTAAATTCAACGAAGAAAACCCCTCACCAGAGCCTCTGCTGGCAGATAATTTCACTTCTTCTGCAGAAATGACTGAATTTTTTTCACCGCAAACTCCAAAAAATCATCAGGAACCGATAAGATTTCTAGCTACGTACTCAAAAACTTACCTAATCCTGCTATTCTTCTGCTGAATATAACCTTCAACAATTTTCTGAACAACATCTATTACCCTGCACCCTGGAAAATGACAAAAGTTGTCTCCGTCCCTAAGAAGAAAAACCCCGCAAATGTGGAATGATATCGGACAATTTCAATGCTCTGCTGTATAAGCAGGATGTTGGAGGGATTAATATTGCAGAAACTCAACGTTTTTTGCAGGGAAATTAAAAACCTATTAGAATACTATTTCAAGTGGAGATTGAAAGTTAATAATAAAAAGTCAAAACTGAAGTAGAAGTACTTTGGACTCAACTTGTCCAACAAGCTGAAATTCAAGAAGCATTATGCAGACTTGATGTTGAAGAGAACCAACTTTTGTCTGCACTTGGTTCATCCAATACTCCGGAGATGAAATGAACTTAGTAAATTGCTTATCTATAAAGAACTTCTCCGACCGTTCTGACCAACAGCTTTCGCATCTGTTTACTATATCACCTATAGTATTGAAGAAAGAAAGATGCTCCGTATTTGCACTGGACTACACAACCCACTGATGGAGAAATATATACCAACTAAAAAGTGGTACGAGGAAGCAAAATCAAAGACACGGTACTGCCCAGCCAAGTTCTGGGACTACACCCTTTTTACAGGAACAAACTCAGGCGATTTTTGACTCCTCCCTATCTTCAGTACCAATGAAGTCAGGAACTTAAATGGCGCCTCACCAAATTTCAATTTTCTAGCATAAGCGGTTCCTGAGATATAAGGTCTCACAAATCACATAAACCGTAACTGACCGACTGACTGACTGACAGATCATCCAAATTATGGAGCGCTTCCCGACATCGTAGAATCTTGTAATTTTGCACAACGGTACGAGTAGGTCTTGTCATGCAAGCAGAGGAAAAAATTTGAGGTTTTCCAGTCAGGGGGAATGGTATCCGCCCACTTTCACTTCCGACTGCTGTAAAACGACGAAATTTGGTGAAGCGGAACGGCTTAAATTGCATACAAAGAAAAAAAAATAAAATTTGGGGTTTTCCATTCAGGGGCGTGGTATCCGCCCACTTCCTCCGAATTGGTGTTGGTCGAATGGAGCACTTTCGACTGCTGTAAAACGATAAAATTTGGTAAAGTGTTAGGGCTTAAATTGCATACAAAGAAAAAAATATAAAATTTTAGGTTTTCAATTCAGGGACGTGGTATCGGCCCACTTCCTCAGAACTGATGTAAATTATATGGCACACTTCCAATTGCAATAGAACAATGAAATTTGGTAGAACGGTAGGGCTCAAATCGCATATAAAGGGGTGGTATCCGCCCACTTTCTGAGAAAATGTTTAATTTATATGGAGCACTTCTTATTGCTGTAGAATGATGAAATTTTGTAGAGCGGTATAGCTTAATGCACATTCAAAGCGAAAAATGGAAAGTTTAAGATTTTTCATTCGAAGTGTCTTTTTATTGTCATTTTGAAACTATACATGCATCTTGAAAATTCAAGACTTTTCTTAGAACAAGAGTGCTCGATTTGGTACTCTATGTTATGTTAATATGAATGAAAAAAGAAAACATATGCATACCTGAAAAAATTATGAGTTTACATAAAAAACTCTTAACTGTGATGTCAACTATAATCAAACCACTAATTTTAACATTCCTCAACTTAGACATTCAATAATCAACCGTAATACTTGCGCCTAAGGGAATGCAGTTTACTTTTGACCTTGAGCGCAACACCGAACGAATTGTTAAATTCAGGGATTCTTTTTTTAACCGCACTACACGAGTGTGGAATGCTTTACCCGGCTTAACATTTACCTCGCGCTAAGACGTTTAGACACAGTGCTACCACTTTACTTCAATTGAAGTAGATCTACTTCTTTATTCGAAATATTTTAAAATCTACTTCCTACTTCGCACCATCAGCAAAATACTGAAATCTACTTCATTTTAAAAATCTCTGTTTCAACCTACTTTAATTTTACAAAGAAAAGTCCAAATACAATAAAAATAATTTTAAAAGCATAGAAACTCACCACACGCATGTAATAAAAAATTCGCTTGCGGGTGTGTTTTTTTTTTAAACTAAATTATATTTAACTATAGTACCTAATTTTAATGTTATTCCTTATTAAAGAAAGTTTTATTAAAAAATTAATTCTTTGTATACAAATTTCCTTAAAATTAAAAGAAATGTTTTGACAATTTTAAGTATTTGATAATATACAGTGACGAGCAAAAGTGGTAAAATGTTTTCGCTTACTTGAAAAATTGATTTAAAGTAAGAGGTTTTAATAGAATTAAAATCTTTTTTTTAAATTTTTCATTTCGTTTATTTAACTAAATTTTATTATTTATAATAACTTTTTCAAAAAATAATATACAGTCTTGGCCAAATGTATTAGGCACCCCCAAAAATATGCCATAATTTTAAAACCAATTAAAATTAAAAAAAAAAAACAAGTATGCCGAAATGTTATAAATTTTTTTTTATTAAAGAAAATTTAATATTTTGTATGGCCACCCCTCGCTTTTATGACTGCTGCTATTCGTTTGGGCATAGAGCTTACGAGCTAACGAGCTTACGGCATTCGTCAGAACTTATTTTGAGCCATTCTTGCTCAAGAACCTTTTTGAGCATCTCTTTTGCTGTTGTTGGGTATTGTCGGACTTTACGCTTTAAAATTCCCCATAGATGCTCAATTGGGTTCAGATCTGGGGACTGGGCAGGCCATGAAAGCAGGTCAATGGCATTTTCAGCAAACCACTTCATTGAGAGGGCGGACTTGTGACAGGGTGCATTGTCTTGCTGTAACAACACGCCCCGCATATTTGTATCACCAAAAATATGCTGGAAGGATGGCACAAGCGTGTTTACCATCAAATTAATGTATTTTTTTTGAGTCCATGCGACGCTCACAAATGAACATTTTGCCCACTCCGTCCGCAGTAGTGATGGCCTTATCAGTTATTTTTGAATAACTGTTATAACAGTTCCAGTTATTTCGTGATAACAGTTATTCTTATCAGTTATTGGGTATCGGTTATTTTGAATAATAAAGACAAATTATTTATTTTTTTGAATTGATTAATTTAATCATTTAAAAATGCAATATATTAAGTAGGAACATCAGTTAGTACTTCAATTTTGAAACACAAATAAAATTATTAATTCTAAAATATTAGGTAAAGTTAAAGCAACCAAAATATTTTTATAAAATTGATATCTACATAAAGGAACTATGAACTTAAAACTTAACTTAACTTAAAAACATTAAAATCAACAAAATATTCATAACATTTTTTTCTTAATTTTATCTTACATCAGATAAAATAAGGCTTTTTTTCGAGAATAGCCTCTCACAAGGCACCGAAGATGCCTGCGGACATAACCCAATGTTTCCTTTTCAAAAGTTCCTGGTCTAAATATCTTTGCTCCTCAGCTAGGGCTTTAGACCTAAAAGGCACCACAAATCGATGTCTCAGCATCCTCTACATCGAATTCGTCTTCTCTATGCTTTATCATTTCGCTCACTGTGCTAGGCCTATCTTCATTCATCATGCGGCAAACAAGGTCAACTACCCTTTTCCTAGCTGTTTCTGCCGCATAACAATCCAATCAACGAAACCAACTAGCTTAAATCTCGGGTCGAGAAAGCCGGCAATGCATAGTGTGGAACGTCTCACACAACAAAAAAATAAACTACGTACATATAATTTTGTACTATATGTATTTATATCTGGACAGACTGCATAACAAAACCACTTTTTCAAATGCTATATTATTGTTAGTTTTCATTAAAATTGAAAGTTGAAAAAAAATTGTCGCAAAACCAATACGCACCATATTTAAGGTGTAATTTTTCTTTTCAGCAAAATTCACCCAAAATCAGTGACAATTTTTTTTTTCGCCTAGGCAAATAAGTGCAAATAAGTGATATCAATTCCTTGACATTAAATTTATTACACGACTGGAAAACACGAACTTGCTTTTTCAGTATAAAGTCCGTATTTAAATTATATGGCATTAGTTTATTTATCATGATAAAAATTGTAATGTTAACGTAAAAGTGTGAATAAATTCAAAAGATAGATTTTGTTAATGAAATAGTTATTATTTAAATTTAAAAATATGAAGCACTTGTGTCTAAAACGCGAACATGTTGGTGAAGCCACAAAGGGGATATCTACATATGTAATGTATATGAGAAAAACCAAAAAATAAAAATAACTTCGATTCCTCAAAAAACTTCAAGAAGTATTGAACCTAGACTAGATACCTAAATTTGAAAATTTTCTTTTATCCTCTAGGGCGAATTACGTTAAGAATTAAGATTCTCTGTACAAAATTTCTATCGTCCTAGAACTCAAAACATTACAGGCGCAGACGGACAAACAAATCAAACCTACCATCGACCCGTCCCTCGAACTTTTTTTAAACAATTTTTGCACTTGCACGAAAACGAAACGAGACGATGATAGACCTTCAATGTGTGAAATGTGCAGTTTGTTTTACTAAAAAAACTAATAGAGAAACAACACGAAATAAAAATACAATTTCACCTCACATTACTTTAGAGGTTTTGTCGTATGTTTCCTCCGAATGTAATACATATTTAACTTAAAATTGAAATTTTAAGAAACCCTTACAAAATAATATTTAAGTTGAAAGATATGTGTATTGTATCGAATATCATTAATGTAAAATTATAACGAAATAAAAATCTTTCTATCTATCTTTACTTTATAGTACCTAATTTTATATAAATAGTTAACCGCACTATTCTATTTTTCAGGTTAATTATCATATACGTACAACATATAAGACAAAGGACAACGAACTATGAAACTTTATACAACAAACTTCCATACAAAACACGGAACAAAATAATTTATCAAAAGTTGTCGCCGTTGTATCTTTTCATATTTCTTAACTTCTGAATTCAATCTATACAAATTGAAAGAATACTTGAATACCTACTAAGTAGAATAACTTATACTCTCAAACCAGTCAAACATAAAGAACTGGTAACAAAAATTCTCCCAATACCCCAGGCCCAGTTACTAAAATAACTTGAACTGAATGAGTATTACAGAAACTGTTCTGTCTTCGCAGTTGCGCAGTTCCTGTTTCCAGTTCCTGTTCCCAGTTCCTGTTCCCAGTTCCTGTTCCCAGTTACTGTTCCTAGTTACTGTTTCCAGTTGTTGGTAAAAGAAAATATCTCCCAGTTAATATAATAACTGGTTAAAGTAGAGTTCTTGGGTAATATAAGAACTGGTTACAAAACGAAAGAGTTATTTAGGTTTATTAAATATTTTATATTCCCAGTTATTATGGAACTTAAGGGCTTGCAATTTGTATGATATCAATATCTCTTCCGTAGTACATTTTTTTTCGATTTTCTAAGGTTTTTTCAATCCATCGTCATCGTAGCCATCCTTTGATGGAATTTGGCAGTTGATGGCTCGACAGATAGCAGACAAACTATATTTTGACGTGAGGAGAATATTTCCTTACAAATGTCAACCGATTGCCCAAAAAAAGCATTTTTCCGGAGCAGAAAACAAAAATCTAAATTTTTCGTGTTTTTAGAGGTTTTTTAATCCATCGTCATCGTAGCCATCCTTTGATGGAATTTGACAGTTGGTGGCTCGACAGATAGCGGACAAACTATATTTTGATATGAGGAGAATATTTCCTTACAAATGTCAACCGATTGCCCAAAAAAAGCATTTTTCCGGAGCAGAAAATAAAATTCTAAATTTTTCGTGTTTTTTAGAGGTTTTTTAATCCATCGTCATCGTAGCCATCCTTCGATGGAATTTGACAGTTGATGGCTCGACAGATAGCGGACAAACTATATTTTGACATGAGGAGAATATTTCCTTACAAATGTCAACTGATTGCCCAAAAAAAGCATTTTTCCGGAGCAGAAAATAAAATTCTAAATTTTTCGTGTTTTTTAGAGGTCTTTTAATCCATCGTCATCGTAGCCATCCTTTGATGGAATTTGGCAGTTGATGGCTCGACAGATAGCGGACAAACTATATTTTGACATGAGGAAAATATTTCCTTACAAATGTCAACCGATTGCCCAAAAAAAGCATTTTTCCGGAGCAGAAAATAAAATTCTAAATTTTTCGTGTTTTTTAGAGGTCTTTTAATCCATCGTCATCGTAGCCATCCTTTGATGGAATTTGGCAGTTGATGGCTCGACAGATAGCGGACAAACTATATTTTGACATGAGGAGAATATTTCCTTACAAATGTCAACCGATTGCCCAAAAAAAGCATTTTTCCGGAGCAGAAAATAAAATTCTAAATTTTTCGTGTTTTTTAGAGGTCTTTTAATCCATCGTCATCGTAGCCATCCTTTGATGGAATTTGGCAGTTGATGGCTCGACAGATAGCGGACAAACTATATTTTGACATGAGGAGAATATTTCCTTACAAATGTCAACCGATTGCCCAAAAAAAGCATTTTTCCGGAGCAGAAAATAAAATTCTAAATTTTTCGTGTTTTTTAGAGGTTTTTTAATCCATTGTCATCGTAGCCATCCTTTGATGGAATTTGACAGTTGATGGCTGGACAGATAGCGGACAAACTATATTTTGACGTGAAGAGAATATTTCTTTACAAATGTCAACCGATTGCCAGAAATCCTATTTTTCAGAGTAAGAAATAAAAAGCAAATATTTTCAGATCTTTTCATTCATTCTTTCAATAAAATGAGTTTTTCTAAGAACTAGTTACCCTTATCTGTTATGGTTGTATTCAACATCAACAATTTTAATAACTACTTGCTTTAAAAGAGTAGTTACTACCGGTTATTTTAATAACTGGAAACTTTAATTTTTACGACAAACAAAAGAACTAAGAAGTTATTTCAATAACTGGTAACTTTGACATTGAGTAACCGGTTATAACAGTTACGAACGAATAACCGGTTACTGATAACAGTTATCGATATATCGTCCATCCCTAGTCCGCAGCCATGCAACCCCAGATCATAACGCTTCCTCCTCCGTGTTTAACGGTTGGAACTACACATTCTGGGTTGTATTCCTCACCAACTCGCCACCTCACAAAGGTTACACCAGGGTTTCCAAACACCTGTAAAAATAAAAAAAATTACCTTTTTCAAAAGCTCAAAATAACTTAGTGGGTGGCAATTTATAATTTTGTTTTTAAAGTTTCCGAGTTCGGGGCTTCATTACTCGTATAATGCTTACTCTTCAAAGTTTGATTCATCTGACCACAAAACGTTACTCCAATCTTCTTCAGTCAAGTTTTGGTATTTTTTTTCCATTCTAGCCGCAACTTTCTGTTTTTTTCTGAGAGCCATGGCTTTTTCCTCGCCTTGCAATCTTTTAATCCAACTTCTCTGAGTCTCGTTCTAACGGTTCTAGCCGAAATCTGTTTCCCACAACGTTGTGTTACGTCAGCAACTAGCTCATTTGATGTTTTTTTTATGTTTTTTTTATAGAGGTTCGTATTAAAAACTGATCTTCTCTTACCGTGGTTACTTTTTTCCTGTCGGATTTTTTACGATTTTGATGGGATTCAGTTTTCCGAAACCGATCTAAGGCATTTTGCACGGAACAACGCGAACAATTCATTCTCCAAGAGAATAGAGCGTAAAATATAGGGTGCCTAACACTTTTGGCCAAGACTTTACATATTATACAAAACAAAAAATGTTCCATTAATTTTTAGACTTGTCCAATTATGCACGTTTAAAATCAATGTTTTTTCTTTAGTATTTAGTCCATAAATCTTTATTTTTAATTACTTGGGAGCAACGCTTTGGCATACTTTCCACCAAATTATGGAGAAATTGCTCTGGAATACGGCCTTATTCCAGCCTGTACATTCAAGGAAAAATGTTTTTGTATATGTATAATATTATTTCAAAATCAAAGAAGCTCCGATGAACAAAATTTTATCGAAATCGGTAGAGTCGGAAATGAGAAAGTAGAAAATCAAAAAAAAGGTTCTATAACAGGTACCGTGAATAACATATTTTTTGACCAAATTGTGGAACGCATTGTTTATGTGGTCTACACATAGTTTTTTTTGTATAAAAATCATTAAAGCCGTTTTCGTAATAGATATAATATTTCATAATTGCTGTATGGAAGGAACCGATCTAAAAAAAAACAAGCCATTTCAATTTCTTCTCTAGGCTGCAGGTTGAGGTACAGTCCTGCAGACAGACGGAATCACTACTTTTACGTGTTGTAATGTCAACTGGTGAACGAACATTTCAAGTTTAAGTTTTTCTAAAAGAATCTAAAAAATGATTTTAAAATCACTTCGATTTTTCTCAATTTAGTTCACTTTTTTCTACTTCTACTTCGACTTTTTATCCGGAAGTGACAATTTAAGGGTAGTCAAAATCCCTTTAGTGCGCGCAGTTTTTTTTTTTTTTTTTTTTTTTTTGTGAAGAAAAATTAAGCGGTGCTAAGTGCTAACTTCATATTAAAAATGGCTAACCCCTCTAAACATTTGTAGTGTCTTTTCTAACTTCTTGTACACCCTGGGTATTGATATCATTACCACCTTAACAAGCACCTTTGAATATCTTTAGAATATCTGACCCCAGGTACAGGGCTATACTACAACCTTATTTCGTCTTTGAATAAATTCGATCAAAAACAATTCCAAGTGAATCATTCCGTAAAGCTCCTTTTTAATCAAACTAATTGGTCATGGGGTAATAGCTAAGTACTCAGGACTTGTAAAATTTCCAGTCAAAAATCTCTTTAGCCAAATTCCATTTAGAATAATCCAGCCAAAACAGATCTTTAACAACGAAAAAGATTATTGTGCAAAGAGGATAACTTCGTTTGCACTTGTCTAAATGATACACTTCACCTTGGTTATCCTTCCGACATCAATAAGATAGGTCTTAAGACTTATAAATTGAATTTAATTTCTATTTCGACAGATAAACAAATGCAATGAGCTTGTTGGCAATTATTTTTAGTGATGCTTCCAAACAATAGAAATAGAACAAGCAGAGATAGACGAAAAGAGTTGGATTTGAAAGGGCTTACAATCTATCCTCTGCAAATGCAATCTTCTATGTAAAACTTTGAATCCTTGAATCATCATTCTTTTCGTTTTTCTCTGAGGCACATGGAACTTTAACCCATCATTGTTTTCTATATGAATAGCAATATGATAATCCTAATAGCTTCGACAAAAGTATACTTTGACACTGACCGTTGTCTGTTGGTTGTTTGGAATAGGATTGGGAGAGTATCCTGTTGCCAGAAAAAAAAATAATAATTTCATCCTTCACTCGTTGCCGGCCAGAAGACAATTATTTTAAGGATGCGAATTTATTATGTATTTTTGGGTTCGTTTTGTAACGTCGACTTCTACCCAGATGCGCCTGTATAAGAGCAGGAGCAGAGCAGCACAGCCACACACACCCAAAGCGTATTTATCCTGAAACCGAACAACGATATCGCATATCTGGTCTTGCTTCTCAACCCAGGAACTGTTGTTCGGCATTATGCAGTCCCAAGTTGTGGTTGATAAATTGGCTAAGGATTATCTGTGTGCGGCTATATGAATTGCTTGGTTCGTTCGAGCTGTTTGTTTTTCCTAAGCTTGTGTTGTTGTTCTTATTTGGCTGGGAATCGTGTGGTGAACTATAAATCGGATAATCAAGGAAGAAACGTAACCGTTACGCCCGGCCCGGCCCATCCGTCCGCCCCCAGAAATGATTTTAAATGTGTTTTTGTGTGAGAAGTGGTTATTATTGCAGTCCTTCACCATCTTCACAATCCTGGTGTACGAGTATCTCTATACTATAGATACAAAAGCACTCGAAAATTCGCTCCCCACATTCAAACAGAAGAACATCCAAGCCGCAGAGTTTAAGCAACATAATCATCAGCGGTCTTATCGAACATTGCGACTTCAAGTGAAGAACCACATTACCACTTCTTGCTCGGGGATGAGAATTTCACGGTGCCAATGGACTCATCATTTGCGAATGCATTGCAGTGGAATCGATTTTGAATGTCCATTAAGGAGATGAACGTTGGACAACTCCCTGTGCTTGTGGACACTGGCCAGGTGAATTAAATTGGAAATTGCATTCCTTTGCAATAGCTTTGCTCCTGCTTGTTGATGTCGTCGCCGCCGTCACCCGTCGTCGTCGTCGTCATGTCGTCGTCAATGGTAGTTCCCTTCGGATGAGGTTGAAATTAACTGAATGCAGTGGGATATAGGTACCATCCATTGTGCAGCTCAGCCATGGTGTGACACACGGACAGCCCAAGAGACTTTTGATGGACCACAACTACTGAATGCCCAACTTAAATTGTGTCCAGGACAATGCAATTCGGATGAAGATGATTGTTATGTTGAAATAAAGAGGATTTTCATTCACAAGTTGGTCAGATTCTGAGGTTTTTTGGTCCTTTTGGGAGACATAAAGGCTAGCTTGATTAAGATAAGGGCATGTATAATGAGGTAGAGACTGATGCTTTCAGCAAACATTTTGAGTAGTCTTGAAGCATTTCCTTTTATAAGTAGAGGAAGATCTTAAGTGGAAACTTCAATTTTTGATTGCACTTTGTAAATAGGTATGCTGGAAGTTTATTGAGGTTTTAAAGTGATTTTAATAAATCAAAAATTCTTCATTCAAAAGTCACAGGTATTCAGGATTTTAAGATAATATTTATTTAACAATATGTTCTTTGGGGTTTTTAAGGGCAGTTTGAATTCATAATTTCAATGTGTACCAGGTTTTGTTGAATCTACTGGATTTAACCACAGGTTCAACTAACATTCTCCAATACAGTTAACCTGTACTATAATTGCCTATTTGTCCTTAATAAGGAGGAAAAAGAGAGAGCATGCGAAGCGGGCGGTCGAGTCTATTGAGGACTGTACCGGCAGGGGGGATGTTCGAAAGTTTTACCAAAGGGTGAGGCAATCCACCCAGGGCTACAAAGCTAGAACGGAAGCCTGTCGAGATGAGAGTGGGAATATGGTAGTGGATACGCAGTCCGTGCTGAGGATCTGGAAACAACACTTTTCCAGACTGTTGAACGGTGAGGAAGGCCAAAATTCCGCAACTAGGCGGAACATTCCATTCAACCTGGACGATGATGGTCAAAATTTCCGTCCACTCGACCTAAATGAAGTGCGGTCAGCGATAACCAAGCTGAAAGCGTACAAAGCTGCTGGCGCGGATGGCTTGCCAGCTGAGCTATTCAAAGCAGGTGGGGATGACTTGGTAGGGAGCATGCACCAACTCATCTCAAAAATCGGATGAAAGTATGCCCAATGAATGGAACCTCGGCATAGTGTGCCCCATCCACAAGAAAGGAGATGCCCTGACATGTGCCAATTACAGAGGTATAAGTCTCCTCAACGTCGCATACAAAATCCTGTCGTCTGTACTGTGTGAGCGCCTAAAACTGTTTGTAAACGAGCTGATCGGCCCCTAACAGTGTGGTTTTAGGCCCGGAAAATCCACCCTGGATCAGATGTTCACACTTCGACAGATTTTGGAAAAAACCCAGGAGTTCCAAATCGATACACACCACCTTTTTATCGATTTCAAAGTCGCGTGTGATAGCGTGGACAGAGAACAACTATATAGAGCCATGTCTCATCTCGGAAACCCTGCCAAGCTCGTCCGCTTGTGCAGAATGACGATGGAGAAATCTCGCTGCTCCGTCAAGGTCGGTAAGAACACCACCGAACCCTTTGATGTCGAGAAAGGTCTGAGGCAAGGCGACGCGCTATCATGTAACCTATTTAACATCGCTCTTGAAGCAATTGCACGAAACTCAAACGTCAACAATAGAGGTACAATTTTTCAAAAGTCACTTCAACTGCTTCATTATGCGGATGATATTGATATCATTGGGAGGACGAAGCGAGCTGTTACCGGTGCGTTTGCAAGTATTGAACTGGAGGCGGCGAAAATGAGTTTGGCTGTTAATGATGACAAGACGAAATATATGCTATCATCGAGAAAGGAATCTCAACATCGTCGACTCGGGTAAAACGTCACGATGGATAGGTATAACTTCGAAGTCGTCAAAGACTTTGTCTACCTGGGCTCCACTATAACATCGCAAAACGACATCAGTGCAGAGATCAAGCGAAGAATTACTCTTGCCAACCGCTGTTTCTTCGGGCTAAGAAGGCATTTGAGTAATAAAGCCCTATCTCAAAGAACCAAGGAGACTTTGTATAAGACTCTCATCATCCCGGTCCTGCTGTATGGGGCAGAAGCATGGACACTGTCTAAAATGGATGAAAATCTGCTTGGGTGCTTTGAAAGAAAAGTTCTTCGTTTGATCTTCGGTCCAGTCTGTATCGATGGAGTATGGAGGAGAAGGTTCAACAACGAGCTGTACGGGCTTTACAGCGACGTTGACCTAGTCAAGAAGCTGAAAATACAACGGCTGAGATGGCTGATACACTTGGAGCGTATGGACACCGACGCGACGCACCAGCCCGTCGAATCTTCGAATCCACCCCTGATGATCTGCGCAGCAGAGGAAGACCCCATCCAGGTGGCGCGCACAAGTGGAGAGCGACCTCAACCAACTTGGAGTGCGTAACTGGAGGCAGCTAGCTAGGGACCGAGCTAGCTGGAGGGGCTTGTTGGTTAAGGCCTTAGTCCACCCTGGACTCTGAGCGCCATCTAAAGTAAAGTAAAAGTCCTTAATAAAGTGAGGAAGTTAGTCCTCTAATTAGATCTAAATTAAGACAATATTAATTGAGATTCCTTATTGTTGTTAATAGTATTTTATTTAAGTTTCAAAAATATGATAATAAGGACAGTAGGACTCCTTTGCATAATGGTTAGTTATGTTAGAGTGCCACTCGGGAGGTAACAGGTCACTTTCCAGGGGCTAGCACCTAAAAAATAATAAATAATTTTTTTTTTCAGGGGTACTCACTCTCAAGTGACAAATCCTCTTGCCCTGAAAAGTATTTCTCATCTAAGTCGTTCGGACTCGGGAGAAAATTGTAGGTTCATTATTTTAATATATAAGGAAATTAAACTGGAAGAAGCGGTCTAAAACGGGATTACAGCTGAATTCTTCAAACGCAGCCCAGTCTCCTTTAGCCTAGTACCCAGATGGGGTAAAATTTTGTCTCCCATACATTTTTTTTCCTGGAACAAATTTTGTCTTGGATATTTTTTCGAGCAGTACGCAGTTAGCGCGCAAAATTCATACTTTTGTGCATTGCTGTACTAAAAGTCTTCACTAAAGAATGAAACAAAGGTGCTGATGTTTGTCTTGAGAGCATCAAGAGGAGATTCCAAAAAGTTATGAACAACTTTTGTAAGACAACCCGTTCCACAGATATACTAAAAAACACATTAAATTTAAATTTCATCTAATTATAGAGATTAAAATTGTAGAGATAAAATTTGTCTTGTTTCGATCTGCGTACTAGGCTTAAGGAAAGCTTAACAAAGACAATTGACGTAACCTTTAATTTTGCAACTCTTCATTTTTATGAAGTCTTGATTTTTTTTAAAGGTTAACCGACAGATACAACCAACTAAAGAGGCATATCTTTCCTCACTTCAGATTTAAAGATGTACATATACAATATTACTATACAAAAGTCTGAAGACGTGGATAGATACTTTCAGGCGGGTTTCCGATCGGGCTACTCAACAATAGACAGAAATTATACACATAACGTAGATTTTAAAGAGGCTTGTGATAAGATTTATCGTAATACTATGTTTTATAATCTTTATAATCTATTCAATTGTAGTCAAAATTTGCGCCTGCATTATGAAAACCTTACCAATAAACGACGGCACATATAGTTAAAGAATAGGAGCGAACGGAAAATTTTGTAATAAATCTCGGTGTCAAACAAGGCTGCAATTTTAGTCCCCTTCTATTCACAATATTTGTAGATGATCTCGTTGATACGCTAAAATGTGGAATCGAAATTGGAAGCACAAAAATAAAAGTCATCACATCATGTACGCTGATGGCATAGTCATTCTTGCAGAATCAGCCAGTTCACTGCAACAAATAATCAACAAACTGAACGAATACAGCGCACAGTGAGGCGTGGAAGTAAATTAATGTAAATGTAAAAAAGGTAGACTATCAATATGTGAAAAATGGAAATATAGTGAAGACATGTTGGAACTGGTAAATTAACCCACTTAGTTGTGTTGTGTGGGCGCCATATTATGTGGTTCACATAAATAGATTGGAGTCCGTTCAAAGAAGATTTTTGAGATTTTGCTTAAGATTTCTACCATGGTCGAATTTATTACCTTGCCACATTACGCTCAACGTATTCAACTAATAAATCTTCCATCTCTAACAAGTCACAGAGCGTATCTAGAATTTTGTTTTATTGTCGGGATTATCAATGGGTCGATTTCAGCTCCATTGATCCTATGTCGATTGAATTTCATTGCTAGTCGGTTTAGTTTTAGAAGACAGTTGCCAATATGTAACATTTTCAGTAGATCAAATTACGGTGCTAATAGTCCTTTAAATCTTTTAATTAATATTTACAATAAAAATTCACATTTAATCAATTCCAGCAATCAATTAACTTAAAGAAAATATTTTTTGTTTTAAATAACCCATAAATGTACATTAGATGTAAGTTTCTCTCTTTTTTTTGTTACAATTATAATTTAAAAAAAAAAATATGTACCTTTAGTATTTAATTTAAAAATATGTACCGTTAGTATTTAACGAAATAAATAAATAAATAAATAAATAAAGGAGTGGTTCTCACTTTCAATTTAAACATCGAAAAACATCTAAATATCAAAGTGAATTATGTCAAAATTGGAAGAGAATTTTCAAAAATAAAAAAAGTTAGCTCAAAATATGCAAAAGTCCGATCGATCCTTCTATAGGGTGGACAAGTTTGAGTTAGTCAGCGTTTTGAAGTGGTGGAATACCTGCTTCGTTTCTGTCTTAGGAAAATTTGGTACTTACCATTTAATACGCCAAAGTATATGTATCATCTGGAGCCGGTGCTGCCAACAATGTTTATCACAGCGGAAGAATTGCATGATGAATAAATTTATTGAGAGTGGTGAAAATGGATGAATTAAGACTTCCGAAGCAGATTTTGTGGTATGCACTGCAAAAAAAATATATGTATGTACATGTCATTAAAAATTGGAGAATGCTGGCTGCTGATGATTGCGGTATAGTAATGAACTTAAGGGAACATAACACCGACTAATGGAAACAAAAGTTTTATGCGGTTATTCGTACTGCCTCTTACGAGGAATTGACAAATCCTCTAAGAGTACATCTTGTCATGAAAAGTTCTGCTCATTAGCCGTTTGGAATCATTGGAGTTATTTAAATACGAGTAGATTAGATAGAAAACAGCTATTCAACTCTTATCTAAGATAAGCTGTACAGTGCTACAGCTACGAATGCATTTGTAAAGTTTTACTAATAACTGTGGTAGTATCCACGAATCTATTCGTTTAATGCACTAATTTTATTCCTAAACAAGAAGTTAACAATTTTGTGGAGTACATTGTACGAATTATTGTGTACATATAACTAATAACATTCGTTAATTTCTCGTACCAATGACTTCGTACTTTAATCTTTCGCATTCGTAGTATTTACTAATAAATTCGTACTATTTACTAAGTAAAACTAATATTAAAGAGACAGAATTCATTCGTAGGTTGACCGTACGCATTATGCGTAGCCGACTGCGAAAAATAATTAGGCTATCTGATGACCAGTGCGGGTTTGTCGGGGGTAAGTCAACCACGGATGCAATCCAGAGTATAAGAATAATTATGGAAAAACATCGGGATTCTTTGGAGGATTTGCATGTCGTATTGGTTGATTTTGAAAAAGCATTCGATCGGCAACCACGAGATCTAATATGGGTGGCCCTCAGGCAACGAGGAGTTCCAGAAACCTATGTGCGGATAATTATGGACATGTATGATGGAGCAGTTACTAAAGTAAGATGCGCAGCTGGAGTCACCGAAGAATTCGAAATCACAGTAGGTGTACACCAGGGAAGTGTCTTGAGTCCCCTGCTCTTTATTACAGTTCTTGATTACCTGCTTGAAGGCAAAGTGACGGATCCAAAAGTGCATCAGTTATTCTTTGCTGACGATGGAGCCATCATAAGTGAAGACCCGATATCCCTACAACGAGCACTTGACGTATGGGTGGATGTTCTAGAAGGAAGTGGGTACCGCATAAGCGCGAAAAAGACAGAATACCTATGCTGCCCATTTTCTGATCCACACAAGCCTATTCCAGACATTTATTTGAATGGAGTAGTGCTTCCCAAGTGTGAAAAGTTTAAATATCTGGGGTCTATGATAAATAACGAAGCTACTTGTGATGACGATATCAATCATCGCGTAAGCGTAGGGTGGATGAAGTGGCGGGAAAATTCTGCTATCTTATGTGACCGAAAAATGCCCCCTAAGCTGAAAGGAAAGCTCTACACTTCAGTTGTGCGTCCAGCACTCACATACGGTTCACAATGTTGGACAATGTACAAAAAGTATGAGAGTAAGCTAACGGCAGCTGAGATGAAGATGCTTCGTATGACAGCAGGAGTTACAAAGCTTGATCGAATTAGAAGTACGAAGATCCGAGGAAGCCTTCATGTTAAGAATACCATTTCCCAAAAAATTGAACACGACCGACGCAGTTGGTATTGCCATGTTCAAAGGAGAGATCCTGAGAACCCCGTCAAAAAGGCAATATCATACAACGTTCCAATTCGGAATAAAAAGAAAGGTAGGCCTAAACACTCCTGGTACAAACAAATGCAAAAACACCAGCATTCAGTTGGCCTCAGAAATGGAACAATAAAAAACCGGGAGGCTTGCCGCCGATTTCTGAGGTCAACCCGGCGAACCCCACAGGCGGATCACTAGTGTGAAGCAGATACGTGAGAGAGTTATGATCCCCTCGACATCGAGATTATAACAGCGCCGAAGCAAAGGAAGAAGAAGAAGAAGAAGAAGAAGTACTAATAACTTTGTATTTTTATCAAGTACATTAGTATTATTTACTCATCATGAGTAAAAAATAATATGTGTTCAGCTCTAAAAATTAAATGTATTCCATTCGTCAACACGTTGAAACGTGTTTCTTGCTGCAGTGAGTCTGAATTCATTATTAATTTTGTAAATTCATACGGTGTATGTATAAGATACAAATCTTGAGGACCAGATCAACATCGGAAAGACGAGGTGAGTAGTTAAACATACATACATATGTCTTAAAGCTTATTTTATATTTAATACATACAGCATCCAGAAGCAGCAGAACATACATATGTGGGAATTTTTTACTAAAGGAATTTTAATGTACGAGTAAGTACAAATTTTTTTCGAAAGATTTTCAATATCAAATGTTAAATTTATTTTCAGTTGCCCTTAAAAAAAGGAGTTTGGAAATGTTACTTTCATTTTTAATTATATTTATAATAAATTAATTAATTTTAAGATACTTTTTATTTTGTTTTTAACTTTATTCAAATATATGACAATAAAATGAACTAAAAAAACTATTTTTAACTTAAAAAATACATACCTTTTGTTATTATTTCTTACAATGGATATTTAAGGAAATTTCAGAGGACATATTTAATGGTAATAAGTTCTACAATAATATTCGTACAATATACGAATGGAGCTGTATAATTTACGAATGAATAACAAGTGCATTAGTAAATATTACAATGATATTCGTACAATATACGAATGACATTGGTAAATATTACAATAATATTCGTACATTGTACCAATAATATTCGTACAATATACGTTTGTTTTTCTACGAATACTAATAAAATATTAGTAAAATGTACTAATAAACGTCCATTTTACGAATACTATTCGTGGCTGAAAACCACGAATAAAATTCGTAGAATGCATGCATGAATTAGTAATATTTACACACGAAATTTTTTGAGTGCAGTCGAACTGACAGACAGACAGAATTGCGAGACCCACTTTTTTAGTCTTCGCTATCATCGTAACGTCAACTTTGATCAAAATCTCGACTTCGATTTTTCTTACGAATGCATAACTTGCCTTATAGTGCCTATAAGTCGTAAGTAAAAATACACCAAATAATAAAAATATTCTTTTATTTATATAAATACTTAAGGTCTATCTATACATAATTTATACAAATAATTTTAGTATCTTTCACATTGGTTTTTTCGCCTCTAGTTGTACCTTCACAAAAAGAGAGATCAAAATTAAAAATAATTTAAATAAATCATCTTTAGTTATGTTCTACACCTTTTTATTTTTTACATTTTACATTAACTGCACATCTTTTAACTTTTTCCACGCAACAAATTTTCCTTGTTGACTACAGAAAATGAAATTTCTAATAATTAAACAATTTTCAATTGTCACAAAATGCCGTAAATTCACCTTTTCTCTTATAAGTTATTGTAGTATTTACAACAAAAAGTTTTTACAAAAAGTAGCTGTAAATTTCACACATTTTTTTGGTGTAGATTCACCTTTTCTCTTATAAGTTATTGTAGTATTTACAACAAAAAGTTTTTACAAAAAGTAGCTTTAAATTTCACACATTTTTTTGGTGTAGATTTTATAATTTGATATTGGTACATTTAACAAATCAGAATTGACAACACATTGTCATTTTTACAACAAGAAATTGTGATCGTTTTGACAAGTTAATAATTGTAAAAATTAATGCAAATGTTATTGCAACTGTTAACTCATTTGATGTGGAATATACAAATATGTTAGTTGTTAGTTTTTGAGCTGTAAGTCAGTTTTTTTCTCAAATTGAATTAAACACAAGTAATTGTTTAAAACTTTTTTAAACAATTACTTGTGTTAAATTCAATTTGAGAAAAAACTGACCTACAGCCCAAAAACAAACAACAAATTACAATAAGTCATAAAGGTCATAAAACATACAAATATTTCCTTAAATGTATATTATTAAATACTTTAAATTAAGATCCAAAATGTTTTAAAAAAAAATTAGGGAAATTTCTTATATAAGAAATGAATCTAGTAATATAACGAATTTTTAAACTTTGTTTGCATAAATTTAGACTTTTCTCGAATTAAGACGGCAATTTCATACATTTTTTTCTAATAAAATCCATGTTTTTATATATTTATAAACAATTTTTAAATTCAAAAGTACTCTTACATAACAGCAAGTACGTGCCATCTAGTCGTGCATTTTATTTTTATTCTTTTTTTAACACTTTAAATAATGGTACCTACATACCATACAACTTGTTTTAGAAAATTTAGAAAATATTTTTTTCTTCAAAAACTGTTCGACAGATTTAAAAAAAAAAAACAAACATTTCATTTAGTAAAAGCTACCTAACGCTTGGACAAAAATTTTCAAAGTAGTTATTAATGGTCCCTTCGATAGAGGTATTTTTTTCTTTTAGATTTTATCAATAAAAAAGAAGAAGAAATATTCGGATTTAAAAAAATCCAATTTTTTTGGAAACTAAATATTTCGAAAACAGAACAGCAAATTGCCCAAATAGGCCAGCATCTCTTAACCTTAGTTTAACTGTTTTTAAGGCGGCGGCTTATGCCGGTCGTTCACTATGTGCGCGATAAGTTCAACCAACTTCGTTCAACTTTTTATTCAACTCTTTCGTTGGATAAACGAATTTACAACTTCTTACACTAGTGCAGCAACTTACGTAATTCACTTTGAGCAACTAAAGTTGAACAAAATGCGTTTGGAACCCCGTACGGATAATTGACCAAGTTTCCCATATGTTGATTAACCTCGCACACCTAGTTGATAAACTTCAACTCTTAAAAATTATTCCAGTGTTGAATAGCTCCGTACATCTAGTTCACCAACTTACTCAAATGTTGAATAACCTCGTACACTAGTTAATAAACTTGTTCGATTTTGACAGAAAAAAAAGTTTTTCGAGTTAATCAACTGCGTTTTGGATATCGTTGCTCAACCAGTTGATGAACGAGTTAATACCTTTGTACACTTAACCAAGGATCACTCGTTGGGGATTGCGTTGAACGCACCACGATAAACAAAAAACTCAAACGTCAAACCTGAAATAATTTTGACTTCAGTTCGGTACATTAGGCAATTGCATTTTCGAGGAAATTTGAGACCAAGCCAATTTCCTGGCATCTCGATTTTTATAAGAGGGGCTCTTAACGTCCCATATATTGGGCTTTTCCTCAATTGCTGAAATCAATTGCAAAATTAATTCCATGGTCCACTCTGTTTTTTTATCACCTTCCATGACCAAAATAAACTACAGGTTGCAAGTTGCAACTACTGCAAGTTCATGGCAACGCAATAGTTCAACCAAGTAGACACATTTCACTGCAACCAACGCAACGCAACACAATATTACGTCAAGAAATCCCAAAGAAAATTAAAAAGTTGATCAACGCCTTGAACAAATAATGTGCAACACATTATCTTGAAAATGTTGCTCAACGTGTTGATCGAACATTTTCAAGGAGCAACACGAGCTCGTACACTACCCGTACACTTGTTGCGCAATTCGTTGAGCAACGGCCAACAACTAGATCCAACTCGTTCGTTGAACAGAATTGAAGGCACCGTACATTAGAGTTGAATGCGTTGAATTCGAAATTTGTGCGTTGATCGCCTAGTGGACGACTGGCATTAGTCCGTGTTGTATTTATTTCGGCACCTATTTCCGGTGGTGTTTTTCTGCCAATTTCGTTGCTTGTATTACTATTAGCAGATCGTCGTGTTTAGTTGTAGATCTTGAAAATCCATTTGAGAGTGCCTCTTAATGGCGCGTTGAGTATAGCCCTTCGATATCTTCAACTGCGAAGCAACTTCCCGATGCGATTTGCATTCTTTAATAAGAGTGGTGATTTCAGAACGTTTTTCGATTGTTGTTTCCGAAACTTTTCCCATTTTGAAAATCTTCAGTAAATACATATGGCTTCAAAGGCTTTTATATTAAAAAAAATTGCAATCCAGGTCTAACATTTTTCGATTTTGAAATCATTTTCCACGCTCGTAGTCATAGAATTGCGCTGGATCAACAACGAAAGGTCATACAAATTAAAATTATGCACATACATATATAAGCAAAACGTTCTTTTAAAAAAAATCTGGATTCAAAATTCAACTTTTCCTAAATCAACCTGTTTGGTATTGTTCGGGAACAAAAATAAGGTAAGAACCACAATCTTTATCAAACCCCAGGCATAAATGAAGCCAATTGACTATTTCGGATTCAAACTTTTGCCTGCAGTCGTTTCAGATGAAATGTAACAAATGCGAAAGATACTCATAATGCTCGACTGCATCTACAAAATTTTCAAAATTTGGTTCAGTTTTAAGGCTTGCGTGCGGCCTCATCGGTCTTTTGAAGGAATTCACAAATTTGTTCTGACATTTTCTAAATCGAAAATAAGTGCCTACAAAAAACAATAAGAATTTTATTGTTAACTGTTTCAGACATTTTACGATTGAATAGTAACCAGAACAGTTTGGAAGAAAAATGTTCTCAATGAACATAAAAACGTTATAGAGACAATTGAGAAATAGCCTCATTCCACAAATGTATTTATTTTATATATATTTTTTTTAATCTATCAATGGGTCAGTTGTAGTGTTTTTAAAAATTCACAATTTGAAAAACAATTTTAAATAAGTCTGCTTTTAACAAAGGCACAGCAAGAGTAAAAATTCATCAATGAACTCAATGAACCAACTTTAATTCCTTGCTTGAATCTCTAAAACCAATAAAGGTTAGCAATTTCCTTAACACCTTCCAATTTTTTTTTTCCCTACTAATTTTAAACAAACAATGCTGGTCTGATAATCTCTTTTTAAATAACGTTACTCTTCCGAATATACATTTTTCATTACCAAAGCAAACATTAAGATTAAAACCTGTTCAAATGATAATCCATAGGTGCCAATAAATCTAATCCAAAAACTCATTAAAATCTCAAAACCTCTCTGTTTTCGATGGATATAAAAGACATTTCAGTTATCACCACTGAAGAGATATTCATTACACTTGTTTTGCTTCCAGTCCTTTTACAAGATCCTGGACAAGGACATGACAACCTTTACATATACACATAAAACCAAATGGAAAAAAAAGAAGAAGAAAATTATAGTGCTGTGAAGAAATTATGGAACCTTAAGGCAAGACCTTAAAACTGTTTCTTTTCAAAATGTTTTGATTATTTATAGGAGGTAAGCTTAGACATAATGGTTTTTGCGTTGGGCTGTCATTTTGGAGACCTGGATTTTGGACGCTGGCACATGGAAATGAGCCGCATCACTCCAATTTTTGTGTTTAAAAAAATTATAATCTTGCTCCGCGATATTGTTGTCATTTTTGTTGTGACCTTTCACTTTTACATTTTGGGAAAGTTTCACTTTTTGCATATCGTGTGAACACCCTTATATGCAAGTTTACGAACTTTGATGTAGATATGCGATTGCAATGCATTTTAAACTTTTAACGCGACTTCAGACTCAGAGTCGCAAACCTTTGAAACTTTTTATATACATATGTACACCAGGCACTTAAAGCTTTGCTCGTGGCGATTTGTTGCATCTTTTAAAAGGAGCAGTTGCAAACTAGAGCTGTGTCAATCACGATTGATTTGGTCTTTGTGATTCTTTCACTAAAAAGATTGATTGATTGCAATCAATTTAGACCAAATCAATAAATTCTAATGTCAATCTCTTGTCACTGCAACCGATGAACGAAACGAACGAAAAAAAGTTCTGTTTCGCTCATTCAACTTGTTCTCAATCTTTTCACAATACCAAACAGGAATGAACACGAAACAGAATGTTTATATATACAATTGAAGATGGTGTGAATGAAGCAACGAAGTAAAAAAAAAGACAAACTTTCTTTCATTTTCACATTGTTTCGGTCTCGGTCTGAACGAAACGATTGGAAAAAAATATTTTAGTCGAATGAATGACTGAAAACATTTCGTGTCGGTCTATAGGTGTGTTTTTTTTTTACAGCATTAATAGGCGACGATAAATAAAACGCATCGGGGCATAAAAAAAACTTCACTTGGCAGCACTGTGCTGTGGAATGACATTTTAAAACAAAACACATCTCATCTCTTTCTCATATCTTCTATCGAACATTTTTGACATTCCCATCCTTCGTCGCTATCTTTTACCATAGAATAAGAAATACTTCTTATTCAACGTCTTTCACAAATTAGAGAATGGACAAATTTTTATAAACAAGAAGCACAAAATCGTATACGTATACTCTCCTTCCACCGATTGTGAGATATTTTTGATCGGCACTATTGGAAACTAGATATTTGAAACTAGATATTGGAAACTAGATATTTTGGGCGCAGCTGTCAACGTCAACTGAATAAAAAAACAATTTTCTTCTTGTTTTCTTTTATCTGACGTTTGTATACAATTCATAGCTTTGTTAGCATAGTTTTAAGCCTCGATAAAAATTATGCCCCGATAACTCTCGGGGCATCGCTGATGCCCATAGTCGTTTAGTTGTTGTTGCATTTAACAATTGAATTGTTTGCCCCAGGCATCGTTTTTTTTTATCTTCGCCTATTGAAAATGTAAAAAAAACACACCTTATATCTCGTTCGGAACGAAACGGATGGATAAAAAATGATGGAATGAACGATTGATTGAAAAGACCGAATCCTTGAACCAAACAATCAATGATTGATTCGATCTTTCAAAATGAACGATTGGCACAGCTCTATTGCAAACTGAAGACAAAAATTATAGACAAATTGATATTTACTAATGCTGTGTGGCGGGGTACTTTGTTTGGAAAAAATTAAAAGTGAGTATTGGAACAAAGTAGGTAGGTAGTCGTATGAATTAGCGGTTCTTATTTAAAAAAAAATACCAACAATAGAAGACTTATCTTAATATCACGCCAACAAAATTTTAAAGATTTTTCTAAACTCCTGTTAATCACTGGTATCCAAATGGCCAGGTAAACTTGGTGATTGATGGCCTGATGACGGAGAGTCCGAAAATTCTCGCCACGGATTCAAGGTCGAGAGGGCGGTGGCGACGTTTCTGCCAAATATCAGTAAAACGAAAGTGTACTGTGGTGGCAGTTCATCATTGAATTTTTTTTTCATCCGAGATACCAAGCAATTATCTCAACCAGTTTTGTCCCATTATTAACATCAGCTTTTTGATTTAATAGAAATAACAACGACTTAAGTTACTCTTTCGTCGTTAGTGTTACGATTACTCTTTTCTTCGATTTTATGCAAACGATTTTACTTCCTCCGAGTTCATCCATCATGCGTGTATTCACTGGCGGCATATAGGACGTATGTGATAACTATCCTAATTCAATTATCGATCCATTCGCCATCATTGACCGGTTCCAAAACTTAGTTGAGTTGGTAAGCAATGAAATTTGCTTGCACCAATCTCTGGACATTAGCGATATCAACTATCGGAGATAAGAAAACACGGCTCATAAACTGAGGTCGCCAATATTTATGGGTACTCATAAGGCTAGCCGCGCACTAGCAATTTTTAGTTGCGAAACTGCTTGGTTCGAGCAACTAAAAAGTTTGTGTTTTGACACAAACTAAACGATTGCCTAAAATAAGTTCGCCATTTTATTGAACATATAGATAATTATCTGCAAATTCACGGACATTCAACCAAAACATAATTCTACAAGTGGCTCTTGACTTTTAGGTTTGTAGTTTTGTTTTAAAAGCCCCATTTTTGGATTCAAGTGCAGTTTCACTGTCGAACAGTGATATGCGCCTTTCGTAATCAATGTCAATAATCGTACAAACTACTCGTATTTAAAATGAAATATTTAACCAATCTTTAAATTTTAATACCAAGAAAATATGAAGCTGAAATTCTTGCACATTACTGTACGCAATCCGATTTATTTCTGCTTTGTCAATGAATATCCATAGGTACCGAAGGTATCTACCGAAGGTACCTATACAAAAAAAAAAAACAATAAAACTGCTGTGGAAGATTACACCTATTCAGCAAATTTTGAAATGAGAGTATACTGTAAGAAAAAAGTTTGTGTGTTTGTAGATTAAGGTAGCAGGAAGAGCCTTTGGAAATAAGCAACTCAGAGTAAGTTCTTGTAATGAAAGTAAAGGTCCATTACTCGTATGTATCAACATATTCATTAGTGTTCGCTTATATCAATTGTTCCGTATTTTTGTGAGACAACAGGAACAGACAAACCGACTGATCTGTCATTGAACAAGGAATATATTGAAATTTGCTTGTTTACTTGCCAATAGGTTTAAATGTACTCGTATATATACGAGTACATAGATGGATATCCATGGAAGATATATAGGTCTCAATGGTTTTCGGGATAGGTGCGTATATGGGAATTATGATTATACAAGACAGTTCCGGATTACCGATGCAACAAAGTTATAGCTGTGAAATAATTAAGTAGATAAGGATTTATATTTAGGATTCGTAACAAAGGAATCCTATTTTTTACAAATTTTAGAAACATTTTTCAAGTTTGATCTTAAAGAACGTTATGTTTAAAGATTCATTAGAAAATATTTCTATAAAAAATGCGAGTATACAGCTTGTCCTCTAATCCGTCAAGAATATTTTGAAATATGATTCTGGGGTATATTCTAAAAACAAAATCGTTTTACAGTATCGCGCTATCTCCATCAGAGATGTGAAAGAATGCAGTCTTTTTAGTATTGCAGTCAATTGAATGGAAAGACTTTTTTTTTTAAGTCTTTTAATTTAACCTCAGTACTGTGACTTTCAAACTAAACTCCCAGTCAATTTTGAGGTTTTTTATTTAAAAATCATCTGAAGCAGTCAAATGAATTATTCAAATCAAAAGAATGCATTCTTTTTGGACTGCTTTCAGTCTTAGAAGTTTTTCAAAAGTATTTTACATTCTTTGCATTCTTAAGTCTTTTCAATGAATTCAACGTATTGAAGTCTTTTTACGGCTTTGAAGTCTTTTTATTGATTGAATCGTTTCTACTGTTGAAAGCTTTTTAACTGCTTTCAAGTCGGTTAAAAGTAGCGCAATTCAGCAATTATTTTAAATCTCCACTTGAAATCCAAATTTTGCCAAAACAGAAGTCATTATACGAGTTAAACAGTTTTCTTTAAATGGAGATTTAAAATAATTGTTGAAATCTATAACTTTCAACCGCGGCTTCACAGTAGTCGAAAGGCATTCATAAGCAGTGAAAAGTCTTCAATTAGTCATACGACTTCAAAGCAGTAAAAAGACTTCAATACATTGAATGCATTTAAAAGACTTTAAGACTACAAAGAATGTAAAAGACTTTTCAAAGACTTCAAAGACTGCCAGCAGTAAAAAAAGAATGCATTCTTTTTATTTAAAGTCTTTTGACTGCTTTTGATGATTGCATTATTTAAGACTTCCAAATGTAATGGGAATGGATTTATGAAGTTAAAAGAATGAGATATGAATTTATGCAAGAACAAAAATTATAAGTCGTTTTATGGTTTCTTAAAAAAATTTTTAAAAGATTTTTAAGAAAAAAATTTGGTACGCCAATTTAAAGTTTTTATTATTGTTCGAATAAAAATTAAATTTAAAAAAAAATATTGAGCCGTTTCTGAGATATCGAATTTTCCAAAAAAGAAAAAAATAGATTTTTTTTTCAAAAATTCAAAAAATACTTATTTTAAAGTTTTGAAGTGCAATGTGTTTAAGACTTTTTAGAAGCTTCTCTATAAAAAATTTCATTAAGAACCGATATGTGGATAATGAGAAATTCAAAGTTCGAAAAAATGGTTCTATGGTAGGTACAAGCTGTAATATCTTAATTTCAAATTTTTATCAAAATTCTAGGTGCCGTTTTCGAGAAAAATACGATTTTTGAAAACCATTTTTTTAAACTTTTTAACATTTGTATGGTGGGTACCTTTATTTTAAGGTAAAATGAATTTTTTTTTCTCACATCTTGTAGATTTTATTAAGAAACTTTTATTTATCAAGTTTAAAAAAAAATCTAGCATGGGCTTTTCGAAATATTGAGTTTTGAAAAAAAAATTTTAAAGTTTTTTTTTAAAAATCCAAAAAAATTTTTTTTGAAAATTTGAATACACAATTCTATTTAAATTTTTGAAGATCCTTCGCAAAAAAAAAATGAACAAAATCGGTGGTACCATTTTTGAGAAAATCAAAACCAAAAAAAATGGTTCCATTAACCAATAACCATTTTTCGGAAATTTTTTTTCAAGCATTACCTAGCTTTAACTAAATTAAATTTTTTTGTGTTTTTATTTTTTAAATCTGTCCAGCAGGTTTTGAGAAAAAAAAATATTTAAAAAATTTCGAAAAAAATTCGTATGGCAGGTACCGTTATTTTTGGTATTAAAAAAAAAAAGAAAAAAACATCTGGGGGTAAAAACTCAAAACCCATATCTACAAAGTTTAAAAAAAATCGGCCGAGCCGTTTAGGCTGTAGTCGAAGCGACAGACAGACAGACAGAATTGCCAGACCCACTTTTTTAGTCTTCGCTATCATCGTAATGTCAACTTTGATCAAAATATCGAGTTCGATTTTTTTTACGAATGCATAACTTGCCTTATAGTACCTATAAGTCGCAAGTAAAAATAGTTTAATTAGGAAGATATCAAAATCATCATAACTGCGTGTAAATAAAGTTCATATCTTTTTGGGTTCTTCAGATCCAATTTCGAAGCTTGTAACTTTTGTCTTACTTACTCAAATCAAGTGGTTTGTCTATTACTTTTTTTCAAATTCTCAAAAATTCAGTAAAATCACTTAGCTTAGAAATATTTTGAGAACCAGACCTGGCAGAAGCTTCTGGTGGATAGCTGTGAAAAATTTAATCAGGGATATTGAAAAACTGAGCCTCTTACAAGGCTATCGGAAATAGCGCCAACCAAAGACATTATTATAGGCGTATTTTATTGGTAATGTATACATAGTGCAGCAATGGAAGTCCGAATAAAATGCTTTTTCGCCTGCATATACACTTTTACTTTAAATTTTAAAGTTGGTATGCTTTGCATTTATACCCGTGTCAAAATCAGCTGATTTGGAAAAGAAGTGAAATAAATATGTAATTTCTTACAAAACTTATACAAATTGAAATGAATAAAGATCAAAAACAGAAAAGGGTTATACATAATTTCTGAGTTTTTTTTAACAAATCATCTTAATTTAGTAGATACTTCAGACCAATTAAGTGAACAAAGTAAAAGGAAACGAAAACTTAAAATGAAATATATACCTACGAATAAACAATCCACTTTTGAATAAGCTAAGGGATGCGTTGGAAAAGTATACGTTTTTGTATGAACAAAACGTAAAGATGTGGTTTATGCTGAATTAACATCACTGACAAATTTGTTCTCAAACAAGTGGCAAAATTATTAATAAAATCAAATCTTAATGGCATGTACATATGTACACAAAGTCAAATAAAGGCTCGGTGTCAGAAAAAAATCATTTTCATGTCCTTTTTAATCGTTTGGCATCGCAGCCATCCTTCAACGAATTTCATACATGCACACGCATTAAGAGGCAACATTTTGACCATTGACTATTAACGTTTACCGTCTAATCGTAAATTAATATTTCAAACCACATAATTTTGGCTCTTGTGAAAATTTACCATAAAATGAACAAATATCACCGAACACATTCTCAAATAATCAAAACTTGCCAACCTCACAAAAAATAAAACTTTTGCAACCAATTTGAGTGTCACTGTAATCCAGATGCTCCAAAACTTTATCAGCACTATTATGTGCACTCTTGTTACTGCCTAGTTTATACGCACTATTCCTTTGTTGTTGTTTACTGTGTAAAATTTTACTGCGCTGCCTATACATTTCCCAATAAAAAACGGCTTATGTTAGTTGGGACTCGAAAATCCATAAAATCACTTTGGACCGACATATTTCGATAACCAGACCACTCAGAAACATTTCGTTTGGACGTGTATATGAGAATTGAATAGACCTTTCATTCGATGCGTTTGGGGAACTTTGAAAATTTAGTGATTTGGTGATAGGAATCGCTCTTCTATCCAGAACTAGTTCTCGACTGTCTAAGTAGTAGTGTAGTAAGCCCCAAAAGTTAGGCTGTTAGTCTAGGACATCAAATCAGCTTTAACAAAAATTATCAATTCTGTTTATAATAACTCCGTTGTATAGAATATTGTTGGAAATAATGATGTTTGTACTCCTACTCTGGTGTTCTGTGTAATCCAAGGCAACGTCTCAGACACAGCCTCTCAAACACCCAAATGTTTTGCATTTGAGAGGCAATCATCGGCCGGATGAAGGCCATGAAATCACATTCACTCTGCTATCAAGTCGGCGGCTATAAAATAACCGTTTCGTTTGGGCAAAGGCTCCCCTAGCACTGGCCAGAGCAGCATACAAAATGTAATGTATGTCTTAATACAATAACTGATCCAACCAGATGCCAAGGTTTGTTCAAGGCACTGTTCCTTAAAAGTTCTCAGAAACAGTTAGGTTTGGAGTTTGAGAGCCTATTAGTAAAATTTACCAAACAAAATAGGAAATTAATTCATCAGATCAAATTCTTACGCCAAGGTAAGGGTTGCTTGGAAACGCTGTTTGAAATGCTTGTGTTTATAAATCAAGAATACGGAGACATTATTTACGTTTATGAATTTCAACTATTGTGCTAATGATACCATGAATTTTATCCTAACCGACGCGACGACTTCCTAGTGACTTCCATGTATCGGAGACTTCGAGAAACGGGATAAGTTTCAAATACACGACCTAACGTGGGAGCTCAATAAGTAAGAAGAATTTCTGCTGATGAAGAAATATTGGAGGCTGTTACAACTGACCATCAATAAACTTTGCAATTAAATGTTTCCAGTCATTTGTAATTGTAATGTACTGCATGGAGAAAATCTTTACCCACCATAAATCTGTTCAAGAACTGTTTCTCGATGATTTAAAAAAGAAGCTTGAGTTTTCTACCTGGCTGCTGGAGTGGAGCGTGGATAACAACGAGTTTATTATTAGAAATTTTTGATCGGACGAATCTCAATTTGCAAGATATAGGACCACAAGTTTTCAGAATTTTAACACATGGAGTGTGGGAAATCCATGCACAAGAAGACATCAGTCATCATTTCAACACAAATTCAGCTTCAATATGTGGGCAGTTGTAATTGAAATAATTTAATATCCCTTAAAATTTCCCCCTAGGCTGATTCTACAAACTATTTGTAGTTTCGGCAAAACGATCTACCAGAATTTCCGGGGGAAATTCCACTGATTCAACTAGCCTCATCATATTTCCAACAAGAGGGTACTTCAGCCCACTATAGTTGGTAGGTGAAGAATTGGATAGATGAAGAATTATGGTAATCGTTGGATAGGAAGAAAAGGACCAGATCACTGGTCTGCAATATCTCCTTCTCCTGAGTCCGGACATTTCAGTATTGGATTGCTTACTTGCGGCATACAGGGTGTTCTGGTTTCCTATACGAATTGGTATGCTTTCTGGATGCCTTGAATCTGCTCGTCGGCTGTAGATAGGCTCTTTGTTCAGGAAAAATCAGAATGGTTGTTACCAGTGGCGTAGCGTAGGGGGGGCGGTCCGCCCCGGGCGGCAGGCCTAGGGGGGCGGCAAAATGTCGCCGGTGATGCGGTTAGAGTAGAAATCATATGTTTCATGAAAAATCGTTTGACAAGTCAACAAACAACAGTGATGTAAATTTGAAATTTGCCACCCTATCTGTGGTTCGTCGTTGACCGCTCTCGGCTGATTTTCGTGAATTCGTAGACGGTGAGTAGGGCCGTAAGAGTGCATTCCGTATTGTCGCGCGACTCGCGAAACTAAAACAAAACGTTCCGAAACTCTCGCGAAACTGAAAGGGAGCGTTCCGAAACATATGATATGCACATGCGAGATATGATAAGATAACTAGGATTCGACGGAAACGTTATTCTAGTCTCAGCCAGCTCAATGTTTTTGCTCCCTCCCGCATCACAGAAAGTTGTTTCGATTGTGTTGTTTATAGTTTAAATACTGTTGAATCTTCTAAAACTAAACACTTAGTACTTCACTCAACCTTTGAAATAGTTTTTGAAAACAAAAAGAGTTAAAGGAAGCGGCGCGGAATACCGCAAGAAAAAAGCTAAGAAAGAAGCAGACGTGAAGACGCGAAATATTTCAGTTCTAGTTCTGGTTCAAAAGCCACGTTAACGTCTTCGGCGGCATTCAGCAGCAGCGGAACTGATTCCAATGTAAGTAAGATTCCTCCATCTACAATCGTGAGTGGCCTAGAATTGTCCTCCGGCCAATATTCATGGGAATGCATAACTTATTTTACAGGCAGAAGAAGAAGACGTGCAGACGAAGACGAAGTCGACTCACCAGAAGTACCTCAAGCATCTAGTCACAAGCCTGCAGAAGAAGTGAACCTCGTGAAGCTGTAAAGACGCTTAAAAATAAGTTTGTGGAAGTTCTTGAGGTACTGGAAGAATTGACGGATCGGTAGCCAGTCTTCTTCTGACAATCATGCAGTAATTCAACTTCCTCACTTTTCTTGGCTTTTGAGCTGCAGAGCTACCTGAAGAAGATGACGCACAGATTTACCTGCAGCAACGTGGATTGAGTGTGGATAAGTGTGCTCAGAAACTCTGCGTTTTAAAAGCTCTCCTAGAGGAGAGCAGAGACCGTTTCGTCCAAGCCGCAATCGACTTTTCTAAGACTCTTTGGAGAAAATTCGGAATCGAACTCAAAACGAGAAGAATTCGCAGGAAAAAACGCATGCATGGCGATGAATCCGCAGATGCAGCTTTGTCTCACGAGCCTCATTCGTAAGGCCCGTAGAATCCGTTTATGAAACCGCTGATCCTATTTTACTTTCAATAAAAGATACTTCATTGCCTGTGAAATGATGTCCCGAAATTTAATTTTAATTTAGTATTGAATGGGGGCGGCAAAATGGGTCTCCCGCCCAGCGCACAGTGGATCGACCTCATACAATTAGACGTGAAAAAGTCAATATCTAAAATTTTAAAAAATTCTATTTCTTATCTATAACGGATAACTATTTAGTCTGAAAACACCTTTTTTTCTTCTTTAAACCAGTTAAGCATGGAATAAATGACCTCCAAACTTGATAGTGAAAAGTTTTTTTTTGATCTGGTGCGTTTAAGTTTTTTAGAAAAATAATTGTTAAAATTACAATTTTAAGTGAAATTGAAAAAAAAAAATAATTGCAGATGTTCGTGAAGGTATTTCCTTTTAAAAATCTGTATTGAAATTGTCTTAAAGTTTGTTTGTTGAATAAAAAAATTGTGTTATTCAAAGAACAAAAAAAAATTGTTTTTAACGTGTATTTTTTGGAAAATCTAAATATGTGCCTAAGGTTGCTTTAAAAATAAATTATGTGTTTTGGATAGCGATGGACGTCTACTTTCTGGAAATATATGTGATAAACCTCGCAAAGATTTGCAAAGCAATTGTTTTGCCCACTTTTTAGAAAAAGATTTCTGCGTCCCAAGGAAGGAATTTTTTTAAGTTTGGTGTTCGAATTCCAAATCGACTCCGACAAAAAAACTTTTATAACATATTTCGAACTAGTTTAATTCATCAGAACCAAGAAACTGTTAAAATATTGCTAAGCTTAAGAGAATCATCAGTTCAAAATTAGCCAATTTTGATTTAAATTGGAAGTCGGCTGGAACGGTTTATTCTAAAACATATAAATTGACTAGAGAATAGAATAGAATACTTTTCTGCATTTATGAACATTATAGATGGAGACAGATATTTTCCAAGAAGATAAGAATTTTTCACGTCTAAATGTATGGAGTCGATCCACTGTGTCCCGCCCCAGGCGCCGAGATGGTACGCAACGCCACTGGTTGTTACGTTAGTTTACTTATGCCGTCGTATCAATGTTGTTTACCGGAGAGTTGAATTAGATTTAGGTTCAAAAGAAAAATGTTGAGACCAAAAATTCATCCAAGTTGAAAGAAAAACTGAAAAATTTGTCTGATTTTGGAAAATTAGGAAAGAGAGAGTGAGAGAGAGAATTGAAGGGTGGCAGCCCTGGAGAGCAATGGATGAGATGCTGTTAGTCCTAAAGTAACTAAGCCTTCCCACGTATCACAAAAGCGACACGTCCATGGCCACCGCGACCACAAGAATTTTCAATGCAATAGCCCACTAATTTGAAGTCCATTGTGGGACTTTAACTTATCATTATACTCGCTCTTATCTGTTTCATCTGCTAATATGGGAGTTCTTATGACCTTGTCACATCTTAAATAATAATAAAATTGTGAAATATTTTCATGATGATATTATTCAACAGGCGATTTGCGCTTGTTCAATGATGGATTCTAAATTATTACATTTGGTCCGATCAATTTTCTGATCTAGTTACAATTATTTCATGAGAGCAATACCGTTTTCGTTTAATCAATTTTCCACAAAATTAGCCGTGCCATATTTTCCTCAGGATGTGGCAGCTTGATAGTTTGAAGAATATCCATGTAGGTACATGAAACAATACATTATACCGTTAATGTTATACCCGACTGCGACTCTTTGGCTGGAAAAACATCCCGCAGACAATAATATTAACTCCATCTTGCTAAACTGTGGCCTTTGTATAACGAGAATTAAAGCGTCCGCCTTTTGACCTCCCAAATCCATTAGATTCCTTAAATTTGAACTTGGTATCATGTGACAAGAAAGTCGTTGTCCATATTTTGCCAAAATCCAATTCAAGTGTGCCCTGGCAAACTCGAGTCTCAGACGTCGGTTTTTCCGATAAGTAATTTTTTATTTGCGACTTATAGGTACTGTAAGGCAAGTTATGCATTCGTAAAAAAAATTAAACTCGAGATTTTGATCAAAGTTGAGATTACGATGATAGCGAAGACTAAAAAAGTGGGTCTCGCAATTCTGTCTGTCTGTTTGTCTGTCTGTTCGACTACAGCCTAAACGGCTCGGCCGATTTTCTTCAAATTTGGTAGACATAATTTTTAAATTTTTTCCCCCCATGCGTTTTTTTCTTTTTTTTTTTAAAGACCAAAAATAACGGTACCTGCCATGCGAATATTTTTCTAAATTTTGTAAATATTTTTTTTCTCAAAAACTGTCACTCAGATTTAAAAAAAAAATACAAAAAAAATTAATTTAGTTAAAGCTAGGTCCTGGTTGAAAAAATGGTTATTGAGGGTACCCCCCAAGAATCATTTTTTTTGTTTTTGATTTTTTTTTCAAAAACGGTACTACCGATTTTGATCATTTTTTTTTTGCTAAAGCTCCCCAAAACTTGGATAGAATTGTGTATTCAAAATTTCAAAAAAATTTTTTTTGGATTTTAAAAGCAAATTTCATTTTTTTTTTTCAAAACTCAATATTTCGAAAACCTTATTCTCGATTTTTTTAAAACTTGATAAACAAAAGTTTCTCAACATAATCTACAAGATATAAAAAAAAGTTTTATTTTACCAAAAAATAAAGGTACCCACCATACAAATGTTAAAAAAGGGGTTTCAAAAATTGTTCTCGAAAACGGCGCCTAGAATTTTGATAAATTTTTTTTTTGTTTCAATTAATTTTAACGATCTTTAATTTAATAAAAAAAATTAAAATTAAGATATTACAGCTTGTACCTACCATAGAACCATTTTTTTTAAATTTCGAATTACTCATTATCGACATAACGGATTTTAATAAAAAAATTGTGTAGAGATGCTTCTAAAAAGTCTAAAAACCATTGCATTTCAAGACTTTAAAAAAAATATTTTTTTAATTTTTTGAAAAAAAAAATCATTTTTTTTTTAAATTCAATATTTCAAAAACGGCTCAATATTTTTTTGGAAATTTAATTTTCTGTACGAATGAAAATTGGAAGAGAAGAAAAAAATTTGGTACTCCAACTTGAAGTTTTTATTATTGTAGAAATGACGTTGTTGACATACTCGTACCTATCGAATTTTCCAAAAAAAAAAAAGATTTTTTTTATTTCAAGAAAAATTTTTTTTTTTAAGTTTTGAAATGCAATATTTTTCAAACTTCTTAGAAGAATCTCTATAAAAAAATGCCATTAGTATCCGATATGTAGACAATGAGAATTTCAAAATTCGAAAAAATTTTTCTGTGGTAGAAACAGTCATTAATTTATTAATTTCAAAATTTATGTTATTAAATTATAGATCGCAGAAAATAAATAAAAGGAAAACAATTTTATAATATGTATATTGATCAAATCTTAAAATTTCAATGTATTATTAGTTTATGGGCTTTTTTGATCATGGACACACAGCTGATTTTGACAACACACGAATACTCGACAAAGAGAGAAGAGAAAACACAAGATATACACTGGAGAGCTTGCGCATTCAGCAAAAGCTTGAATTCACAATGAACACAAAAGAAGATAAAGACAAGCTTAGCGCAGCTTACACTAATGTGATAAAGTAACCCACCTGTGATATAAGTGTTTTTTCTGTTTGGTTTAGTTTGTTGTATTAAATTGTTATAGAGTATTTATTTATTTATTTATTAAATTATTTATTTTTTAAATTTTAAACTAAAAAATTTGAGGAAAAATTTGTGATGTAAAGTCAAACTAAAAACAAGTAAGTTTTACAAAATAATTTTCCAATGTTTCAAAATGTTAAATAATTGTGTTTATTAAGTTTCAATAAAGTGTTGACCCTGAGGATGTTGAGAATTTTCAACGAAACGTAGGGAGGAAATATGGAATTGTTTTAATTCGCATAGAGAAAAAACAGCTACAATGTAATAGAGAAATTTTATTATTTAATGATTACTGACTAAAATTTGATGGCTTCACTTGTCAAGTTTTTAAAACCTTTCGAATTTGGGCATAAAAAAAAACTTGCCAAGTAAGCCCATCAAATTCTAGTCAGTAATCATTAAATAATAAAATTTATCTATTACATTGTAGCTGTTTCAATATTATTCTACTTTAAATATTCGGTATTAAACCTTCATGAAGTAAGAACTTGGCGTACTTTTAGATCTCAGTACTTTTCACGGTTGACTTGTTACACAAAGGTTTTTGTATAGAAGAACTTGGCTCTTTTTTTAACATTTATGTTTTTGGTCTGATCTCACTCCTTTTTGCAAAGATTTTAATATTTTGCCATGTCAAAATCTCGAAAGATACGGAAAGATAGAAGGATGTACTCAACTTAGTTTAAAACTTCCTATTTCTTTTGGTATATTTTCTTTTTGTTATTGGTTGTTTTGATTTGCGCTTCAATTATTTCTCCTTGTCCTGGCAAGATACCTAACACTAACATACCTACCTTAATTACGGCAATCAGAAGTGCTCCATATAAATTAAACATTTTCTCAGAAAGTGGGTGGATACCACGCCCCCCGAATAGAAAACCCCAATTTTTATTTTTGGTCCTTTATATGCAATTTGAGCCCTAATGTTCTACCAAATTTCATTGTTCTACTGCAATCGGAAGTGTGCCATGTATAATTTACATCAGTTCTGAGGAAGTGGACGGATACCGCGCCCCTGAATGGAAAACTTCAAATTTTATATTTTTTTCTTTGTATGCAATTTAAGTCCTACCACTTTACCAAATTTCATCGTTTTACGCCAGTCGGAAGTGCTCCATTCAACCAACACCAATTCGGAGAAAGTGGGCGGATACCACGCCCCCTGAATGGAAAACCTCAATTTTTATTTTTGGTCGTTTATATGTATTTTTAGCTCTACCGTTGTACCGAATTTCATCGTTTTACAGCAGTCGGAAGTGCTCCATTCAACCAACACCAATTCGGAGAAAGTGGGCGGATACCACACCCCCTGAATGGAAAACCTCAATTTTTATTTTTGGTCCTTTATATGTATTTTGAGCTCTACCGTTGTACCGAATTTCATCGTTTTACAGCAGTCGGAAGTGCTCCATTCAACCAACACCAATTCGGAGAAAGTGGGCGGATACCACGCCATCTGAATGGAAAACCTCGATTTTTATTCTTGGTCCTTCATATGCAATTTGAGCCCTACCGTTCTACCAAATTTCATTGTTCTACTGCAATCGGAAGTGCGCCATGTATAATTTAAATCAGTTCTGAGGAAGTGGGCGGATACCACGCCCCTGAATTTAGAACTTCAAATTTTATATTTTTTTCTTTGCATGCAATTTAATTCCTACCACTTTACCAAATTTCATCGTTTTACAGCACTTGGAAGTGCTCCAGTCAACCAACACCAATTTGGAGAAAGTGGGTGGATACCACGCCCCCTGAATAGAAAACCTCAAATTTTCGATTTTTTCCTTAGCTTGCATGACAAGACCTACCGTTGTGCAAAATTACAAGATTCTACGATGTCGGGAAGTGCTCCATAATTTTGATGATCTGTCAGTCAGTCAGTCAGTCAGTCAGTTACGGTTTTTGTGATTTTTGAGGCCTTATATCTCAGGAACCGCTTGTGCTAGAAAATTGAAATTTGGTGAGGCGCCTGTGCCTGACTAGCCTAGCAAATATTCGGAATAGGGCTCTTGATTTTACCCGGGTAATACCCATTTCATCAAAAACCCGGGTACCCGGGTAATGCGGGTATTACCCAAATTTGCGGGTACCCGGGATATGTCAACTGGCGGGTACCCGACAATGTCGTGTTACGGGTACCCAGTACTCAAAAATGCTACAATTGCTTATAAAATAATATTTCACAGAAAGAGGAAGCAGAGAAGAAATGAAATGTGATTTTTATATCCATAAGCATCATGTTGTACTGAAATTTTATTGAAAATACACTGATGTGAATAAGTTTTCACTAATTTCCTTCACATTGCTCTTAGATCTGCATCTTTACATTCTTTTCTATAAAAAGAAATATCCAGAATCCAAATGATTTCTCAATAATTATTAATTAATTAATCCCTGCCCAATAGATGTGTCAATCAGGATTGATTCGATTTTCTTGATCCGATCATCGAAAAGTATTGATGATCAAAATCAATCATTTTAATCGATCTCAATCTCAAACATTTAAATGATTCTCGATTCTGGATTCTCGAGTTTCTATTTCAATCTCAATCATTTCAATGAGTCTGGATTTTCGATATCAGTTGACTCGATTTATCATGATTTACTCGATTCCATTTATTCCGATTCAATCAATGTGGATTATGAAAGCCAAACTTACGGTGGACTAGAATTTCTGGGTTGAACTCGGCATTGAAGAACATGATTGATCGGGCCGGTTGTTGATGTTGTAGGCCGCAAAAACAATTGTTGAACTGATGTTATTTGCTGTATCAGGATCCGGTATGTTTAATGTGGATTTTTGGACGTTTCTTAATCCATCGAAATCGTAGCCATCCTTTGATAGAATTTGACAGTTTATGACTTGAAAAATAGAGGACGAATTCAGTTATGACGTACAAAGTATATTTCGTACAAAATTTCAGCCGAAAAAGCCCTAAAATTTATCTTTTCCGGAGCAAAAAATAAAATCTCTTTTTTTTTTGTATTTTTAGACGTCTCTTAATCCATCGACATCGTAGCCATCCTTTGATGTAATTTTACAGTTTATGACTTAAAGAATAGAGGACGAATTCAGTTTTGATGTACAAAGAGTATTTTGTACCAAATGTTAGCGGAAAGCCCTAAAATTGCTCTTTTCCGAAGCAACAAATAAAATATCTTTTTCTTGAATTTTTTGACACTTTTTATTCCATGTACAAAGTAGCCATCATTCGATGTTATTTGGCAATTTATGGTTTACATTAACAGAGTATTTTGTTAGAACTATCAAAGCCACAAGTCAATCTTATCATCGAAATCGAAATTAAAATCGAATAGGAACAGTATTGAATCATTTCAGTGAAATGAAAATGATCGTATGATCGATTGATTGAAATGATCGGATCATTTTCGTAATCGATTGTTGGACGATTCGATCATTTGAAATGAATGATTTGCACAGCTCTACTGCCCAACAATAAAGCAATATTCTGAGACAAAATAGCTTAGACGCGAATGTAAAACACACTACAAAATATAATGTTTGAGAATGCATTCATAAATCATAACGTTTTTGGTATGAAGATACGTTAAAAAAAAAAAATTGTTATGAATCCGTTTAAAAATGTTGTCGTAATCTGTTTATATTTATATTACTGTTTTTTTTTTAACCAGGGCTACTTAGTCGAATCAAAATCCGACTACTTATCTATGTATGTTGTAAAGGGCGGTTAAACAAAGATGCACGATGTTAATTGTAAATAAAACAAAAAGTTTTCTGAGAATTATCTTAATATTTTTCATTATAATAGAAGGATATATGACAATTATGTGTGAAACAAAATATCGGCCAAATGCTTGCCACGGCCTCGGTGGCATACCTCTATCCGATGGTCCATATTTTTAATGACTGAGACATAATTGAGGTTCAATGTCGTTAATGTGCTGAATTATCTCATTCTTTAACTCTTGAATTTTTCTTGGCTTATTGACGTACACTTTTTCTTTTAAATATTCCCAAAGAAAAAAGTCCAACGGTGTCAAATGACATGATCGTGGAGGCCAATTAACATCGCCACGATGTGGGATAACACGGCCATTGAATTTCGTTGGCTGTGCGGCAAGTGGCACCATTCTGTTGGAAGCACATATTGACCATGTCCATATATCCATGTCCGTTATCATCTCGCGATAGCGAACACCATTCACAGTTACTGCTTGGCCGACCTCATTTTCAAAGAAGTACGGCCCGATGACGCCGCCAGCCCATAAACCGCACCAACCAGTCACTCTTTGTGGATCCATAGGCTTTGCAACAATCATTCGTGGATTATCATTTACTACAGACCCGGTTTGCTGAAATTTGCGCACAATTTTACCGATTGTGGACACATTTGGGCGATTATGCTGACCAAAAAAATCACGATCAATCATGTCTCAGAGTCATTGAAAATATGGGCCATCGGATATAGGTATGCCACCGAAGCCGTGGCGAGCATTTGGCCGCAATTTTGTTTCACACATAATTGTCAAAGATCCTTCTATCATAATGAAAAATATTAAGATAATTCTCAGAAAACTTTTTGTTGTATTTACAATTAACATCGTGCATCTTTCTTCAACCAACCTTAATAAGTGGTAAGCAGCAGAGAAATAATATAATTATGTTCTTCAATCTTTCTTTAAGTGTTTTTTTATAACTACACGAATATGTTTTGGGTACCCGGATTTTACCGAGTACCCGCAAGAAAGCGGGTACCCGAAATTATGGTACCCGGGTAATACCCGTAAGTGCGGGTACTCGGGTACCCGGGTAATTACCCGGGTATGCGGGTATCAAGAGCCCTAATTCGGAATTTGAAGTTTCTGACTTTATTGGTACTGAAGATAGGGAGGGGTCAAAAATCGCCTGAGTTTGTTCCTGTAAAAAAGGGTGTAGTGCCAGAACTTGGCTGGGCACTACCGTGCACTTTGATCAAGCGACATTTATAAATTTGTTTCGTCCAATAAAATACACAAAAAAATAATTAAATAAGATGTTTTTTTCGTTTCCTGAACAATTTTAAAAATGTCGCTAAATACATTCTTACTAGCTAAATGAAATTTTTTTGCATTTTGATTTTTTTAAATCTGTGGGACAGTTTTTGAGGAAACAAAATATTTATAAAATTTCGAAAACAATTCGTATGGCAGGTACCGTTATTTTCGGTCTTAAAAAAAAAAAGAAAAAACGCGTGGGAGGAAAAATTTAAACACAATATCTACCAAATTTGAAGAAAATTAGCCGAGCCGTTTAGGCTGTAGTCGAAAAGACAGAGAGACAGAATTTCGAGACCCATGTTTTTCGTCTGCGCGTAACAAATTTTTTTCTTAAAAAATTTAAAAAATGTGTTAGGTATATGAAAGTTTATTTTTTAAGAAACCAGTACAACGGCTTATAATTTTTGTTCTTGCGTAAACTTATATTTGCTTGAGAAATCACATGGCATCTTATTTTTAGCTCCAAGGTTAGATTAATGGGCTGATAGTTGATCTTATCACCGTCACACTTAGATCAAGGTAGATCCGTTGTGATATCCTAGGGATAATAACTCCCATGTATATTGGAACCAATGATAATGCTATGTCATTCAATCCCGTTAAGGGTGTTGATGAGTTTCAGCAAGTTATAGCCTAAAATGTCGAAGAGTACTTCTAAGTCATTGGAGAGAGAAATGTCTGTCGTCGCATTTTAAAGGCGTAATCCTTTCCTTTATCCCCATTAAAGAAATCATCACTCCACCAGGCCCGTAGGAGCATGTTGCTAACTGCAATGTCTGACCGCCTTAACCAACATCACATTGCATAGGTACATAATGTTAAAGAATATAATATATCCATTTAAAAGATATCATTTCATTTAAAATTTATTAAAAAAACGACATCGACCTTATTGAACATAAAACGCACCCTGCATTTGGGCTATGGACTTCTCAATGAATATTGTCTACCTTTGTATGTATCTACATAATATATTTACTCCTGCTTTGTCGGCATATGGATTGTCTACATACCTCAAAGAAAATGGTATTACACAGCATCCGGATTAAGTAAAGTCCATGAAATCCTGTCCCTAGATTTAACTTTCTCTCATACATTCACTTATGATTGTGAATGTGAATTGAAATAACGAATTGCGAGTTTAACCAAAATAAAGGTAACGAAAACGACCAGAATGAGTATGTATAGACACTGAGTCTAAAAAAATTTAAAATGGTTTTGTTGGTTGAAAGGATTTCATGCGATATTATGCACACATTGCAAATTGCAAAATGTACGAAGACGAACGGGTGTCAGAATTATGATGGTCGCGTGCCACACATGCATCAGGTAGATACGTACCTAGATATTGTACCTCAAAATAGTTTACCAAACAAAACTTATTCAAACAAAACAAAAAAAAAAACATTTTCCTTTGAATGAAATGTGGGTAAGCCAATTGTGGGATATTCCATGCAAGTTGATCCTTTAAAATGGGAGGACGTTCGTTAAGTGAAAAATAATTACCGAGATGACTTAGTTTTGACCTGACATGTACGCGTGTACCTGTATACCAGCAAATGTGTTATGTCGTTTTAATGCGAATTTAAAATGCCCTCACACAGAAGGCTTACCAAAAACAGACGCTTTGTAGGTTTGAATTCGTTTAAAATTCTTCCTGTGAAAGGATAAGAGAGCTAAAGGTGTACGAAATTAGGGTCTTTTTTGTTGTTGAAATTATAAACTTGGCACGTGAGATATGTGCACATGAAATATAATATACAAATATTTTATGAATGGAAAGGAAGATTGTTGAATGATTCAATGAAATTGATATTTTTACCTTGCAACAGATAAGGTTAATCCTACACACGCCCTTATGCCAATTTAAAGAAGATAAACGGAGCCAGAGGTGAACTTTTTTCTTGTTGGCGAAAGGTACTTATATTTATTTACCTGCCGGTAAAGAGACGAGAATTTAACTTCAACAGTTTTAAACGTGCGTGAACATTATTGTTCAATCAGCATTTTCATTGTTGGAATATCTAAGCAGACATAAATCGATAGGAAGGACATGAATACGCAAACAGTTCTATTCTAAAGGGTATATTTTTTTCAAGAATTTATACTTATAGGAATGAGTTTGCCTTTATTTTATTAGCTCCTGGGACCGAAAGTTCAGATTAGTAAGAGAGAAAAATGGAACGAAGTGCACCCATTCATTCGCATTCGTTTTTACTTGCAATAAGGGTACTAAAGAGCAAGTTTTGCATTCGAACTCGAGGTTTTGATCAAACTTGACAATTTGTGATGATAGAGGTTATGAAAACGGTTCGGTCTGTCTGTCTATATGTCTGTACATCGACTCACAACCTAAGCAGCTGGAGAGATGTTCTTCAAACTTGGTTCTTAAAGGTCCTCGGTGATTCCATAGAGGAAAAATTTAAATTTTGTGTTTAAGCTGCAAAATAACGGTAACTGTCATACAGCCGTTAAAAATAAAATGCACGACTGTGTCGCACGAACTTGCTCCTATATAATAGACTAGGAATTTTAAAAACGAATGTGATTAGAGAAAACTGTTCGAGATAAAATTAATTTTTCAAATTCTTTTAGTGGTAAGAGATAAAAACAGATTGCTATGTAAATATGAATTTATGCAAGAACAAAAACTATAAGTCCAAAAAATTGTTGAGCCGTTTTTGAGATATCGAATTTTCCAAAAAAACATAATTTTTTTTCCTTCCAAAAATTCAAAAAATATATTTTTTAATGTTTTGAAATGCAATGTTTTTTTAAGCTTTTTAGGAGCATCTCTATAAAAAATTTCATTAAAATCCGTTATGTCGATAATGAGAAATTCAAAATTTGAGAAAAATGGTTCTATGGTAGGTAGAAGCTGTAATATCCTAATTTCAATTTTTACTTGCGACTTATAGGTACTATAAGGCAAGTTATGCATTCGGAAAAAAAATCGAACTCGAGATTTTGATCAAAGTTGACATTACGATGATAGCGAAGACCAAAAAAGTGGGTCTCACAAATCTGTCTGTCTGTCTGTCTGTCTGTCCGTTCGATTGCAGCCAAACGGCTCGGTCGATTTTCTTCAAACTTGGTAGATATGGGTTTTAATTTTTTTCCCCCTGGATGTTTTTTGATTTGATTTTTTAGGACCAAAAATAACAGTACCTGCCATACGATTTTCTTTATAAACATTTTTTTTCTCAAAAACTGTTCGACAGATTTTAAAAATAAAAATACAAAAAAAATTCATTTAACTAAAGCTAGGTATTGGTTGAAAAAAAATTTCCCAAAAATGGTTATTGAGGGTACCCCCCACTATTTTATTTGTTTTTTTATTTTCTCAAAAACGGTTCAACCGATTTTGATAATTTTTTTTTTTGCTAAAGCTCCCCAAAAACATAAATAGAATTGTGTACTCAAATTTTCAAAAAAAATTTTGTTTGATTTTTAAAAAAAGCTTCAAAATTTTTTTTTCAAAACTCAATATTTCGAAAACCCCGTGCTAGATTTTTTTTAAACTTGATAAATAAAAGTTTCTCAATATGATCTACAAGATGTGAGAAAAAAAAATTTATTTTACGTAAAAAAAATAATACAAATGCTAAAAAATTAAAAAAAATGGTTTTCAAAAATCGTATTTTTCTCGAAAACAATGCCTAGAATTTTGATAATTTTTTTTTCTTTCAATTAATTTTTACGATCTTTAATTTAATAAAAAAAAATTGAAATTAAGATATTACAGCTTGTACCTACTATAGAAACATTTTTTCGAATTTTAAATTTCTCATTAACCACATAACGGATCTTAATGAAATTTTTTATAGAGAAGCTTCTAAAAAGTCTAAAACACATTGCATTTCAAAACTTTAAAATAAATATTTTTTGAATTTTTGAAAAAAAAAAATTTATTTTTTTCTTTTTTTAAAAATTCGATATCTCAGAAACGGTTCAATATTTTTTTTTGTAAATTTAATTTTTATTCGAACAATAATAAAAACTTTTTTTATCCTTATCAACAGTTTTCTCTAATAACATTCGTATTTAAAATTCCTAGACTATTACATAGGAGCAAGTTCGTGCGACCCAGTCGTGCATTTTATTTTTTATTAAATTAAAGATCGTAAGAATTAATTGAAAGAAAATTTTTTTTTATCAAAATCCTAGGCGCTGTTTTCGAGAAAAATACGATTTTTGAAAACCATTTTTAACATTTGTATGGTTGGGTACCTTTATTTTTAGGTAAAATAAATTTTGTTTTCACATCTTATACCTAGATTATATTGAAAAACTTTTATTTATCAATTTAAAAAAAAAATCTAGCTAGGAGTTTTCGAAATATTGAGTGTTGAAAAAAAAATTTTGAAATTGGTTCCTAGGGGGGTATAACCTCAATAACCATTTTTCAGAAAATGTTTTTATAGCTTTAAGTAAATTAATTTTTTTTTGTGTTTTTATTTTTTAAATCTGTTGAACAGTTTTTGAGAAAAAAAAAATATTTATAAGATTTCGAAAAAAATCGTATGGCAGGTACCATTATTTTTGGTGTTATAAAAAAAAGAAAAAACGAGTCTGGAAAAAGTTAAAAATGATATCTAGGAAGTTAAAAGAAAATCGGCCGAGCCGTTTAGGCTGTAGTCGAACAGACAGACACACAGACAGTCTAACAGAACCACCTTCTTTTATAGTCTTCGCTATCATCGTCATGTCAACTTTGATCGAAATCTCGAGTTCGATTTTTTTTTCGAATGCATAACTTGCCTTATAGTACCTATAAGTCACAAGTAAAAATTGAATAATTAAAATTGAAACACCAATTTTTTTAAATTAAATACTTTAAATGATTTTTTTAAATTTGCTAATAAAACTCTTATAAGTACAATTTTAAATTCCAAGAAACTTCTTTATAAGAGCGAGTACGTGTGATCCACGCGTGCATTTAAATTTTAAGTACAACTGGCAGCAGGTTTATGTTTATGTTTGGTTTTCATTTCACAAATAATTAATAGAAACAACATTCAAGTCCTTGGTTGAAGCAAGCTTGAACTACGCGTTCAACAATTTGTATACTTGCATCGTGTTGAAATTGGATTGGTTCGAATCGTTAGTGTAGTTTAGTGGAAATCTGGATAATGTTATTTATCTTATCATATTCTCATATTCGCTTAATCTGCTTCTAGACATAATTTCCTATACCCAGAGAAAAAAGCACGTAAAATCAAAAAAAACAACTTTGAATCAAAGTAAAACCAATATGATTTGGCTCTAATGCCGAAAATATTTAAATCAAAGTTGTTAATCAATGAAAAGTGATTCCCTACTTCATTTCAAATCAAATGTGAAACCAATATGATTTAAAGTTGTAGCATTATAGTTTTAAATACGATCCGCATTTGATTCAAAAAAATATCAATTAATTTTAAACACGCTTTGCGTTTAAAGTAAATAGAAATCGGAATCACATCAATTAGAAACATATTTACATTAATTACCACGTAACTTTAAATTGAAAAGCGCCATTATAGTTCTAAATACGATTCGCATTTGATTCAAAAAAATATCAATTGATTTTAAACACGCTTTGCGTTTAAAGTAAATAGATATCGTGAATAAATCAATTACAAACAATTTAATAATATTTACTGGCATTCATTGATTTAAAGACATTCTCACTACTCGTATATTCAAATCGATTAAAAACAATTATTTTTGCAAAAGTATTTTCTTTTATTGTAAATAAAATAATAAAAAAATTCTTATAAACTAACTTAATAACAAAACAACAAACAAAATTTAAAAATATTTGTGTCTTACATAATGTATGTAAGTCTTGCCATTATTAATTTGATACAAGTGTAGTGGAGGGATTGTAAAGACTGGATCAATGATTTCCCTTTCCATGATGAGTTAAAAAGTTTTTAAATATCCTATAAAATATACATATATTACATTATAATTTTTATATTGAGAAAAATGTATGTATGTATACTTACAATTTTAAGAAATGATTTTAAACTTGAGGTTGGTGTTGACGGGAATCAGAATTGTTGCAATTTTGGCACTGCCAATTTGCCACTTTGGAGATCTCTGAGAGGGTTTCGTCATCAATTCGGAACTTTAATAAAATTTATATAATAAGAAAAAAAAAAGAGATAGTTTAATGTTACCTTCAAATTTCTGAATAAGTATAGTTCCAGATCTTCATGCAGCTTTGCGGAATCGTCGCGGTTGTTCTGGTTAGCAGGATTAGAATAAATTAAAATTCGAAGCTGTCCGCTTTCGACCACTACTCGAATTATTTTAATTTATTTTATTACTTTTAGGTTATAACGTTCGGTAACACTTCACAATAAGTACAGCTCACAAGCTCTAAAGAGAATGGCAGATACATTTTCCTCGACCCGCAACAACGACAGCCGCGAACACACATACATATGATTTCTTTCTTATACAAAATGTTTACTGTTATCCTTCACAAGTCAAAAGGATTACAACTTTGATTTGTTGTACTTTAACTTTGGTTCAAAGTGAATTATGTATACGATTCAAAAAGGAAAGCAAATCAAATAAGTTACCACTTTGATGCATTAAGTTTCAGGTTTGATTCAAATAAATTAAATATCAAACGTCTTTAAATGAACAACGAAAATGCCTCGATTACATTTCAAAATAGAAAAACATTGATTCAATGGTGTTTAACTATACTGTGATTGATTAAACATTTTTCTTATTTGAAACAAAGTTGATCATATTTAAATTAAAGCGTATAAATCAAAAGTTATAGCAACGTAATTTTAAATACTTTTCTACTTAATTTTATGATGTTGTTTTTCTCTGGGTGAGGTAGCTCTCAAACTGTTAATAACACCAACAATAGTGGCGCAAAATTTTAATTGAATTAGTACGATGCTAAAGCTGTTTTAGTATGATACTAGGTTAAAACAACGAATTTGCAAATTTTAATCGGATATAGCATCATACTTTCTCTACCCTTTTATTAAAGTTAAAACCATCGAACACCTACTTTATTTTTTTAGTATCGTGCTAGCTTCATATGACTCTTTGACATTTGCAAACATCAAAAAAGGTTCATGTACTTACTTTTTAACACGAAATGTCATTGTTTTAGGTGTGTTCAGAAGCAATTTATTAAAGAAATTATTTTAGTACGATACTAGTGAGAAAATGTTTAAAATTAAGAATGAGTTAGTAAACTACTATAAAGTTAGCAAATTGTTAAGTAGTATCATACTAGGTAATACCTCAATAATAGGCTGTTTAAAATTTTGCGCCAGTGAGTCTAAAAATATTTTTACTTTTCCATAAGGTTTAGATTACAAGAGAAAAACTGGGTAATCAATAGCTTCAAACCATACAAATCAGAAGGCATAATCCCAGCCGAATTCCATAAGACAAGCAACAATATTCTGCCAATACTAAGGATGCTCTTTTATAGCTGTCTAAATTTGATCCAATTAAGAGAAGTTGGAGTTGGTGCATTTCTACCCAAAGCGGGCAAATGTTCTCATGTCAAAGCAAAAGATCTCAGACCTATTAGTCTATCATAATTCCTTCCCAAACATATTTAGCGGCGGATTGATTATCATTTAAGAACAAGCATTGACACTAGATTTCTGTCTTCGGCTCAGCACGCGTATTGTAAAAGTAAATCGGTGCGTGGAAGTAGCGCTTCATACACTGGTAAGAACCATTGAATACTACCTCTATCATAAAGAGTATACTATGGTTACCTTTCTTGGTATACATGGCGCAATGGAAGGTAAGCTTGGAGAATTGATCAATCAATGCTACCTAGCAGGATTATTATTTTAAAGGTGGATTTTCTGCAAGAAGATCTGTCAGTAGATGAACGCCCGCAAGGCGGTGTCCTATCTGCACTTCTTTTTAGCGAAGAAGTTGTTGAGATATCTAGAAGCGGAGAGTTACAGAGTGATTGCCTATGATGACATTGATTTTGATATTGCCGTATCAGGAAATCCTTCTAATGCCTTAAAAGATCTCATATAATATGCTTTAAAAAAACCAAGAAACTTGGCCGATTGGTGTGGACTGGGTGCTAACTGCTAACCCTCACAAAACAGATATTCTACTCTTCTCTAGGTAAAATAACATTTCCCATATAAAGGTATATTCTCTTCCATTAAAAATTCTCCAACGAATCAAAATGCCTGGGTCTTATTTTAGATAAGAAGTTAAGTTAGAAACCTATCATTCCAGAAAGAGTTAAAATTGCCACAGTGGCAGTCTTCCCATGCAAAAAAGCCTTTGGGAATAAATGGGGGCCCCAACCCCGCATAACTCACTGGCTATACACCTCGGTAATTAGGCCGATTCTAATAAATGTGGTTTGGTGGACAGTTCTAGATAAAAACACAGATTGTTTGGCATAATGGTCAGTGCGTTGGACTGTCATGCAGAAGGGCTTGGGTTTGATTTTCTGCCGCTGCAAAAGAGTTTTTTTCAGGGGTGTACTGCCTCTCGCGAGGAATTGACAAATCCTCTAAGAGTATCTCTTGTCATAAGAAAGGCTGCTCATAAGGTGTTCGGAATCGGCAGAAAATTGAAGGTCCCTTCCATTTCTGATAACACGGGTACAGGAATGGTTGAGAGTAATAAATCACTAGGTTTAGGTTCTTTACAATCCATCAGGGCCTCATATTTATTAATTGTTTTATTTATTAAGGTCGAATGGTCAGCTTATCAGCTCACTTCGCTGCACTGGATATTCTGTTCCATCTAATACCCATCGATATCTTCGCAGTGGAACCACTCCATTCTAAACTTATACTGTTCACTTCCAAGTAGCATACTCGTAAATTACTCCATTCCTCAGATTGAATTTGATAAAAACTTTCAGGTAATAATTCCGTCTAGAGAAATCTTGGATGGATGAATAAATCTATTTTTACACGGATGTATCAAAAATTAATAACTTTCAATCTTCCCAATCATTGCAGCAAGTTGCAGGTGGAACTTCTGGCGATTAAATAAGTGCTGTCTTGGCTTAAAGAAAACGTGATATCAATCAAAGATATCCGCGTCTTCTCGGACAGCTATGCAGCGATTAAATCTCTTGATTTGTCTCTACCAGCTCACTAATAGCCCTTAAATGGGGATAGTTTCTGATGGAAATTGCGTAGTAGTATAGCTGGGTGCCGGGCCACAAAGACATTTTATAGCTGATGAACTTGCCAAAAGTTCCCAGATAAGGCATATACAGGAATTCCCATCACTACGTGTAAGCTTATGCTAAAGCAAGATGCTATACAGGGAAGAAACCTTAGCTAGAAAAATATCAACACCTGCTTGGCGAAAAAACATATTTGGCCAATGGTGGATCTGAAGCGCTTTGAAGGATTAATATCAATGAACTACGAAAAGGAGCAATTTAATTAATACCTTTACTAGTACTTCATGAACTCCGTCAAAGGCTGTTCTTAAAATTTTTAATGAACACTTTTGCATTTTTTTTTTGTAATATTTCCCTACATCTAGATATGATACCAAGTAGTAAGGTTAACCTAAGATTCTCCTACAAAAGCAAAATCTCAATATACATTAAGCAGTACACAAGCAACAGTGAATTTAAATACAGTTCAGCTAGCAACAAGATTCATCTATATGAGATTATGGTAAAATAGTTCATATAAGCGACGAAGTTCATAAAATTGAATGTTTAAAACATGTCGACATCTCTCGAATCTCAAAGTAATTTTATGTTAAAGTATACGTATGAGCATAATGTAGGTATGTGATTTTCAATACAAGCTTCTTCCTCTTCCAAGAAGATGAAGTCAGTTTTATTTAATCGAAAAACATGCATAATGCATTCATCATGTGCTGGTGTGTGTGTGCATTTTTTTGTCTCTGATTATTGTAAAATTGAAATTCGTCTAGAATCCTTGGAGCCAAGGATACTGAACTGGTTATTTTTTTTTAACCTGACGTAGTCCTTTCCCACATCTCACTGCCACGAACTGAATTGATTGTGTTTAAAATATAAAAGGTGCTCAGATAGTTTGATTCGAATTGGATCGATGTGCACCGAAAGGTTCCCATCTACTCTGCATATATAGTACCTATTGGTAGTTCTCCAACTTTTGAGCAACCCAAACCATCAAGAACAGGTCTCAAGTTGAAACTAATATACCACAGAAGAGGAGTAAGCTTGACGGTCTTAAAAAAGAAGTAAGGATATCACCTCATAGAGTAGCGCAATCTCGAGACGACCTTGGTATCGGTTGCTGATGAGTTCTAAGCGAATAACAAAGAATTGTTGCCTGTGTGGAACTCCGTCGATGCCAAGCTCTTAAATATCGTGTTCTTAACGGCAAAAGAAATCCCCTACCCAAGTTTCGATTCTACGAAACGCTCAGGGGATATAGGGTAATCAAACGTAGAGAACTCTATGAATTTTCTTTGTACAAACGTAGCTAAGATTATCAACGACTGGGAGGACTTGAAGCTCAAGTATATTCCGGCTAAGGACATCCCCTGACAACGAAAGACCCGCCTTTGACTGCCCCGCATGTGTATCAAACTGATTGGACATGAGCTGATACGTAGTCTTCAGAGGCCAAATAGGCTGATTCTCATACACGACTGGATTGTTGTTAAGACGAGAAAGTAAAAATTCGGCATAAGGAATGTAAAAATAAAGATTCTGCAGAGTCAGAGAGAAGACCCCAGCAAAGCTGATAGCAATGTTGAAGTCGATGATGTCTGAAGCACTATTAATCTGCTTCGGATAATTTGCGAATTTTTCTTAAAGAGGAAAATATTGACGGAGACGCTATAAAAAATCCATTGAAAAAGGGTTTCAGAGTGAGAGGCCTTCAAGATTGGTAGTCTTAACCTAATTTATAAAACCGTAAGACCAACACCAAGGTAGGCCTGGAACTTGTATTTTAGTTAAGAAACAATTGAAATCTTTTTTGTGTCCTAATCTAATCACCCTCGATCTGACAGTTGTCAGGCTGGAGGACAAAAATACAGAAGGCCTATAGTTGGTCTCAGCGTAGTCGCCCCATGACCGACAGTCACCGCCAGAAGTGCTACGAATCTTAAAAAAAGAAGCCAAAGTCAAGGGAACTTACTTGTTGATTGTAATTGATGCAAATATAATATGATATACTCCCTGGGGTAGTTAAGAGATCAGTGAATGAGGTGAGTCTGTTTTTCGATTTTGTTTTTTAGACCTGATCTTACGATGTGCGACAAAGGTAACACTCCCACTTATAAAGGTTGGAAGGATGTACTGGATGTTATGATCCTAAATAATAACCTTACTCAAATGGTAAAAAATTGGACAGTATACCCTTTGAAATATTTTCGGACCGCAAATTCGATACCAAATAAATTTATAAGCCAAAACTCCTCTATCCCTTAAAAATCCCAAGAGAATTGACTGGAAAAAGTTCAGTTAGATTGCTAATTCGAACTACTACTACTAACCTACTACATCCTTTTTTACCTGCGGCTTATAGGTACTATAAGGCAAGTTATGCATTCGGAAAAAAATCGAACTCGAGGTTTTGATCAAAGTTGACATTACGATGATAGCAAAGACTAAAAATGTGGGTCTCTCAATTCTGTCTGTCTGTCTGTTTGACTGCAGCCTAAACAGCTCGGCCGATTTTATTTAAACTTGATAGATATCATTTTTAATTTTTCCCCCCGCACGTTTTTTTTCTCTTTTTTTAAGACCAAAAATAACGGTACCTGGAATACAAATTTGTTTTGAAATTTTATAAATATATTTTTTTTCTCAAAAACTATTCAACAGATTTAAAAAATAAAAACAAAAAAATTTCATTAAGTTAAGCTAGATAATGGTTAAAAAAAAATTTCCGAAAAATGGTTATTGAGAGTACCCAAATAGGGAACCTTTTTTTTGGTTTTTGATTTTCTCGAAAACGGTACAACAGATTTTGATCATTTTTTTGCTAAAGCTCTCCCAAAACTTGAATAGAATTGTGCATTAAAATTTTCAAAAAAAAATCAAAATTTTTTTTTTTCAGAACTAATTTTTTCCAAAACCCCATGCTAAATTTATTTTAAACTTCATAAATAAAAGTTTCTCAATATAATCTCGAAGATGTGAGAAAAAAAATGTATTTTACCAGATAATAAAGGTACCCACCATATAAATGTTAAAAACGGTTTTCAAAAATCGTATTTTTCTCGAAAACAGCGCCTAGGATTTTGATAAAAATTTTTTTCTTTCAATTAATTCTTACGATCTTTAATTTAATAAAAAAAAATTTAAATTAGGATATTACAGCTTGTACCTACCATAGAACCATTTTTCTCAAATTTTGAATTTCTCATTATCGACATAACGTATTTTAAAGAAATTTTTTATAGAGATGTTATTTCTGGAAGTCTCCCTCATTGATTGGCATATTTTTAGGTTTTCTGCTATTGATTTTAAGGTTGATTTCCTAACAAATTTATTAAAATATTTGTATGATAAATATGTTCCGATTAAGACGAAAATCGCTTCCAATAACTGCCCCTGGTGCTGGTTTACAAAAGCCATGAATAATTTAATAATTGAACGAAACTTTTTATATAGGGTGTATAAAAATTCAAGGTCGAAAACTGATTGGGAACATTATGCAGCCTGTAGGAATAGAGTAGTGAAAGCTATTAGGGATTCGAAGAAAAAATTTTACTTTAACAGATTAGACACTTCAAGAAATTCTACAAAAATTTTTATGGAATAATTTAAAGAATCTAGGTGCGATGAGGAAACCCACTCTTGAATATTGTGAAAATCTTAATTTTGTTAACAACCTGAATAATTTTTTTGCACTGAATGGTGGTAACACTAATCCTCAAGTAAATCTGTCTTCTCCTTCTAATATTTCTGAGGGATCATTTTCATTTAATTGCGTGTCTTTTGAAGAATGCTTTGCGTCTACTATTAGTTCAATTAAGTCAAATGCGATTGGCATGGATGAAATTTCTCCCAAATTCATTCGTTTGCTGCTCCCTGCAACTGCAATCATTCCAAGAGTTGCCAATATTTACAATGATTGTTTGACTAAGTCAATTTTTCCAAGCGCTTGGAAAATTGCAAAAGTCATTCCTCTTCAGAAAAAAACAGGATGTAATAATCTTTCGAATTATAGACCTATAAGTATTCTTCCTCTCCTTTCTAAGGGCTTGGAAAAATTGATGTTCAGTCAGCTCTTAGTTTTCATTGAGTCTCAGAATCTCCTGTCACCTCTTCAATCGGGTTTTCGAAAGAGACACAGTTGTATTTCTGCTGTTTTAAAAGTACAGGATGATATTCGGGTTGCATTGAATGCTGACAAAATATCGATATTAAGCTTACTTGATTTTTCTAATGCGTTTGGGTCAGTTAACCGCTCGATTTTACTTCATAAATTAAAACTTCAATTCGATTTTTCTCCTTGTGCTCTTAAATTAATTCAAAGCTATCTAAAGACCCGTAGACAAGCCGTTTTCATTGGAACCTTGGTTTTTGATTTGGTAAATCTGAAAGTGGGCGTCCCTCAGGGATCTTTGTTGGGACCTCTACTTTTTAGCATGTTTATTAATTATGTTGTTTATACTATTAAATACAGCAAATACCACCTGTATGCTGACGATCTACAGATCTATTCGTCTTTTCCTCTTAGCTTTCTGGAAGACGTATCAAGCAATATAAACAGCGCCGGATTTAGCTTTTTTTGGCCCTAGGCCTGAAGAGTAAATGGTGCCCCTTTGCATATATTCTCTTATATTGTATGGTTTACTTCATACAAAATTAGATACCTACTTAAGAAAACAAATTACAACGAATTTCATAAAACTAAAATTAATTTTATTTATAATGGTTACTACCATATGTACCAATGTATACGACTTTTTTTTTACAGATTTTTACTTATTTTTTGAAGTATTGTTTTCTCGTTTTTTTAGCAGCGAAGTCTTCTATAAGTTCATCGAAATCTATTTCATAAAGCAAATCACTCTCAATACAGAGCAGACATAGTGCATCAAGTCTTTCCTGCGTTATCATTGTTCGACAAGGACTTTTTAAGCATTTTAATTGACTAAATGATCTTTCCGCTGAACAATTTGTCACCACCAGACTTAAAAATAAACGTAATGCCGTGTCTACGTTCGGAAACGCTGATGTAATTTTATCTTCCCACTTAATCTTATATAAATAAGCTTGATTGAAAAATTTAAAATTATTGCCATTTTTATGCATCACATAACGATGGAATTGTATTAACTCGTCTGCAAGTTCTGAATTTAAATCTTCCGGATAATTTGACACCAAATGCTGGGCACAGGCTAAAACGTTGACTTTTTCATTGCTTGTGCAAAGAAAATCAAATCGTTAAGAAATTTCTTTATATATTTGACCTCTGGAATCCATTTGTATTCTTTACTTATCGATAATAATATAAAAAGCGTTTATTCGAAACTTATCCTTCGGGCTTAAATCTACATCGGGAGCATTACCATCGGTAGCCATTTTTTTGCGAATTCGTTTTCGTGTAATCATGTAGCCCATCAGGTAGAAGTTCCTTAGAGCGCATTTCAATAGTGTCGAAATTATCACGCATTTTCTCCAGTTGATCGGACAATGATCTATACAAATTCGCGCATATCAATAGTGTTACGTCTTCGCTTTGCAAAACCTTACTGACTTTTTGATAACTTTATAAAATATCGTTCCAAATCACAAGCATTAAGGCAAATTCTAGTTTATTCATTTTGTTTAGTAGATCACCAGCTTCCCTTCTAGCATCTCCTTTTAATGTATTATCTTCAGAAATGTCGTTTAAAGTATCTAATAATTTATTATATGATTTAATGATGGCAAAAGTAGTTGTAGCATGAGCTTCCCACCGTGTATCTGAGAGTGATTTTATCACATTATCATTTTGAAGAGCAGATTTTAACGTTTTCCATCTACTAGTTGATGCAGAAAAAAAATTGTAAAGCGACAGAAAAAAAATCAACTGCGATAGGACAGCAATCTACAGCGTCCATCTCTGTCGGTTATTTAAAGTTGTTTGAACTTCTCGTTCGTCTGCCTAAAAATCGAAGCACACGCATGTCTGTTCAAACACAACCAGGGTTCGGACTTCAGATTCGGTGCAAATGTGAAAATAAGAAGAAAAAGGAGTGAGGAAATAGATTTTTTTTTTCTCAAAACAGAAGTAAATCTACTTCGATCGAAGTAAAGTACGAACCCTGAACACAGCGCTTTTGAACTCAGCGCATACCGTTGCGACGGTCACCGCAAACATGCTATATGAATTCACTCAAGGAGTTTGTGCAAAAATGAGACCACAACCAACAGAAATTTACGTGTGCAAACGTGTTTGTGTTCGTTTTGTCTATGAGCAGAGTATACAGTGATCCACAAAAGTCTGCGTACAAGGAAGAAATATTTTTAAAAACTGCTGTTATTCACAAATTTAAAGTTATTTGCTTAAAAAAAAACATATTTTTTAATAAAGAAATGTACAAGGTTTTTATTTTCAACAAAAAAAAATTAAAACAATTATTCATAACAAGGAGAAATTAATAACAACAAAATAAATCTCTGAAACTCTTCCACAAAAGTCTGCGTACAGCTGTAACAGAAATTGAAAAAAGTTAGTTAATATAGACAAATAATTATTTTTTTGTACTACTTTCGCTGTTAATATTTGGTCGGATACCCTTTTAGCCTTATAACTTCTTTCAAACGGTTTTGCATTGACCCTACCAGTTTTTCTGTATAAGAACTATTGATCTTACTCCATTCAAGGAACAAGGCTTCTTTTAACTGCGCCTTTTTGCGGATATCGTGGGTTCGGATCTTTTTTTCCAATTCATCCCAGCAGTGCTCGATAGGGTTAATATCTGGACTCTGTGGTGGGGTTCGTAGCAGGTGGGGAGTGTTATATGCCAGCCACATGCGCGATTATGGGCGGTATGTTTGGGGTCATTATCTTGCTAGAAGTAATAGTCATTGGATATACCCAGAATTTCAGCACTTGTTTTCAAATTTCTTTTAAGGATAACGATGTATACATATTGATCCATTGATGCTTCTATTACTTCCAGCTTACTGACTTTTGAAGACGCCATACAGCCCCAAACCATAACACCTCCACCACCGTGCTTGGCAGTCTTAATTGTGCATCTGGGATTAGGAGCATCGTTTGGTCGTCGCCACACCCTCAAACGACCGTCAGAACCAAAAATGTTGTATTTTGATTCGCTGGAGAATATAACCTTACGCCAGAAGTCCGGAGGCTTGTTAACATACTCTTTTGCAAATGCTAGCCGTTTCTTTCTCTTTATTTTACTGACCAATGGTTTTTTCCTGGGTGTGCGTGACTTAAACCCCTCTTGAACAATAGCTCTTCTTACCGTTTCTGGATGCACTGTATTGTTGTCATATATTTCGAGCCGTGTGCTTATCGTCTTAGCCATTATAAAGTGATCTTGCTCCACCATTCGCTTGATCACACGCTTATCCCTTTCGGAGAGCTTCGAAGGTCGGCCTTATCTTGTCTGCGATTTAATCTGTCCTGCGTTTCTAAAGCGATATACCGTTCTCTGTATCGTTGACCGAGCTCCTCAGGTTATTTTTGATATTTCACCATACCACTTTTTTTGTTTAACGTAAAGATTAATAAATCAATTGCCGCTCACTCAAACTTAACTCTTTACTTGCCATTTTTTGCTTTAAAAACAAAAAAAAAAAAACCAAAGACAATGATTTGCAATACGCATTTAGAACGATTAAAGATAAACAAACAATCATATTATGCAAAAACAAATTTATCGATACTTAAAGAGAGTGTAATGCAAGAAATATTCACCTGTACGCAGACTTTTGTGGAAGAATTTCAGAGGTTTATTTTGTTTTTATTAATTTTTTGTGATACGAATATTTTTTTTTATTTTTTTTTTTGTTGAAAATAAAAACGTGGTAAATTTCTTTTAATGAAAAATACCTTTTTTTTTAAATAATTCACTTTACATTTGTGAATAACAGCAATTTTTAAAAAATATCTTCCTTGTACGCAGACTTTTGTGGATCACTGTATCTATTTGGATATACTCTGTCTATGGGTATGGGCCCTTAAACGGATGAAACAGTTGCAACTAGCCAGTGGTTTCAAATGAACAAACAGTGACTACGAAATTACAGTTTTAAAAAATCTACCCTTTATTAGTGTATATATGGTATGATGTATGAAGCATAGCCGCATCCCGCATACAATATATGCGTGTTGTACTTGTATAGTAAGACAACCAAAAGAGAAACAACGAAAACTGCAAGCAAGTAATGAAAAGTAAAAGCAGATTATGTTATTTAAGAAAACAAATACATGTGGTGCTATGTATATTGTTTGCTTGAAAATGAAATGTATTTATTTGCAGGTACATATATGAAAATAATTGAGCGTTGCCGTTTGCCGAATTTGAAGATTTGTGAAAATCTATTATCCATTTTGCTCGTATGAGCAATAAAGATTCAGTTGCTTCTACTTACTTTTGTGGCCCCTTTTTTCGTGATGCCCCAGGCCTGGGCCTGGTTGGCCTAAGGGTAGATCCTGGGCTGAATATAAATAATGACTTAAACAGTATACATGAATGGGCAGTTAGAAATTATTTAGTCTTAAAACCAGTAAAATCGCAAAGTATAATTATATACAAAAAATGTCTGGATGATTCTTATTTTCCATAGTTAATTTTAAATGGTCATGTGATTCCTTTCAGCTCTAGAGTAAAAAATTAGGTTTTATTTTTAACAAAACTCTCACCTGGAATGATCATGTAAAAAAAGTAATAAGAAGGATTTATGGAGGTCTTAGACGCTTGTGGAGAATTTCATTCTACATCCCGAAAGCTACAAGATTGATGCTGGTCAAAACTTTGTTGGCCCCAATAATAACATATGGTTGTCCTATTTATGGTGGGATGGATTCAATAAGCAAGCAAAAATTAAATGTAGCTTTCAACTCATGCACTCGTTACATTCATTCATTCATTAAGAAGGTTTGACCATGTATCACATTTGTCCCAGTGCGTTTTTGGTGTTTCATTAATGTCACATTTCACCATTGAAATTTGCAAATTCATCTTTAAATTAGTACGATCTGAAACTCCCAACTATTTATTCGAGAAACTTGAATTTTCAACTTCTTCACGTACAAATAATATTAATATTCCAAACAGTTCAACCTTGCAGACGCGCAGGTCTTTCTTCATAATTGGTGCCAGAATTTGGAACAGTTATCTAATTATTATAAAATGTTTAATTTTGTATTAATATCTTGTTTTTATAATTCGAATTTTTTAATACATACATGGGATATGTAGGTATGTTGAATGTAATTCTTAAATGTACATAATTATATATTTTTAAGCCACAAACTAGATTCCATCTCAAGGCTTTTTAAATAAATAAAAATGAAATGCAAATGAAATGAAAAGATGCTTCTAAAAAGTGTTAAAAGCATTGCATTTCAAAACATTAAAATTTAGTTTTTTGAATTTTTGAAAAAAAAAATCATTTTTTTCAAAAACGGCTCAATAGTTTTTTTGATAAATCAATTTTTCATTCGTACAGTAATAAAAACTTAAAGTTTGTATATTAAAGCTTATTTTTTTAAGAAACCACTACAACGACTTAAAATAATTTTTGTTCTGGCATAAATTCATATTTGCGTAGCATTCTGTCTCTATCTCCTACTACTAAAAGAATTTAAAAAATTAATTTTGTCCTTATGAACAGTTTTCTCTAATAACATTTGTTTTTGAAATTCCTAATCTAGGTATTACATAGGAGCAAGTTCGTGCGACCCAGTTGTGCATTTTATTTTTAAACTCATTCCAAACTGGATGACTCTTTGAGAAAGTTCACAATTCCTCATATCAATTCCTTTAACAGGTTCAATCGAATTATGGTATCAAAATGGCACTAATTGGGTCAAAGGGCTAGGCTTTCAGTGGTCGCCAATTCTACCTATGTCATAGTATATTTTGTCTTAGTGAGAATTTTGTTTTTAGAAATGGCACAATGGCACAAGAATTCGTCTGTTTGTTCTTCGAATTTGCTATCCACACGGAATTATACAAATTAGTATTTTCAACCCACACAAACAACAATATTTAAACTCAGTCATTTGATTTACGATTAAAGTAAAATATTTTATCATTTAATTTATCATCAACAAAAAATCTTTTCCCCATACAGGATTTGTATTCTGTATCTACCGCAACATTTAATAAGTTTTCTGAAATGTTTCATATGCGCACTTCCAGTTAAAATTAATTAAGTCTTATCCCTGCCATGGCTGCTTTCAACATGGAAATTTCAATATCGTTACAATTTTTCCGGATGTGGTTTTATGAAACTTATACATGGATATACTATATTTACCCGTAATTCGAATCACCGTATTATGGATTTTTTTTTGTTTGAAAGAAGTAATTGGATTTCAGATGAAAACCAGAGCAGTATTTACTGTGTGAAACTAATTGATTAAATGAAATTAAATTAGATTCAGTACACAATTGATTAACAACAACCATTAGGTTAATAATGAAGTGAATATTTTTCAGACAGGTTGCTTAGCTGGAAACCAATTTACCGAAATAATTGCGTTTTTATTATTTAAAATTTTTTTTGTCCATATTCATATAGCGGTTGTAAAGCTCAACATACGGCACACGGTTGTGTATTTGGAGAGTGCTGCTAATTACACCATACACGGTTACATCGCTACACGCTAAAACAGTATGACAGATGTAAATTTAGTGACACTTGTCAAATTTCTGCTCCTTATGATTCAGTTCCTGATGACCAATCTCCATGGAAAGTTACACGGTTAAACTACACGTCAAAATGGTCAAAGATTATTACCAAAATTATTGTTCGTTAGTAAAGACTTAAACTTGGCGAATTTTGCATCGGGACTTGGACCTAAACCCATACAAGATCTAACTGACCCAGGAGCCTAAAGGTCATGACGATAGACAACGTCGTGTTTGTTCACTCACTGGGCTTCGGAGCCCTTGGAAGAGGACCGCAATTTTGGCAGAAAAATCATCCTTAGGGACGAGGCGCATTTTTGAATAAATAGTTGGGTTCACACGCAAAATTGCCGTGTAGAGAACGAAACCAACCCACATGAGGCTCACCAGGTGACAATGCATCCTCAAAAAATTACTTTTCCAAAAATAACGTGGAGTTGGTCACACATGAGCAAAAAAAATAATGCAAAAAATACTACAATGTCCCAAGGGTAGTCAAAATTTCTGGTCTCTATTTTAAGAACAATGGCCTCAGTTATAGAAGACCTTTTTCATAACCCCAAAATACATAGAAAGGACCCAAAGTATGAAGTTACAAACTATCCTATAATTGCTAAACTTTCACATATTCCCAAAATCTTTGAAAGTGTTTTGTACGATATTTTAAGTTTTCGTTGTAAGTCTCTTATTTCGAATAGACAACATGGCTTTGTCAAGGGTAGGTTAACAACTATGAAGCTCGTTGAATTCGCATCCTTTAGCCTCTCAGCCACAAAAAACGGAAAGAAAGTCGACGTTCTCTCTACCGATTTCAGTAAGGTCTTTGACAAAATCTAATATAAGCTTATTCTATTTAAGATGGATTTTTTCTTATCTGAAAACTCGTTACTAAAAAGTTCGATCGTCAATAAATATGTATTCTTATGTTTCACTCTACGTCGACGATACAAAGTTTTTCAAGACCCTTTCTTCTACACCTAATGCCTCTCTTTTACAGCTTGATCTCAACAGTTTCCCTGTCTGGTGCCTACAAAATTGCTTAGAACTGTATATTTCCAAATGTCATTCAATAACTTTTTCAAGAAAACGCATCAAATCTACTCGACCCATATCCACCGCTGAGTTCATTCGCGACCTTGTTATTTTATGTGATAGAGAGCTGAACTTCCTCACATATCGTCGCTTTTCCGGCAGAGTGGCATAAGTCGAAATTTGTCGTTTTTTAGTTTTGAACACAGAACTGAGCTGAAAAACAAACACAATTTTTCTGTGTAATCGGCGTTAACCTACTTCTTCTAGTTTCCGAGTTATGAAAAAAAGCCGCTCTCAATGTTCAAAAACATCCCTCTCATTTTCTACGTATAAATACGGCATAAATCAATTTTTGGTTTTTTTTTTTTTTAATATTTAGTTTTTTATAAAACTTAACAAACAAAAAATGCAATTTTTTCACGTATTCAACATTCGAGTTTTGTTTTTTATGAACAACGAATTTTTTTTTGTTCAGTATGAAAAAAACTTTAAAATGCTCTCCTGAAAATTTGCAAATTTCGACTTATGCCACTCTGCCGGAAAAGCGACGATATATTGACGAGATTATACTGAAAGCAAACTGTACACTAAACTTTGTTAATCGTTGGTCCAAAGAATTCTTTGACCCCTACGTGAACCGATTTTATATCATATTTATAACCTTTGTTTGCCCCCTTCTTGAATACGCCTGTTAAGTATGGTTCCCTTATCAACAAACTCATAAAACTAGAATTGAGAGTATTCAACGTCGTGTCCTACGTTTTGCATTTCGTGGTTTGTTTTGGAATAACCCTTTATTTTACCTCAGTATCGAGAACGACTTCTGTTAATTAACTTGAATACGCTGGAAGAACTAAGAGCAATAAGCGACATTCCCTTTATTCACGACTACTTTCAGGGTCTGTTGACTGCACAACTCTCTACACATCCATCTCTTTCACTAGTTTTCATAATATAAGAAATCCTCGACTCCTCTATCTGCCTACCCACCAAAACTCTTATGGCTCCAACGAACCTTTTAATCGCATGTTCCGACTTCAACCTCAGTCAACCCTCAAACTCCGTCTTAATCATCCTTCCAATTCACTCCAATCCTAGTTTTAAGAGCTATATTTAAGTTATAGATTAAGAACTAATGCTGCCAGAGAGTGTTATGACTCGGCCTGTGCTTGAGAACATAAACTTTTCTTTTTTCGTACTTCTCCATCTGTCCTACTCTACAGGTCTCTTCCCGAGTGGATGGAAAACAGCATTTGGCCAGCCTGTCCCTAAAAAAAGCGAATCCTCCTTCCCTTCTAAGTAATATCGTGCAATTGCACTTATGTCCCTTCTTTCCAAGGTCGTGGAAACGTTGATAAATTATCAGCTTCTCAATTACCAGCAGTACGGCTTTTGTAGCAATAGCTTGACTAATGATTTCATTTTTCATGGTATATCCCACACAAGGGTGCTACCAGTCTTTACATCGTTTTTGAGAAAGTAAGATTATTGTACTTGATATTTCGAAAGCATTTGATAGAGTTTGGCTTCAAGATCCCCTATCGAAATCGCGTGCTTTTGGTATTGATGAATCTCTTCTAAATTGAAATAGAAATTACCTTTCAGACCGATCGATTCAAGTCGTATTGGATGGTCTGAAACTCATAAAAAAAAATGCTGGTGCACCCTAGGGCTCCGTTTTGTCTCCGACTCTTTTTCTTATGTTTATCAACGATATCCTATCCAAAACTTCTAATCCATTAAATTGTTTTTCTAATCATTGTAATTGTACCCTCAACTTTTCATATTCGTTTCAAGATTCATTTCCTTATTCGTCGGAAGGGGAACTTGAACGGCAGCCTATGATAAGCTCATTTATCTTGACAGCATTTTCTATTGGGGGAATACAAAATAACGGAAACATTTGCATCTCTCGACCAGCGCCGCATTCGTCGCCTTAAACAATTTAACCATGATACTGGCGCTTTTAGAAATGCTCATCACTTTACCCTTGGGTCCAACCTCGGACGCACTTTTTTTAGCAGAACTACACGAATGTGGAATGATCTACCTAGCTCTATTTTTCTTTTCATTGTAATATTCAGAAATTTAAAACTAATGTGCATCGGTATCTCCTTTTAAACCCTTCCCTGTTTTGCTAACGCTCGTAGTTTGGTAATCATTTTAATGAATTGAATGAATGAATTATGTATTTGGGGTATTGCACTGTGACCTCGAGATCTACAGTTCCTCCTCAAAATCTATTGCTCTTAGGAATCTTAGTATTTTGGACAACTTCAGAGAGGATAGGTCGCTCTTTTCTTCCTGGTAATGTCCCAGATAGTCTTTCCATTGGTGCATGAGTGGACAACATCTTCCTAGTATGAGGTCCGGTGTTTCCTGATGCATGTTGCGGAATCTACATGTAGCACTGCTTACCATACCAGGTAAACTTAGGTGTCTTCTAAGTTTCCAGTGTACGGTAAGGATACCTGTTATAATTCTTAGATTTCTCCTAACAACCTTGATTGCGCGCTAATTATAAAAAAAACCGTCAATGGCGATCGCTTAAGAACGATGTTAGCCAATTTCTTATGGGCCAAATTTATCCATATTCCAGCAGGATCATGCCTTATGCGACACAACGGACGCCACGATTGACATTCTGCATGAATTATTTGAGGGCCTAGGCATTGATGAAAGCATCGCTTCCCATCGATTACGAAATCAAGCATCAATGCGTGTGGTTAGTACTTGGATTGGGGACCGTTCAATACCAACCGTGTGCTGTTGACATGTGTTTCTTCTGTTGTTCTTTCTTTCTGTGTGTCTTTCTCTCTGTTGTAATGTCCAAGCCGATGGTCTCAGTTGCCAGTGATTTCGGTGTCTCTACTTCGTAGATTTATCTACGGAGTAGTGTAATATGTAATGTAATGCATTTGAGGGTAAGGTTATCTCTCGCAGAGGTGAAGTGAATTGGCCACCAAGGTCATGCGCTTTCACCCAGCTAGACTTTTTCTTGTAGAGTTTCCGATGCTATTAAGATGACATAACACAGGTCATCGCTCAAGATCAGCCTGATTTATGCGGACGAGTCATTGAAAATTGGACCACTCGCATCCGTGAAACCGTAAGAAGCCGAAGAAGCAGTTCAACTTTGTCATATTCCATACATAATGGCATGCAAGGACTTTTCAAATTAAAAAATTGTTAATACCTCACACACAGCTTGTTTTATTCCATTTCAAGATCTACATCCTCTTTTTTAAAAACCCCTTTATTACTATCCCAGCTTTGATTTGTCTGATTTGACACATAAGATATTTTTTTTTCAGTCTATTGGAAGATGCTCAGCAAGAACTTCCAATATCCTTTGAAGTCTTACATTCACCAAGTGGGTTTATAGGCCTGTTGGCTTTCATAGTCCTTCTTCTTCTAAGTTTCTTAATTATGTCTTGTAACGTGTATTTGTAGGATTCTTTAAAACTCTTGGCAATTTTGGGCTGATAGTGGAGAAATAATTTGCTTTGACCGTTATTAAGCTAGATTTTAACTTATTAATTCAAAAACCAATTCGAAATAGTTTTTCACGCTTTAGAACTTTTTGTTCTTTTTTTAAACAAAAATCCTATTTCCGGTAACCTTACTAACCTAGACATTAATTCAATCTTCATATCAGGTACAGAACGAAGAAGAGTACGCTGAGCCCCCTCGACTGTTGCTTTGGCTGCTGATGATGTTGGTAAAACAGTAGAGAACTTCGAATTAGCATATACAAATTTGGAATTCAAATTTCCATCCTTCTACGGCTGGGCTTATGTATATCTTGGACAGGAAAAACTTTAATGTTTTTTTAATGAACCAACAGTTTTGCTTTAAACAACGAACAACGTTTTGATTTAAATCATGAATAGGTATAAGGTGCTGTTGTCAGAACGGAATCAACTTGTCCTCGAGATGAGATTATAAAAAGTTTCTCAACCCAGCCACCAACAAAAATCTATGCATATCAAAATAAGATTTAAATTATAATCGGAAGACTTTAACCTATCGTAATAAAACCACAACGAAAATCAATAATAAAAAGGTATTATCCTGCATCTACGAAGTCAACAAGTAACATTCCTACCTCGAACATATTTCTCGAGTACTCTTTACAGAGTCCCCGGGTCGTCTTTACCATCTGAGAATGATTGTTAGAGTGAGCAGGGATTTTCTGAAACTTCATTTAGATGGACCCCCAGTCACGTACCTTGTTTCATCGTTCGCATACAAACACATTACATTTTTTCTTTTTTTTACATCCGGTCTTCTGTTGGAATCGAGGACATTTCAAATCAAGCCACTTTACAACACTTCTTGTGCAATATTTTCCAGTGAGATGGGGCATATAGGACTCATTCAAGTCTGCTCCACCTTTTCCTTCCTTGAAGATGTGATAGTCGTGTCGTCGTCGTTGTCAAACTGATTTTCTTGGGATATCACACGATTTGCATTAATCTGTGAATGCAAAAAAGAAACGTTCCCAAGCTGTGTCGAAAGCTGAAGAAGGAATGAAGAGTTGAGTAGAGCGATTCAGAAAGGTCCTTAGGATTGAAAATGAACATCTTTAAACGTGCCAAACCAAACTGAAACTTTGATAGTGTGTGGCATGTATGGTACTGGTATGGCATTTATGCTTTTCGTGACCATTCTGTTTGCGTGGACAAGTTAAGGATGCCATTATTATTTCATGCATTTATATTTTAATAGTACTTATTGGTATAGGTGACGTGAAATAACGTTTTTCAAAGCGAAATAATGCCAAATTAGTTATATTTCGTTGGGGTAACCGAATTAGAGCAAACGAAAAATAATAACGAAATAAAACAGAATTTCGATAATCCTGTTTCTACCTATCTGGTAGGTCTGACTGCAGATAAAAATGCAAACTATTCATTGTGGAAAGCTATAAAATATGTTAAAAAGCCACAAATACATTCAGCACCAATCAGACAAAATAATGGTGGATGTGCTAAATCCGATAGAAAAAAAGCCGATTTATTTCCTGAACATCTAGAGGAAACTTTTAAACCTTTTGACGATCAGGCGTTGATAAATGAACATGGTGATATGCGATGGCCATCTGACAACTTTATCAAGCTATTAAAAATCTTGAAAGTAATAAAGCTCCTGGAAAGGACCTCGCGTGCTTAAAAAGCTACTCAGAAAAGCAGCAATTAAACTTCAGGCTTTCATACGTTTCACGCCAATGGAAAGTCGCAGAAGTTTTAATGGTTCCAAAACCGGGAAAGTCTCCGAACGAAAAGAAATGTTAAGGACCGATTTCTCTCTTGCCACTGATCTCCAATAAAATTGAGAAATCACTAGAGGAGTTAAGCAAGAGAGGGATCATTCGGATTTTAGGGAAATCAATGCTGGTGTTCCCCAGGGAAGTGTTCTCGGTCCGATTCTGTTCGTACTATACACTAGCGATATTCCTCAAGAAGAAGATAACATAATAGGTACTTTTGCAGACGATACTGCTATACTTGCAATATCCGATTCAGTTGAATCTGCAACCGAGAAGTTCCAACGAGCTCTAGATAAAAATTCGGTATGGACTAAGAAATGGCGAATTGTTCTTAATGAGTCCAAATCAACATAATATGTTAATTTTACTTACAAAAAAATTACCAATTTGCCCACTTACATTAATTCGGTGCAAATACTATATGCTAATGAAGCAAAGTACCAAGGAATGACACTAGACGCTAAGATTAAATGGAAAACTCACGTTAAAAAGAAACGACATCAACTTGAAAATTATTACGTAAAATGAATTGGCTTTCAATGGGGAGCTACCTGCCAAACGTGAATATATTATGAAATTAAAACTACTTGATAAGGTAACTTAGTTGTAGTTGCACGAACAAAAGGGAGGTGATTTTTAGCAAGTAAGAATCTCAGACTACTATGAGTACCGGGCTCATAGTGTCTATGAAGATTCTTCATCTACCCACGAAAAGAAAATCCTATTTGAATGTTTGTTAAAGCGTATTTCTTAATTCGTCAGACGATATGGATTGAGAAGATGATTAGGTATTTCCCACTCAAGAAAAAAAATTATTTTTTCGATTTTTGAAAAAAGTATAATTTTTTTTGATATCTCAAAAACGGGTCAATGATTTTTGTGAAATTTAATGTTCATTTGTTCAATAACAAAAACTTATTATGGGCGCACCAAAATTTCAAAATTGTATATATTAATTTTCTATTAATTTTTCAATTAAGTTCTTAAACCAAGATGCTTAAAAGTCTGCTAGTTTGCCTAAAAATTAAAAATAATAAAAATCAAAATACTCGTACAACCATATTAAAACTGTTACATTAATACATGTACCCATTCATTCAATCCACTTTATTTTACTTGCGACTTATAGGTACTATAAGGCAAGTTATGCATTCGTAAAAAAAATCGAACTCGAGATTTTGATCAAAGTTGTCATTACGATGATAACGAAGACTAAAAAAGTGGGTCTCGCAATTCTGTCTGTCTGTCTGTCTGTTCGACTACAGGCTAAACGGCTGGGCCGATTTTGGTAGATATCATTTTTTGGTAGATTTTGGTAGAACTCATTTTTAATTTTTTCCCCCCACACGTTTTTTTTTTAGGACCAAAAATAACGATACCTGCCATACGAATTTTTTTCGAAATTTTATAAACATTTTTTTTTTCTCAAAAACTGTTCAACAGATTTTAAAAATAAAAATACAGAAAAATTTCATTTAATTAAAGCTAGGTAATGGTTGGAAAAAATTTTCCGAAAAATGGTTATTGAGGGTACCCCCCATGGAACCATTTTTTTTGTTTTTGATTTTCTCAAAAACGGTTGAACCGATTTTGATCATTTTTTTTTTGCTAAAGCTCCCCAAAAACATCAATAGAATTGTGTACTCAAATTTTCAAAACAAGTTTTTTTGATTTTTAAAAAAAACTTCAAAAATTTTTTTTCAAAACTCAATATTTCGAAAACCCCATGCTAGATTTTTTTTAAACTTGATAAATAAAAGTTTCTCAATATAATCTACAAAATGTGAAAAAAAAATTTTTATTTTACCTAAAAATAAAGGTACCTACTATACAAATGCTAAAAAATTAAAAAAAATGGTTTTCAAAAATCGTATTTTTCTCGAAAACGGCACCTAGAATTTTGATAAAATTTTTTTTCTTTCAATTAATTTTTACGATCTTTAATTTAATAAAAAAAATTTTGAAATTAAGATATTACAGCTTGTACCTACCATAGAACCATTTTTTCGAATTTTGAATTTCTCATTATCCACATAACGGATCTTAATGAAAAATTGTATAGAGAAGCTTCTAAAAAGTCTAAAACATATTGCATTTCAAAACTTTAAAATAAATATTTTTTGAATTTTTGAAAAAAAAATCTATTTTTTTCTTTTTTTTTGAAAATTCGATATCTCCGAAACGGGTCAATATTTCTTTTCGTAAATTTAATTTTTATTCGAACAATGATAAAAACTTTAAATTAGCGTACCAAAATTTTTTCTTAAAAAGCTTTTAAGAAGTTTTTATATAAAAGCTTCTTTTAAAGAAACCACTACAAGGACTTATAATTTTTGTTCTTGCATAAATTCATATTTGCATAGCATTCTGTTACTACTAAAAGAATTTAAAAATAATTTTATCCTTATGAATAGTTTTCTCTAATAACATTCGTTTTTAAAATTCCCAGTCGATTACATAGGAGCAAGTTCGTGCGACCCAGTCGTGCATTTTATTTATTTTGGTATTAAATCGGTATTTTTCAAATTCTTTAATACGTATTTAAGTCTTCTTAAAGAGTATAATATTAAAAACACGAGAGAGTTATTTGAGTAGCACTTTGAGACAAGATATTTTAAGTGTCACAGTGGCACAATAGGTAGAGCACAAGCACGGCAAGCGAGAGGACTCGGGTTCGAATCTCAGTGGAAGCACAAAGGTAAATTAAAAAAAACTAACTTTTAAAATTCTTTCATTCCAGCAAAAATTCACATAAAGATAGAATATAATCAACAATAATAAAAAAACAAACAGATAATAAAAAAAAAATTATTTTTATTGTTTCTAATAATTTTTTTAAGAATTGCCGTAGCTCTTTAAGAAGGAGTAATGAAGTATTTAAGAAGAATGATATGCCGATTTAAGACCATTTTAAGACTCAATTTATCTTCTTATTTCCTTCTATCGGACCGCCCACTTGCGCCTTTTCTCTACTTAATAAATTAATTGAATATAAGATATTACAGCTTGTACCTACCATAGAACCATTTTTTCGAATTTTGAATTTCTCATTATCCACATAACGGATCTTAATGAAAAATTGTATAGAGAAGCTTCTAAAAAGTCTAAAACATATTGCATTTCAAAACTTTAAAATAAATATTTTTTGAATTTTTGAAAAAAAAATCTATTTTTTTCTTTTTTTTTGAAAATTCGATATCTCCGAAACGGGTCAATATTTCTTTTCGTAAATTTAATTTTTATTCGAACAATGATAAAAACTTTAAATTAGCGTACCAAAATTTTTTCTTAAAAAGCTTTTAAGAAGTTTTTATATAAAAGCTTCTTTTAAAGAAACCACTACAAGGACTTATAATTTTTGTTCTTGCATAAATTCATATTTGCATAGCATTCTGTTACTACTAAAAGAATTTAAAAATAATTTTATCCTTATGAATAGTTTTCTCTAATAACATTCGTTTTTAAAATTCCCAGTCGATTACATAGGAGCAAGTTCGTGCGACCCAGTCGTGCATTTTATTTATTTTGGTATTAAATCGGTATTTTTCAAATTCTTTAATACGTATTTAAGTCTTCTTAAAGAGTATAATATTAAAAACACGAGAGAGTTATTTGAGTAGCACTTTGAGACAAGATATTTTAAGTGTCACAGTGGCACAATAGGTAGAGCACAAGCACGGCAAGCGAGAGGACTCGGGTTCGAATCTCAGTGGAAGCACAAAGGTAAATTAAAAAAAACTAACTTTTAAAATTCTTTCATTCCAGCAAAAATTCACATAAAGATAGAATATAATCAACAATAATAAAAAAACAAACAGATAATAAAAAAAAAATTATTTTTATTGTTTCTAATAATTTTTTTAAGAATTGCCGTAGCTCTTTAAGAAGGAGTAATGAAGTATTTAAGAAGAATGATATGCCGATTTAAGACCATTTTAAGACTCAATTTATCTTCTTATTTCCTTCTATCGGACCGCCCACTTGCGCCTTTTCTCTACTTAATAGGGACTTAAATCCGTCTTATAGAAGATGTCAGATACCGATTTAGAATTCTTAAAGACTTCGTTAAGTAATTCTGTGCTACTTGTGATAGAACCATTTTTTCGAATTTTGAATTTCTCATTATCCACATAACGGATCTTAATGAAAATTTTTATAGAGAACTTTCTAAAAAGTCTAAAACACGTTGCATTTCAAAACTTTAAAATAAATATTTTTTGAATTTTTGAAAAAGAAAATCTATTTTTTTCTTTTTATTGAAAATTCGATATCTCCGAAACAGGTCAATATTTCTTTTCGTAAATTTAATTTTTATTCGAACAATAATAAAAACTTTAAATTAGCGTACCAAAATTTTTTCTTAAAAAAGCTTTTAAAAAGTTTGTATATAAAAGCTTCTTTTAAAGAAACCACTACAAGGACTTATAATTTTTGTTCTTGCATAAATTCATATTTGCATAGCATTCTGTTTTTGTCTGTTACTAATAAAAGAATTTAAAAATTAATTTTATCCTTATGAACAGTTTTCTCTAATAACATTCGTTTTTAAAATTCCTAGTATATTACATAGGAGCAAGTTCGTGCGACCCAGTCGTGCATTTTATTTATTGACGTCGCAACGATGAAAGGAGTTCAAAATACTTCCCTATTTTTTCCAGTTTTCCTTCATTCCTCTCACGTTAGTCAAATTCATCTTTTTTATATTAAATGTTTATACTTCACAAAAACCGTAGATTTCACTTTTTACTTGCGATATATATGTATGTAGGTACTATAGGGCAAGTTCTGCATTTGGAAAAAAAATCAAACTCAAGATTTTGATCAAAGTTGACATTATGATGATAGCGAAGATGAATAAAGTGGGTCCGACAGTTCCGTCTGTCCGTCTGTCTGTCTGTATGTCTGTACCTCGATCTTCAGCCTAAGCCACTGGATCTATTTTCTTCAATCTCGGTAGTTAAGGGTTTTCAGTGATTACCTAGACGGGAAATTGAATTTTGTTTTTTAGCTCCAAAACTGACGGTACCCGTACCCATACAACCGTAATGCAAAATCTTATTTATCTCGAAAACAGCTTTGACGATTTTGATAAAAAAATAGGTGTGACATTATGGCATTGGACTACATTTTGGTCAACAAAATTTTGGGGAAAAATTTTACCAACGGTAACTGAACCGTTTTTTTGATTTTCGAATTTCTCATCAACGGCTCTAACGATTTTAACCAAAATTTTCAGCAGGAACCCCCTTAAGTTTAAATATTGTGTATAGAAATATTTTTCTTAGGATTTTTGAAAAAAGTCCAATTGTTTTTTTTTTTAACCGATTTCTTTGAAATGTGTGAACGATTATTTTTTTAAATTATTTTCTAAATAATTAAATACTTAAAATTGGCATCCCAAATTTTGTTCTGGAAAAATTTTAAGGAAATTTGTTAAATAAAAAATTACTTCAATAATTTTTATACTTTGTTTGCATAAATTCATACTTTTCCAGAAATCAGACGTCAATTCCATGCATTTGAACATTTTGATCTCATTAAATCCATGTTTTATATTTAGAAAATGTATTTTAAATTCCAAAGTACATTTTATTTTTTGTTATTTTTATAAAAATTCCCAAGCAAAAGAATTGGTGCAACTAATGGCAAAATATGATCCAGGATTAAATAAACATTGTAACATCAACAACAATTAACAACATCATCTATCAACATTTTATATTTATATTTTTTTCAATTAATTTTTTTACTCATTTTCAATTAAATATAAATTTACTTTTAAGACATACTGTAAAAAAACTTGCAAACAATATTGTATTTTCCTTTTCATTCATTCTAAACAAGTATTCTATACAAATAATTAAATTCTAAACAAATAATTCAATTCTATACAATATAATTAACTTCCCAAGCAGAGAGTATAAAAGGCCGCGCAAAACAAATGTGAATCACTTCTGTTTGTGCTCTCTTGAGGAAACAATTCGGTGGTACACTACCGCCTTTTGATTTTGTCAAGCTTGTACAAAAAGAGGACTGAGTATCTAACGCTAAATTAAATCCCATTGACGGAGTTAACTCTCTCATTGGTTTGATAAAATTTTTTTAGTTTTTTTAAAATCATTGTGCTATCGCCCATTCAGCGGGGTACTGCGTCGTTTCGCATATCCTGCGGTGGAGGATAAAACAATATTCTATTTTCACTCGTACTGTCGTACTGCTATTATACTTATACATACATAGACATTTAAATACGAATACGAACAAATAAAGATTTTCAACTAAAGTATATTATATAAAAAACACTGTTTTGTTTTTGAACGGAAAAAGAAGAATTTGGAAGAAAAACCCTTGCCCAGAGCAAAACAACAAATAATATAAATTTGTTATATTGGCGTCCCAACTAGAGGCCCAATTCTTCAAAAACCTATCAATTACCACGCAAATAATAAAATGGCGAATTTTACAGATGCACAGTTGAAGAAATTCATCAGCGCAATGCAAACCGAAAATCCTCACATAGGCAGTTTCAGCAATTGCACAGCAAGGTTCAAAGGTGAAAGAGATCCACAGGTTGTAGAAGCATTTATTGCCACAATCAATGTGTTTAAAGATATAGAACGCATAGAGGAGACAAATGCTATTAAAAGCTTTCCACTTCTGCTATCTGAAAATGCCGCTAATTGGTGGCAAGGAATCAAGGCAGAAGCGACAACTTGGCAGGATGTTATAACTCTTTTACGTAATGCTTATGCTCCCGCAAAACCAGCTTATCGGATTTTCATGGAACTTTTTGAGGTAAAACAAAAACCTAAAGAACCTACGGATGATTTTATTTGCACAAAAAGAGCATTGCTTGCGAAACTTCCAGAAGTTCTGAAAGAATCTATGATGATAGACCTCGTGTATGGACTGCTTAACATCCATATCAGAGACGGTGTGCCACGAGAAAATATCAACTCCTTTCAAGATTTGCTCGTTAAAGCAAGAGCAATAGAACTATCTCGCGCAGAAAAAACCCTTAACACCGAAGAAAAAGGAAGACGCGATACGGAAAAGCTACGCTGCACTTTTTGTAAACATCTTGGCCATACTGTTTCAGACTGTCGGAAGAGAGAGAAACAAAATGCCAGCAACAACGTCTCCACAGAAACAAAAATCCACTGTTACAAATGCAAGGCACCCGGATTCATCCGATCAAACTGTCCAACTTGCAAGGATCTACCAAAAGGACCAGCCACGGTATCCTTCAATTGTATAAAAACAACGATAAATACAGACTTGCCTACGGTTTCCATATCATCACATGGAGAAAAGGGAATTGCGTACCTAGATACTGCAGCCCGTACAAGCGTTGCCGGCAGAGAGTTATTCTTACATCTTTTACGAAATGGCACTAAATTCAAGACGATGCAAACGACAGTAACACTTGCTGATGGACATGCCGTACAACAAGAAGTCTTAATTGCTGATACAAACATTATTTTCGGAAATCGACTAAGACCTATAAAATGTATAGCCCTGCCAAAAGCTACCGATAATCGTACACTAATTGGTATCGATTTTTTGGAACAAAATGGAATAATAATGGATCTTGGACAAAGAATTTGGTATTTTGCGGACCAAAAAGGAAAACCTTTCGAGTTCTACGACACGTCCCACTCGAAGTTATCTACAAAGAATAATAACACTTCTCAGCATGACAATACAGCTCCTTTCTTTACGAATGTTCCATTTAAACCAATTTCACCACTCGCTAAGACACCTAATTTTGAATTATCGCCACAAATACAATCATCTTTGACTACACAGGCAAACAACGAAAAGAATTCTGCTTTCTTGACTTGGTTCGATCCCAATCCAGCTCCAGCATTATTCAATACACCAAAAAGGTTGAGAAAAAGAACAATAAACAATGACTATTCACCAAATTTTATTCAAAGCATCTTCGAAGATTCGTTAAGATCAACAGATTTAACTCCAGATCGTAAGAAACCCAATAAGGATACCTTATTTCCAGATCTTGTTCATTCACCAATGGATTTTGATACAGATCTAGATTTTATTCCAATCAATTCCATTGATTTTGGTTTAAGAGAAAATGAAGCAATCGAGATAACCGCACCAGATAGAGAAAAACTGAGTATGATTTTGCAAGAGCACAGCAGTTTATTTGAGGAATTTTCCGAATCAACACCATATGCTACTCACAAAATTAATACGCGTGATCATAGCCCCATTGCAACAACACCTTATAGATTGTCTCCTACAAGGAAAGAACAACTAAAGCAAGAGCTACATAAAATGCTTGAAAATAACATCATAGAGGAATGCGATTCACCTTGGGCTGCACCTGTAGTCTTAGTTCCAAAGAAAGACGGAAATATCAGAGTCTGCATCGATTATCGCAAACTAAACGGTATCACAATTCCTAGTCGACATCCATTACCACGAATAGATGATCTCTTGCACTCAACAAAAAACACCAAGTTTAAAACAACGTTAGATCTACAATCAGGATATTACCAGGTCAAAATAGCTGAAGAGGATAAGGACAAGACAGCATTCGTCACACCTTTTGGTATGTTCCGCTTTAACCGTATGCCCTTCGGCTTACGAAATGCTCCAGCCACCTTTCAAGAATTAATGGACAAATTTAGAAAAGGACTACCGCAAACCTTAATTTTAGTATATCTGGATGATCTCATCATATGTTCAAATAGTTTCGATGAACATTTAAATGACCTCCAACCTCCAACGTGTGTTCAAAAGATTGAATCTATTCAAACTCAAAGTGAACAGAAATAAATCTCATTTCTGCTGTTCAAAGGTCAAATATCTTGGACACCTTATAACTGACAAAGGCATTCAAGTAGACCCTGAAAAAATAACTGCAATTTTGAATCGTCCTCAACCAAAAAACGCTAAGCAAGTTCTTTCGTTTCTTCAAACATGTTCCTGGTACAGACGATTTATACAAAATTTTGCAGATGTTTCGAAACCATTAAGTAATCTCACCAAGAAAAATGCGTCATGGAAATGGAATGAAGATGAACAAAAATCATACAGTTCACTAACAAACCTTCTTACTACTGCACCTATTCTTCAACAGGCATGTGATGAAAAACCATTTTTCTTAAAAACTGATGCAAGTAACTACGCCATCGGAGCAGTTTTGGTCCAGGGGGAGAAGACAGATGAGCACCCAGTTGAATACGCTTCAAGACTTCTCACAGCACCAGAACGAAATTACTCAACAACTGAACGCGAAGCACTTGCCATAGTATGGGCTGTCAACAAGTTCCGTGGATATATTGAAGGAGGTGAAGTAACACTACTTACTGATCATCAACCTTTGAAATGGCTCCTTACACTCAAATCACCCACTGGAAGACTTGCCCGTTGGGCTTTGCAACTGCAATCATACAATTTTAAAGTTGAATACACCCCAGGTAGAACAAATCTTATCGCAGATATGCTTTCAAGACCACCATGTGAATGCAATAATCATAAAGAATCAAACTGTGAAATATGCAGCTTTCAAATAGATCTACCTTCAAGAAAACCAAAAGAAATCCGAGAAGCACAGCTCGAAGACAATCAACTCAAAGAAATAATTGAATCATTTGAAACCAATAATGAGAATATTATACGATGGACTTCACGTGGATACATATTAAACGACGGAATACTTTACAGATATTCACCCGAATCTGAAGCCGAAAATGCTCAATTAGTTGTACCAACTCAAGAACGAAAATCAATTTTGCAATCTTACCATGATGACGCAACTGCAGGTCATTATGGAGTCGACCGTACTTTTACCAGAATTACATCCAGATACTATTGGCCAGGAATGAGAAGCGATGTTACCAAGCATATAGGAAACTGTCTAATGTGCCTTCGATACAAACCAAGCAATATGAAGCCTTCAGGATTACTCCAGACTGTTTCAAGTAATCAAAGGTTTGAAATAGTAGCTGTCGATTTATTTGGACCATTGCCCAAAACAAATGATGGGTTTCAATGGATTCTAATTGCTGAAGACGTTGCCAGCAGATGGGTGGAAATATTTCCTCTGAAGGAGGCGACGGCAGTAAACTGTGCTCTAACTTTATTAAACGAAGTCTTTCTACGATATGGTCTTCCACGACGTCTCATATCTGACAATGGTGTGCAATTCATTTCATCCATCATGCAACATCTAACGCATTGCCTCGGCATCCAACAGTCACTCACCCCCGTTTATCATCCTGAGTCCAATCCAGTCGAGCGTAAAAATCGAGATATGAAAACACAACTCGCTATTTTAGTGGGCAACAACCATAGTACTTGGTCCGATAATCTCTCATCCATAAGATTTGCTATGAATGCCAAATGCCAAAGCACCAGTTACTCTGCAGCTTATCTTACATTTGGTCGTGAACTTAGAACCATCGACGATATCAACCATGATCTGAGGAACATAATAGAATCAGAGAATTTTAACCCACAAATTACACCGAAACTTCAACAACTAGCAACCACTCTTCAAAACGCTAGAGAAACTGTCGAAAAAACACAAGACCATAACAAAATATACTCTGACAAAAAACGACGCCCAACGCCTACTTTTCAAGTAGGAGACCAGGTATTAATAACTTCCCATGTTCTCAGCAATGCAAGCAAAAATGTGACTGCAAAGTTCGTCCCGAAGAGAGATGGACCTTACACAATTATTAAACAGCTTGGCTCAACTACCTTCCAAGTTGCTTCAAACGATGACCTTGCCATACCACTGGGTACTTACCATGTTTCATCTCTAACAAAATATAAAAACACTGAAGACACCGATGTTCAACCAGTTCGAGTCCTACGAAGACGAGGTAGACCTAAAAATCCAGCTACTTCTGTCGCATCGTCGAGACGACTTCAGCGCCATAGGGGGAGAATGTAACATCAACAACAATTAACAACATCATCTATCAACATTTTATATTTATATTTTTTCAATTAATTTTTTTACTCATTTTCAATTAAATATAAATTTACTTTTAAGACATACTGTAAAAAAACTTGCAAACAATATTGTATTTTCCTTTTCATTCATTCTAAACAAGTATTCTATACAAATAATTAAATTCTAAACAAATAATTCAATTCTATACAATATAATTAACTTCCCAAGCAGAGAGTATAAAAGGCCGCGCAAAACAAATGTGAATCACTTCTGTTTGTGCTCTCTTGAGGAAACAATTCGGTGGTACACTACCGCCTTTTGATTTTGTCAAGCTTGTACAAAAAGAGGACTGAGTATCTAACGCTAAATTAAATCCCATTGACGGAGTTAACTCTCTCATTGGTTTGATAAAATTTTTTTAGTTTTTTTAAAATCATTGTGCTATCGCCCATTCAGCGGGGTACTGCGTCGTTTCGCATATCCTGCGGTGGAGGATAAAACAATATTCTATTTTCACTCGTACTGTCGTACTGCTATTATACTTATACATACATAGACATTTAAATACGAATACGAACAAATAAAGATTTTCAACTAAAGTATATTATATAAAAAACACTGTTTTGTTTTTGAACGGAAAAAGAAGAATTTGGAAGAAAAACCCTTGCCCAGAGCAAAACAACAAATAATATAAATTTGTTATAACATTGTTTAAGACTTAAAACTCCGCTGACCGGTCAAAGAGAGTTCCATCCTTATGAACACACAGAACTGACCAAATGTGAGTCTATAATAATAAGATACGTCCCTATAGAAGAGGACACTGAAGAAGTTCGAGAATCTTTTTTTAGGTTTTTTTGTTATGCCTGGCAAGACTATAAATAATATGTCGATAGACATCCAACAGCAGCTGGAAAAAGATGGCCTTGATATTGCGTTGTGCAGGGCTAATGGCTTTGACAATGCTGCGTCAATTTCAGGTGTACATGGAGGAGTACAACGAAAAATTCGACAAATAAGTCCTTAAGCTTTATTCAGTCCTTGTGATAATCATTTCTTAAATTTTGTATAGTCCATGCATTTCCATGTGTTTTCTCTAGAGTTACCTGTTTTGGAACTGTAAAGAAGTTATATTAATTTTTCTCGTCCTCTACACAAAGATGGAAATTGCTTCTAAGAAAAACAAGGAGGAGTTTGAAACGTTTGTCTGATACACACTAGAGTTCTCAATACGATTCTCTTAGAGTCGTAAAAGAACATGTGGAAACAATTTTATCAGAACTATAGAGGATATGCAAGATCCATACGAGGCAAAACTTGACTTTAACTTCTTGACTTATATTCATTTTTGGCATTCGATACTGCAAGAAGTAAATTTATTTCAACAATATTTACAGTCTCCAAAAATGACTTTGGATAAAGGCCTTGTCAAACTTTTAGCCCCAAAGAATAAATAACGAATGAACAAACGACAATTGTAGACATTGCTGTTACTTTTGGCACTAATAAATAATGTAACGATATGGCTATCAACATTGACCGACGAGAAAGAAGGAGGATACAAAAAACAATGCCGGGAAAACTCGCTCATGATGTTGGGCTATCAATAAAACAAAAACTTAGTCGAACAATGTTTGAATGCCTTGACCGATTTAAGCAAGAATCGTCCCATCGATGTACAGCTATGAAGGAAATAAACAACATTTTCAAAAATGTTTAACCAAAGTTTATTCCTGAAGCTTCTGATGACGCTTTGAATATTGAAATAGACAACCCCGTACATATGTATTTACGATAAATTCCAAAAGAAAAAATGCTGGAAGAAATTAAAAGATACGAGGGCGGGTCAATAAGTCCGTGACTTTTTGAATTTCTGACCTCTTTACTGAAACAGCAACACTGCTCCTGTCAACAGGCATCTGTCAGTTGAGTCCTGTCAAAATTTAAACTTGCTGCGTCAGTTAGTTTGTGTTTGACAGCTATTTTTATCAGACTACTCACTAATTTGAGGAGAAAATGGAAAAAAGTGAATTTCGTGTGCTTATTAAGCATTATTTCTTGCGAAAAAAACCATTACCGAGACCAAGGCTAAGCTTGATAAATACTATGGGGACTCTGCACCATCGATTTCAATGGTAAAAAAGTGGTTTACTGAATTTCGTTGTGGCCGTACAAGCACTGAAGATGCCGAACGTCCTGGACGCCCAGTTGAGGTCTCTACACCCGAAACAATCGAAAAAATTCACCATATGGTGTTGGCCGACCGAAGATTGAAAGTGCGAGAGATTGTGGAAGCCGTAGGGATCTCGCATGGCTCAGTGGTTTCAATTTTGAATGATCAATTGGGCATGAGAAAGCTTTCCGCAAGATGGGTGCCGCGTTTGCTTACAGTCGACCACAAACGCAATCGTGTAACAACTTCACAGGAAGATTTGGCGTTGTTTAATCGCAATATGGAGGAGTTTTTGCGCCGTTTTGTAACCGTGGACGAAACATGGATCCATCACAACACACCACAACAACAGTCAAAACAGTGGGTTTCTAAGGGTGAATCGGCGCCAAAGAAGGCCAAGGTGGGTTTGTCAGCCAATAAAGTTATGGCGACTGTTTTTTGGGATGCACGCGGGATAATCCACATTGACTACCTTCAAAAGGGAAGAACAATCAATGGGAAATATTATGCCAACTTATTGGACCGATTCAATGACGATTTGAAAAAAAAACCGACCTCATTTGGCCAAGAAAAATGTTCTTTTCCACCAAGACAATGCAAGGGTGCACACATGTGCAGTTGCCATGGCAAAAATCCATGAATTGGGCTATGAATTGTTCCCTCATCCACCCTACTCTCCAGATTTGGCTCCGAGCGACTACTTCTTGTTCCCAAACCTGAAGAAATGGCTTGGTGGAAAAAGATTTGACTCCAATGATGAAGTCATCTCGCTAACAAAGGCCTATTTTGAGGACCTCGACAAATCATTTTTTTTGGAAGGGATAAAAAAATTGGAGAAGCGTTGGACAAAGTGTATAGAGCTCAAGGGAGACTACGTTGAAAAATAAAATTATTTTTTTATCAAAAAATCTGTTTTATTCCAAAAGTCACGGACTTATTGACCCGCCCTCGTATCATAGACATTTTCGTGCAACTGATACGAGTGTAAACGTTGCTGCGAAATGGACAGCCCAAGAAAACCTGCAATTCATGATTAATTGGGACTTCAGCGAAAATTCAATATTTGTAGGCGATTTGATGCGACTGAGACATCATGCGAAAGGAGGGGGAGAGTACGATAACTTAGGCGCCAAAAATTGATAACGGATTTTTGTAGAAGGGTCAAATACAAGCGTTTTTTTTACTATGGAGGGGGGGAGGTCTATCTCACACCATTTAAGAGGTAGGGGCGATTTTATAAAGGTGTTAATTAAAAATAGTCAAGTCAATTTTTCAATGTTCAATGTATTAAAACCGTGATTACAGGCATTTTGATCACAAAAGAGATAATTATAGCAGGCACCTCCCGAATCTCTAGCCAATATTGAGGCCCATGGAAAAATGTGCCGATAGATGGGTTTATTGTGTTCTTACAATTTTTGTCACCTTTTTTAAGAGCTTTTTTCGGAGCACCGCCACATCGAACATAACTTGAAATTTTTATATTTTTCTACCTTTATCGGTAAGTTGCAACACAGTGGGGGAGTTGACATTTTAGTTGAAATTAGACCAATTTCTTCTAAGAACGCGATGCTTCTGAAATATTTTTTTTGCAATATTGAAAAGTTATTTAATTTAGGATGAAGTAGTGGATGCTTAGTCACCATTCTTTATTCAAAGAAAAAAATAATTCACTCTTACAAAGGTTGAATAACGAATGACCTTGGTAAACAATAACCTGTACCACATTAGCATTAAAAATGTTAGACACAAACAATAAACATACATATTAATTAAGGAATTATATAAATTTTCTGCATTCGTACAGTAGTACCTAGGCAGTGGCGTAGCGTAGGGGGAGCGGTGGGGGCGGTCCGCCCCGGGCGGCAGGCCTAGGGGGGCGGCAAAATGTGGCCGGTGATGCGGGTAGAGTAGAAATCATATGTTTCATGACAAATCGTTTGACAAGTCAACAAACAACAATAATGTAAATTTGGAATTTGCCACCATATCTGTGGTTCGTCGTTGACGCTCTCGGCTGATTTCCGTGAATTCGTAAACGGTGAGTAGGGCCATAAGAGCGCATTCCGTATTGTCGCGCGACCCGCGAAACTAAAACAAAACGTTCCGAAACTCCCGCGAAACTGAAAGATAGCGTTCCGAAACATATGATATGAATATGCGAGATATGATAAGATAACTAGGATTCGACGGAAACGTTATTCTAGTCTCAGCCAGCTCAATGTTTTTGCTCCCTCCCGCATCACAGAAAGTTATTTCGATTGTGTTGTTTATAGTTTAAATACTGTTGAATCTTCTAAAACTAAACACTTAGTACTTCACTCAACCTTTGAACTAGTTTTTGGAAATGAAAAGTGTTAAAGGAAGCTGCGCGGAATACCACAAGAAAAAGGATAAGAAAGAAGCAGATACGAAGAAGTCTCCAGGTGCATTACAGAAATATTTCAGTTCTAGTTCTGGTTCGAAAGCTACGTTAACGTCTTCGGCGGCATCCAGCAGCAGCGGAAGTGATTCCAATGTAAGTATGATTCCTCCATCTACAATCGTGAGTGGCCTAGAATTTTCCTCCGGCCAATATTCATGGGAATGCATAACTTATTTTACAGGCAGAAGAAGAAGACGTGCCTGCCGTCGAAGTTGGAAGTCGTTCTGGTCCCACCACAGAGCAGGTTCAAGACGAAGTCCACTCAGCAAAAGTACCTCAAGCATCTAGTCACAAGCCTGCAGAAGAAGTGAACCTCGTCTTGCCAAAGATATGAAGCTGTAAAGACGCTGAAGAATAAGTTCTTGAGGTACTGGAAGAATTGACGGATCGGGAGCCAGTCTTCTTCTGACAGTCATGCAGTCATTCAACTTCCTCACTTTTCCTGTCTTTTGAGCTGCAGAGCTACCTGAAAAAGATGAAGTACAGATTTACCTGCAGCAAAGTGGACTGAGTGTGGATAAGTGTGCTCAGAAACTCTGCGCTTTAAAAGCTTTCTAAATGGAGAGCAGAGACCGTTTCGTCCAAGCCGCAATCGACTTTTCTAAGACTCTCTGTGAAAAACTTGGAATCGAACTCAAAACGAGAAGAAATCGCAGGAAAAAACGCATGCATGACGATGAATCCGCAGATGCAGGTTTGTCTCACGAGCCTCATTCGTAAGGCCCGTAGAATCCGTTTATGAAACCGCTGATCCTATTTTACTTTCAATAAAAGATACCTCATTGCCTGTGAAATGATGTCTCGTAATTTAATTTTAATTTAGTATTGAATGGGGGCGGCAAAATGGGTCTCCCGCCCCGGGTGCCGAGATGGCATGCTACGCCACTGTACCTAGGTAGTGTGAATTTTAAATGTGCAACTTTGGGCTACGTACATATATTTAGTAGACATTGGATATAGATTCAAAGTTTCTTTAAATCCAGATTCTGTAAATGCAAAAGAAACCTTACATACACCCAACCTCGCACCTACCCCAAATCCTTTAGTGTGCCCAAGCAGGGGGGTTGCAGGGCGGCAGCATGCCCCCATACATATCTCACTGTTTATACGCCGCGCCGTAATGCGTAAGCAAGCAAAAAAAAACAAATATCCCATAAAAAAGTAGTTTTAGTTATTTTGAATTTTCTCAAAAACTAGATGACATAAGATCATCTAGTTTTCAGTTTTTGAATAAGAATAAATTAAAGCAACGAATTTTAGGAAAAAATAATAATATATAACTTTGCAATTTTGAAAAATTAAACTTTAAACTTTTTTTTAATGTTTTTTTCCCAAAATTTTAGTTTAAAACTCGTTTTTTTTTTTAAACTGTGCATAGATTTCACTTGATTTAAAAACTATCTAATAGAACAGAGTATTGGCTTTTTAAGAAGGTATAATACTTAATTGTAAGTATTACCGTTATTTTTTAATATTTTTGTTCCCATTTTCGTACCTTTTTTATAAAATTGCCCCTCCCGCCCAAACGGGGGGAGATAGACCCCCCTCCCGTAGTAAAAAATGCTTGTATTGAACTGTTCTACAAAAAACTGTTATAATTTCTTGGCGCCTAAGTTATCGTACTCTTGCCGAAAGGAGTTTTTCAAAATTGAAACTTATAAAAATTACCTTCGATTTACTATGAGCCAAGAACGTTTAGTCAATCTGTCCGTTTTATCAATTGAGAGAAAAGTTTCAAGGGAAATTGATTTCATATAGATTTTTAGATATGCTACTCGTATATTTATAAAATAAAATTGATTTTTGTATTTAAGTTTCTTATAGACTTGAAAAGGACGTGACCGATTTTGATGAAATTTTCAGTCAATCTTCAGATTACCCGAACTTAAAATCCTTAGATGCAGATCAACAGAATTTTGTTTCTTGGTTAAAGTAAAGTGCTACCCGCATAAGGCCGGAGGCAAGTCGCTTGTATTAACCCATTTCCGGCTAGTGTTTGGGAGCGTCTCTAGGTTATATGATCATTTATTTCAATGAACTAACAAATGATTTTAAAATTGAATTATCTAATCGACCTGTCTTTGGACATTTTTCGAAAATTTAATTTTCTAATTTTTGAGCTCCTTCAAAAACCGAAATTTTTGAAATTTTGAAGTAGCTTTTTTGAGGGATCAAAAAAATTAACCAACATCATTTTTTCTTCAATTTTTTTTCAAAAACTGTTAAGGAAAGGTTCAAATTATATTTCAATATACATTTGAAGCAATTCATACGAATAGCCTGCTTGGTAGGTGAGGTAAAAGTCCCACGTTGCGCTTTCGCAACATCCGCCAAAAGTAGAAGCATTTTTTCCCAAAACAAAAAAAAAATTGTTCGTTGAGTTTTCACTGAACATGAAATTTGGTCTCTTCGAAATAGTGTGTGCTTGATAAAAAAAAAAATCTTAGAAAAAAAAGAACGGAAAATTCATTAACAGCTATATTGCAAAAACCTTTTACCGCATTCTTATAACTTATTACTATAGTAATAATTGGATAACACACTGGTTATAAGAAACCTCAAAGTGCAGGTCATTTTCCTTATGAGCGTGGTCCTTAAAAGAGAACTCACAGGAAATGCATTTTTTTTTCTAGAAAAAAAAAATTAAATTAATAATTAAATAAATGCGTGGTGTATTGGAAAAACCCAAAAACCACAAACGAATATTTTTTGTATTACATATAAATTTATTTTTTATTTATAAGACGCGATTTGTGAGTGAAAGTTGTTTTTTAAAAATTTCTCCGCGTTTGAAAAAAATAAATTATATTATGATTGCAAAGCATTTTTAACTGCCAGATGCCACGAGCCGAGATCGATTCAAAACTATAAAAGCATATACATATATGTAAATGTCTGTGATAACAGTAAATCCGATACAAGTTTGCTAAGATTTCCGACCTGAACGACTTGCTAAATGCAAAATTTAGGCAATTTGAATATTTGTCCATCATGCTATCAATAGATGAGCAGATGATTCCTTATTATGGACGACATTCGACCAAAATGTTCATAAAAGGAAAACCCATACGCTTTGGTTATAAATATTGGAACTTGTGCTCACATGAAGGATACCTGTTCCAATTTATCTGGTATGGTGGTGCATCAACCGAGAATTGCTCAGATTTTGGTTTGGGCGAAAACGTTGTACTGAGGTTACTTTCAAACGTCGATATACCAGGTTAGCATACGGTAACTTTCGACAATTTCTTAACATCCCATAAGCTAATGTGTCGTCTACGTCTATCTACACTGGCTATTTCGCAGCAGGTAATTTATATTACTTATTTTGTGTAAAGAAACATCAGTTTTTATTGTCAGACTCAGTTCGTGAAAACAGAACTGCAAAAGCAGTCTTGACAGACCCAAAGGAATGAAGAAAAAATGCAAAGGAAAACGAAATTGCTGCTGTTCGTTAGAATGATAATTCCATAGTGACAGTTTTGTCAAATCATTTGATTGATCAGCTAATCAAACAAGCAAAACGGTTTGATAGCAAAAAGAAGAAGCATGTTAACATTCCGATGCCAAATGCAATACGATAATAATAATACATATAACGATGAGTGGAGTTCACTTGCCACCATCGAATACGAATTCGGGGAAAGAAGTGGTATTGGCCACTTTTAGCCAATAGACTCGATGCAGCACTAGTAAATGCATGGAAAATACATTGTGTCTGCAGAAAATTTGCCAAAGAAGCACTTCTTTCGCAACTTGAATTCAGAACATTTCTTGTCGATTCCTTGTTGAGGTTAGAGACAAGCTGATTGTTGGCTGATTGATCATCTCAAATTTGGCCACCAAAGTTGGAGAGTCGACTGTAAAGGGCCACCACGTCTAGCGTAAAATACGCGCAACGTTTGCATCAACGAACACTCACATTGTGTAATTGTGCCATGATGATTTGAAATCAGTAACTCAATAATGAACTGATAAACTCCATATTTGACAGTTGTCGCCAAAACAGCATGGCCGCCACTGGCCGCAAGTCTACCTGCAGAGACAAATCTAACAAGTACTATCGCTATGCTTAAGATGTCGCTACAATCTTTCGTCTTCATGAGAGTACTATAAGTTTTATATACAAAGATCGTATGTGAACTCAAAACGAATCTGCCCGAAGTATTTTCCTTTTGAAATGAAATCATCTCAATTTAATTATTTACACCTGATGCGCCGATTTAAATTTTCCATTTTTTTTTTGTGGCGCCCCTATCGGTGTATATATGGATTACGAAGTGTGTGTGTCTGTGTTGCTAATGACGTTTTAAAAATGCATTACCATGCGTCAGCTCAAGTTGATTACCATAGGGATAATATTTCAAGGCGCATAATTATTATAAACTTGGCGGAAAACAACCTTATCCTTGTGAGCGATAGAAGGAGTAAACGGCACTTTCTTCCCTAAATTAAATTTATTTCTGAGAAGCTGAGAAGTTCATGTTAGCTATTTTCATAATTTAATCCAACTGAAATCATCTTTGATCCTTCCAAGGTGCCAATTCTTACCTCGAAGACACTGAGTTAATGCACATAGTTATACAATACGCATACATGTGTATATTAATATTTCCCGGTGTTGTACGAAAACAAAATACAAACACACACTTTGCTTGAACAAAATCTGATTCAACAATTTTTCTTCCTACCATGATTGTATTATTCCACCCTGTTGAGAGGAGTTGGTTCTAGGATTCGACGGCAATGAAATCCTTAGATACATGTAGTCATGTTGGGGGGTGTGTTAGGGAAAGAATTTGGTAAATGAGGAATCTCTAGGTTGCTAGTACCCCCAGTACCGCTCCCTATACACATCCAGCTGTACCATCAGACGCGACGTTCATAAGGAGGTTGCAAAAGGGCCAGAGTAATCTTGTTTGTAAGAAGAGATGATAATTTAATGAAGAATAGGTGATGAATAAGGTCCTAGCTAGACGATTCACAGAAAACTTGATGTATACATCCTGCGAATCCAGAATTTTCTTATGTTGATTGCTTTTTTTTATTCACGACTTATTTAATAAATTTATATTCCCGAAGACGACACGAGGACTATATAGGTACATATACAACAGAATGAACTGACGATGAAGATTATGGGATAAAGGAGGAATTTCTATCTTTGGAAAGTTTGCATTCTTGGCGTTTTATTTTTTGACGTAGAAACAAAACAAAAGATCAAATACACAATAAGGATAAATGTCAAAAGAATGTCAAGGAATCAAAGAATGCCTTTATTAATTGAATATAAAATAAGTGATACAGCTCAAGTCTAGTCAGAAGAAGGCGAACAAAAAGAGCAATATTAAAAAAAATAATTCACTAATGTGTCTTTTAACAAGTCGGCCGAAGCGACCGACGCGCGGTGCACATTGGGAAAAGGAATGACCTTACTGCTGGTAATAAATAACGCTAGAGAGTAAGGAAAATGAACATTTCAGGAAACGTGGTTTGAAGCAATTTACATATACAGCCTTGGCCAAAATTATTGAGCACCCATTATATTTCTCACTTTAATACGTGAAACTGTTTAATTTAAATAAATTCAAACACTTTGTATTAGTAAGCCCACAAATGTTCTATGGGGTTTAAATCTGGGGACTGGGTAGGCCAATCATGAACCTCGACGCAATTTTCCCCTAACCAGGTCTTTGTGCATGCAGCTTTTTGGCAAGGTACGTTATCTTGCTGGAACTTTACTCCATTCATGTTTGTAACGCCAAACAGTAAGAAAAATGAGGGCAGAAGTGCAGTTTCCAGTACGTTTATGTACTTCGTAGAGTCCCATGCGATCGTGACACACAAACATTTCGCCTGTCCCTGAAGAACTCATACACACCCAGACCATAACGCTCTCGCCGCCATGTTTTACTGTCGGTACCAAACACTCCAGACCAGCGTTCTGACTTTACTGCGAAAGCACTAGATCTACTGCACTTTTTTCTTATTTTTTAAATCTACTGCACCACTGCGCTTTTGCTACAATCTACTGCGATTCTTCAGATTTTGTTTGAATAGCAGCACTGGTCATAGAAATAAATGTGCTCATAACAAAATGTCAAAATTCAAAAAGATTCTTGTCTCTTTAGTGCAAGTCTTGTCAGCTATATACGTTTTTAGTTCTACTATTCTTTAATTTGTTCTTGTTTCAAAAAGTACAAATTTGTAGATGGTAAATTTATTTTGTTTACCTAGCTTTATATATTTTTGCTAAAACTATACATTTTCATTATCGAGTAAGAGTATATTTGTTCACAAATACTCGTATCTACTATGTAAATCACTTATGTTGTTTTAACAATCAACGATGATTTAAATGTGATTTAACTTTGGTTCCTTTGTTTATAATTTGTTGTTACCTAATCAAAAAAATATATGTATTTCTACTGCGAAAATTTTGGTTTTACTGCGATTTTTTTGCCAATTTACTGCGATCTGCGATTTATGAAGTCCGAACCCTGCTCCAGACTAAATTCTTCACCCCCTCGACGACGGACAAAGGTTGCACCAACGGTACCAAAAATCTTAAAGCGTACCATAAATGAAGAAGTTTTGAAAGTTAGGTATTTTCATTACGAGTTATAATATACTATATTATTTACTACATATTGTTGCAACATCGTATGATCTAACTTACCTCGAAATTCGAGTAGTCTGACCACATAATATTTGACCAATATTCTTCAGTAAAAGTATGGCATTTTTGAGCTCATACAAGCCGCACCTTTTTGTTCTTTTCAAATAACCATGATTTTTCCTGGCTTTATAGCCTTTCATACCAGCTTCTTCGAGTCTTCTACAAGTAGTTACAGCAAAAATTGGCCCCTTGAATTCTGCTGAAAATTCGACAGCGAGCACTAAGAAAGTTTTTTTGCGATTTTTAATTGGAGCTTCGTACCAATTTTCGGTCCTCGCGGTTTGTTGTGATTCGCATGCACCCAGTTCTTGTCCTATTCTCATGCTGACATGCTATCCGGTCTCTGTGAACCGCTTAAAAGAGTACAGGACAGATCGACGCGAATATTCCAGAGTTTTGGAAATTTCTACCTGAGATTTCACTTGATCATGTATCTGCTGTACCTGCGCACGTTTAACTAAACTTAGTTCGCTTTTTTTGGGCGTTTTCCAATAATACTAACCAATACTTAAAATGAAACCTACAAAAACTACTTGAGATTTCATAAAAAGAGGCAAATAAGCAAACTGATCAATACCTAAGAACATGTGAAAATGACTAATCTTGAGATAACGGATGATGCATTTTTAATAACAACGTAGATAAAGGTTTTTTTTAGTTTATCTGAGACTAAAAAATTATTTCACCACCAACTGTATATAATTTAATTTGTAAAAAGCATTAACGCACGAAATTGATAGAGTGCTCAATAATTTTGGCCAAGACTGTATATGTTTTAAAGTGTTAAAAACCACGCCCACCGGAACGCCGATTTTTACGACATTTAAAATAAAATTAAATGCACGACTGAAGCTGAGACTTCAATTTTTAAAAATGAATGTTATTGGACAAAAATTTTATTTTTGAAATGACTAAAACAACTCCTTTAGTTGGAGCTCAAGACAGGATGCCATGTGATTCAAGCAAATATTAGTTTTTGCAAGAACAAAAATTATAAGTCGTTGTTTTTCAATATTTTTTAGAAACTTCCCTATAAAAAATTTCATTAAAATCTGTTATGTCGATAATGAGAAATTCAAAATTTGAAAAATGGTTCTATGGTAGGTACAGTCCGTAATATCTTAATTTCAATTTTTTTTATTAAATTATAGATATAAATTAATCGAAAGAAAACAAATTTATCGCTGTTTTCGGGAAAAATACAATTTTCTAAAACCATTTTTTAACATTTGTATGGTGGGTACTGTTATTTTTAGGTAGAATAAATTTTGTATCTCATATCATGTAGATTATATTGAGAAACTTTTATTTATCAAGTTTTAAAAAAACTCGCTTGGGGTTTTCGAAATATTGAGTTTTGAAAAAAAAATTTAAACTTTTTTTAAAAATCCAAAAAAAAAATTTGAATATACAATTCTTTTCAAATTTTTGGGGAGCCATAGCATAAAAAAATATCAAAATCGGTTGTACCGTTTTTGAGAAAATCAAAAACCAAAAATGGTCGAGGGGGGTTACCATTAATAACCACTTTCGGAATTTTTTTTTCAACTATTATCTAGGTTTAACTAAATGAAATTATTTTGTATCTTTCTTTTTCAAATCTGTATAACAGTTTTTTATTTATAAAATTTCGAAAAATTTCGTATGGTAGGTATCGTTATTTTTGGTCTTAAAAAAAGGAAAACATTTGTTTGGGGAATGGGAAATTAAAAATACTATCTACCAAGTTTAAAGAAAGTCGGCCGAGGCATTCAGGCTGTAATCGAAAAGACAGACAGACAGAATTGTGAGAACCACGTTTTAGGTCTTCGCTATCATCGTAATGTCAACTTTGATCAAAATCTCGAGTTCAATCTTTTGACGAATGCATAACTTGCATTATAGAACCTATAAGTCGCACTTAAAAATATGTTACAAAAATATCAAAAACCATAAATGAGACATTTCTATTATTATTGTAAAAATGTACCATTTTCTTACATTAAAATCTTGCAAGACTTTTTGGACTTTAAGTACACTAACCCATTCGCTACAGAAATATAAAATTGTAAATGTAAATTACGATTGACAGCTCACACAAATTTTATTTCGTACTGTAAACTGTCATGTCATGTCTGAAATTGTGTAAAGAAATAATTTCGTTCCTTAGTATGTTGCGGTTTTTTCTTTCCAATGATTAAGAACTGGAAGTAAGAAATGTCAAATTTTGACATTTGCTTCGGTGTTTCTATATATTACAAAAAGTACATTGATGATCAAGTAAGAAAAACTAAAACTTTAGACTTTTACTAGACCTGTTGCACAAGATCGTGAAACTCCTATGTTTTGAATAATCAAACAAAAATAACCACCGAACATGTCATTTTCTAAATGAAACATAAACGACGCCATTTCACTTCAACCATTATCTAGGAATAAACCCCATTTGCGTTTTTTGTTTTCAAATTATTACGACAGTTGCTCTGTAGTACACAATGTGAAATAATAGTAAAACAGCCTGCTACGGATATTTTATTGTTTATTTTTATATTTTTATTTCTAACTGTAGACTATAAAATTGGCTTCTGTAGAAATCAGTTAGTCAAACATTTGGAAATACAATTTTCTTTTATATCAGAAAAATTCACAAAAAAAAATCAATAAATGTCATTGACATTTTCTCAGCAATCCATTCTTGTTTGGATAACAAATATGCATGCTATAAGAATCTTCTTTTTTAAAGCGTTTAAGCTAAGCCCCAAAATACATTTTCTCAAATATTTTAAGGAATCCAAAATAATAATAATCAAATGTAATTGCAAGAACTGACATATTGCATATTAATATTTATTTTTCTTACTTCCAAGTGTTAACCACCGGATACTGGTGTTATCTAACCGGACTTAACTAACGAAACTTATAAGGCTGAGCTTTAAACATACATTAAAATTGGCAAGAGAGCATTACGATTTCGGAAGTGATTGGCGGAATAAAAAGACGGTTGACGGTTAATCAACCACATCAGGACATCTACATGACCCTTCTGAATGTTGAGATATGAGAACTGCATACTAGTTACTACAATCTTTCGCTTGAATCCATGATCCTGGGGCCAAATTATCAGTTATCGAGTAATACGTGATTGAATTATGTGAGTTTGGCATTACCGCTTACGCCATCGAGCAATCGATTACCCTAATTTGACGTTTTCATTCGATCACTGATGGGACTCACTCACTCGGTTACTGAAGCGGTAATTTGGCCCCTGAATTCGATATCCGAGACGATCTGTTACAATCAACTATAAGACATTTCAGAAGCCGATTTCATAAGAGAACAGGTTAATCAGTCCTGGGCAATACAATAAATAAATTTCCAGTCGAGAATAACATCTTTTTCACCGTTTTCAAAAACGTATATGATAGCATTCATTTTCAGGAGATCATCTATATAGTGATAACCGAACTTGGGATTCTGGGAACGCTGATCTAGCGTAATGCGTGTCGTTGCAAATAGCTCCTCCGAATCATTTCAAACATGCCTTTTGACAAGAAGATGCACCATCATGTGATTTCTTCAGACAGTGATAGCTTTAAAAACAAAACCTTTAAGACCAAGCCATTGCAGATGCTAGATCATTTGGTCAAGATGCTTGGAAGCAATGTTATCGGAATCGGTACACCTTAAAATTGAGTCAGTATTCGATTCAATTGTTGAAAATATTGTTATCATTAATCACATACCGATAGACTGAAGGTGCTTGTCCTGTCCCTACGTTTCCGAAGGATGCCATTGACACGGACCACTACCTCGTTGTAAATAATGTGATTAAATTCGACATTAAGATGAGTAACTTCTAAATTATTAAGAATTATTTTGCCCTCACCATCAAATGTTATGAATCAGTGGAAAAAATGTCACTTGCCATTGGTGAAACTAGAGCTACTCGGGAGCCACATGAGCGGGATAAAAAAGATTATCTCTGGTTTATCAAAAAAAAAACAAGAGAAGAAACATGGAAATCTTATTCAAGGTCCTTTCAAGGTTACAAACTCCGAACTGAAGCCTGCAAAAACCACTGAGTGATTAGAACATGGATCATGGCACGGTAGTGCCCAGCCAAGTTCTGGCACTACACCCTTTTTACAGGAACAAACTCAGGCGATTTTTGACCCCTCCCTACCTTCAGTACCAATGAAGTTAGAAACTTAAAATTCCGAATATTTGCTAAGCTAGTCAGGCACAGGCGCCACACCAAATTTCAATTTTCTAGCATAAGCGGTTCCTGAGATATAAGACCTCAAAAATCACAAAAACCGTAACGACATCGTAGAATCTTGTAATTTTGCACAACGGTACGTCTTGTCAAGCAAGCAGACGAAAATTTGAGGTTTTCCATTCAGGGGGCGTGGTATCCACCCACTTTCTCCGAATTAGTGTTGGTTGAATGGAGCACTTCCAACCGCTGTAAAACGATGAAATTTGGTAAAGTGATAGGGATTAAATTGCATATAAGGAAAAAATATAAAATTTGAGGTTTTCCATTCAGGGGCGTGGTATCCACCCACTTTTTGCAAAAAATGTTTAATTTATATGGATTGCTTTATTGTTATTACTTAATGATTACTGACTTAAATTTGATAGGCTTACTTGGCAAGTTTTTCTTTATGTCCAATTCGAAAGGTTTTAGAAACTTGACCAGTGAACCCATCAAATTTTAGTCAGTAATCATTAAATAATAAAATTTCTCTATTACATTGTAGCTGTTTCAATATTATTCGGCTTTAAATATTCGGCATTAAACCTGCATGAAGTAAGAACTTGGCGTACTTTTAGATCTCAGTACTTTTCACGGCTGACTTGTTATGGAAGAACTTGGCTCTTTTTTTAACATTTATATTTTTGGTCTGATAATCATTTCTGCAAACCATAACTAAACTAAATTTTACGACTACTTTAACATCGATCTTGAAACAAAAGTTGAAAAATCTTGTTCCAAGACAACATCACAGTTGAAAAAAAAAACATATGGACCAAAACGCGAAAAACGAAACCACAAAGAAAAAAAAAAATTTTCAAATTTCGCGGGCTTTTCACCATTTTTATTTTTTATACATCCCAAAGTAACGAGTAACATACATTTCAAAGAGATATTCGTTACTTACTTCGCGATAAACACGTTTTTCTTTGATTCCTTGAAATTAAAAAAAAAAAAAAAAATACAAAACGAAACAAAATGGTAAGTTTTATTAATTCAAAATTAGTTTTTTAAGTGTTATCCGTTTTGGTCACATTAAGTAAGTTTTGTTGAAAGTATAGGGCTTAAAAATTTGGAAAAACAAATTGAAATCAGCATTTAAAAGAACAAAGAAACCCACCGCAATATTTGATGTAACGTAACAGTCCAAGAACCTTAAAAGTTTATTTTTCCAGCTTCTGTTATATCAACATATTAATAAAACCATATTTTCTGCGAGTAGTTTTAGTCTATTTTAAACATAAAATAATAATTCTGTTGTGTACTAAATAATGCCGTTGTGTAGAACAGAAAACAGTTTGTAACGTAACAGTCTTTTTTCGTTTCAAATTAAAAAATTGTAACTATGTTGATTTCATAACCTCAATCATACTTCTAATGTTTAGGGAAAGCTTATTAAGACCCAAAAGAACAAAAACTATGAGCCTTATCATCGTACCCGATCGGAACGTAATTTTCTCCGATTTCTACGAAATGTACGAATTTTGTATGATTGTAGCCGTTCCGATAGGGAAATCGGAAAAATCTACGAAAATAAAGTTTGTGTGCGTTGAAAATGTCAAATCCGCTGAAATGTCAAAATGGCAGCAACGCATGGTGAATACATGCGATTTATGAAGATATTTGATTTCTCCGACAGCAAATTATAAGTGGACAATTTTCCAAAGAAAAATTAAAAACGAATAAACTTTTATAATTTATAATTACGCTGTATCTGAGCTAGAAAATATTTGATATATTTCTTAAGAATATTCTTTTTTCTTTATTTAATTTTCTTTATTCATATCTTTCCGCTTCCAATAACACTGCTGCACTATCCATGATTCTTCTTTGATTATTTGACACGAATCAACACTTTATTAATTTATTAGCGTTTACGTCAATTACAGCCGTTAGTAAACGTCGGTTTTTTCCGTTACGAAACAGACACCATGAAGGAAATAAACGTTACGATCGTAACGATACGATGATAAGGCTGTATATATGTATGTAAATAGTTTAAAAAGGACGGAAAAGTTTGAAAAGTTGTTGAATTCCAAATTAGAATTGATTTATATTTATTTACAAAGCACTATTTTTACTAAAAGTTAAATTCGGTAAACAAACTTAATAAATTATTACAATGAATGATTGATGAATTTATCTTAAATAAAGTAAAATATTATTATTTTTAAAACTAAGTGGAAATACTTAAAGTAAGTTAGTGGATTAATGGATCGCCACAATTTCGATATGTACTTATCTATAATGAAAAATAAAGTTTTTTTTTATTAAATTTGTATGTTACATAAGTTACCCTTTTTTAATGTCTAACGATAAGAAAACCAAATAACTCTAAAAAAAATATAATTTTAGCCATTTTCGATGCTGACTTTAACTCTTAAAAGAGCCAAGATCGCACGTGTAACGTAACAGTCTTTTTATGTAACGTAACAGTCCCAACATTTTTCTTTCCACAAAATTTAAAAATACAGTATTTAGTGTAATTAATATTTTATTTGCTACTTCCTTTCTTAATCTCAGAAACCTCGTACCTCACGTTTGAAATAGTACACTAAAAGAGCAGACTTATTGCATAATGTAATGCAACCTCAAAATCTACTTCCAAATTCATGTAACGTAACAGTCCTGCTAAAACATTTTTAGCGTTTAAATGACAGGCCTCACTGATTTTTAAATTAATAGAAAATGTTAGTTAGGAAGTCTATTTTGAGAAAAAAATAATAGATATTGAAAAAATATTCAGTTTCATATAATTTCAGGTAAATTTGTATTGAAATATGCGTATGAATGTAACGTAACAGTCCGCGTTTTGGTCCATATGTACATATATCGAACTGTTCGTCTTTGAATCCAACTCCGTGGAACTGTGCAATAGAGAAGGATATTGACATTGAATAAGACTTTATTGTCTCACCAAACTTCTATAAAATTCTAGAACTCCCAGTAACCTTACGTTCTTGAACTTCTTTTGTTAGGCCAGTACTTTGATATGTTGATGTATTTATAGACACTTATAATTTGTTTTTATAATGTAAACTTATTTTAAGTCTTCTAGAGTTATTAAAGTATTTACATAGTTAACAGAAACTTCAATTTTGATTTACCAATACATATTTATTTTACTTTACACTACTTCCGAGCGAGTGATACATTCTAATTTATCCCAGAAGAGCCGATCCAATGGCTGCAACTTGGACAACTTTCCAGGCTTTCTTCCAAAATCCACGGACTTCACTGTTCTTGCCATCACCTAGACCTTTCGAGTTAGAAACGTGATAGAAAATTGAACGGTATTCGGGATCCTTAAAAGCAGCTACAAGATTAGCAAACTCAGGACTGGTTTCCATTTTCTTATGCACGATATCGAGGAAGCCCGATGCAACAATAGCTTTTTTATAATCGGCCAAAAAATTTCCAGTGATGGCAGGGCCAACAAAGTCGCCTTCCTTCATGGGTTCCAACCATTTGCGATTCATGTCGACTGTCATCTTGGTCATGTAAAGCCAAATGCTTTCGATATTGATTCCGCGGCGATTGAAATACTCAATGAATTTGTGTCCTTCTTGAGTTTGCAAAAAATCCTTCACAAGTTGTTCGTAAGTCACTCTTTCCACATATCGAAGTCCATCGGCATAGCTTGGATAAGCTGCAACGTATTGCTTACCAATCGATTCGATTTCTTTCATCGGCAAATAAGAGGCGACATCTTCAACGTCAGACTGAAGATCAGCTGAAATAGCAACTGTGAAAAGCAGAACACAAACGATAGCGGCACGCATCCTGGATGGTTAATATTTCAAGTTCAAGAACTTATAACTGATTTTCTAGAAATTGAGCGATTGCTTATATAGTTGGTATTGTTCCCAGCTTATGTTAAGTAAAGAAAATAGTTAAATAATTATCTGCTAATATTTGCCAAGCCTTGATATCAATCACGTGTTTTTCTGTTTGCGTATTTTTAATTATTTTTCTCAAGTGATCTTTAGAAAATTTTATTGCGTTTCTGATAAAGGGTGTTATTTTTTGTATAGGCTTGATGTGGTGTTTCGATATCTTAGTCACATGCGCAATTTATTTGTTTGTTTTTTAAAGGTTGCATGACATAAGTCCTTGAACAAAACTTATTGAACATGAAGAAAATTCCTAATTTAACACCAACTCGAACTTAGTTTATCTCATATTAAATATAAAGGGTTCTCATAAAACAAGTTGTGTGTGAGTTTTTTAACGAATTTTTGAAACACTTGAAAGGCCTACGAATAACATTCTGTGTAGAATATGACATCGTTCAAATGGTGTCGAGCATTCGATAGGTGCAATTTTCGACGACTCTTGTGCATAGATCAGAATATGAACGATGAATGATCGTTTGTTAGTATTAGAAAAAATCTGCGACTTAAGAAAACACAATAACGAAAGGCTAACGGGGTTAAGTCATACTATCCTGGAGGCCACTTCATTTCATCTCTGCTTCAAAAAACTATGCCTTCAAATCGATCGTGAAGAATATTTACTTTGACAGCAGCTGTGTGGCATTTAGCGCCATCTAGTTTGAACAAATTGATTATCATAGAACGATAGTGATATCCATTAACATAATAGAAATGCTATCTAGGACTGAGAAATTATGGACTATTTAATAAGATTATACAAAATGGCCGCCATGAGTTCTTTTTTTTTTTTTGTACCAGATTGTATTTTTGACCAAATAGGGTATCAAATGTACAAACCAGTGATCGGAAAGGTTTTTGATGGTCGTTGCTACGAATTGGCCAGTCATTGGTCGGAAGCATAACACATAATGTATTCGTGGTTGGCGGGAAGGTTGGCTGCCTTGGTTTTTGCTAGATTCGTTTTGTAAACAGACAAACTTCAGAAGAAGAAATATGTAATTTATTGTGAGTGGAACAATAGAATTGAAAGTGTTACTACATAATCGAAAGTTCATATAAATAAATAGTTGAGTTCATCGAGTGCATCTGTTTTTTTTTATTTCAATATTTTGGCTGGAAATTGATTTAGCGTTTTTGGGGGTTCCGTCCGTCATACTAAAGAATAATTTTTCTTACAAGTGTCTCCTTTTGCCTTTTGACGGCTGACAGAAAAAGCAAGGTTCTTGTAAGTTAATATTGTATATCTTAAGGAATTATATAAGATTAAAGTGGAAATAAATGTAACCATCCTGAAAGTATGCACTGAATAATATTAATTAGGATATAGTACAGGGTTCTACTATACTCTGTCCAACAAAAATTGTCAGTACAGGGAAGATGGGACGTTTGTCTCTCATTCTGGTTGCATTGCCATGCATAAGTGTGTCGCCTTTTAAAGCTCTCACAGGGATTCCGTAGTTTACATTATAAATCGCCGCAAATGAGAGTAAAAAACGCGTAGGGCTACCGTCTGCCGATTCAAAACGACTGAAAACAATATTCAATTTACCTTTTCCTACAACGACAAGCGGTAAGATAATATACGCATTTTTTTTTTAAGTTGAAAAGCAATACGACAACACTCAACATACTCATCTTCTTAAAATGTGTTCTCAAAAGCTTCAAATCCCAAAAGCTCCTTAATAAAAACCACTGAAAAAGCTCCTTGCTTGCAATTGAGAATGATAATGGTAAGAACGTTGCCACAATGTTACAAGTGTTACAAAAGTGTTACACTTTTCTTAATTTTCTTGTATTTGTTACTATGTTACTTTTTTTTTCTTTTTGTTACACTTTTTTCTCCAAACTTTTTTTTTCTTTAAAAATTTACTTTATGATTTTTTTTAATCAGTGTGAAGTGCGCTTAAACAACACTTCCACCTATTTGTACACCTACGTCCTAAATTGAGTTGAAATCACCTTCATTCGACTCGATCGAACTCGTTCAGTTACAGTTTAGTCGAAATCTTGCTATCTTTCACTTCAAATTCAAACTCGATCTCTCGATCCAGCATATAAAAATGGTTAGATATCCATTCCTCAAAGTATTCCACTTTCCACATTCCATGTTGGCTCTTTGCAAAATGCTCAAAAAGAAAATCTTTTTGAAAATATAACAGAATTTGTTTATAAAATATTAAGTTTACCACACAGTTCTGCGGCAGCAGAACGTATTTTTTCAGAGCTAAATTTGATAAAAAATGATTTAACCAATAGGTATCACTTGAATACCATTGAATCAATAATGTTTGCAAAACAAATAAAAGATCAATAATTCTCGTAATTTGCCTAAACATGTTTTATGTAAAACTTAAAATGTGTCTTACTTATAATAATTTATTAACTTATTATTTAATGTATAGTTTTGTACTGAATTTAAAAACTGTGATGAAGAAAACTTATGTTCCTATTAAAAATTAAAAATTGAGTTCAAGAGCATTCTTTGATTTAAATCATTTTTCTCAATTTGTTACATTTTTTTCGCTTTTGTTACGTTTTTTAAAAAAATGTGTTACACTTTCGTGAAGCCCAGCGGCAACGCTGGGTAACTCTGTTTTGATGTAGATAAAGAGCGCACGATCGTATTGAGTGACACTTGAGACTTGAGTACTTGACAGCTTGACACTCTTGTTAGTATCTCATTCTCATCAGCACTGGGATACGACGGTCGTGTTGGGGTGTACAACTTTTTGCAAAGAATTACAACAACAATTCCTTAAGAAAAGTCAGTGGCTTGCTCTTTTTTTAGTGGCATTTTTCCTAACGCATTGTAGTGAGGGTGCATCAGGCGCCACTGCTTTAGAAAAAGCTCTCCCATAAGGCCTGTACTGACAATTTTTGTTGGACAGAGTATAGTGGTATGGGATCGTTACATTAGGCATGTTCTCGTGACAAGAAAGTACAGCAAAGTAAAAATTTAACAAAGAAAACAACAACAAAAACTTACTGGCTATTATTTTAGCTTTTTATCCGAAGTGAAATCGAGTTCCGATGATTAGTTAAGTTTTTCAAACTGAGAGGGCGCTGAAGTGATTTTTTTTAATCATGATTCATGAATATTTGTTTTATTTTGTTGTATTTGTCGTGTCAACATTTTTTAGTTGAATTCGTTAAAAAAAAAATAAAAAGATGGCAGCCAAGCAATATAATAAATGAAAGTTAGTTAATGATACATAAGTGCCAATCCCTAAATATTAAAATAAAGTTGGGATGCGGATCGTTTTCGTGAATTTTTTTACTTCGCTTTACTTGCTAGTCACGAGAACACGCTTATTTTTCCGAAAATCAGTTGCCCGTGTAAATTAATAAGAGGAGTAGGATGGGATATTTTTATCAATCGGGATAATTCCTGATTCTTTCTAGTCTTTCATTGCTATAATAACGCTAGGATTTGGGTTTTCGATGGAGAGAAGTGCAATGGCGGGATAATTGTAATTTTTTTATTTGAGATAAAAGCACGTGTGCCTTAACTCCACGGAGGGCTATGCCTGGGCTAGTGAATGAACTATGATGAAACATATGTACTATGAAACATGATGGGGTCATCAACGAATAGCAGAGTTTTTGTCAATGGCAGGTTGGTCGGAAGTGTAAAGGTTAAATAGGTCTGGTCCAAGGCAGGATCCTTGGGTGACTCCGTCCTAAATGTATATTGATATTCCTGAGGATTTTTTGAGTTACCGTAACGGATTAAGTCGTGGTGAAAGTCTACTGGATTAGTGAATTTTCTTCAGAAAATATAGTAATAGGGTCAGAAATTTGGGATATCAATTCGAATATTTCGTTATTGACGTTCGAGAGAAAGTCAGGTAAATGAGCGGAAGTATTGGGTTTTAAGTTTCCTTAGATTAAGATTTTGTCAGGAGACGAATAACTAGTTTTACCGCCAAATTATTAGAATCTGATATAATTACAGTGCAGTTGAAATTAATAGGAAAGTGAGGGAATTTCACAAATAAGATGTGAAGAGTGGAGAAAAAGTCAAGTGTCAAAAGAGTTCGGGAGAATGTGGGGATTGGTTGATATAAAATTTTGAAGTTTCTGGTTGTGTGAATTAGCGCCGAGCTAGTTGGAGATAGCTACTCTTTGAGGAGCGCTTAAGGTATCGAGCCATAGTTAATGGCGTTCGTTAAAATCGCCACCAATTATAAATTGAGTCTTATTTTGGCAGAATGCGTTAAGCAGATCGAGATTGTGTGTTGATGTCAATTTGGAATGCGGAGCACTGATTATACAAACATACCATAAGGATATTTTCCTTATTTTCTATTTCTAGTGCTATGACTACACAAGTTTCTTCAAAAGTGGTCAAACCTTAGGTAATGACCTTTTGGCATTGAAATGTTGATCTTACCAGATTTTACCAATGCTGGTTTTGGCAAGATCTGTGCGGATTGAAGTATACTTATTGAAATAAAGACGATTCTTAGAGAATAGTTTAGTTTCGGACAGCAAAACGGCGGCGGCGGCGTTGGGTTTTGTTTATTTAGAAATTTTTCATAGGATATTCGTTTAGGATGAGACATTAAAGATCCAACGTTATACGCAATAACGTAAATTTTATTTATTGATGTTTCTTACCGGTTTTTTCAGGGCAGGACTCGGAGAAAGGGATAAAATCTGTGATTTTCGAGAGAATTGTGATAAAGTCAAAACCAAAGAATTTTCGCAAGTCGTTCTAGAGTTTTGACATATTTGTGGTTTCGACACCAATTGGGTTCGCTGGTTTAGGTTTAGTTTGCTCAGGATGAGCAATAGGGGTGGGTTTGGTTTGAGGTCTGGCTTGCTCAAGTTTATTCCGAAATCACTCCTGCTAAAATACTTTTATTGATCGATTTATTTGGTTATTCGTTCTTCGTGATTCTCACAATTATATAACATGAACTGACATTTTGAAAACAGTTTGATTCACGCCCGATGCGCTAAGTTTATTTACGATATCAATGACAGTAAATGTGTCGGAAATGGATTCGGAAGTTCTCTAGCATATACAGCATAAAACGCTTCTAAGACGGTTTTAAGCTATATAAATTTGTCCTTTAATTATTGCTGATAAAAAGATTGTTATCAGAAATTTATTAAATCAACTATCGGTAAGATGAGCTAATTCGCTTCACTTCACAACTTTTCAAAAAATTTTAATACTTTCAATACGCTTAGCGGGTCACCCAAAGTACATATTAGAAAACTGTTGACTTAGGCACCTGTCAGGCGACTGAACATACCTTAAGCGGAGTTGCGTGATTGGCCGATAGCCCCAAAAAGGTAGTTACACTTCAGAGAAGCCGCAAGCGGTTCACCCAAGGTACTAAAGCCCAAGAGAACTGTTGCCAAAAAGCGCCTGACTGGCGACTTAAAAAATAAAAATGAATAACCTAAGACGTTTCGTAAGCTTAATAAATGTAAACCCAGATCATCTTAGGAATTTCCAAAAAGCTTGAAATGAATTTTAAGCTATGATTAAATAAAATTCGCTCTGTACCTTAACTTAATAAATTGAAAAAAAAAATACGCTTAAAAAAACTATTTTGAGCCTTGAAATTGTAGAATGTAAATTGATGTTTAAAGTTTTGCTTTCTATTTCCAGTTGTTTGTTAAAATTGTAAATTTAATTTGAACGATTTCGCATCTTTAAACTGTCAAAGATATGAGGAAGAAAAATGGTTTGATACGATTCTACTAATGGGTCCGAACGATTTAACAGTTATTTTGGGTTAATGTTCAAGAGTTTGAGGAAATGGAGCCAGTAACATTTTTTTCACAGATTTATAGTAAACTGATATAGAAACCAAAAAATTAATTTGGTTTTATTCTGCTAAGTAAAAGATTTTTAACAGTATCCAATCCACCTTTTACAAAGGTCAGTTTCAGCTTGCTATGTATGTACATATATTAGAAAGATTCTTGAAGAACACTTTGAGATATCACATGACAGCTTACACTTGCTTATTTCTAATCATTGTTTACATATATACATGTCGAGTATCACTTGATAAGTTAATTAGGACGTTGTTAAATACGAGAAACCCTTCGATTGATTAGCCTTAATTAAGCAAACATCTTTATGCAACTTATTCAGTTTTTAACTATAAAAGCCAATTGACAATTGTTGGGCAATATCAGTGCTTAAACAGTGTTGGGTATTGAAACAATAACTTTACAAGATGCGCACAGTTCTGATTTGCCTTCTGCTCTCGGTAGTCACTATTTCAGCGGATCTTCAGTCTGACCTTGAAGATGTCGCCTCCCATTTGCCGATGAAAGAGATCGAATCGATCGGCAAGCAATACGTTGCAGCTTATCCAGGCTATGCAGATGGACTTCGCTATGTGGAAAAAGAGACTTACGAAAGGCTTGTGAAGAATTTCTTCCAAACTAAGGAAGGACAAGAATTGATTGAGTATTTCAATCGTCGCGGAATCGATGCCGAAAGTATTTGGCTATATATGGCCAAGAAAGTAACCGATATTAATCACAAATGGTTGGAACCCAGGAAAGAGAGTGATTCAGTAGGTCCTGTTATCACAGGCAATATTATGGCAGATTACAAAAAAGCTATTGTTGCATCCGACTTTATTGAAACTGTACATAAGAAAATGCAAGCAAGTCCTGAATTTGCCAAACTTGTAGCTGCTTTCAAGGATCCCGAATTCCATACTCGTTTCTACCGCAGTGTTAACTCTAAATCTCTTAATGGTTTCGGAAGAATTGCTGAAGTTCGTGGGTTCTGGTCATGGGTTGGCACAATTTTAAAAGTAGTTGTTACAGTTGCAACAGCATTCTTTGGATAAAATCACGTTTACTTGTTGAAGAAAATAAAAAAAAATAAGAATTGATAGTTATTCTTGATTTGTTGTTTGGTATTAAAATAGCTAGGTTCGAAATTCCTAGATATTCTTAAAAAAATGTAAGAAATCTTTTTCCCTTTAAGCCTCACATTTACCTTCTTTTCAAGGACCTCAACCTAGAAAGGTGTGCATTTTTCATTGATTAATCTTCAAATAGTTTTTGCATAACGTCTTGGACCTCGATATTTGCATTAGCTCTGCATTTTGAAGTTATTGCAAAGTCGTCATCACAATTATTTAGACTTTGGAAAGAACTGCATATTTGTTGCACTATTATGCACTATTGCTCCCACTAGAGCATTCAAGACGTTCACATTTGTAAATAACTACTTAAGAACTATCTAATTATTCTTATTCGCTTCGTCCGCTCGTTGCATACATTACTTGCTCAGAGGTTAGTGCTAGAAATAAAATCGAAAAGAAACTCACCTATCGTACCACATACTGTATGATGGGCTTTAGAGTTACAGCTTATCAACTGCCTTTCTGCATCAGTGATGAGACTTGCTCTATAGGTTATCAGCAGAGCCAAGGTTTTTATTTGGTCGGGATATACGGACGCTAGCCAAAATGAATGCATAGACCTTTTCATTCTCGCTGCGCTTATATGTCACTGAAATTAGAATGAAATTAGAATTTTAGTTTTTAATCACTGTATAATTTAATTATATACAGATTTAAAACTAAAATTCAAAAAAAAAAAATTAAAACTAAAATTCAATATTCTATAATGCGAATTTTGTTGAACAATCCTAAATTTGACAGATACAGAACTCAAATACAATTGGCACCTGGTTAGTTGCTTTCCACACCATCTGGAAGTCAGTGTGTGTACTGACAAATGGAGATAGAATTTTTTACGCTTTGTCGTTCAATGTATTTTCCATAAGGAAAAAGCAAAAAGGGGCTCGAAAAACATACATTTTACTAATTAATTTTATATGAACGGGTATCAATATTATGATTTTAACAGAATAATAATATGTGTTTATTATTAAATTTTCTTTTAAAATCATAAAATGTATACCGGTTCATATAAATTAGAATAGTTAAATCAATGTTTTTCCGCCCCTTTTTTGGTTTTTTTTTTATGGGAAATACATTGAACGTCAAATCGAAAAAAAAAAATCTATCTGCAATTGAAGGTTCACGCGCTGACTGCCAGGTGCCGTGACTCCATGTGTCAATAACACACACAAAAATTAAGAAGAACACAAACAACTTCAAACCAAATAATTTTTCGCCTCAAAAAGTACATTTTATATAATATTTAAATCCATTATTTTAAATGGAAATGAAGTAGGCATATATCGCTAATTCAAAAAATAAAACTGAATTTTGTTGTTGCTCATTAAAATGAACAACGTCATAACTCAAAAAACATTAACTTTGACCTAATGATACAATACCCATTTTCTGTTTACTTTTTAATTGAATAAGGTAGTTTCTCAAACTAAAAAAACTGACAGCTAGAGGGGACTTGTTGTTTTGAAGACTGATACTTTTGATTTTTTTTTTGTAGAAATACTGTTATATTTTTACTTACGTAGTGACTTTTGAAGTGAAAACTACTAAATATGTACATAAGTATTAAAAAAGTGTCACATTTAGCGATAAAACTGGAAAATTCGAACTCAAAACTGTTTCAATTATACAAATTATGCAATTAGTTTTGGAATGACAGCTTGGTCTTTCTTGCACTTTCTTGAATTTATTGAGAAAATCAAGAAAGTCATGTATAACTTGTTTGTTGCCAAGGTTGAGCAAAATGCATGGCGCTCTTTTTGACGCAGAAATGACACTCTTTATGACGCACAGATGGCGCTTTTTAAGGCACATAATTACTAAAGCTGGGTGCACATCATAAACCGTGAAAGGACACTGACGATATCAAAATTTCAATACTAGAAATTTTTTCGTGCATTTTTATTTCCTCTTAACTTTGTTAGATGATGACATTAAAATCCAACTGTAAACGACAGACAAAAGTTTTTATAACTATGCCCGATCCACAATGCGATGAGAACACGAGACGAGAGCGAGACATGGTTCACTGTCAATTTTTCATTGTTATAAAATCGTTCCGCAATTCCTTAGACCTTGAGTGTAAATTCAATTTTTATTTTCGCAACTGCTTGGTTGGTAAAATGAAACACATGGTAAATATATAGTAAAATGACACATAAGCCCATATGTTTCATTTCAGCAACCAAACAGATGTGAAACTAAAAATTTAATGTGCGCGACTGTTCTACCTCATTTATTAATTTGACGTGACGACGAGAAATGCTTTATTACGTACATAAGTCTGTTTTCATAGTTTGAAACTGGCAGACCGCCGGCCGCGCCACGCGAGATAGCTGAAACAGTAGGCATCTCAAAAGACCGAGTCGATCATATCCTCCATGAAATGTTGGGCATGAGAAAGCTGTCTGCGCGATAAGTGGCGCGTTTGCTCACTCTGCCAACAAGCGCAACCGTGAGACCACTTCAGAGGGTGGCCGTGGCGCGATGGATATATGCTCGCCTGTCAACCTCATGATCACAGGTTCGATCCCCGCTGTCGTTTATGTAGCCTTAATTCCATTAAAACCTTATAAAGTTGTCATCAATGGGTTGCTGGTTTGCTCATTGCATGTTGTTCAGGCATAACACTAACAACATGTGATTTAGTAATACTAGTATGCCCATCAAATATGAAAAACGAATAAAATAATGTGAATTATAAGGGACATAAAAATAAGAAACAGCATTCTCCGCACTAGTTCAGCCGCCATCCTTGGAGATAAAAAAATCTGAGACAACCACCTTCAGTCTCAGAACATCGTGCCACACATCTTTCCTATCCTTCTTTCTCTTCCTTAACTTCAGGCCCGCGCTGTGGTGAAACATTTAAAGGGTAGTTATAATCCCTTGAGCGCGTGTAGATTATAAAAAAAAAAGAAACTTGAGTCGAATGAGTAGGTCATCGCCGCCACGGAGACCTACTTTGCAGACCTCGAGAAAACCTATTTTCCGGATGGGTTAAAGAAGTTGGAGCTTCGCTGGATCAAGTGTATCGAGTAAGGAGGAGACTACATATGTTGAGAAATAAATCGCCACTTTTCCAAAACGTTTGTTTTTATTTTGTAGGCTAAGTGTACTTATCAGACCACCTTCGTATGTTTATATTTGTATGTAAAAAAATATCGACTTTTAATTTTCTTAACACCGACTTAAAATTGTCGAATGTAAATTGATGTTTAAAATTTTTCTTTCTATTTCTAATTGTTTGGTAAAATTGCAATTGTAAATTTAATTTGAACGAATTCCCAACTTTAAACTGTTAGAGCTATGAGGAAGAAAAATGGTTTGATACGAGCCTACCCATGGGTCTGATTTTACACGGGGTTAATGTTCAAGAGTTTGAGGAAGTGGAGCCAGTAACAAATTTTTGTACAAATTTATAGTAAACTAATGTTTAAACCAAATAATCAATTTGGTTTTATTATATTATTTTGTTATATTTTTAACAGTATACAATCCACTTTTTAATAAGGTCAGTTTCAGCTTGCTGTTCACATAATAAGATAGATTCTTGAAGAACACTTTGAGATATCACATGACAGCTTACACTTTTTTAGTTCTTATCATTGTTTACATAATATATACATGCTGAGTATCACTTGATAAGTTAATTAGGAAGTTGTTAAATACAAGAAACCCTTCCATTGATTAGCCTTAATTAAACAACGTATTCAGTTTTTAACTATAAAAGCCAATTAACAATTGTTGGGTAATATCAGTGCTTAAACAGTGTTGGGTATTGAAACAATAACTTTGCAAGATGCGCGCAGCTCTGATTTGCCTTCTGCTCTCGGTAGTCGCTATTTCAGCTGATCTTCAATCTGATATTGAAGATGTCGCCTCGCATTTGCCTATGAAAGAGATCGAATCGATCGGCAAGCAATACGTTGCAGCTTATCCAGGCTATGCAGATGGACTTCGCTATGTGGAAAAAGAGACTTACGAACGGCTTGTGAAGAATTTCTTCAAAACTAAGGAAGGACAAGAATTGATTGAGTATTTCAATCGTCGCGGAATCGATGCCGAAAGTATTTGGCTATACATGGCCAAGAAAGTAACCGATATTAATCGCAAATGGTTGGAACCCAAGAAAGAGAGTGATTCAGTAGGTCCTGTTATCACAGGCAATATTATGGCAGATTACAAGAAAGCTATTGATGCCTCCGACTTTATTGAAACTGTACATAAGAAAATGGAAGCTAGTCCTGAATTTGCCAAACTTGTAGCCGCTTTTAAGGATCCCGAATTCCATACTCGTTTCTACCGCAGTGTTAACTCTAAATCTCTTAATGGTTTCGGAAGGACTGCTGAAGTTCGTGGGTTCTGGTCATGGATGGTTAATGCCGCCAAAGCAGTTATAAAAGCTGCAACAACATTTTTTGGATAAAATCACGTATATTTGTTGAAGAAAATAAAAAAAAAAGCATTGATAGTTGTTCTTGATTAGTTGTTTGGTATTAAAATAGCTAGGTTCGAAATTCCTAGGTTTTGCCAAAGAAATAATTTAAATTTTCAGTTAGGTACTGAATACTGAAGATCTGTTGTTGGCGTTTGGTAGCACGCGCGCGTTTGTCGTCGGTTCGTTGTCTACATTACTTGCTAAGGGGTTAGTGCCAGAAATAAAATCGAAAAGAAACTAACCTCTATCGTATCACATACTGTATAAAGGGATGTATGGTCACAGCTGATCTACTCCCTTTCTGCATCATTGGTACTCGTATGTCGCTCTCTAGATTTTTGTAGGCGAAATATACTGACGCTAGTTAAAATGTATCTATAGCTGTTTCCAGTCTTTCTTCGTTAATAACTCGCTGAAATTAAGATTTTAAATTTTACTAACCACTACATTTTACAAGATCTAGTTTCATTTTATTCTAACGCCTGGAATATGACGTCCTTCAAACTGGCGCCGTCACAAGGGAAACTAAATAAAATGCACGACTGGATAGCACGTACTTGCTCTTATGTAAAATTAATTTGGAATTTAAAATACATTTTATAAAGTAATAACATGGATTTAATGTTATAAAAATGTTCAAATGCATGGAGTTGCCTGATTTTCGGAAAAGTATGAATTCACGCAAATAAATTTCTTTCAATTTTCTAAAACAAAATTTGGGATGCCAATTTTAAGTGCTTAGTAATATAGATTTTAGGAAATAATTAAAAAAAATAATCGATCACACGTTTTCAAGATATTGATTTTTCAAAAAAACAAAAAAAAATATTTTTTCGAATATTCTTATAGACAATATTATTTTAAACTTAAGAGGGATTCTGCTGAAAATTTTTGGTTAAATTCGTTAGAGCCGTTAATGAGAAAATCGAAAATCAAAAAAAACGATTCTTACTTGCGACTTGTAGGTACTATAAGGCAACTTATGCATTCGTAAAAAAAAATCGAACTCGAGATTTTGATCAAAGTTGACGAAGGCTAAAAAAGTAGGTCTCGCAATTCTGTCTGTCTGTCTGTTCGACTACAGCCTAAACGGCTGGACCGATTTTCTTTAAACTTGGTAGATATCATTTTTAATTTTTCCCCCCCCACACGTTTTTTCTTTTTTTTTAAGACCAAAAATAACGGTACCTGCCATACGATTTTTTTCGAGATCTCATAAATATTTTTTTTTCTCAAAAACCGTTCGACAGATTTAAAAAATAAAAATTAAAAAAAATTTAATTTAGTTAAACCTAGGTAATGGTTGAAAAAAATTTTCCGAAAAATGGTTATTATGGGGGGTACCCTCCCCCCATGGAACCCTTGTTTTTGATTTTCTCAAAAACGGTACAAATGATTTTTATCGTTTTTTCTTTTTTTTTTTTGCTAAAGCTCCCAAAAAACATAAATAGAATTGTGTACTCAAATTTTCAAAAAAAAATTTTTTTTGGATTTTAAAAAAAAAACTTCAAATTTTTTTTTTTAAACTCAATACATATTTCGAAAATGGGGTTTTCTAGATTTTTTTAAACTTGATAAATAGAAGTTTCTCAATATAATCTAAAAGATGTGAGAAAAAAAAATTATTTTACATAAAAATAAAGGTACCTACCATACAAATGCTAAAAACAAAAAAAAATGGTTTTCAAAAATAGTATTTTTCTCGAAAACGGCGCTTTAATCTTTAATTTAATTAATTTAATCTTTAATTTAATAAAAAAAAATTTTGAAATTATGTAAGATATTGCAGCTTGTACCTACCATAGAACCATTTTTTCGAATTTTGAATTTCTCACTATCCACATAACGGATCTTAATGGAATTTCTTATAGAGAAGCTTCTAAAAATTCTAAAACACAATGCATTTCAAAACTTCAAAATAAATATTTTTTGAATTTTTGAAAAAAAATCTATTTTTCCTTTTTTGAAAATTCGATATCTCAGAAGCAGCTCAATATTTTTTTTTTTTTTTGTAAATTTAATTTTTATTCGAACAATAATAAAAACTTTAAATTGGCGTGCCAACGTTTTTTCTTAAAAATCTTTTAAAAAGTTTGCATATATCGTTCTTAAAATTCCTAGTCTATCACATAGGAGCAATTTCGTGCGACCCAGTCGTGCATTTTATTATTATCAAAATCGTTAGAGCCGTTTTCGAGATAAATAAGATTTTTCAATACGGATTTTTTAAGCTAAAAAATTTCAATTTACCTTCTAAGAAATCACCGAAGACTCTAACTACCCCGAGTTTGAGGAAGATAGTTCTAATGGTTTAGGCTGTAGATCGAGGTACAGACATATGTACAGACAGACAGATGGAATTGTCGGACCCATTTTATTCGTCTTCGGCTCTTCGCTATCATCGTTATGTCAACTTTGATCAAAATCTCGAGTTTTTTTTTTCCAAATGCAGAACTTGCCATAAAGAACCTACATATACCGCAAATATGTAAATACTCGTATCATTAATGATCAGGAGTAAGGTGCAATTTATTAAAATTAAATAAAATGCACCATTGATTCGAAAGAAGTTGCTCTAATTTTTTTAGGAGATATAAAATTAAAAAAATAGATTTTATTAGAGAAAAATATTCACTAGCGTAAATTTCATAAAATCGCATTCGTAAAAAACCGAACTTGATATTTTGATCAGACGAAAAAAAGTTAGTCACGCAACTCCATCTGTTCGACTACAGCCTAAACGGCTCTACCGATTTTGTTTAAGCTTGGAAGATGGCATTTTTAAATTTGTCCTCCACTCGTTTTTTCTTCTTTTTTAAGACCAAAATAGTTATAATCCCTTGAGCGCGTGTAGATTATAAAAAAAAAAAAAAAAAAAAAATATATGTAGCCGCCTACAATTTAAGGAATTCCGCTTCAGATTTCGGGTTTGAACCCCAAAGCCATTCATTGGGTGTACACAGCCATAAAACTGCCAAATCTGATTTCTTGACTTCCTTGAAGATATATAGAGTTATACCAAAACTGTCGTGTAAGTTGGCTCTTATTGATGAAAAATGTACTTCTTTTTGTCCTCGTTAATGACCAGGCTTATTTACCCCGGTTACAAGAGTAGATTGAGGAATCGAATCGAATCCGAATTGAGATTTCGATCCAGTTATATGGCGGCACTGGATCGAGAGATCGAATTGAAATGGAATCGAAATGACAATCTGGTTGTTGTACACACACTCGATTCTTCGATTCCTCGATTCAGTTGGGATCGTTTAGTGGGATGTTACTCCACATTAATAACTTTTGATTTTCTCAAAAACTGTAAAACGGATTTTGATATTTTTTTTATGCAAAGCTTCCTAAAAGTTTAATAGTATTGTCCAGTCAAATTTATATAAAATTAGCGGAACCCACCGTAGAAATGATTCTCGAAAACGTATTTTTCTCGAAAACGACACCTCGAGTTTTTATAATTTTTTTTTTTCGTTCGATCTTTTCGATCATAGAATTTTTTTTTTTTCAAATTTTGAAAGTCTATCATTATTGGCATAATGGATTTTAATAAAAATTTTTAGAGAAAATACTAAAAAGTTTGAAAAATATTGCATTTAAAAACTTAAAAAAATGTTTTTTTGAATTTTTTCTGAAAATTTAATTTCTCAAAAATGGGTTAGTATTTTTTTCTTATACAATTTTTATTCTTTTATAGAGTTGGAGTTCTAAAATTTTTCTTAAAAATGTTTTAAGAACTTTGTATATAATTTTTTTTTTCAAACCATGTCTCTATTTATTTGCATAAACTTGCTCCAAGCCAGAGGCAGAGGAGTTGTTTTAGATATTTAAAAAAACTAATTTTGTGGTGGACCAAGTTCGTGCGATCCAGTCGTGCATTTTATTTATATTGCTAAAACTAGTTGGAACTAATGAATTTTTTTAAGAACACAAATTATAAATCAGTGGTTTATATAAATTTTTGTATATACTGCATACATTGTTTTAAATGTTTTAAGGAAACAAAAATCTGGTACGCCAATCATGAGTTTTAATAACTATGTATATACATAAATTAAACCTCAGCTTTAAAAAAAAATGTTGAAATATTGAATTTTCAATTTTTTTTTTTCAAAAACCTGAAGTTTATTTTTGTTTAAGTTTTGATATGCAATTTTTACTTGCGACTTATAGGTACTATAAGGCAAGTTATGCATTCGTAAAAAAATCGAATTCGAGATTTTGATCAAAGTTGACATTACGATAATAGCGAAGACCAAAAAAGTGGGTCTCGCAATTCTGACTGTCTGTCTGTTCGACTACAGCCTAAGCGGCTTGGCCGATTTTCTTCAAACTTGGTAGATATGGGTTTTAATTATTTCCCCCTGGATGTTTTTTTTTCTTTTTCTTTTTTAAGACCAAAAATAACGGTCCCTGCCATACGATTTTTTTTCGAAATTTAATAAATATTTTTTTTTCTCAAAAACTGCCCCACAGATTTTTAAAAAAAAATTCATTAAATTTCATTTAGTTAAACCTAGGTAATGGTAAAAAAAATCAAAAAAACTATTATTTTTGGTACCCCCTTGGGACCTTCTTTTTGTTTTTGATTTTCTCAAAAACGATACGACCGATTTTGATCATTTTTTTATGTTAAGGCTCCCCAGTAGTTTCAATATTATTGTGTAATCAACTCTCGATTTTTTTAAAACTTGATAAATAAAAGTTTCTTAAAATAATCTACAAGATATGAGAAAAGAAAATTTATTTTACCTAAAAATAACGGTACCCTCCACTACAAAACCACTACAAAGACTTATAATTTTTGTTCTTGTATAAATATTTATTTGTTTGAATCACTAGGTATCCTATTTTTACCTCCAACTACTAAAGAAGTTGTTTTAGTCATTTAAAAAATGAATTTTATGCTTATGAACAGTTTTTCTCTAATAACATTCATTTTTGAAATTCTTAGTGTATTAGTCGTACATTTTATTCTTCTTCAGTTTAAGGACTTTCTAGCCTAGGGATATTCAGCGTATACTTACAAATCTCAAAATCTCTGATCCTCACAACGATGAGTTTGCCATTTCATTGATATCAACCGCCATCTGTTGTAAGCCGAAAAAGCCTTAATAGTCTGCATATTGTCTTTGTTTTAGCCCACTTAATTTTTGCGAGTTTCGTCCGATGTTCAATTAGTTTGTCACCGAAACCCATTTTCGCTAGCATTTCGCATTTACGAATAAAAGATCTTAGAACAACTTATTTCTCCGGGGATTCTGAGTTCACTCTCGTTATTAGTGAAAAAGCCATGTTTTAAAATCGTGCTACCACATAAATGAGCTTCCAAAGTCTGAACAGGTTTTACTCCTAGCAGTAGTAGTAAAGCCATCATTAATGATCCCTCCACTTCTTAAATTAAGTATTCCGACCATACCTTCACTCTTCTTGCTAACAGCTGAAAGGCCATATACATACGTTGCCATAAGGTCGTCTCCATTTAGACAGAAAGAGAAACATAGACCACTTTTCAGGCGTACAGCCGGCCGATCTTAAAGAAGAATCGGACTTACCACCAATGTCACAAGACAAGAGATTGATTTCATTACCTATAGAACACCGGAGAAAGTCGGCCCATCTGCGCATACAGATCCGTATATGTACATATATAAGGCTATAGTTAATCCGGAGGCCTCCATTTATCTGGATACTGAGTGCGTAAAATTTCCTAATTAGTTACTGCTCATAAAAAGCTTAATTTCAAGAACTCTTATAGCTGGTGGTAATAACTCAATTTCTTGAAACATAAACATTTACACAAGTTTTAACTTCAGAAACTTTTTAAGATATTAAAAAAACTTTTAAGTTACCACAATTTTTCTTAGCGCAGGTAATGTCGGTAAATGCCTCCATTAAAAAAAAAAAACATGGTGTCCTCATAAAAATCAACTTAAAACTTAAATTTCTTCTTCTCTAAACTAGATGGGTACTTAATTTCAATGATGGATGATTTTGCATCTAGGACTTTAACAACAAAAAAAGAAAAAAAAAAAAAAAACTTTGAGAAAACGAAATAAGCCAACTAAACTAAACTAAACTACAAAACAAAACAAGAACAAGAACAAAAATAAATACCTACACTACTAAATAATTGCCAGCTAAAAAGTTTATTTCTGTGCTTCTTCTCTGATGGTGAGTTCTGCACGTCCACTTCCGGTTTCGCAGTTGTTGTTCGAATGGTTTTCGCGACCCAAAAAACATAAAAAAGAAACTTGAGAACTAAGATTCTCTACAAAAAAAAAAAAAAAAAAAACCGAACAGGACACAAAAGAGACACGTCTATCCCACATAACCAGCCATTCACCAGCCGCACACAAACATTTTCAAAACTTTTCCATTTCCAAGTTTTCATTATTTAATTCGTCATGGCCAATCGTATTTTTTTTGTGTTGTATTTAGGATTGGTCAAATTGTTGCCTCATTTAAAAGTTTTTTTCTTCTCCTTATTTAGCTCGTTATTCTGGTTTCTTTTGCTGCTTTTCGTTGTGAATTAGATTTAGGTATATCAGACCTGGAGTTTTTATTCCACTATTCGAAAAACGTTCTGTTTTTATTTTAAATAGTTTTTTAGCTTAAGATCCAGTGAAGTCTTCATTTTTTTTAGCAACAAAGAGGTTGTATTTAGGTTATCGTTTATAGATATTAAGTATACTTTTTAAAAGTTGGTGGTTGGGTGTTGTAGGAAGCTGTAGTTCACTGATTGGCGTCGATATGATGATATCTATAATATCAACTACTTATCAACTTAAAATCAAAAACAAAACCACGAAGTGCCAATCACTCTAGATTCTAGAGCAGCCATACTCAACCTCTTTTTTTAAAAAGTGGCTACAAAGACTTTTTTGCTATGATGCATGGGGTCAAAAGATACATTTATTTCCTAAGTTTTAATAACACCAGAAATTTCAATTATGTTCTATTTATTTTATGAACAAAAGATAATTTTAATAAGATTTATGAAATTTTGGAAATTTTGTTTGCGGTGTGAACTCGCATGACATTGGTGGCTAATTTATGTCACCTCTGCGTGAGATAACCTTACCCTCAAAACGTTCAAGCCGGATGTCTAGGTCTATATCGTTGAATTTGGGTAAGAAATTGGTTATCATCGTCCTGTAGCATTGGCCATTGACGGTGACCTTCTCACCAAGGTCGTTTTTGAAAAGTTCGGACCAATGACGCCACCGATCCAAAATTCACACCAAACGGTTGCTTCGTGAGGATGAATCATGACCTCCTTAGCCTCGAGTGGACTGGTGTCCTCGCATATACGGCAATTTTTCTTTGAAACACAGCCATTGATCCAAAAATGCTCCTCGTCGCTAAAAATGATTTTTCGGCCAAAATTGGGATCTTATTCCAAACGCTCCGAAGCCCAATTAGCGAACTAACGGCAATGGCGTTGTCTTTGGTCATGAACTTTGATCTCCTGGATCAGTTGGATCTTCTTAGGTTATAGGCTAAAGTCTCATTGCAAATTTTGCTGAATTGAAGTCTGCGAAAGGACGAGTTCTATGCACAGTGAGAAAACGACTGCCTCTTACTGCTGCTGTATACTTTCTCGGACGATGTTTTTGGCCCATCTAGTGCCCTCTGAGGTACGAATATTAGCTGATTGATAACCGAACCAATCGTTTCACATTTGGCTACCAAAAGCTGAATATTCAACTGTGAAAGGCTACCACATCAACCGTATAATGGCCGCAACGCGCGTAACTTTTCACTCACGAACACTGATTTTGATAATAAAATTTTATTATTTGGACATGCTGTTAAATCGTGGAACTTTCCATTGTAATTAGATGCCAAATACTGAATAAAACACAACAGATTTGACAGATGTCACCAAAACATCATGGCCTTCAACAGGCCAAAATCTACCCGTGCCAATTGAAAACCTTTTTATAAAATCAAACCCGAGGACGAGAACGAAAAAAGTGGGTCTCATAAATCTGTCTATCTAAACGACTCGGCCAATTTTATTAAACATGGTAGATTTCATTTTTAAATAACTCCCTCCCCACTTTTTTTCCTTTTTACTTGCATTCGAAAAAAAAAATCTAACTCGAGATTTTGATCAAAGTTGACATTACAATGATAGCGAAGACTAAAAAAGTGGGTCTCGCAATTATGTCTGTCTGTTCGATTACAGTAAAAACGGCTCGGCCGATTTTCTTCAAATTTGGTAAATATGGGTTTGAATTTTTTTCCTCACACGTTTTTTCTTTTTTCTTAAGACCAAAAATAACGGTACCTGCCATACGAATTTTTTTTTTCGAAATCTTATAAATATTTTTTTCTCTGAAAAACTGTCAAAAAATTTCATTTAGTTAAAGCTAAGTAATGGTTGAAAAAATTTTACAAAAAAATGGTTATTTTTGGTACCTCCCATGGAAATATTTTTTTTTATTTTTGATTTTCTCAAAAATGGTATGACCGATTTTGATAATTTTTTTTTAATGTTAAGGCTCCCCAGCAGTTTCAATATTGTATTCAAATTTTCAAAAAAAAACTCAATATTTTGAAAACCCCATGCTTGATTTTTTTGAGACTTGATAAATAAAAGTTTCTTAATATAATCTACAAGATATGAGAAAAAACAAATTATTTTACCTAAAAATAACGGTACCCTCCATACAAATGTTAAAAAATGGTTTTCAAAAATCGTATTTTTCTCGAAAACGGTTTCGAGAATTTTTCTAAATTTAAAAAAAAAATGAAAACAAGATATTACTGACTGTACCTACCACAGAACGATTTTTTCGAAATTTGAATTTCTCATTTTTGGCATAACGGATTTAAATGAAATTTTTTATAAAGAAGCTCCTAAAAAGTTTAAAAAACATTGCATTCAAAACTTAAAAAAAAATTTAATTCTCATTCGTACAATAATAAAAACTTAAAGTTGCCGTACCAATTTTTTTTCTTAAAAATGTTTTAAAAATTTTGCACATAAAAACTTATTTTTTAAAGAAACCAATACAACGACTTATAATTTTTGTTCTTGCATAAATTCATATTTGCATAGCATTCTGTTTTTATCTCTTACTTCTAAAAGAGTTTAAAAAATTAATTTGATCCTTATGAACAGTCTTCTCTAATAACATTGGTTTTTGAAATTCCTAGTCTATTACATAGGAGCAAGTTGGTGCGACCCAGTCGTGCATTTTATTTTGTTAAAGACCAAAAATAATGGTACATGCCATACCAACGTAAGAAAATGATTTTCGAAAAATGAAGCTGAAGATCGCTGCATCCAAATTTATGTTTTCATTTAGGATAGCAGATCTCGATAAGTATCAAAGATATTGGAATATTTTAAACGCCAAAATGTTGGGCGCAAATTTTCCTAGGGGCGATGTCCGTTACTTTTTTTAAATTGTATCTCGTTATATTTTATTTTAGTGAGTTTTAAAACTTTAAAGACAAAAAAATTTTTAGGAGAGGATATAGACCGCAATAATTTTTTTAGAAATAAAATAAATATGACCCAATGTAGAATATACGTTTCTCTAGGGGCGATGTTTCTCCTTTTTTTAATTTTTTTTATTAAGCTTTTTTAACCATGATTTAACCATGAAATTAAAAATAAAAAACAAAAAGTTTGGACCCTTATAACTTTGGATTGACTACTCGTAGGTAAAAAATCGGTACATGAAAAAATTAGAATTTCCAAACTCTAGGGGCGTAGTTTTTTCTTTTTTTTTATTTTTTTGTTTATTAAATTTTTTTAAACATGAAAATTATAAAAAAAAAAGTTTAGACCCTTTGTGTTAGTTAGTTAAGATGTTGGTTGTTTGTAATATTTTTATATTTTTTATTGCATTATATTAATAATTGTATATTATCAAAATTATAATATTTATTTCATATAAATTTTTATTTTTTCGATTCAAGTTTTAATAATTCTGATAATAATTATACAAAATTGGAATTATATAAAGAAAAGATTAATTGTTATACAAACAAAAACAAAATTTCAGCAAAGACAAAGAAAAAGAAATAGAATAACTATAATAATAATTAGATAGATATTATGAGATATGTTTAACAAATTTGAATTGAAAAATATTTATTGCTTTTAGTTTAGCTAAAACAATAAAGGATGGTGTTGAGCTATTAGTTTAGCTAAAACAAAATTATACTAGGTTTAGTTCTAACGATGATTCAAGTTTTATTCCTCTTGTAATGCCAGCCATCTAGAACAACAGTCACAACTGCAGAGAAAATATACATCTTGTAACTCTTCCTCAGTTTTTTTCAAGTAGTTCAGACATCCGAGTTCTACCCACCGTTTACAAGTATGGCACTGGCACCAAGTTTGCTAGAACACAAATGACCCAAGAACATGAAATAAAAGAAAAGAAAAGACATCGCCTTTATAGTTTGGAAATTCTAATTTTTTCATGTAAGGTTCTTATACCTAAGGTTAGTTGATCCAAAGTTATAAGGGTCTAAACTTTTTTTTTTTTTTTAACTTTCATGTTTAAAAAACTTTAATAGACAAAAAAATAAAAAAAAGAAAAAACATCGCCCCTAGAGTTTGGAAATTCTAATTTTTTCATGTACCGATTTTTTACTTACGATTAGTCAATCCAAAGTTATAAGGGTCCAAACTTGTTGTTTTTTTTTTTTTTAATTTCATGGTTAAATAAGCTTAATAAAAAAAAATAAAAGAAGTAGAAACATCGCCCCTAGAGAAACGTATATTCTACATTGGGTCATATTTATTTTATTTCTAAAAAAATTATTGCGGTCTATATCCTCTCCTAAAAATTTTTTTGTCTTAATAATTTTAAAACTCACTAAAATAAAATATAACGAGATACAATTTAAAAAAAGTAACGGACATCGCCCCTAGGAAAATTTGCGCCCAACATTTTGGCGTTTAAAATATTCCAATATCTTTGATACTTATCGAGATCTGCTATTCTAAATGAAAACATATATTTGGATGCAGCGATCTTCAGCTTCATTTCGAAAAGCGTATTTTTCTCGAAAACGACACCAGAATATTTTTAATGAATTTTTTCTTTCACTTAATTTTCACAATCTACATATACGAGTAATTTGATACAAAATTGAAATTAAGACATTACTACCATAGAGACATTTTTTTTCGAATTTTAGTTTTCCCATTATCGGTATAACAGATTATAGTAAAATTTTGTATATAGGTAGGTACGTGTGTTCTTAAAAAAATTATCTGTACAGTAAAAACTTAGAGTTGGCATACTCAAATTTTGTTTTAAAAATTTTATATATAAGAAATTATTTTTTTAAAGAAACCCCTTTAAAGATTCATAATTTTTGTTTTTGAATAAGTTCATATTTGCTTTGAAATCAAATGGCATTCTGGTTTTATCTCCAACTTCTAAAAGAATTGCTTAGGCTTTAAAAAATGAATTTTATGCTTATGAACATTTTTCTGTAAAAACATTTATTTTTAAAATTCTTAGTCTATTCCATAAGAAGCAAGTTTATGTGACCTATAGTCATGCATTTTATTTCTTTAAACAGGACTTCTAGGTTGGTATCGTTTTTGGAAAATCAATGAACTCATTTAATAAGTTTGGGTGATTATACTTTTAAACATTAAACATTTTTTTAACTTTTCTTAAATCTTGAAAACTTCTCCAAACTCTTCTGACATTGCTTTTATATAATTTTAGATTGTCGAGGAGTTTCCCAAATGTCGATGTGTTCATCTGCATAGCCATTATCAAAGTTGGAACATTTTGTAGCTGTTCGTTTTATATTACTATGATATACTAAGCTTTTCTTCAAAAAGCAAATATTTTATTTGTAAGATCCGCTTGAGACTATTTAGTTTTTCTGTGGTGCCGCATAAAAAACACTATTCATAAATTTGCAAGTCTGAGTTAACTTTCTTATTTTGTTGTTAAAATGTAGGAAATGCAGTATTTTCCATTTAATCAAAGTCTATCGCACTAGATTACATTCACCTAGACTTTTTCCACCCATGTATTTAACATCATTGTTATGACATCTTTATATCTCTCTGCGTGAAAACAAATCTTAAATAACCCCAATTCTCAAAAAAGGGATAAATTCTGAATATAGACCAATTCCTTATAAGGAACCAAACAAAAGAATTTATTAGAAACAAACAGCTTCTTAACCCTATGCAGTCAGGTTTCTGTTCTGGTCATACATAGCTGCACTTTTGCAATATTAAAAGTTTCTGAAGAATTAAGACTAGCTATTGATGCTAATGATAACATTGCTGGACTTCTCTTTAACTGAGTAAATCCAAATATTCTCTGTGATAAATTAAGGCAATATTTTACCTTCTGTGATACCTCTCACAAACATGTTTTCTTCATATCTGATGAATCGGATGCAAGACGTTTCACCTCATTCCTTCCTCTTAATAATGGCGTTCCTCAAGACTCCATTCTCGGTCCATTATTGTTCTCATAGCTTATTAATGACTTACCTTCCGTTGTATCATTCTGTCATATTCATATTTGGATGATGTTCAAATTTATATTAGTTTTTCTATGGCTATGATTGAAGGGGTATGATACGATCGGTTAAAACAAAACGGTCCTAAACTTAACGCGGATAAAACAAATGCTCTAACAATCTCTAAGCATCACTGATCAGCCACATTTCCATTTTTTTAAGTTCCTGCTAAGTTGAATACGTAAGCCATTCACAAAAATGTTTTATTTTATTTTAAAATATTAAGGAAATTTAAATTAAAAAACATTTAAAATTTATTTCTTTTTCTTATTTTTTAATCCTAATTTAAATTTCTTATATAGACCGAGAGCCCACAGCAATTTTTGGGTGTGATTGATAACAAAAAATAATTAGCATAATTAGTTAGGCCTTTAGTAGTTATTCACAAATGTGAACGTCTTGCATACTCTAGTGGGCGCCATAGTGCATTATAGTGCATCAAGTATGCAGTTCTTTCCTCATTCTAAACAATTGGGAAAAAAAATTTGCCATAACTTCAAAATGAACAGCTTAGTGCCCTGATTGCAAATATCGAGGTCCATCACGTTTTGAAGGTGGCCTTCTTAGTGCAAGAAGTTGCCTATTCTTATCGCGTCTGGCAGGCAGAAGGCTGTCTGTAAAACGTCTTGGACCTCGATATTTTCAATCAGGGGGCTTAACTCTACATTTTGGCAAAGTTGTTATCACAATTATTTGGATTTGGAAGGAACTGCATACTTAATGCACTATAATGCACTATTGCGGCCACTAGAGTATGCAAGGCTTTCACATTTGTAAATAACTATATGCTAGTTATTTTTTGTTATCAATCACACCCAAAAATTGCTGTGGGCTCTTAGTCTAATATCTTGTATAGCGTTGATTAATCAATAAATTCAAATAAAATAAAATGCACGACTGGGTGTCACCAACGAACATATGTAATAGACTATGAATTTTAAAAACGAATGTTATTAGAGAAAACTGTTCATAAGGATAAAATTAACTTTTTAAATTCTTTTAGTAAAAAGGAAAAAGAATGTTATGCAAATATGAATTTATGCAAGAACAAAAATTATAAGTCGTTGTAGAGGTTTCTTAAAAATATAAGTTTTTATATACAAAAACATTTTTAAGAAAAAATGTTGGTACGCCAATGGAAGTTTTTATTATTGTTCGAATAAAGCTTAAATTTACAAAAAAAATATTGAGTAGTTTTTAGATATTGAATTTTCCAAAAAAAAAAATAGATTTTTTTTCAAAATTCAAAAAATATTTTTCTTAAGGTTTTGAAATGCAACGTTTTTTTAACTTTTTAGAAGGTTCTCTATGAAAAAAAAAATTCATAAAAATCCGTTGTGCCGATAATGAGAAATTCAAAATTCGAAAAAATCGTTCTATGGTAAGTACAACTTAATTTCAAATTTTTGTCTTAAAATTATAGATCGTAACAATTAATCAAAAGAAAAAAATTTTTTGCAAAATTCTCGGAACCATTTTTTAACATTTGTATGGGGGGTACCGTTATTTTTAGATAAAATATTTTTTTTTCTTACATCTTATAATTTGTATTAAAAAACTTTTATTTATCAAGTTTTAAAAAATCGAGCATGGGGTTTTTGAAATACTGAGTTTAAAAAAAAAAGGATTTTTTTTTTTAAAATGCAAAAGAAATGTTGATAAATTTGAAAACAAAATAATGTTCAAGCCGCTGGGGAACCTTAGCATAAAAAAATTATCAAAAGCGGCTGTAGCGTTTTTGAGCAAATCAAAAACCAACAAAATGGTTCCACGGGGGGTACCAAAAATAACCATTTTTTGGTAGTTTTTTTTTTAACCATTTCCTAACTTTAACTAAATGAAAGTTTTTATTTTTTTTTAAATCTGTGGGACTGTTTTTGAGAAAAATTTTTTTTTTATAAAATTTCGAAAAAAAATCGTATTGCAGGTATCGTCATTTTTGGTCTTAAAAAAAAAGAAATAAAATGCACGACTGGGTCGCACGAACTTGCTCCTATGTAATCGACTAGGAATTTTAAAAACGAATGTTATTAGAGAAAACTGTTCATAAGGATAAAATTAATTTTAAAATTCTTTTGGTAGTAAGAGACAAAAACAGAATACTATGCAAATATGAATTTATGCAAGAACAAAAATTATAAGTCCTTGTAGTGGTTTCTTTAAAAGAAGCTTTTATATACAAACTTTTTAAAAGCTTTTTAAGAAAAAATTTTGGTACGCCAATTTTAAGTTTTTATTATTGTTCGAATAAAAATTAAATTTACGAAAAGAAATATTGATCCCTTTCGGAGAAATCGAATTTTCAAAAAAAAGAAAAAAATTGATTTTTTTTTTCAAAAATTCAAAAAATATTTATTTTAAGGTTTTGAAATGCAATGTGTTTTAGACTTTTTAGAAGGTTTACTATAAAAATTTTCATTAAGATCCGGTATGTGGATAATGAGAAATTAAAAATTCGAAAAAATGGTTCTATGGTAGGTACAAGCTGTAATATCTTAATTTCAAATTTTTTTTTATTAAATTAAAGATCGCAAAAATTAATTGAAAGAAAAAAAATTTTATCAAAATTCTAGGTGCCGTTTTCGAGAAAAATTCGATTTTTGAAAACCATTTTTTTAATTTTTTAGCATTTGTATGTTAGGTACCTTTATTTTTAGGTAAAATAATTTTTTTTTCTCACATTTTGTAGATTATATTGAGAAACTTTTATTTATCAAGTTTAAAAAAAAACTAGCATGGGGTTTTCGAAACATTGAGTTTTGAAAAAAAAATTTGAAGTTTTTTTTTAAAATCCAACAAAAATTTGTTTTGAAAATTTGAGTACACAGTTCTAATCGTATTTTTGGGGAGCTTTAGCAAAAAAAAAATGATCAAAATCGGTTGAACCGTTCTTGAGAAAATCAAAAACAAAAAAGATGGTTCCATGGGGGGTACCCTCAATAACCATTTTTCGGAAAATTTAATTTTTTTAATTAAATGAAATTTTTCTGTATTTTTATTTTTGAAATCTGTCGAACAGTTTTTGAGAAAAAAAAAATGTTTATAAAATTTCGAAAAAAATTCGTATGGCAGGTACCGTTATTTTTGGTCTTAAAAAAAAAGAAAAAAACGTGTGGGGGGAAAAATTAAAAATGATATCTACCAAGTTTAAAGAAAATCGGCCCAGCCGTTTAGCCTGTAGTCGAACAGACAGACAGACAGAATTGCGAGACCCACTTTTTTAGTCTTCGCTATCATCGTAATGTCAACTTTGATCAAAATCTCGAGTTCGATTTTGTTTCCGAATGCATAACTTGCCTTATATAGTACCTATAAGTCGCAAGTAAAAATGACTATTTCGTGGCGTAAATAGAAAAACCTTTCCTAAGCCTTCCTCTGCTAAGCCATTGCACTGAGATATGCAAAGACCGTCACCATATTCACATCCCAGTTCTTCCAATAGGACTTTAAATTTCCTGTGGTTCAATTCCCCCGCTATATGTACATATGTTCATAGTTCGCAATACCAATAACGTCTTAACCACACCTTCAATTTTAAGTTGACAGTGTGTGCAGTTTCCTTGATGGATCTTTTCTTGTATTATATTTCATGAGACGTTCATGTGTAGTATAACTGCTCAAAAGCAAGAACCCGTGATATGATATCAACTAAAAAATGACACAATATGCACAGAAAAAAGCAGCATGTCTTCAATTTGTTTTTCAAAAATCTGACTTCTGCTTTGAGACCGATACGCTAATTTATCGAAAAAGTAAAGATAACCTAGTCACGAATAGAGAATAGTTAAAGTCATTGAGCAGAATTTCTAACAGTAGCTAAATTAGTATCATGGAAATCGAGTAATGGGGCAAGACTTCCAGTCAATAAGGAGCCAGTTCCAGCACGCAATATAGGAGAGTTAGGCTTAGTTATGAAAAATCTTAAGAACAACATGCATGTTATAGTGGCTTAACGAAAGACCTTTTCAAATACTGAGATGATTTTTTGTTAGGGTGCATGCATAAAATCATCAAACAACTATTTTCAATTTCTCTTCCAAATTATTCCAAACATGCATAGATTTTGAGTTGCGTATTAATAAACTATTTTCTAAAAATCTGTTTAACTCTACAAAACTCTTAACAAGTCTTACTTTTATTGTACCGAGGAAGCCAAATCTGACACTTTCGACAAAACATTTTGATTGATATTTAGTATGTTTATTACTTGTATCAAGATTAGTGCAGCCATTTCGAATGAATGCCCAACAAATACTAACAATACAACGCTCCAATTTTATTGCTAACATTTGAAATTACAAGGAACAATCCTAGACACTGCAGATGTTGAAACACTTGGTCTTTAAAATTGGAAGCAGAGTCCTAGGAATATTGAGGGATGGAAAGGAGCCCAGTTTCAGACAGCGATTTTTCATGAATTAATGTTTGGATAAATAAGTATTTCCTGTAAATAATGTTACGACAAGTTTTCCCGTTTCTCTATAAATACTGCACTTCCCGTGTAAAAAGTTACACAAACTTCCATTCCTAAATTGCCAACGAAAAAATCGACCGCAATTGGAAGAAAAGTTTTGCAATCGAATTGGTTTGTATAAATAGAAAAAACATGGGTTAGGACTTCATTACCAGTGACAAACTTTTCCACTATACACATCAACTATTCCTGCTGGTCCAAAACGGACACGATACAGAACATAAAACATAAATAAAAATCGTTTCCCTATCCCTAAAACAAACGAAAATATTCGAACAGTTCAGAAAATATATTTGTCTTCCTCAAAAACCTGTCATCAAATGCCAATTCATTTCGGATCCAAACGACAGATATATATTAGGTAGTTTAGGGCACATAGTGACAAACTTCTGCCTCGTTAACATCCCCTCGCACTACATACTCGTATGGATTCCATCCCAAAATGATTTCGCACATCTTTTCAAAGATGCGTGAGATGTACAAGGCCTTATGGAAACTCTATAGTCTACGGTTGAATGAATTCGTATCCATGCTCCTGGTGTGTGAACCCTTGTGGCTTCTTATTAAGGGGACACATGGCAGAACCAGGATTGCGCCCTTGTACAGGATAACAAGCTGCAAACTAAGATACAGGCTCATCGGCAGCCCGCATCAGACGTGATTACAGAGATAAGTTATATTTGAAATATTTTTCGTTTATCTCCGGCAAACGCCCACTTCCCCCATCCATACACCTACCATATACACAACAAATGAGATGACCTCTCTTACGCCTGTTTGACCATGTACGATAGCAACATCTGAGGTAAGAGCTGAGTTCCCCTCCTACCATAGCTGCCATGGATATTCTGGCTGTTCTGGCCTCCTAACTCCTGCTCGAAGTGAAAATATTTTTGCAACCTTTGGACACGAAATACTTCTAAGCTATTTGTCACTCATTGAAACATAGCTTTGGCCCTTGTCGGAGACCGGACGAACCAAGTTTTGGGTGTTGATGATGATGGAGTTGGTAGAGGAATGTACTGCTATTGCCTTTGCCAGAGCCCCAGTGGACCATAAATTTGAATAGCCTGTGCCTCTGTTGAAGTGAAGGCAGTTTTAACTATGGAACTTCGTTTTCGTCTATAGGTATGTTTATGTGAGCCTTTTGATATGTTCCTCCATCTCCAGAAAAACGAAGGCCGACATGGCGTCACAGAGGTAAGCAATAAGCATTACTATTCAGCATACACACACATGTATGTACGTATAACCAATTTAGCCCGTATAAACCTAAGGAACGTTTTTTTAGCTTGCCATTATGACCACACCGGGTTTGTTGTAGGAAAGAAGTGTTTGGTTTTCTATTTCTGGGAAAATTTCAATCGGAAAATGGGATCCAACATTCAACCCTCGAAGGACGGATGGCATAAGAGAAAAGAAGATATAGTGCACTCTTAGGAATCAGAATGGTAAAATTAATTTAATTAATTCAAGGTTTTGCCCTTCGGGGAGTCTCGCTCTTAACGTCTAAAAGGATATAGAACTTGGATACGCAAAAATAAACTATAATAAAATGATTATGCTCTTTTGGGAACTATAATTCTTCATAATTATTAGCAAAGAGGGAAAAACCTAAAATTGACAAATCAGAAATGTACTAAAGTTAACTAATAAAAGTTTAACATGGCAATTTTGGATTAAATTAAAACTTAAGTGTCAATGAGCCCTACCAATAATTAAATTTTTAGGTGACTTAAATATTTAAGTGGTCATTAAATAATTAACTAAACCAATTTCATAGTCAACTGAACACTAGACGTCAGCTTAAATTTTAAATTGGAGAAACTCATCAATATTTTCGCGGTTAAGTGTTAGCCCCACGTTAGTACTGTCATTGTGACAGAAGAAATAGAAACTTATTTACCAACGGAGTGGGGTAAATTAACCAAGTAAGGGTACCTAAATTTATAAAGCTAAAGGGTTTTCCAATAGCGACGGGTATATATTTTGACAGTTGGCCATGTTATTTTTGTATATCGTCCATTTTCCTATTTTTTTCATATATTAACAGCAAAACACAATGACAAATTACAACAACCACCGACACCACCGTTTATTTGGTGATTCGGCACGACTGGGTCGCACGAACTTGCTCCTATGTAATAGACTAGGAATTTCAAAAACCAATGTTATTAGAGAAGACTGTTCATAAGGATCAAATTAATTTTTTAAACTCTTATAGAAGTAAGAGATAAAAACAGAATGCTATACAAATATGAATTTATTCAAGAACAAAAATTATAAGTCGTTGTAGTGGTTCCAAGAAAAATATTGAGCCGTTTTTAAGATATCGAATTTTCCAAAAAAAAATACTATTTTTCAGTGTCGATCCACCGCTCGTATCAGGCGGTCGCGAGTGCGATAAGTTCCGCAGTGTGCCCTTACAAAGCCAAAAAAAACATTACAAACGAAAAAAAAAATAATAATACAAACAACATCAATAAAACAAAAAAAAATTACTCAAACCATTTGGAATAAACATTACACCAGTTATCGGCGCGCTCTCTTCATCACCATCTCCCACTTATCCACTTGCCTTGAAGTAACTGTCGCTTGCTATCCATTGCATGTCTCTTGTGATGCTTATCGCATGATTCTTGTAATGGATAGTTAAGTGACATCTGATGTATAATTCGATTGTGTTTGTGTGTCTTGATTGATTTCAGGTACAAAGCGTTCTATGGGCATAACACCTGGAACGGTTTGTATTTTGATTTTAATCCACTGGACATACACTTCACGGTTGAATTTAGATCGTCAGAGTTGTGTTTTGTGTGTTTGTGATTTTTGACATGGTGAGTGATTTTTGTGTTGTGTTTACCAATATTCGTGGGCTAAGAAGAAATTTTTTTGACGTGTACGGCCATTCTGTTAAGTACAGACCAGCTGTTTTGGCATTAGGTGAAACACAGGTTGGTGCAAATACTGATCTTTCAGAATTTAGCCTGCCTGGCTATAACCTAACTGCCTTTACTCTTTCGTCATCACGGCCTTTTAGTTTACGTTAGACATGATGTTGCTTGCCAGAGTCTTCCTCAATACGGACATTGTACCAGACCCGTATACCAGATGTTGCTGGGCAAAACGCTCACACTCTTGATTTGTTTCTTACTTCTAACCCTGATAAGTATACCATAACGGTAAAATCTCCATTCGGCACTTCGGACCATTGTGTAATATCAGCTAATTTCTCGTGTCCCATTCATCCAGTTAAAGAGAAGCATCGAACTAGGACCGTTTGGCAATACGAGAAAGCCAACTGGGACGGTCTGAATAACTTTTTTAGAATTTTTAACTGGTCACTATGTTTCCTCGATAGTGACGTTGATGCCAGTGCTGATATGATCACAGAAGTGATTTTTCTTGGGATGCGTACTTTTATTCCTTACAGAATTAAGAGTATAAAGTCGAAAGAAAAGTCTTGGTTCGATACAAGCTGTAAGGAAGCTATCAGGTCGAGAGAAGTAAGTTTCCGCTCTTACAAAGCCAACCCAACCGAGGAAAATCGGAAAAAGTTTAAACAAGTCAGAAACCAATGCAACGCTGTTATAAAAAGAACCAATTTTTACATGAACAGAAATTAAGGCAAAAAATCCTGCAATGTCCCAAAGGCAGTAGAAATTTCTGGTCATTTGTCAAAAACATAAAAAATTCAATTTCATCTTCGGTTCCAACGCTCATCTACAAAGAAAAACCGATAAATAGCTCTTTAGAGAAGGCAAATGTACTTGCAGCTCATTTTGCTGCTAACTCCACGTTGCCTGTTAGCAACATTGCCCCTCCTGTACTTGAGAACGTAAATCATTCAATGGGACAAGTATATTTATACAGTTGCAAGAGCCCTTCGAGATCTTGATATAAACAAATCCGCTGGTCCTGATGGTATACCCCCCATTCTTCTGAAGAGGTGTTCTTCATCGCTGGCAAAATCATTGCGTAAGCTTTTCCATCGCTCCTACTGTTCTGGAATCTTCCCTAGAAGATGGAAAACAGCATTTGTCCCCCTCGTCCTATCGACCAATCGCACTTACGTCCCTTCTTTCCAAGGTCATGGAATCGCTGATAAATCATCAGCTCAAGAAATATCTCGAAGATCGAAAGCTTCTTAATGACCGGCAATACGGCTTTCGTAGCAATCGTTCCACTGGTGATCTGATGGCATATCTCACAGAAGAGTGGAACAGATCTTTACATTGTTTTGGAGAAAGTAAGATTATTGCGCTTGATATTTCTAAGGCATTTGATAGAGTTTGGCACCAGGCTCTCTTATCGAAAATGCGTGCGTTTGGCATCAACGAAGCCCTTATTCTTTGGATTAGAAATTACCTTCTAGATCGTTCAATACATGTTGTATTGGATGGTTTTAAGTCTGATCTTCACAAAATAAATGCTGGTGTTCCCCAAGGGTCGGAGACAAGACTCTCTTCCTCATTTTTATAAATGATCTCTTGTCTGAAACTTCTAATCCACTTCATTATTTTGCCGACGACTCCACTCTCAGCTTTTCATACTCGTTCCCAAACTCACGTCCATCTCCTTCGGAAGTGAATTTGCAACGGTACCGTATGATAAGTTCATTAAACTCCGATCTTTACAGCATTGTTAAATGGGGTACAAAAAACCGTGTGGAGTTTAATGCTTCGAAAACTCAATGCTGTCTATTGTCGTTGAAGCAAAATATACCCCCTATGCCATTGTCCTTAAATGGCACTTGCATCGAAGAAACCGAAAAGCTCTCAGTACTCGGTATGTGTGTTAACGACGATCTTCGTTGGAATGATCACATACTCGAGACCGCCAAGAATGCTGCTAAATGCTTAGGATTTCTATATCGATGTAAGAAATTTTTCTCCCCATCTGATCAGGCTACCATTTATAAGGCGTATATACGTCCAAAACTCGAGTATAACTCACACCTTTGGGCAGGCGCTGCTCAATCTTCTCTCCATTTATTGGATAGAATTCAAAACAGAGCGTTAAAACTGATTGGAAATAGAGCTATAATGGATTCATTCCCATCTCTTGAACACCGTCGGAATGTTTCATGTATTTCCCTGTTTTATCGCTTCTTTCACAAGCAATGCTCACTCGAAGTAGCCAGTTGCATTCCTCCCCTTTATCAATTCACCCGTGATACCCGCTTTGCTAGGAATGCTCATCAGTTCACCCTTGAGCCTAACTTTGGTCGTACAGTCAAATATAGAGATTCGTTTTTTAGTCGCACAACACGATTATGGAATAACTTACCCGGCACAGTTTTCCCTATCCATTTCAATTTGCAAACATTCAAAACCAATGTTAATCGACACCTCCTTTCTCTCCCCTCCTAATTTCCCCCTCGCCCGTGCTGTGTTTATAACATTATAAGGGTCTCGTAACATACCCTTGAGCGCGAGTGTATTATAAAAAAAAAAAAATTTAAAAAAATATTTTTTCTTAAGTTTTGAAATACAATGTTTTTTTAAACTTTTTAGGAGCTTCTGTATAAAAAAAAATCATTAAAATCTGTGATGTGCTTTTTGCTTTCCAGCCGAGGTTTTGCTCGCCGGATTTCCAGGGTCGCTCTGAAGAAAACACGAAACTTCAGTAGGAAGGTCTTTAAAACCTTATGCAAAATCTTTATTGAAAACAAATCTTAAATTCATATAACAACTAAAAAATCATTCTCGACTTCAATTAATTTACACCTTGCATGGTGTATCTGGTAAACTTCGGTTATTCTCCTTGTATAATGGTCCTGTTGGTTCCCTTTAGAAAGCTCTATTCTGGCATCTGGTTTCTTCGTTAACTGGCATTCGGTATCGGGTTACTCTTTAATAAGTACGGACTACGCTCTTGGCGCTTACAAGATCGGCAGGTTTAGGGCCCTGGTAGGCACTAGATCGGCAGGTTAAGGGCCCCTGGTAGGCACTAGATCACCAGGTTTAAGGCCCCTAGTAGGCACTAGATCAGCAGGTTTAAGGCCCCTGGTAGGCACAGCCAATGTATAAACACCGACCGATCAGCAGGTACCAAAGCCCCTGGTGGCAATTAGGAGGTTTATTCTTCGAACCAAACTGATGGAACGAAATAGCTGGACAATTTCAGTTGCCTTGTAAGCTAAAATCGAGCTCGTCAGCTTCGACCGTAGCAAACAAGTGACTTTGCTTCCCAAAAGGAGGTCCTTTTGTTAAATTTTCTGTATTAACTGCATGTGAATTATATACAGTGGGTGATCAAATTATTACGGCAACTTGAAAAAATAATACATTTTCAGGATTGAGTCCATGAAAATGCATAAAATATCCTTATTAATATATTTATTTGCTTATGAAATGAATTTATAAGCATTAAGCTTTAAATAAAATAAAAATTGGTAACACAAAACAATATTTATTTTGGTAGTAGCCATCTTTTTGAATGGGTACGTAATTTTTTCAAATGTTGGTTTTTTATTTCTTGAGATTTTTAACGTCCTTTTTTTTTGGTAGTTTTGCCCGAATTTGCCTTTACCGTCAAAAACGTGTTTTGGGAATCATTAAGTTTTATATTGTGGTACATTCAATTTGGTGTGATCGAGTCTTTTGTGTTAAAACCCTCGTCTAATCATGGCTAGACGAAAATACCTTCCGCCAGAAAAAAAAAATTCGAAAAAATGAGTTTTTGATTGAACACCGTACACTCAGAGAAAAAAATCCATTGATTGCAATATTGCAAAGTCATCGGCATGACGTCACTCATGATCTTATGGTGACTGCGTATTATCTTACCGACGTGCCTGGTGTCGTCGGTAGCTGCTGCGTAGTAGGATGTCGTCGGTCCGTCGGTAGCTGCTGCGTGGTAGGGTGTCGTCGGCTGTTGCTGCGGCGACGGCTGCGGAATCTTGGTTGAACAATGATTTATAATTGATATTGGTGGAAGCATGGAACGCTTCGTTACAAATCCGTTATACCGATAATGAGAAATTCAAAATTCGAAAAAATCGTTCTATGGTAGGTAAAGTCAGTATTATCTTGTTTTCAAAATTTTTTTTATTTAATTAAAGACCGTTAGAATTAATCGAAAGAAAAAAAATTTTAGCGAAATTCACGGAATCGAATTTTCGAAAACCATTTTTTAACATTTGTATGGATACCGTTATTTTTAGGTAAAATAATGTCTTTTTCCTCATGTCTTGTAGATTATATTAAGAAACTTTAATTTATCAAGTCTTAAATCGAGCATGGGGTTTTCGAAATACATATTGAGTTTTCAAAAAAAAATTTTGAACTTTTTTTTTAAATCCAACAAATTTTTTTTGAAAATTTGAATACAAAATAATATTTAAGCTACTGGGGAGCCTTAGCATACAAAATTATACATAAATTGTATACAAAATTATTATAAAAATCGGTTGTATCGTTTTTGAGAAAATTAAAAACCAAAAAAATGGTTCCAAGGGGGGTACCAAAAATAACCATTTTTTGGAAAAAAAATTTGAACCATTACCTAGCTTTAACTAAATGAAATGTTTTAATTTTTTTTTAAATCTTTGGGACAGTTTTTGAGAAAAAAAAATATTTATAGATTTCGAAAAAAAATCGTATGGCAGGTACCGTTATTTTTGGTCTTAAAAAAGAAAAGAAAAAAACGTGTGGGGGGAAAAATCTAAACCCATATCTACCAAGTTTGAAGAAAATCGGCCGAGCCGTTTAGGATGTAGTCGAACAGACAGACAGACAGACAGAATTACAAGACCCAATTTTTTGGTCTTCGCTATCATAGTAATGTCAACTTCTTCTGAATGTCGCCTTCTTTAGACTACAAATTACCTTTACAACCCCTTCATTCAAATCGTATTGGTTAGTTTTAAGAATCTGATATTCATAAAATAAAAGCTGGTGTTCCCCAAGCCTTTGTTTTGTCTTAAGCTTCTTATCTAAATTAATAGTTCTGCTGACGACAATACTCCCTGCTTTACATATTTATTTCTGGATTTCATATTCTTGTCCTCCGGAAAGAACTGGAACGGCAATGCATGATAAGCTCATTAAATTCTGTTCTAAACTGGACAGCATTGCTCGCTGTTAAAACCATTTCGTAAATTTTTTCATCACTCCCACTGTCCTGGAATCTGCCCTAGAAGATGGAAAACAGTATTTATCCAGCCAGTTCCTAAAAAAGGCGACCGTTATCCACCATCCACTTCTTCCCGATATCCACCAATTGCACTTACGTCCCTTCTTTCCAAGTTTTTTAATGACCGGCAATACGGCTTTCACAGAAATCGTTCCACTGGAGATCTGGAGATCTGATCATCTCACCGATGAGTGGAACAGATCTTTACATTGTTTTTCAGAAAGTAAGATTATCGAGCTTAATATTTCTAAGTCATTTGATAGAACTGAGCATCAAGTTTTCTTATCCAAAGTTCCTGCGTTTGACATTATTGAAACTCTTATTCTGTGGACTAGAAATCGCCTTCTAGATCGTTTAATACATGTATCGGACAGTTTTAAGTCTGATCGTTACTAAATAAATTATGGTATTCCCCAGGGTTCCGTTGTGTCTCCAATTCTCTTCTTTTAATCAACGTCGTTATTTTGCCGACGATTCTACTTTCAGCTTCTCATGCTCGTTATCAAATTCACGTCCATCTATTTCGGAAGTGGAATTGCAACGTTATCGTGATAAGCTATAAACTCCGATCTTTACACCATTGTTAAATGGGAATTACAAAATCTAACAGAGTTTAATGTTTCACAAACTCAATTTTCTCTCTTCTATTATCGTTAAAGCTTCCTACCATTTGCTTCTTACCTTAAAATAAATCTGTCGTAATACTCGTTGTAGTACCCCTTGGCAATGGTTAGTGCGTTGGACTGTCATGCGGAAGGTCTCGAGTTCGTTTCTCAGCCGCTCCAAGAAAGTTTTTTTTTAGGGGTGTACTGCCTCTTGCGAGGAATTGACAAATTCTCTTGTCATGGAAAGTGCTGCTCTTTAGCCGTTCGGAATCGGCAGAAAATTGTAGGTCCCCTCCGTTCCTGGTAACACGCACCCAGGAATGGCTGAGAGTTGTAAGTCACTAGGTCCTGGTTCACTCCGAGCTGTCGCACCACCAAATTTATTTTAATACTCGTTCTTCAGGGAAAGCGCATCGTCTTACACTTGAGCCCAACTTTGGACGGACTGTAAAGTTCAGAGCCTCTAATTCTAAATCCTCTTGCCGCACTGCGCTTATTACTTTTAAGGGGAGTAATAATCCCTCAAAAGGTAAACAAATACAGAATCAACTTAAAATAAAAAATTAAATTCTAATTACAGAACACATCTAACAACAACATTTTGATAAGGCTAATCATGTACATCCGAACTCTCTGATTTCAATTTTGTTTTTTATATTTTCCGAGGATTTTATTTAGAAATACAGCAACATGATCATTTTAGAATTAATTTAAACTTTATTTCTTAGACACGCACATTTGTTTATTTAATAAAATTTATCCCACAACAACCGATCCAATAGCTACAACTTGGCTGACCTTCCAAGCATTTTGCCAAAATCCACGCACTTCAACACTTTTACTATTACCAAGACGTTTAGAGTTAACAACCTGGTAGAAAAGCGAATGGTATTCGGGATTCTTAAAAGCAGCTACAAGGTTAGCAAACTCAGGACTTGCTTCCATTTTCTTATGCACGAAGTCGAAAAAGCCTGATGCAACAACAGCTTTCTTATAATCGGCCATAATATCTCCAGTAATGGCAGGGCCAACAAACTCGCCTTCCTTCATGGGCTCCTACCATTTGCGATTGAGGTCAACTGTCATCTTAGTCATGTAAAGCCAAATGCTTTCGATATTGATTCCGCGGCGATTGAAATACTCAATGAATTTGTGTCCTTCTTGAGTTTGCAAAAAGTCCTTCACAAGTTGTTCGTAAGTCACTCTTTCCACATAGCGAAGTCCATCGGCATAGTTTGGATAAGCTGCAACGTATTGCTTACCAATCGATTCGATTTCTTTCATCGGCAAATGGGAGGCGACATCTTCAATGTCAGACTCAAGATCAGCTGAAATAGCAACTGCGAAAAGCAGAACACAAACGATTGCTGCTCGCATCTTGGATAGTTAATGTTTTTCAAGTTCAAGAACTTATTACTGATTTTCTAGAAATTGAGATATTGCTTATATAGGAAAGTTAGCTGTGTATTAAGCTTAAGAAAAGGAAATACATACTTTTATAGTTACCTATCTGCTAATATTTACAACGCTCTTGTATCAATTATGTGTTTTCCTGTTCTAGTTCAATTTTATCATAGTTATTTTCAAGTGATCATTTGAAAACGTCGTTATGTGTGGAAATTAAACACTTCAACCTACCTCAATTTAAAGAAAACCCAGTTTACAGGGTGTCCAACTATCGCAGACGAAAACCATACGTGTCTGAGGTTGTTCGAATTCGAAAAACTTGAAAGGTTATTTTCTCGTTTTAGCTGTGTCTACCTTGACAGTAATAGAGAGTTTTGTTATGTTCGCCCGTTTTACTTGCGATATAGGTACTATAGGGCAAGTTCTGCATTTGGAAAAAAAATCGAACTCGAGATTTTGATCAAAGTTGACATTACGATGATAGCGAAGACGAATAAAGTGGGTCCAACAATTCCGTCTGTGTGTCTGTCCTCTGGAGCTATTTTCTTCAAACTCAGTACTTCGGTGATTCCTTCGAGGGGAAATTTAAACTTTGTTTTAGCTCTAAAACTAACGGTACCCCCCATACACCCGTAATGCAAAATCTTATTTATCTCAAAAACCGCTCTAACGATTTTGATAAAAAAAAATTAAGTGTGCTACTATGGACATGCACTACATTTTGGCTAAGCAAAAATTTTAGGAAAAAATGTTATTAACGGTACTTGTCATAGAACCGTTATTTTTTAAAAACTTTCTCATTAACAGCACCTTTTTAACTAAAAATCTTAAACAGGAGCTCTCTTAAATTTAAAATAATATTGGATATAAAAATATTCGAAAAATATTTTTTGGGTTTTTTGAAAAAGCAATATCTCTAAAACGTGTGAAAAATTATTTCTTGAAATTATTTCCTAAAATCTATATTACGAAATACTCAAATACTTACAATTGACATCTGATTTTTTTTTTAAATCTTAAAGAAATTTCTTATATAAAAAATGTATTTAATAATAAAACTATTTTTAAACTTTTTTTGCATAAATTCATACTTGTCTAGAAATTAGACAGCAATTGTATGCATTTGAACATTTTTAACATGAAATTCATGTATTTTATTTATTTTAACATACATAATTTTGAAATTCTAAGTTTTAGTTGCATAAGAGCAAGTACGCGCGATTCTTTCGTGCATTTTATTTCTTTTTCTTAAAAATATTTTTTTTTCTCAAAAACTGTTCCACATATTTTTGTAAAAAAAAATTCAAAACAAAAAATCTACGAAAAATGGTTATTAATGGTAGCCCCCTTGGAACCATTTTATTGAATTTGATTTTCTGAAAAACGGTACAACCGCTTTGGATCAATTTCTTCATGCTAAAGCTCCCTAAAAATTTGAAAATTATTATGTATGTTTTGAAATTTACATTTTTTTATTTAAAAAAAAAATTAAATTTTTTTTTTTTATTTAAAAAAAATTTAATTTTTTTGATTTTCTTAAACCTCATATATCGAAAACCCCAAGCTCGATTTTTGAAAAACTAAACAAATAAAATTTTCTTATAACAATCTACAAAGTCTGGAAACAAACATTTGTTTTACTTTAAAATAACGGTACCCACCATACAAATGTTAAAAAATTGTTTTCCGAAATCGTATTTTTCTCGAAAATGGCGCGCGTGTAGAAATTTGATATTTTTTTTCGCTTAGTTTTTACAATCTATAATTTAATAAAAAAAAATTTCAAATTAAGATACTCGTATTACTTACTGTACCTACTATAGAAGCATTTTTTCAAATTTTGAATTTCTAATTATTGGCATAACGGATTTTAATAAAATTTTTTATAAAGAAGCTTCTTAAAAGTTTAAAAAACATTAAATTTCAAAACATCAAAAAAAATATTTTTTGAGTTTTTGAAGTTTTTTTAGGCAAATTCAATATCTCAAAAACGGATACAGTTTCTTAAAAATGTTGTATATTAAAGAGTATTTTTTAAGAAACCACTACAACAATTTATAATTTTTGTTCTGGCATAAAATAATAATTCCTGTTTCTACAGTTTTTCTCTAATAAAATTCATTTTTGAAATTCTTAATCTTTTACATAAGAGCAAGTTCGTGCATTTTATTTTTACACAAATTGGAATTCATTTGTAGGCCACTAGTTTTTATTTGCTTTTTCAGGAAATGAATTCAGTTGTAAAATTTTTTGTTGAGCAACTTTTAAAAATAAAATGCACGACTTAGAATTTCAAATATTAATGTTATTAGAGAAAAACTGCATAAAATTCATTTTTTAAATGAATAAAACAACTTCAGCAGTCAGTAGTCGGAGCTAAAAATAGGATGCCATGTGATACAACAAATATTTTTGTTTATGCAAGAACAAAAATTATAAGTCATTGTAGTGGTTTCTTAAGAAAATAAGCTCTTATATAAAAAATTCTTAAAACATTTTTAAGAAAGAATTTTGTTACGTCAACTCAAAGTTCTTATTATCAAACGAACAAAAAATAAATTTCCAAAAAAATATTATGCCGTTTTTCAGATATTGAATTTTTCAAAATAAAATAATTTTTTTTTTCAAAAATTCAAAAAATATTTTTTTAAAGTTTTGAAATGCAATGTTTTTTAGAAGCTTCTCTATAAAAAATTTCATTAAAATCCGTTATGCCGATAATGAGGAATTCAAAATTCGAAAAAAAATCGTTCTATGGTAGGTACAGTCAGTAATATATTAATTTTAAATTTTTACTTGCGATATAGGTACTATAGGGCAAGTTCTGCATTTGGAAAAAAAATCGAACTCGAGATTTTGATCAAAGTTGACATTACGATGATAGCGAAGACGAAAAAAGTGGGTCCGACAATTCCGTCTGTCTGTCTGTATGTCTGTATGTCTGTACCTCGAACTACAGCCTAAACTACCGGAGGTATTTTCTTCAAACTCGGTAGTTAAGGGTCTTCGGTGATTCCCTAGAGGAGAAATTGAATTTTTTTTTTAGCTCCAAAACTAAGGGTACCCCCCATACACCCGTAATGCAAAATCTTATTTATCTCGAAAACGGCTCTAACGATTTTGATAAAAAAAAATTAGGTGTGATATTATGGACATGGACTACATTTTGGTCAAAAAAAATTTTGGGGCAAAATGTTATTAGCAAAATTTTTAGCAGGAGTTCCCTTAAGTTTAAAATAATATTGTATATAAAAATATTCGAAAAAATATTTATTGGGTTTAAAAAAAAAAAATTAGATCAATATCTTCAAAACCTATGAACGATTATTTTTTGAAATTATTTCCTAAAACCAATATTATTAAATACTTAAAATTCACATCCCACATTTTTTTCTTGAAAAATTTTAGAGAAATTTCTCATATAAAAATTTTATTTAATAATAAAACGATTTTTTAAAGTTTATTTGCATAAATTCATACTTTTACGGAAACCAGACGGCAATTTTATGCATTTGAACATTATTATCTCATTAAATCCATGTTTTATATTTATAAAATATATCTTAAATTCCAAAGTACTTTTACATAAGAGCAAGTTCGTGCGATCCAGTCGTGCATTTTATTTTAGTAAGTTATAGATCGTAAAAATCAAACGAAAGAAAAAAAATGTATCAATATTCTAGTAACCGTTTTCGAGAAAAAAAATTTATTTTCGAAAACCATTTTTTAACATTTGTATGGTGGGTACCGTTACTTTTAGGTAAAACAAAGTTTTTTTCTCAAATCTTGTATATTATATTAAAAAACTTTTATTTAGCAAGTTTGAAAAAAATCGAGCATGGGGGTTTCGAAATATTGAGTTTCCAAAAAAAAAAAATGGAAAAAATAAAATATTAAAAATTTGAATATGTAATAATTTTCAAACTTTGGGGGAGCTTTAGCATAAAAACAAAAAAATGGCTCCAAGGGGGCTACAAAAAATAACTATTTTTTATAAATTTTACCCAAATATTTTACACCAGATCAATAATTTGCGTGCTGTAAAAAGATGTAGGATTTGGATTAACTTTTTGATTGAAGAAGTAATCCTAAGGTCACATTTCACTTATTCTTCAAAATTATTCACTGAGAGCTATTTAATAATAAATTATTTCTAAACACATCTAAAACAATGAAATTTCGTAAAAAGAACAGATCTTTTTTGACATCTAGGAGTGTCAAAAAGTCTTCTGAATTTTATTCATTGACTTGAAGTTTAAGAAAATGTTGGAGATAACATGATGTTAACTATTGTAAAATTTTTGCTAGTTTCGTTAAATAAAACTTATTACTCTTTCTAATATCTCTTCTTTATTTTTACTTTCCAAATCACAACAATAAATCTCAATTTATAATCAACTCAAATACTTTATTCAAATTAAAATCACACTTGTTTAATAACACAATCCAATAAGCAATACTTTTGCACACTTTCATAATCCAAAATCAACTGTCCCTCGCTCACCGTAAACACTCCCTTATATACTCAAATTAGTTGTTCTCGAAAGTTCTTGTCTTGAAATGTTCTAGATGTTTGGAATAAGGGGAAATACATTTGACATTGGAAAAGAGCTTTTTGTTTCTTCCATAAATTAGATATACAATTTTCCAACAGATGGCGCTGTAGTAGTATAAAGCTCTGTTCACAACATTGCCCCCTTCTTAAGATTGTTCGTCCCGAACAATTCTATCTCCAGATTCGCCACTGTATCGGTGCAGTCGATCGCTATGCACAACTTTTAACTTTCCTCTTGACCCTCTTTGAATTCAGTAAACGACATCATTGATTTTCGTGACGACAGTATAAGGGCCTTCCCAGTTTTGTTGAAGCTTCGGCGACAATCCCTTTTGACGATGTGGATTATACAGCCATACACGATCTCCTACTTGGAATCCTGTCGTGTTTGCTCTTGTGTCGTACTTTGTCTTCATTCGATCGCTGTAAGCGCTCATTCTAATCCTGGTCCTTTCGTGGATGTCGATTAGCCTCTCTTTCAGGTCACTCACGTAATCCCTTGTTTCCTCAGACTCTTGTGATGGATGTCCAAACCTTATCTCACTAGGCAGCCGTATGCTTCTTCCAAACAGGATTTCAGATGGCGTTTGTCCTGTTGAGCTATGTATTGCACTTCTGTAGGCCATCAAAAATAGTGGTATGTGCCTATCCCAGTTTCTTTGGTAGTCGCCTACGACTTTAGTGAGGTGTTCTTTTAAGGTCCTGTTGAATCTCTCGACCATTCCATCAGATTGCGGGTGAAGTGGTGTGGTTCTACTTTTCTTAATGCCAAGGAACGCGCAGACCTCTTGGAATATGTTCGACTCGAAGTTCCTTCCTTGGTCGGAATGAAGTTCCATAGGCACACCGAACCTGCTTACCCAGTTAGACACAATCTGGTCGGCCACAGTCTTGGCTTCTTGGTTCGGGATAGCGTATGCCTCAGGCCATTTGCTGAAGTAATCCATTACCACCAGAATGTATTTGTTTCCAGCATTCGTTTCCGGAAATGGGCCAGCCACATCAACAGCAATCCTTTCAAACGGTGAGCCGACATTATATTGCATCATTTTTCCTTGCAGTTTTCTACCAGGGCCTTTGGTTGCAGCACAAGCGTCACAATTTCGGCACCACTTTTCAACGTCGTCTCTTGCATGCAACCAGTAGAATCGTTGCCTCACCTTTTCTAAAGTCTTATTGACTCCCAAATGGCCTCCTGAAGGTCCATCATGCATCTCTCGAAGAACCTCTTTGATTTTCGATTGAGGTAACACAAGCTGCATCACATAGGATTTACCATCAGCGGACTCCCATTTTCGCCGAAGAACACCTTTTTGCACATGAAGTGAGTCCCATTGTGCCCAATAGGCCTTTAAAACTGGACTCCTATCGGAAATGTCTTTCCATGCGGGTTTTTCTTCATGTTCCTTTCATGCGAGAAGAGGTTCAATGTCGGGGTCTTCTTGTTGAGCAGATCTTATTTCTTCATTGCTCCATCCACAAATGAGGTCAGCCCTTATTCGCAGAGTGTTGGTGGCGACCATGCGTTTGTTGCCATTTGACGTTGCCTCGATAGTCAGACTTCTATTGTTTTGTTTGGTCTGAGAAACCTGGATGGTGTTTTTCTGGGGCCATCGATACCAGAAACCAGCTTCTGTCCCTCGAAGTTGGTTCTTACTCGTTTCTCTGTTGGTAAACTTGTTCGGGAAGTAACACTGGTGTTCTTGTTACCTTGTTCTGAGTTTGAAACTCCGTGTCCACAATGTTGACAAGCTCTTCTTGGTGGTGATCGACATTGACGCTGTAAATGTCCAGTCTTGTTGCAATTCCAGCACTTTGCAAGTCCGTTTCGTTGATTCCTTTGGACATCCTTTCTTTGGTATGAGCATTCTTCAACGATGGCTTCTCTAAGTCGATGTACTCCGTGAGAAGCTTGCTCAGCGACTTCCATTGTCAAGGCAAACGCTAATGTTTCAGAAAGCGTTCGTTTTCCAGCAGTTCGCACGGCCCTTTGAAGATGTATGTCGGAAATGGCGCGAACAAATGCCTCAACTGCGAACTGGTTACGCATTTCTTCTCCAACATCTGGATATGCAAGATGAACAAGCCTTTCAATGTCCGCTTGTAGCTGTTGTAGAGTTTCGCCCCTCTTCTGAACTCTGGAATAGAGTCGTACCTTGAAGACTTCTTTCATATGGCTATTGCCAAAGCGTTTGTCTATAGCCTCAACCAAGTAATTAAAGTCGCCGCTCTTATCTGCTGGTATGGTTAGCAATAACTCAGCAGCTGCTCCTCTAAGAGCAAGGGTTAGAGCTATACACTTGTCAGCCTCATCCCAGCCATTTGCTGTAGAAGCTGCCTCAAATTGCTTCTTGTATATTGACCAAGAAGTTTGTCCATCAAAGGTTGGAGGTTGCATCTCCTTTTTCCTCAAGGTTTCTCCAGAACTTTCCCGAATCTTTATATTTCGAATGCGATCTAGCTCTTTTGAAAAGGTCTCCATTTTGTTGTCGACTTGATTCTCTAGCAATGAAACACGTTCATCAAGTGCAGACACATTATTCTCGATGTTAACAAGCTTGCATTCTAGCATGTTTCTCTGCTCTTCGAGAAGGTCCTTTTGTTCGCTATGCTGCTTATCAAGGCGTTCGAGAATATTCTTTTGTTCATTTCGTTGCTCTTCGAGACGTTCGAGAACATTCTTTTGTTCATTTCGTTGCTCTTCGAGACGTTCGAGAACATTCTTTTGTTCGTTTTTCTGCTCATTTCGTTCTTTCGTTTGTTCATTTCGTTGCTCTTCGAGACGTTCGAGAACATTCTTTTGTTGTTGAAGCAGAAGACTAATCATATTTGAAACATCTACATTTTTACTAACGTCTGCTTCCTCAGCGTCAGCTTCAAAGACGAAGATGTCCGGGTCTTCATTTTGCTGTTTCAAATTTCAAATATTCGGCCAAACGCAGAACAAGCTCATTTTTCGATCCTGCTCTAGAAAGTTCTCGCTTGCCTAATTCACTTTTCAGCTCATTACAGTTGAGCTCTTTCAATAACTTGCTCATTTTTTTTTATTATTTTTTCTTTCCGCACACTTCACTGCACAATAAGTTTTATTCCACTTTTCTGACACCAATGTAAAATTTTTGCTAGGTTCGTTAAATAAAACTTATTACTCTTTCTAATATCTCTTCTTTATTTTTACTTTCCAAATCACAACAATAAATCTCAATTTATAATCAACTCAAATACTTTATTCAAATTAAAATCACACTTGTTTAATAACACAATCCAATAAGCAATACCTAATTTTGCACACTTTCATAATCCAAAATCAACTGTCCCTCGCTCACCGTGAACACTCCCTTATATACTCAAATTAGTTGTTCTCGAAAGTTCTTGTCTTGGAATTTTCTAGATGTTTGGAATAAGGGGAAATACATTTGACATTGGAAAAGAGCTTTTTGTTTCTTCCATAAATTAGATATGCAGTTTTCCAACAGATGGCGCTGTAGTAGTATAAAGCTCTGTTCACAACACTATGTTAAAAAATTTGTTAAATCGTCGTTTAATTATAATAATAAAACATCGGGCAAATTCGACTTAAATGTTTAGCCATTATTATTAAGCATTTTTAGCCTTTCAAAATAATGAATCAAAATCCGGAAAAAGTAATAGAGAAAAATAGATAGAGAAAAATAAATAAAAAAATAAACATGTGCTCCACCGATGCTAAAATATTGCTTTAACGATTTCGTCAGGCAATCGTCTTGTAACAAGATGAGGGCCCCGAATAATGTAGGTTAATTCATTCACTTTAACTGGAGTCGAAACTAACAACACGGAACTATTTCTTTGTTGATCGATTTTTCTGCTGTCCACTCCACAATTCCGCAATATAAACTCTCGACAGCTACTCAAAATTTTCAAAGTGGGCGCCTGAAGAACTTGTTGCGACTCTGATGGCAACATTTTCCTTTCCCAAATTAAATTCCAAAGGAATATTTAAGTCCTCTTTTGACTTATGGATGCACGATATGCTTTCAGTGCATAAGTTTAGGTAAGCATAAGCACACATTTTGTGTCCTTATGCCCGTAAACTTTACCTAACAGCCTGGACAAGGTTTCCTGACCTCTTGTCTCCCAATCCCAAGTACCTACATTGAGACTTGAATTTAAATTAAGAAATTATTCGACTCCAACTCAACACTCCATAGGAGGGGGCGAAACTGAATATGTAACTTATTTCTTACCAAACATTCGCTGTTTGTGGGTCAAAACTCAAAGAACTGAGCAAAATGAATCGATGACTTCTTCTTGCAGGCGACACAGGCGACTTTATATATTCTATGAAGCCTTACGATAGAATATTAAACGGATGTTGATTTACAACAAAAATAAAACATAACTAAAAAGTACGGAAATCAACTGCATACCCACCTATAAACCTACACTATCTGAAAAGCAAAAATCTCCTAAGTCGAATGTCAACACAAAAATTCTTAAGAGTTCAAGAAAGCTCCCAAGTCTTGCTTTTCAAGAAATTCTGAATTCAATTTGTTTAGAAACTTTTTGAAAATTATTGGAAACTTTTGCTCGTTGTATGTTGGAGGTAGAGGTGGAGGTGGATGTGGAGTTGGAGGCGAGCTCTTACTCTTAGTGAGACAGGATGAGTTTTGGGATTGAATTTATGTACAATCCTCCAACTTCAACATATCCATGCATAGAAAACACGATGCCGGGCTGAGGGGTGAATTCAATTTGGTATTTTTAACTTGAGAAAATGTTTTAGGAATTACATCGGTAGAAGGCGGTCGTTTGGTCCTCGTCGTCGTAGTCGTCGTCTTGGGCAAAGCAAAAAGAAATAACTACTACCTACTGCTGCACCATCAAGTGACATGTTGTGGCGACCTGTCGAAAGCGACTTTGAAAGTTTTCGTCTAATGGAATTTTGATTTGAGGAAACACATGGTTTTGTGGTTAGTTTTGATATGGCTTTTAGTTGTTTTGATGAAAATATTACGGAATATGTCCTGGTCCTTGCGGATCGAGAAGAGATATTTTAAACGGAAATGCAATGTAGAAGACAAAGTTTAATTTTATTTGCGTTGGTTGAAAGATTGACAAACACAAGTTCTCCGATAGATTCCTTTGAAAAATACGACTTATTGGAGTGAAAGAATTAGAACAAACATTTTTTTCGTTGCCAATGGATTATAATTTCGTATTGAAAAAAACAAAATCTAAATCTCAAATGACCAGTGGAAGAGACCCATAAAATAAGAAATGTCTGCAAAATCTATAGGAATACATTATTTTAATTTTGTTCAATTAACTTAATGTTCGGTTGATTAAGGATGCAAGGCAGGTACTCGCAAACTTTCGTCAACATGGCGATGTACGGGTCTGTAACTTTTACTACAAATCGATTATGCTTATTTTACCTCCCCTCCAGGTAATAACCAATGCATGCACTGAACTCGTCTTGGAAAATGTTTAGGGTTACTGTCTCTTGGGAGTAGGTAACAAATCTTCCATGAGTATCTCTTGTCGTGAACTGTGCTTCTCATCAAACCCGTGCGGAACCGGCATGATTCATCCATTCTCGCCGACAACACGCACAGAGGAATGGTTGCAAGTCGCTAGATTTAGGCTCTCTTTAACGGGGCTCATCCATCCAGACCTGACCTGCGAAACTTATAGCACTAGTGTTGAACGTAAGATAAAAATAGCAACTCACCAGCACCACACTTATCTTGTGTGAATTGGGGTGTTGTTATAGTATTGTGTGGTGTGTTGCTATATTGCTTCAATATTATTCAAATGCGGAAACCGTGTTTGTGTAATGTGAAGTGTTGTGGAGTGCAAAGTCGATAACATAAAAAGACAGTCCACACAAAAAGAGACTAGATATGTGTGGTTCCAGCTTGAGTATAGGCTTAAGTTTTGAACGAGTCGATTAGATGGATGAAGTAGATACGGAGGATGAATTCAATAAAGTGAATTAATTATTGTATCACTTAAAACTGAGGTAAGTATGAGTCTGTTCACAAGCGGTATAAGGCCAATGATACCACAACGCAGGGTATTTTTTTTGTACTATACCCGCACTCAAGGGGGTTATGAATACCCATATAATGTTAAACACAGTGCGAGCAATTAGGGAAGTAGAATAGGATTAGAAAGGAGATACCGATGCACATTGGTTTTGAATGTCTGCACATTGACATGAGTGGAAAACATTGAGACAGGTAAAGCATTCCACATTCATGTAGTACTTGACAGTACCTCCGAAATTGAGCTTAAGGGTAAACTGAAGAGCATTCCTAGAAGTACGGGTATTACGGTTGAATTGTTTGATTGCAGCAATGCAACTGGCTATTTCACTAAAGCAGTGCTTATGAAAATAGCGGTAATATAATGTTAGGCAAGAAACATTGCGGCGGTGCTCGAGAGATACAAATGTTTAAAACAACGATCGCCTATTATTTGTATAGCTTTCTTTTAAATTCTGTCCAAGAGATTAAAATGGGTTTTTGGAGCACCTGCCCAGATATGGGAATTGTACTCGTGTTTTGGAAAAACTAAGGCTTTATATATAACTGCCAGATCAAAAAAAGTAAACAACTTCTAGCATCTGCGGAGAAAACTTAAACATTTAGCAGCGTTTTTGGTGACGTCAGATATGTGTTCATTTCACAAAAGATGGTCTGTGATGCTTATTCCTAGAACTGAAAGCTGTTCAGTCTACTCGATGCAAGTGCCACTCATAGATAGTGCATTGAGTTTTCGAAGCATTAAATTCTACACGGTTTTTGATTCCCCATTGGATAATTCTGTCAAGATTAATGAGCTTATCATACGCTGCCATTGGAAGTCCACATCCGAAGGGCAAGGATGTGAATCTAAAAACGAATATGAAAAGCTGAGTGTACTGTCGTTAGCGAAACAATTAAGTGGATCAGAAGATTCAGACAAAAGATCATTTATGAACATAACGAATAGTGTCGAAGACGAAACGGAGCTCTGAGGCACATCAGCATTTATTCTGTGGATATCAGATTTAAAACCGTCCAATACTACTAATAGTGAACGGTCCGAGAAGTAAGAAGAGATTTTCTATAAGAGACCTTGATGCCAAACACTTTCAAATGCCTTTGAAATATCAAATGCAATAATCATACTTTCTCCAAAACGATGTTAAGACTTGTGTCACTGTTCGGTGAGATATACCATCAGATTACCAGTGGACCTATTGCTATGAAAGCTATACTCCCGGTTATTAAGGAGCTTTTGTTCCTTAAGATATTTCTTAAACAGAAAATTTATCAGCGTTTCCATGGCCTTGGAAAGAAGGAACGTTAGTGCAATTGGACCATAGTTATGGGGGGCAGGATTCGCTCGGAAAAAGACCTGTAGAGTAGGACAGATGAAAAAGCTTATGCAGGGGTCATCCCTGCGTTTAAGAACACCTCTTCAGAATGATAGGAGGGATAGATACTATCCGTGCGAAAGAAGGTTCGTTACATAAAATCTTTTACGCTCTCAAGTACAGGAGGATTCATGACACTCTCTGGTAGCGTCGAATCAACAGCAAATTGTGCTCCAAGCAAATTTGCTTTATCTATCGAGCTTACAACAGGATTATCAGTGAAGACTAGCGTCGGAACTGAGGATTTTGTAGTGTTTCGTATGTTTTTTTTTTTTATAGATGACCAAACATTTTTAATACTTTTGGGACATAATAGTATTTTTTTGCCGTAATTTTTGATCATGTAAAAACTTAGTTCGTCGGGTTCTATATACTATGTATTTATTCTGGAAATATGTTAAGAGCAGTAAAGTTATTGACCTCAAGTCGATAAGAGAATCGCTGACTGTGATTGGCATTAAATCCACTTTTTCGCTTTTCAAAACATTACAATGGCCCTTATGAGGAGACCCATCACTATTCTTAGATTGTTCCTACTTAAGCTGATATCTACAGTCCATGAAACGATCTTGGTTACAGTTCTCAAGTAATAGTTTAGCCTTCTTCGGCTTGGGGATTTTTTCCAGTTTTTTTTTTATCTTGAAGCCTCCTCCTCTATTTTAATTTCGTTTCTAATCCTGTTTTTTCCTATTCCGCAGTAGGGAAATGGCCCATTAAATTAAGTCCTTGTACCTATTTTTCTCATATTTTAATTTTAATTTAATTTAATTTTGGTGGGGGCAATACCCCCATTTATTAGACTTAATACAAGCTATAGCTTAATCTAACTTAAAACTAAGAAAAATTATACGAATTTTGGTTAGTGGGGGAATTGATTCAAGAGACGGAGTTTTAGGCAAGGGGTACTAAGGTTAAAGTCGAAGGTTATTGGGTTTGAGTTGACATTCCTTAGCATACGTGAGACTGGTTCATTAGAGCCATAAGACGTACGGTGGGTGGGTATATAAAAGAGAAGGGGATTTCGTATGTTGCGGGGGTTGGTATTAAGGAAGATAGAGTTATAAAGAGTTATAGAGTCAATAGAACCTGTAAGAAGACTATGAATGAAGAGAATTTCATAAGTTTTTCTTCGTTCTTCTAGAGAATTTAGGTTAATTAGTTTAAGGCGGTCCAGGTAGGGAGGTAGGATTAGGGGATTGTTCCAGGAAAGTCCTCGAAGAGCAATGCGAAGGAATCGACGTTGGATACCCTCAATTCTGGCGATGTGGACTTGTTGGTAGGGGGACCACACCTGACAGGCGTATTCAAGCAGGGGCGGACAAAGGTAACATAGAGGGATCGGGTCACATATGGGTTGGAGAATTCCTTGGACCATCGTTTGACGAAACCAAGTGCGGAATTGGCCTTTAGAATTATGTCGTCATAATGGGAGATGAAGTTAAGCTCCAGATCACATAATATGCCGAGATCACGTATCGAGTTAACGATAGATAGGGGTTGATTATGAAGAAAATAGATACGGGGAGTAGATTTTAAACGTTTTCGTGAAAAGGTGATTGAGTGGCATTTAGTGATATTTAAGTCTAAGCAGTTTTTGAGACACCAAACTGAAAAATTATGGAGATCAATTTGGATAAGAGTAGAGTCCTGTGCAGAAGAAATGGTTTTGAAAAATTTAGTGTCGTCGACATAGAGAGATATATAGGAATGTTTGATGACCAATTCAATATCATTAATGGTAAGAATAAAAAGGAGAGGCCCTAAGTGGCTGCCTTGAGGGACTCCGGACGTGGCTAAGAAAGGATAAGAGGAAGTGGATCTAAAACGAACACTGTAGTAACGGTTTTCCAGATAGGAAGAAATCCATTTTAAAAGAATGGGTTCGAAACCGAAGGTGGATAGTTTGAAATGGATAAGTTTATGGAAGATTTTATCGAAGGCTTTGCTAAAATCAGTGGAAATGACATCGACATCTTTACCATTCTCTAAGGCAGAGAGGGTAAATGACACAAATTCAACAAGATTAGTGGTAGTTGATCTACATTTAAGAAAGCCATGTTGTATGGGAGAAATGAGGGATTTACAGTGAAAGCTCAAAATTTCATGAAATATGCTTTCAAAGAGTTTGGGGATACATGAGAGTTTGGCGATAGGACGATAATTGATGACATCGCCTCTTGGACCCTTTTTGTGTATTGGAATTATAAAGGAACTCTTCCATATCTCAGGGAATTCACCTTGAGAAAGGGAAAGATTGAAGATTTTCGATAGAGGAAGGGAAAGTGATGATGAACATTTCTTTAGGAGAATAGCTGGGAGTCCATCTGGACCAGGAGAGAAGTCATCATTAAGCTGATTTAACTTATTTTCCACAATAATTGGATCGATGGTAGGTGGAAGAAATGGCCCAAGCGAAAAACTTGGTAAATAATTAAAATATGCATAATCAGGTTCAAAGGTATCATCCGTGAAAGATTGTTTGAAAAACGAGGCAAAGAAGTTGGCAATAGTTTGTGGATCATTTGATGTTATATTATTAAAGGCGAGGGAAGTTGGGTACCCATCGGATTTTCTTTTATGATTGACAAATTGGTAAAAGGACTTAGGATCATTAATAAGGTTGGCTTGCATCATAATTAAGTAACGCAAGTATAATGAGTTGGAAAGCTCATTAAATTGGAGATACGTACCGAGATAGTTAGAATAATCTGTAGGAGTTTGCGTGCGAAGAAAAGTTGCAAATAGTTTGTTTCTTTTGTTTCCAAGAGAACGGAGCCTTCGATTATACCAAGGTGGGCTGGTAGACGAAGTTTTGCGTCGTGTAAATGGTACAAATAGAGAGATAGAATACAAAATTTCTCCATAAAATTTTGCTAGAGCATCTTTTAAGGCCAGATTATCAAAGTTGAAGGAAATATCATTTAGATATTGATTAATTTGATGAAAATTAGCTTTATGAAAATTATAAGACGATATGTCTACCGAGGGGGTGCGTACTGGAGGGGAATTGTGGAAGAATGAGAGAAGAAAGAGAGGATGGTAGTTATCGATGGTAGATAAGGAAAGTTGACTAAGTGAAACAGAAGAGTTTTTAGAATCTGTAGTGAAAATGAGGTCAAGATGCCTACCCATGAAATTCGAGACGCCATTTACTTGGCAAAGGCTAGAATCTATCAAGCGATCTAAGAACAGGCATTCCTTAGCAGAAGTGGGGTTACAAGCAATATAGAAAGATTCATCGTCTGATAAAATCCATTTAAGATGGGATACCAACCCTGGATACCAACATGTCCAGATACCCAATAAAGTGAGACATTATTGTTCTTCCCAAGTTCGCCAACCATCCGTGTACAACTTAATGATAATGGCTTTGAGTGTGTATTTTTCTGTTTCGCATCCACTCGTTTTTGTAACTTAACTCCATCTTAAGTTTTTAACAAAGTACAAAAGTAATTTTGTAATCATGCGATCCCTAGAATATCAATATGGTTTGTTACTGCTGACCTTAAAAGGCAGCCCCTTTCCCTATGACTTATATATGTGACGGACCCAGTTCCCTCCTTGGGAAATCTCATGATATCTCCCTTAACAACACTTCTAACTACTTCAAGTAATGGGCCATTTTTGTTAACTCAATTTTTCGAAACCTCATGCTAGATTTTTTTTAAAATTGATCAATAAAAGTTTCTCAATATAATATAAAAGATGTGAGAGAAAAATTTATTTTACCTAAAAATAAAGGTACCCACCATACAAATGTTAAAAAATGGTTTTTAAAAATCGTATTTTTCTCGAAAATGGCGCCTAGAATTTTGATAAAATTTTTTTCCTTTAAATTAATTTCTATGATAGAACCATTTTCTGTAATTTTGAATTTCTCATTATCGACATAACGGATCTTAATAAAATTTCTTATAGAGATACTTTCAAAAAGCTTAAAAACATTTGAATTTTTGGGGAAAAAAAGTCTTTTTTTTTTGGGAAAATTCGATATCTCAAAAACGATTCAATATTTTGTTTTGGAAATTTAATTTTTATTCCTGCAATAATAAAAACTTAAAGTAGGCGAACCAAGCATTTTTCTTAAGAATGTTTTAAAAATTTTGTATATAAAAGCTTATTTTTTTAAGAAACCACTACAACGACTTATATAATTGTTGTTCTTGCATACATTCATATTTGCATAGCATTCTGTTTTTATCTCTTACTACTAAAAGAATTTAAAAAAATTATTTTATCCTTATGAACAGTTTTCTCTAATAACATTCGTTTTTAAAATTCATGGTCCATTACATAGGAGCAAGTTCGTGCGACCCAGTCGTGCATTTTATTTTTATTTCAGTAGGTACAATTCTCAGATATGCCACAGCTTTCTCTGTTTCTAATTCTTCGCTAGCTTTCCGGATAGGTTCATGCGTGGCAAAAGTCTTTTCTTGGTTAATGGATTATAGTCGTCTTTGCAGGGTTGATTGAATGATTCTACAGATAGGCAACATTGCCTTGTAATTGTAAGTCCTCACTGGATTATATCACAGAGAGTTTCTTCAAACCTCGATATGTCTGTAACAATGGTATCATTAGGGAAACCGCTACAGCGTATGCCCTGAGAGGTGAGATTTTCTAGCAGTTCATCCACTTCAAGACTCCACAGCAAGGGTAATAGTACCCTGCCCTGTCGAGATCCTCTTGTTGTGATGATTCTCTGTATATTAAAACATAATCCTAATATGAATATGGCCTACCGATGAAGTTGATGAAGAACCTGTTAGGATCAAAGGCTCCTTTCCGGAGTATGATTTCAAAGATGTGCTCTTAAAGCTCGTAAGGAAGACAGGTTCAACTGATTGGTTGGTAAGCACGGTCTCCAGGAAACGACAATAGATAACGACTTCCAACTAAGACACCTTTGCAGAAGATTGTAAAATACTGATAAGTAACTCTAGCTTTACAAAAGGATCTGTGGCAAGTATACAATTAAAAGCATTTTTTAGATTCTTATTACTAGAATCGTTAGCAGTATTTGAGACAAGAAAACAAGTACCGTTTTTTCGAAGCTAAACCCCTAAGGAATTAACTAAAACCCTTAAATAAAATAAGGAAAATCCATTAATTAATTTCGATTAATAGTTGATGTCAGGCCTTCATGTACTACATACTCGTACATGCAAAGGTATTCATCTCGGCTACGAAAACTCCCGAGGTATAATATTCCACATTGTATGAAGGTATACTCGTACTTCTATAACACATCATATTCATCCGCCTTTTAACTATCAACAATTTTCCATTTATGAATTTTAATAATCATTTAATTTCACCCATGAGCTTACATTAGCTTTTTTCCTCTAAGATTTTTCATATTTTTGTCACGTTTGAACAGCTCTCTCCTCCGTCTGCATTTTCATTTTTGGGGAGAGTAAGGATAGTTGAAAACAAAAACACGGTTTTCTAGTAAACGTGATCTGCATTAAGCTTTACCTTTTGAACTATCAATACGCCGGGATTATTTACTAATACTCGTAATTACAACTTTTTAATATTCTCTCTGCTGATGCTGCATAGAGCTATCAGCTATCATCAATATCATCAACTCTTTGAGTAAATAGTAAGTCATTAAGCTCAGATAGTCACTATATTTAATCGTTATTGGCTTTAATTTGAGTGAAAACGAATCTTCCTTTGGGCCTTATTGGAGTATTCAAAATTGTCTCTATGGATGACATTCGTTGGCTTTTATAGGAACGAACACGGAATAACGAGAACAGGTGTTGGGTGTGGGATTAGCATCGAGAGCTTAGCTGTAGACAGACAGTCCCTGAATTTTAATTCCAATGGAAGGACATCATTTTCCAACGTCATAATGTTCGTATCAACTTGGTTGTGATAGGAAAATGATTCTATCTGTGGAAGGTGCTAATTTTGAATTCCTTTTTATATAAACTTTTTGAAGTTTCTTTAAGCCTTTTATGCTCATTAGATATTGATAAAGTGCATTCGAAGAAGGAATTATGAAGGAAGAAATCTTACTGCTGCAAAAGTTTGGTAATAATCCGCTGTGGCACCTTTTCGCAAAAGTTCACTTTGAGGTGTCTGTAATTCAAAACTTATGTATGTGTTGAATTAAGAATTTTTTGCCTTAAGATTAAGTTATTTAGTTAGTAGTCAGTCACTGTATTTTAAATTTAAACGAAAAAGCGTTTATTTTTTTTTAGGTTTTTCATGGCTTGATTGCAAAAGTTCTTAGGTTTTGATGAAATAATTCGGTATATCTTATGACCGGATTCTTTTGGATTTTTAAGTTTTTGAAAATAAGTAGTTTTTAGACTTTTGGCACACCTTTTTGATTCTATTTTGAGTTAAACGGAAATTTAATTTACATGTTTTTTTAAACATTAATTTAGAAACTCAGTTACAACATTTTCGAGTCTGTGAGCAAAAGAATTATGGCTACAAAAAAATTTGCCAGTGTTTTTTAAGCAGTGAAATTTAATTAAACAGGTTCTTACGAGAATATGAACAGATGCATTCGATGGCCTTATGCAGCCCATCATTGCATGTCATCTCTATTGCAATTTAATTGAAATTGCCAGTATAAAATAAATTAAAAAAAATGCACGACTGGGTCGCACGAACTTGCTCCTATGTAATAGACTAGGAATTTTAAAAACGAATGTTATTAAAGAAAACTGTTCATATGGATAAAATGAATTTTTTAAGGTACTAGTACGGTCTAGAACGCCAAAAACGCACGATTTTTGGGAATTTTTTTCTCGGAAACCTTATTAGGTAATAACATAATTTTTTTTTAAATAATGAATACATGCGTCAAGAGTACAAAAAATTTTTTTTTTTTAAATTTGAGAATTTTGGCCGAATTATAGAAGGCCCAACGTCGACTCATCAAAAAATACATTGTTCCATGGCGGACAGTGAATCTCAGGATTGGCTGGACCGAAATAAAAAAACAAAGTAGGTTATTTAAAGGAGGGTTTCTTACGAGACAATTTACCACAATTTGTTTGAAAAGTCCAAACAAAAAAAAAATCTCGAGCTTTGAAAAAAAAAAATTTGTTTTGGCCATTTTTGGGTCGCCATTTTTTTTATTCATAACTTTTTGGTCAAATTGTGGTAAATTGTCTTAGAAAACATAAACACAATCTAGTTGCAACAAGTTTTTTGAAAATCGGTTCAGTAGATCTGGAGATTAACCGTGGAAAAATGTGTTTTTTGAAGAGTCGACGTTGGCGCCCTCTATAATTCGGCCGAAATTCGACAAACAAATTTTTTTTTGTACTCTTGACACATGTATTCATTATTTAAAAAAAAAATTATGTTATTATCTTATAAAGTTTTCGAGAAAAAAATTCCGAAAAATCGTGCGTTTTTTGCGATTTCTAGACCGTACTGGTATACCTTAAGTTCTTTTAGTAGTACATAAGAGATAAAGACAGAATGCTATGCAAATATGAATCTATGCAAGAACAAAAATTATAAGTCATTGTAGTGGTTCCTTAAAAAAATAAGCTTTTATGCACAAAATTTTTAAAACATTCAAAAAAAAAATTGGTACACCAACCGTAAGTTTTTGTTATTGTACGAATGAGAGTTAAATTTCCAAGAAAAATATTTAGCCGTTCTTGAGATATCGAATTTTCCAAAAAAAAAAATGACTTTTTTTTCCAAAAATTGAAAAAATATTTTTTTTTTAAGTTTTGAAATGCAATGTTTTTTTAAACTTTTTAGGAGTTTCTTTATAAAAAATTTCATGAAAATCCGTTATGCCGATAATGAGAAATTCAAAATTCAAAAAAATCGTTGTATGGTAGGTACAGTCAGTAATATCTAGATTTCAAAATTTTCTTATTAAATTATAGATCGTAAAAATTAATCAAAAGAAAAAAAATTTTAGCAAAATTCTCGGAACCGTTTTTGATAAAAATACGATTTTCGAAAACCATTTTTTATCTTTTGTATGGAAGGTACCATTAGTTTTAGATAAAACAAAATTTTTTTCTCAAATCTTGTAGACTATGTTAAAAAACTTTTATTTGGCAAGTTTAAAAAAAAATCGAGCATGGGGTTTTCGAAATATTGAGTTTCCAAAAAAAAAATTTTGAAAATTTTTTTAAAAATCCAAAAATGAAAAATTTGAAAATTTGAATATGTAAAAATATTAAAACTTTGGAGGAGCTTTGGCATAAAAAAAATTATTTTAATCGGCTGTACCGTTTTCGCGAAAATCAAAAACTAAAAAATGGACCCAGGGGGGCTACCAAAAATAACGATTTTTTGGAAAATTTTTTTCAACAATTACCTAGCTTTAACTAAGTGAAATTTTTCAAATTTTTTTTAAAAAATTCTGTGGGACAGTTTTTGAGAAAAAAAAAATATTTATAAAATTTCAAAAAAAAATCGTATGGCAGGTACCGTTATTTTTGGTCTTAAAAAAAAAAGAAAAAAACGTCTGGGGAGGAAAAATTAAAACCTATATCTGCCAAGTTTGAAGAAAATCGGCCGAGCCGTTTAGGCTGTAGTCGAACCGACAGACAGACAGACAGTCAGAATTGCGAGACCCACTTTTTTGGTCTTCGCTATCATCGTAATGTCAACTTTGATCAAAATCTCGAGTTCGATTTTTTTTACGAATGCATAACTTACCTTATAGTACCTATTAGTCGCAAGTAAAAATAATCGTTCACGCGTTTTGAAGATATTGATTTAAAAAAAAATGAGATTTTTTTTTTTCAAAAAACCCAAAAAATATTTTTTTTTTCAAATATGTCTATATACAATAGTATTTTAAACTTAAGGGGGCTCCTGTTTAAAAAATTGGTTAAAATCATTAGTGCTTTTAATGAGAAAGTCGAAAATCAAAAAAACCGTTCTATGGCAGGTTTTTTTTTTTGGCCAAAATATAGTTCATGGCCATAATAGCTCCCATGGTTTAGGCTGCAGGTACTGACATACAGACATACTGAAGCATGTTTTTTGTATACTTAATTTTCCCTAAAATTTTTATAAAAAAATTTGATATGCAAATTGTTAGTATTTAATGATATACATTTTTAAATGTAATTTAAAAATTTTATTGTGTATCCGTTTTCAAGATATTGAATTTTCCAAAAAAAAATTGTATTTTTTTTTTTTAAATCCAAAAACTATTTTTTCGAAATTTTTTTTTTTTCAATTATATTTTGTCAAATGCAAAGGAGCTCCTGCACAAAAATGTTGGTTTAAATCGTTAGAGCCGTTATATTACAGGAACCATTAATAACATTTTTTGAAAATTTTTTTTGACCAAAATGTAGTCCATGTCTATATTACCTTCTTATTGATATATTTTTATATAGTTTTAAGTTTAAATGAATGAATAAAAAATACAATACAATATAATACATATTAGCACACTTAATTTTTTTTTATCAAATTCGTTTGAGCGGTTTTGAGATAAATAAGATTATGCATTACGGGTGTATGGGGGGTACCGTTAGTACCCCTCGATTTGATTTTCCCTCTAGTGATTTACCGAGTTTGAAGAAAATAGATTCAGTGGCTTAGGCTGTAGATCGAGGTACAGACATACAGACAGACGGAAGTACCTGACACACTTTATTCGTTTCCGCTATCATCGTAATGCCAACTTTGATCAAAATCTCGACTTCGATTTTTTTTCCAATTGCAAAACTTGCCTTATTCGCATAAGCCAGCGACTTCAGGGAACCCTACAAGAAAAAGTCTAGTAGGGTCAAATCGCTTGAACTTGTTGGCCAATTCACGTGTCACCTCTGTCAGAGATAACCTTACACCCAAATCGTTCAAGCAAAATGTCAATTGTGACGTGCACAGTGTGGCACGTAAATGCCATTTTGCTGGAGCCACATGTCTTCTAGGTCCATATCGTTCAATTTGGGCCATAACAAATTTGTTACAATTTTTCTGTAGCGCTCGCCATTGAAGGTGACCGCATCTCCAATGTTATTTTCGAAAAAGTGCGGACCAATGACGTCGCCAGCAAAAAAATCCACACCAAACGTCGAACGGTGCTGAACTTCTTTTGGGTTGTTTTTGGCCCATATGCCACTTTCCTTTTTTAAATGCTCCGAAGCCCAGTCAGCGAAAAAACGGTGTTGTCTATGGTCATGAACTTTGATTTTGTACGGATTTTTTTACGGCGAGGAATCGACTGTCTGGGGTTCTGCTGTACACTTTCAAGTACCGTGGCGATGTTCTCGGCCAATATTGCGTTCCTTTGAGTACGATTACCGAACCGGTTGCCTCAGATTTGGCCACCAAGCTTTGACGAGTCTTCTATGAAGGACCTCATCAAAACAATATTGACGTGCGTGAAGTTTGCACTAACGAACTCTCATTTTGAGATTAAAGTTTTACCATTTGGAAGTGCTGTTTAATCGTGTAACTTGCCATGGTAATTTGACATCAGTAACTAAATAATAAACAATAAATTTGACAGATGTCACAAAAACAACATGGCCGCCAAAATCTATCCTCGCCAATTGAAAAACCGTTTTGTATGGTAGTAAAACTGGTCAAAAAATGCATCCCAACAATTTGATCAACCAAAAATTTGGAGTACTATCACTCCCAATCCACCCTATTTTTTCACCCAAATTCACAAATGAGTGCTCAGCTCGGCAATATCCAAATAATCTATTAGTTAGCTATACATACATTGATTTTCATTCAATTAAATTCAGTTAATTCTGTGTTACTAATTCACTAACAAAACCATGTCAATGCCACCAATTAGATGCATCAAAATCCAACAGAAAATGAAAAATAAAATTTTGAAAATAGAAAATAACATGAAGCAGCCTAGAATTCTCGGTTGATGAAGCACGAAAATGAAAACTGCACAAGGATACGTATAGTGGCATCGTTCATTCAACCGAACAAATATGTGTGCTGCCGTACAAGCAAAAGAAGAACAGATTTATTATGCATGTGACACAATTGGATCAGCAGCAGATGACTTTAAACCGAACAACATCTACTCTCTCTCATCATCATCACAGCTACATCAAGTCGCATCCAGCATCCATGCATCCAGCAACACTCTTGCAGTCAGAATATTTCATATCCTTGCTGCATGGACTCGTTTTCTACTTTTCTTGAATAGAATGGGCACAATAACATATGCCCTTCCACCCGGCCAAATATCATCCAAACTATAATGAAACCTCCACTCAAGATGCTTCCAATATAAGGGCCATATGCATATCCTTGTGTATAGGCACATATATGAGACCCTTATTCAGTCAGTTTCTTCCAATAAGTATTCAACGGAAATTTTGATGGAAATTGAAGTATGTATTCGGATACTTCTGTGTCGTTGAAAAGGGCCAATCCGTACATCCAACTGGATAATAATGCAACTTCTCTGGCAGGAAGATAGATAGATACTTTCTCAAATAGCGCCGGCGGCGGCGGCGGTGGCGGCAAGCAGCGCGCTGTAGTCGTCTACTATACCAACTATGTATACCTACGAGTACTTAGGGGTACATTGGCAACGGGAGGAACTTTTCTTCTGAACTTTGCAGCTAATAGTGCCCCTTGACCCATTATCCTTCGGTATCCTTTCCTACAATGGCATTTTCTAACAACTTTACCACACCCAATACCAATAATTTGGGTTAAGTTTTGTGTTGTGTTGTGTTGTGTTTGGTTAGGCAAACAAAACCACCAGAAGACCGGGAATATTGTTTTGATGAGGAAATTTTTCAAATGCCTACTCTCATATCCCTGATGCCTTTGCTCTTCGTTGTTATCCTTTGAAATTTTCCAAACTTGCCTCGTTAAGAAGATTATGGAGATATATAGAGAGCTTCTATATCATAGTTCCTCCATTGGCAATGGCAGCAATTGAAAAATATGCAAAAGTTTTTGAAATTTTTTGTCCAAGACTTAACCTAGGTAGAGAGAGGTACAAATCTACTCATCTATATAAATATAGATATCCTTGCTTAGATGAATTTTGTCCTATACCTTCTCCTGCTACCTGGGTCGTCCTTTTGTTAAAGTGGATGCAGAAATACTTTTGCAGCAATTTGTTTTTGAATTTTCTGGAAAATGAATCCATATTGCCAGCCTATATCTATGTACATACTCGTAGATAGATTCCTGGATACTTTAACAGAAGGATGCTGATTTTAGCTCCAGCAAGGATTCGCCTTTGTCATTGTTTATTATGCGAGAAATATTTTTGTACGTTATTCCATGACAAAGTGAAAGTTTTCCTTGTCGAAGCTCATCACAGTGTATCCTTTCGCTTCATTCGAGACAGCCAGGATGAACTGGTGGTATATACTCGTACATAGCAAAGTTTGTATGAACAGCAAGTGAGGTCGTTTATGGACAAAGTTTCTTGTATTATGAAGATCAAGATGTTGCAATATAAATAGATGAATGCAATAGAAGCGCAACAGTGGTTGAGTGCTTGAGAAACTATATGTAAGGTTGTCCTTGAAGAGCAAATGATTTTTTTTTTACATAATTCAAGCACTTAAGATGATTTTATTTCAAATTAAAAATTAAAGGGATCTGATAAGCGAGCAAATGCGGACTTGTCTAAGGCAACGTTATTTTGTGGTTTTGTTGGTTCGACTCTTAAAGTTTATGTGGTGTTAAATTTCCAACATTGCTCGGTTAACGAATTAAACTGGTTCTTATTAATGAATGCGTTTAGTTACAAGGCCTAGTCTTTTATAGCCACATTAAACCCAATTCGCGGTTTTCACGAGGATGCATTTTTGGGAGTACGACTTAACGTGGCTAAGAGCTTAATGGTTTATTTATATAATAATATTTTTAAAGAGAAAAAGGCAAAAGCATCTCTTAACAAAGTTTATTGCTTACAAAAAAGTAAAACTTTCGACTACAAATTTAAATAAATAATATTTTTGTTGTCTGTTTTTGGGGAAACTTATAACCAGCGCAGCAATTAAAAGTGAATAAAACGCGTGGGCTCACTTTTATATTCACTTTTTTTTTACTTCAAAATGCATTTTTCTTGTTTAATCCCGAGCGGGGCTTCAGCGAATAGAGTTCGCTCCGAACCGAGCGTGACCTGAGCGTTTTTAGATCTATTTAAGAAACACAATTGAGCACTCAACTATCATTGTATATTTTTTTTCTTGCGACTTATAGGTACAATAAGGCCAGTTATGCATTCGTACAAAAAATCGAACTCGAGATTTTGATCGAAGTTGACATTACGATGATAGCGAAGACCGAAAAAGTGGGTCTGGCAATTCTGTCTGTCTGTCTGTCTGTTCGGCTACAGCTAAACGGCTCTGCCGATTTTCTTCAAACTTGGTAGATATGGGTTTTAATTCATTGGATGTTTTTTTCTTTTTTTTTAAGACTAAAAATAACGGTACCTGCCATAAAATTTTTTTCGAAATTATGTATATACATAAATATTTTTTTTTTCTTAAAAACTGTCTCATTTAGTTAAACCTAGGTAAATGGTTGAAAAAAAATTTCCAAAAAATTATTATTTTTGGTACCCCCTTTGGAACTATTTTTTCTGTTTTTGGTTTTCTCAAAAACGGTACAAGCGATTTTGATGATTTTCTTTATGTTAAGGCTCCCCCAGCAGTTTCGATATTATTGTGTATTCAAATTTTCAAAAATTTTGTTTTTGGATTTTTAAAAAAAAATTTCAAAATTTTTTTTTGAAAATTCAATATTTCGAAAACCCCATGCTCGATTTTTTCAAAAACTTGATAAATAAAATTTTCTTAAAATAATGTACATATAAGATATGAAAAAAAAAACAATTTATTTTACATAAAAATAACGGTACCCTCCATACAAATGTTGAAAAATGGTTTTCGAAAATCGTATTTTTCTCGAAAACGGTTCCGAGAATTTTGCTTAAATTTTTTTCCTTTCGATAAATTTAAGATCTATAATTTAATTAAGAAAATTTGAAAAAAAGATATTACTGACTGTACCTCTCCCATAGAACGATTTTTTAAAATTTTGAATTTCTCATTATCGGAATAACAGATTTTAATTAAATTTTATAGAGAAGCTTCTAAACAGTTTAAAAAACATTGCATTTCAAGACTTTAAGAAAAATGTTTTTTTTTTTAATTTAAAAAAAAAAATTATTTTTTGGAAAATTCAATATCTTGAAAACGGCTAAATTTTTTTTTTTGTAAATTTAATTTTTATTCGAACAATAATAAGAACTTTAAATTGGCGTATCAAATTTTTTTCTTAAAAATCTTTTAAAATTTTTTTATATATATCTAAGATTAAACCACTACAAAGACTTATAATTTTTGTTCTTGCATAAGTCTATATTTGCTTGAATCACATGGCATCCTAGTTTTACCTCCAACTACTAAAGAAGTTGTTTTAGGCTGGTATTCACCGAGCGCTCATAACTTAAGAGGCTCATAAACCTATTCACCAAGCAATATTAGTGAAGATCTACGAGCGCTCTTAAAAGTTAGGACTGGTCCCGAGTCCCGACCACTCCTAAACTTACGAGCGCTCTCTTCGAAAGTTTGTTCGAAAGTTCGAAAACTAAACAAACGACGGTGAGTGCAAAACCAAAACCAGTTATTGTCACCAGCAACGTTCCCCAAGCAAAATACGAAATTTACCGAAGGATTCTCACTGCCAGCTGTCATTCAAGTTCGAAAACAGTTTGATTTCACAGTTTGGGTATGCCTGAACAAGAGTGGCTCTCATTTTCGAACTTCGAAAAACACTTGTGAGTGGTTGGTGAATACCCCAAAGAAATTTCAACAGTTTTTCTCTAATAACATTCATTTTTGAAATTCTTACTCTTTTACATAAGAGCAAGTTCGTGCGACCCAGTCGTGCATTTTATTTTTCAAACCTAGGTAATGGTTGAAAAAAATCCGAAAATGAAATTTAACGAAATGAAATTTTTTGTATTCTGTCGAACAATTTTTGAGAAAAACAAATATTTATAAAATTTGGTAAAAAATTAGTATGGCAGGTACCGTTATTTTGTCTTAAAAAAAAAAGAAAAAAACCTGTGGTGGAGAAAAAATCAAAACCCATATCTACCAAGTTTGAAGAAAATCGACCGAGCCGTTTAGGCTGTAGTCGAACCGACAGAAAGATAGACAAACAGACAGAATTGCGAGACCCACTTTTTTGGTCTTCGCTATCATCGTGATGTCAACTTTGATCAAAATCTCGAGTTCGATTTTTTTCCGAATTCATAACTTGCCTTATAGTAGGTACATATACTGTGAGTGTCAAAAGTGAGTAAACACCTAAATGATTTCTTGAGTTACATGGAATTGAAACCAAAAAATAAACAAAAATCGAATTCCAATAATACAAAATAAAAGTTTTATTTAATAGCAATAAATCAAAACCAAAATAAAATTTCAAAAAATGAAGTAATGCATTTTTTCCTAATAAAAACTAAAAATACTCCATATTTTAAGCGTCAAAAGTAAGTAAACATCTGTTATATCTTCAAATTATTTATAAAGATAGTATCTCAAGTAAAAAACTGGGTATTTCATTTGATCAACTTTAGACTTCATATCATCTCTTAGTCAGCGTGACATGGAAACAACAATGTTATTTCTAACATCGCAGGATATTTGGGACAATTCTTCAATTATAGCCTTTTAAGGACATCTTTGTTCTTGATGGCCCGTTTGTGAAATTTTCCGGTCCAAATGATCCCATAAATGTTGTATGGGGCTTAGGTGTGGCGATTGGGGAGGGTAGTGGAGGTGCTTTGGAGTCCTATAAAGTATTCATTTTTTAAGGAACTGCGGGGTATGCTTAAGATCATTGTCTTGCTAAGAGATCCAATTACTAAGTATCCCTAAATTGCGTAAGGTCGGTTGAAGGTTATTGCTTAGGACATTTAGATAGTCTTCATTATTCATTGTAATTATTCATTGTACTTTCAATGAAAACAAGATTTCTGATCGAATATGCGGCCATACATCCCCACAACATTATGTTTTACTGTGCTCCTTATAGTTTTCTTACTTCTGATGCGTTAATATGAATATTTTTTTTTGTTTATAATAACAAATAAACAATGGATTCTTATAATAAAAATCAATAAACATAAATCAAAACACAAATAAAAATTCAAAATATAGCTTCTTACAATTTTTCCTAATAAAAACTAAACATACTATCCACATTAACACCTCAGAAGTAAGAAAACATCATAAACAGAATATAAGGAGCACAGTAAAACATGATGGTGTGGGGATGTATGGCCGCATATTCGATCGGAAATCTTGTTTTCATTGAAAGTACAATGAATAATGAAGACTATCTAAACGTCCTTAGCAATAACCTTCAACCGACCTTACGCAATTTAGGGATACTTAGTAATTGGATCTCTTAGCAAGACAATGATCTTAAGCATACCTCGCAGTTCCTTAAAAAATGAATACTTTATAGTACTTCAAAGCACCTCCACCACCCTCCCGAATCGCCACACCTAATCCCCATACAACATTTATGGGATCATTTGGACCGGAAAATTTCACAAACGGGCCATCAAGATCAAAGATGTTCTTAAAAGGCTTTTTTTGAAGAATTGTCCCAAATATCCTGCGATGTTAGAAATAACATTGTTGTTTCCATGTCACGCTGACTAAGAGATGTTATGAAGTCTAAAGTTGATCAAATGAAATATCCAGTTTTTTACTTGAGATACTATATTTATAAATAATTTGAAGATATAACAGATGTTTACTTACTTTTGACGCTTAAAATATGGAGTATTTTTAGTTTTTATTAGGAAAAAATGCATTACTTCATTTTTTGAAATTTTATTTTGGTTTTGATTTATTGCTATTAAATAAAACTTTTATTTTGTATTATTGGAATTCGATTTTTGTTTATTTTTTGGTTTCAATTCCATGTAACTCAAGAAATCATTTAGGTGTTTACTCACTTTTGACACTCACAGTAAGTCGCAAGTAAAAAGTTAAATGAAAATGCTCTCTTCTGTTCCATTTCAAGACAAATACATAATTCTTTTGAATGCTGAAGCTGAAGAAAACTAAGTAACCTTTCCAAGCGACCGTTTCTCTCTGCCAAAGTTCAAATATAAATGTGTTCTTGAAATTTGAAAACTTAGATCCCGATTTCAACCCATAGACGTCTGTACGTGTTTTGAAATATTTGAATTTAAAATAAGGAAATAAAACAATGAAATACTAAAATACATACATTAAATATTAAATATAACAACTGAGAAAGAACAATGCCACGAAAGTTACCTTTTACTTGAGTCCGACGAAGAATTAACCTAGACATCCGCTGATGTTTCAATTTTGCTAAGCACATGAGTTAAAAGTTCACAAATTCCTTCCATACTGCGGTACACAAATATAAGATATTATGTTGCACACGTTTTTCAAAAATAATCGAATTAATTTTTTTTACATACACTACACCCGGAATTAGACAAACACTTTAATTTAATAAAAATTAACACTTCCTTTTCCTTTTTTAACATCATACTTCACAAATCTAATTTTCTAGTATATCAGCTGTTTGTTTTAGTTTGTGACTAACTCCAAACCACAAGAAAGATTTTTTGTCTTTGTAATGGAGTATCTTTGGTTTTTACTTATAAATACTAGTTTTGCACTAGAGATGTGTCAATCGTTCATTGTGAGCGATCGAATCATTGACGTATTATATATGGACTGCTAGTCGTATGAAATTTCTATACAAACGCTTCAATGAATATGGTTCCACCTCTCACTACCGACATTAGAGTTATTGGTGCAAAAGTGGTAAAAATAAATATTAATTCCAGAGGCCACCTGTTGGCTCCTGGCATGAACTACGATTTTTGCCATAGAAACTATAGACATCTATTATTATTGCTTATTAAAAAACAGAGCCATCTATTTCAATTGAACTTTACATTTTATTTTACATTTTATCCAAGACACAATAATAACAACAATATAAAGGGTGTTCAGCGAAATTTGTGAACACGCGAGAACAAAGCATTTAGTTCAATGAAAACTCCTTTATGGCGGATATTGTCTTCTAGGACCTGAATTGCTTGGCGATTGTTGCTGTAAGGCTTCCACAGGTCACCTAATTAAAAAGTAGAACGGTGTAAGATCCTGTGACCGGTCCTTGGTAAATTTATATTTATATTTTAAAATGGAATACATTTCAAATCGCATTTTTGTCATTATATTTATATAATTAAGTGAATTTGCTATTATTTACAAAAAAAAAATCTTCATCTTTTATCTACATAATTTTAGGTGGAGCAATATGAACTTTATAATTAACCTTTCAATGTTGAACCGCATCCGTTTTTTACTAGAAATAGTTTTCTTCGTGTTTTGAACACAACGTTCACAATAAATTGAAATGAAAAGTTGAAATTTTGATTTGTATTAAACAATGCTCTTCTCGTCTATGATAAATGCATATTATGACTCTTAAATTGGCAAATAAAGTATGAAAATAGCCCTCAAGTTTTTATTTAATAATAAACCTAAGCAATTCCAGCTCAACACCCTTTACAAACTCAATTATGTCAAAAATTGATATATCAAATACCAAAACCAAAAGTTACACTATGTTTTCCGAGTTTGCACCAAGAGCGCTAGATCCGTATAGTTTTAAGTTTTAAGCGATTGTTGCTGTAAGGTTTTGACAGGTAACCTTATAAAAAGGTAGAACCAGTTCTTCGTAAATTTATATTTATATTTTAAAATGGAAATGGTATTTTTGTCATTATATTTATCTAACTATAAGTGAATTTGCTATTATTTCAAAAAAATCTCCTATCTACATAAATGTAAGTAGTACAATATGAACTTTTTAATTTATCTTTTCATGTTGAATCGCATCCATTTTTTACTAGATACTAGAACACAATGTTCACAATAAATTGAAATGAAAAGTTGAAAGTTTTATTTGTGTTAAACAATAAGGTGTTTACAAATTGATATAAGTCTATGATAAATGCTATTATGACTCTTAAATCGGCAAATAAAGCATTAAAATAACGCTCAAGTTTTTATTTAATAATAAACTTAAACAATTCCCGCTCAACACCCTTTACAAACTCAATTATGTCAAACATTGATATATCAAATACCAAAACCAAAAGTTACACTATGTTTTCCGAGTTTGCACCAAGAGCGCTAGTTCCGTATAGTTTTAAGTTGAACCATCGTGAAGTTGGGCTCTGGCAGTCCATGTATAATAAGTCAATAGGGGTATTCATGTAAGCGCGGAAAACCCTCGTAAACCTCGTAAACCAGATAATTTTATCTCCGCAGAAACGAGCTGTCAAAATTTGTATGGGAAAAAGTTTCTGCAAATCGCATAAAATTATCTCACAAATTTGCTGCGGAAAGTGCAGAAATAAACCTCGTAAACTAAAGAAGTATGGATTCTGACTTTTAATTTGACATTTCACAAAATATTTCCCACATTTACGCAAGTATTTCTTAGGGGGTGTTCATGAAAACATGCTGCGGAAAGTTATATCTTTCTACAAAGCGGAAAATTATCTCGTTACATGAATACCCTTAATGTCTTATCTGCTTCTTATCGTAGAGTTCATCTTAACCCTGTTTGTTTAAACAAACTAAGAGGATCTAAAATGAATTACAAAATCTATCTCTTTATAAAATACCTACTTAAAGTAATTTACCGAATTGCTTTTCATTCATAGAGAAAGTAAATTAACTAGTAAAGAACATTATGATCACACCCATCATCAATTTTTCATGCACAAATATTGAATATTCGATTTTCATGTGACTGCTTGGTGACCGACCCGTTCACTAAAATGCCACCAGAATGTAATGTATCTCAATCCCAATCGTTCTTTCAACTCGTTCTCAAACAAAAGATAGACACAAGCCAGATACTAAATAGTTCCTCGCTAATTGAAAAAAGAAAGAAGAATAAACACATCCAAACGATAATTTGTGTTTACATGAGATTGCGACATCACAATCTAGTAGTAGAAATGAACTATGAATGAATTTTGTGAAGCTTCTATTTGTTGTTCTTTTTTGTCTGCGCTTTGTGTGAATTGATTTAAAACGAGTGGAATGAACGAAATATAACATATAATTCGCGACTGATATTGGAATCGCTTCCATCTCAGATTACTCTGATTGCAATGAATCATTTCCCTTAGTGAACTTAATCATAAATATTGAATCAGTCACAATTGACACAGCTCTATTTTGCACCAACTCGGGTGCTCAGAGTAAAATTACATATCATTAACTATGCTTATGTGCTCCGCATAAGCTCTTATATTTTTAGCTATGTACAGGGTAGGCCATCGCTTGAAGTCTTAACAGAAAGTCAGAATCATACCTCCGCGGAACGAAATGAGTAATTTTACGCTTGAACAACGTTGAAAACTTAATTCCATAGTGAAGTCTGTGTAGCCCAAACAGTGGCCGAAATGAAGAATCCACACCGCGGCTCCTGTACGCACGTTTGTGAGAATGATATGCTAGTGAACAACACTATCCGCGTTTTATTATCACCAAAGATCAGTAGATTAAACCTCGAAAATAAAACGATACGGATCATAGTGTCAGTTGTGTTGTATGCTCATCTCTCTCTTGCTTATGTTTGTTGATTTCCAATTTGTTCTTGTCTTTTTTCTTTACACTGTAGTTTACACTACCTTACCATAAAAAGCCATATAACCGCCAGAGTTAGAATTAATTTTTGGATATATTAAATGGATCCAAATAGAGAACAGGATCCCGAATTGTTTTTGTAATACGTGCTAAAACTTAATCCAGATCCGGATCCATATAGATCTTGAGATAATAAAACGCACCTACTACCATGGTCCCCGTCGTCGTAGAGTGTGCACAGACGAGAATGTGGTTGCTGTAGCCGAGAGTGTGAGACTCATTTCACGAACATCAACTCGCCATCGATCTAAATAGCTTAACATTTCAAGCACTAGCCTCAGGAGAATTCTGTACAAAGATCTCGGATTATTCGCGGCAGCCACTTGAACGAGATTTTGTTCCATAATTAATGGTAATGTTTCCTCTTAGTAATAAAGCCATAATACATGGAACAAAATTTAATCTTGTTCATTTTATTGTATTTTTAAAAATAAACTGTATTAAACCCAACCTTAACTATAATGTTCCAATCAAACTGAAATCTGAGATTTCAAGTAAGTGGAGCAAGATTTCATTGAGATTTCGTTCAAATGCTGAATTTGCATTCAGATTTCGTTAGAACCTGCATGAAATCTTGTTCCATAAATTTGAAATATCAAGATTAAATTAAGCAACTTGCAACGCAATACCTTCGATATGATGTAGGCAAAATTTCATAAAAATATTTCAAAAAAAAAAAATGTTAAGAAAATTTAAAATGAAACCCCAACTACCTCTTGGCTTGATGGTTAATTAGACTGTCACCCGAAAGTTCAGTTTCAAGCCGTTGCTACATAAAAACTAAAACACATTTTTTCAGGGTACTGTCTTTTGCGGAAATTTGATAAATTCTCCAAGAGTTTCTTCTGTCTCGCAAAGCCCTTTTGATCGTAACGACTAGACAAAATTGTAGGTCGCCCATTTCTGCTAACAACAGGCACACTTAAATGGTTGATTGCCTGAGAACCTAACAACAGGCACAATTAAATTGTTGAGATTTGTGAATCATTAAGACCCTAAGGCTAGGCGCGCACATTCAATTTTTAGTTTAGAAACTGTTTGGTTGCTAAAATGAAACATATGGCCTTATATGACCCACCGCGCACTTAGAACAACTCGATTCTCGAAACTAAAAAGTTTGTGTTTTGACACAAAATAAACGATTGCCTCGCATCAGTTAAGCTGTTTTTTATAGGTGCAAGAGAGAAAAGAGTGCGAGCGTGAGTAAAGAGTTTCCAGTGTGCGGTTCTCTTTCAACTGGTGATTAAACTATTTGATTTCGATCACAGTTGCCAGTGCGCGACTAGCCTAAGGCTAGCCGCGCACTAGCAATTTTTAGTTGCGAAACTGTTTGGTTACTTAGGCTAGCCGCGCACTAGCAATTTTTAGTTGCGAAACTGCTTGGTTCGAGCAACTAAAAAGTTTGTGTTTTGACACAAACTAAACGATTGCCTAAAATAAGTTCGCCATTTTATTGAACATATAATTATCTGCAAATTCACCGACATTCAACCAAACAGTTCATCTGTTTTCTATAAGTAACCAAACAGTTTCGCAACTAAAAATTGCTAGTGCGCGGCTAGCCTTATAGAAAACAGATGAACTGTTTGGTTGAATGTCGGTGAATTTGCAGATAATTATATGTTCAATAAAATGGCGAACTTATTTTAGGCAATCGTTTAGTTTGTAACAAAACACAAACTTTTTAGTTGCTCGAACCAAGCAGTTTCGCAACTAAAAATTGCTAATGCGCGGCTAGCCTAATACTGCTTTGTTTTAAATTCACCCTGATAAAAAAAACATAAGACATCAAAACTGAACTCTGTCAGAATTATTTTAGAACTTAGGTAATTTTTTGTCTAATTTTTCTTGCTTAGCACGACTGACAAATCACCGTTCTGCAATTCTTAAAATACGATTTTGACAATAAATGTATACATACGTTTACTATATGTATGCTTAAAAATCAAATTAATTATGATTCTTCATTTATCTATCATTTATACTACGTTTATATGAGGTATTGAAGCGAGCTTAAAGCTCGCTTCGACCCTTTGTAAACGGGTATTGAGTTGAAATGAGCTTCGTTCGACTCGATCTCACTCGCTCAGCGGTGTCGAGTCGAAATATGAGACGAAAAACCTGGGTCGAGGAGTTGGCTTAACAAAATGTTTCAGAATCGCTCAACACCATTTCAACTCAACTCCAAATCGATCTCTCAACTCAAATGACGAAAAACCTGGGTCGAAAATCCGACCCTAATCCAACTCGATCTTTCGATACTACATATAAACGTAGTATTAAATGCCCATATTATCATTGAAATGTCCATTTAACACCTAAATGTATACTGCCATTAAAGTGAATTTCTCACTGGTCGCTGTCGTTATATGTAATTCCCTCTGAACATGTTCACTAGTGCGCAATATCACGGCGAAGGAAAATCATGACTGACACACAATTAGCAACTGAAACCAACTTCAGCATTATTTACATCATCTGTTGGTGATGGAAGGTTATTTGTTGGTTGGATTGTGTTGTGAAATTATTTTTTAGAAAAAATTCAATAAAATGGAAGTTAAAATTAGCTAATATTAATTTATTTGTTCTTTTATTTGTGTTAAGTGTTATTAAATTCAATTGAAGTGCTTGTTTAACCGGATTTTTTGTGTAAGTTGAACTTTTGCAATTTTTCTCCGGTTTTCCATTTTGGCAAACGAGCTGAATGGTCTAGTTTTGATTTGACACTGTGCGGCGAATTCGAAATGGTTATTGAGGATGTGTTAAGAAATTGTGTTCCATAGTCTATTCAATTATTTCAAAATAGAAATTCACTTATGAATTTGTTTTATTTTAATAGGAATGAATTAAAATAAAGTATTATGATAAGATGATGTACAATGAGTGCATAAATATTTACTGTCAAACAGTTCGGCCCAAATACTCGTAAGGCGTTTGAATTATTTTATGGAATTTATAGAAAATCTGGTTTAATTGCGCTATTTTGAGTACTGATTTTTAATTTAAGTTCTTAACAGCCTTCTTCAACTTATGTATGATATAATCATTCAGAAATAACATGGTTTTAAATTAAATTTAATTTAAATTACTAACTTTAGGCATTTCACGTGAACCAAACACCGAAAAATGTATTTTTGAAAAAATTACACTAGTACCTACAATGATTTTGAACTTTTACACTGACCTAGGAATTGTACTTCAAAATTCTTGTACTTCTATATTCTTAAAATATTTATAAAATTCGTAGATATCTTTACTAGTTATTCAATTGAAAGTGAATTATGTAACTTAAGTCAGTCAGTAAAACATACTCGTAGTTACAGTTTCCATACTTTCCAAGTTGCACCGAAGTTGATTTAAAGTTAATATTATGTAAGGATTACGGTGGTTCATGAATTTCTTCTTTATTTTATTTTAGTATTCTTTTTGAAACATGTTTCCTTAGGTTCCAAGATATCTTCTTAAATGCTTATATGTACATATATCAAAAGTTATATTTTTTATTAATTATATTTTGCAGTCATGAACAAAAGTTTCTTCTTGTAAATAATGCCTGTTTATAGTAAGCTCGTAGCTTCTACAATTTTCACTTGAAAAGTAAAGACAAACAAAAATATAGAAATTCAAATTGAATTGCAAATAAATAAGAAATAATATTAATGAGTTTCGATTCCTATTCGCGATAAGAATAGAATACGTTTTGCACGAAGAAAGCCGCCTGCAAAACGTCTCGGACATCGATATTTGCAATCAGGCGCTTAGCTCTACATTTTGAAGTTATGTCAAAATTGTTATCACAATTATTTAGAATTTACAGAATTAAAAAAATAATAATAAAATAAAAAATAATTGCTATAATTCTTCTTAACAAGTTTGTTTGCTGATTTTTATAGGTACGCTTAAATCCGTTAGTTCAACGGAATTGACTCTAGAGAGGTTTTATCCAAGAAATTGATTTCAGTTATTTTCGTGCCTCTGTCGCTTTTTTTTTAATTTACTTATGAACAGTTTTCTACGTGAAATTTTTTAAATTTCAATTCTTTTTACCATCTTCTTATAACGCTTAAGTATATTATGTCTTGTTGAATACTTCAGACTACAGGCGGAGAAGCTACTTTAGTTCCTTCTTGTGAGTCGTGTATTTTCTTTTTAAATATGCTTTATTAGAATCAGTGTACGATTGCAAGTACTAAGGAATAAACACATTGGAATCATATTTTACAAATCATCAAGTTTCGAATATAGTAGGCCGATAAAAAAAAAGTGCATTAGATTGCTTATTGCTTTTGGTAGGACGTTTTTATTTTCCTACTCTAAAAAGGGATTCGCTTTCTCTGCGCCATTTAATGGAAAGCGAAAGGACTTTTACAATCGCATTTAGTTTCCTGAAAGCATTAACGGTCATTGAGTGGCTGCTTGCATTGGTTGATTTAAAATAAAATGAAGATAGATATTGAATAAAACTATTTAAATTATTTTACATTGTTTAGTTGGTGATCAAATCGTAAATTAGAACTTTTCTCTTTACATTTATGTAAGTCCTAGAATCACACGCCGGAACAACAGTTCACCTGTTAAGTATTTGAAAAAAAAAACATAGTCTGTTTAATAGCGATTAATATAAAGCCACGACTGAAGGAAGAAATTTGCATTACAATAGTGCTTAAAACCCAAGATGGTTGGAAAAAACTCAGTTTAATGTTCTCACTCTAACTCTCAATCTTTCAGGTGAACATCAAGCGGAAAAAATCCACTTCTAATCAGCAATTATTGTATTTTAAGGTCGTTGTTTATTTATTTTTGTTATCCATTTTCCTGTTGGCCGTACAACAATATATTTATGGAATCAATTTCTTTTAAACCAAAATAAAAAACTCGCCGGATTTCTCCTAAAAAAAAAAACATATTCTGAAACTCGTATGTATTACACGTATTCGACTACACTCGTAGGACCAGTCGTATGCGATGTTTTGCGTTTCCTAATATAAGTACAAGCTTTGTAACCTATAGTATTATCATGGAACGTGATTTTGTATTGCGAACGCTAGCCTGGTGGTGGCACAGAAATTAGCGCACGCTTTTACAGTAGAGAGTAGGATAACATACAAAACAAGTAGTAGAAAAGAGAATATTTTATTATTAAATTTAGCAAAGACAAATCTAGCAATTGCAGTCCCTAGCCTTAATATGTCGCCACAATCTTTCGTCTTCTTGATAGTACTATAAATTTTATATACAAAGGTACAAGTGAAGTCGGATGTTCGACTCCTGGAATAACAACATACGACTGTAGTCGAATACGAGTCATAAATACGAGTTTCAGAACATGGATGAAAAACTCGTTGAGAAATGGCTGTCATAATTTTTGAAACTTCTGGAACTCCAAAAGGAGAATGCAAACAATACGATCCACTGCGAATTTGCCTTTAGAATTTGCCTAGAGTTCGATTTTGAAATGGCAACCAATATTTTTTGTGTGAAATGTATTAGTTTCAGTTGGCATTTCAAGATCGTAGATAATGGTCGATAACAATTTACGAGCTTCTAAACGCATCAAGAACTTTGTTGAAATTATTTAAAGATTGCGTTTAAATAATTGTTCAGTGTATAATGTTTAATTTTTAAAATTTGTACACGCTGGGAGATAAACTAGAGACTGGGTGACATGTGAGCCAACGTGTGCCAAAAAATATTGATGCAGTAAAGCAGAGTGTTGCTAAAAATCTGGGTAAATCTTATCGACGTCTTGCACAAGAATTAAAAACGTGTTCCTCATTTTTGCTAAAAAACATTTGCATTTACATATATCCGTAAACAATTTAATTGACACATCAATTGCAGGGAAATGACCATTACCCGTAATAGTTGCGTTTTATTATATACGGATCTTTATGGATCTGGGTTAATTTTTAACACGTATTACAAAAATAATATGGGATTTTGTTCTCCCTATGAATTTATTTCAAAGATCTAAAAACTAGTTTTTATGGGTAGGTGGCTTGTATGGTAAGGTGGTGTAAACTAAAGTGTAAAGAAAAAAGACAATAATCATTCGACCTGAAACATAAAACGCACCCTGTATACTCTTTAATATTAATATGCAATACAAATATTTCAGTAAGGTTTATATAACATTGCTGATGCGTTAATTGCAACCGTGTTTTTCGTCAAGTTGTGGATTTAGTGGAGCTGAAACAAAATATTTTAAATAATAGGAACTAAATTGTTCTCTAGTGAGCACAAAACGCACTAAAACAAAATTTTGCGACATAATTACGCTTCTTTTGGGTTTTCAGGTAAACGAAACTTGAAATACAAATACAATTCAAAAAATTAAGCTAAATATATATAATAAAGAAGGTTATTTTAAAGACGGTTTATCAGGATATAAATTAGAATAAAAATAAAGAACCAGGGATGACTTAGAGAAATGGGTTCGAGGCTCACTCTAAACTGCATTTATTTCTATATGCCTGCAGATTCAATTGGTTGCCAGTCGGTGGGAATTGATGAGATAAAAACTTTTTTCTCAATTCATTGTGCCCATCAAGAACCGAGAAATTCCATACAAGGGTGTCTTAAATTAGAAAAGATAAGATAAGATTTTATTAGGTTTGCATTCATCAAAATTATTTACAAAATACATAAAACAAAATAAATAAAATGCACGACTGGGTGGCACGAACTTGCTCCTATGTAATAAACTACCGTTTATAAAGGTAAAATTATTTTTTTAAAAATTATTTGAGTAGTAAGAGACAAAAACAGAATGCAATGCAAATATGAATTTATGCAAGAACAAAAATTATAAGCCGTTGTAGTGGTTTCTTAAAAAAAAAGCTTTTATATAAAATTTTTTTAAAAGATTAAAAAAAAACGAATTTGGTATGCCAACTTTAAGTTTTTATTACTGTACGAATGAAAATTAAATTTTCAAAAAAATACTGAGCCGTTTTTGAAATATCGAATTTTTCAAAAAAAAAAATATATTTTTTTTTCAAAAATTCAAAAAATATTTTTTTTTCAAGTTTTAAAATGCAAAGGTTTTTAGACTTTTTAGAATTATCTCTACAAAAAATTTCATTAAAATCTGTTATGTCGATAATGAGTATTTCAAAATTGTAAAAAATGGTTCTATGGTAGGTACAAGCTATAATATCTTAATTTCAAAATTCTTTTTATTAAATTAAAGATCGTTAAAATGAATTGAAAGAAAAAAAAATTATCAAAATTCTAGGTGCCGTTTTCGAGAAAAATACGATTTTTGAAAAACATTTTTTTCCATTGGTATGGTGGGTACCTTTATTTTTAGATAAAATAATTTTTTTTTCATACATCTTGTAGATTATGTTGAGGAACTTTTATTTGTTAAGTTTAGCATAAGGTTATCGAAATATTGAGTTTTGAAACAAAAAATGTTGAAACTTTTTTTAAAATCCAAACAATTTTTTTTTGAAAATTTAAATAAACAATTCTATTCAAGTTTTTGGGGAGCTTTAGTAAAAAAAAATTGATTAAAATCGATCGTACCGTTTTTGAGAAAATCAAAAACAAAAAAATGGTTCCTTGGACGGAGGGTACCCTCAATAACCATTTTTCGGAAAATTTTGTTCAACCAGTACCTAGCTTTAACTAAATGAAATTTTTTTATATCTTTTTTTTTTAAATCTGTCGAACAGTTTTTGAGAAAAAAAATATTTACAAAATTTCGAAAAAAAAAATCGTATGACAGGTACCGTTATTTTTGGTCTTAAGAAAAAAAGAAAAAAACGTGTGGGGGGAAAAAAAAGTGATATTTACCAAGTTTAAAGAAAATCGGCCGAATCGTTTAGGCTGTAGTCGAACCGACAGACAGACAGGCAGAATTGCCAGACCCACTTTTTTAGTCTTCGCTAACATTTTAATGTCAACTTTGATCAAAATCTAGAGTTCGATTTTTTTTACGAATGCATAACTTGCCTTATAGTACCTATAAGTCGCAAGTAAAAATCACGGCTTTTCTGCTGTCTGACTAAATGAAAAACATAGTTATTATAGGTATATTATATAAATATGTACTTTAAAAATTTAATTTTGCATCAAAATAAATGAGCTATGTAGTTACTTTTAATTTATATACATACTTAGTGCAAAACAAAATACATGTTATATATATATTAAAATAATGTATTGTAACATAAAGTCCTTTTCAGAAACTCTCACGAATAATACACTTCCTATAGGTTAAAGCGTTGCAAACTGGCATTGGTATTATTCCAATTTCGTTTGGCATAGATTTTCCGTCATTTCTTCTCATCTGTTTTAATTACTGTTTATATGTAGAAGACGAAAAAAGTGGGCTTCGCAATTCTGTCTGTCTGTCTGTTCGATTACAGCCTAAGCGACTCGACCAATTTTCTTTAAACTCATTTTTAAATTTTTTTTCCCCACACATTTTTTTTAAGACCAAAAATAACGGTACCTGGCATTCGAATTTTTTTCGAAATTTTATTTTTTTTTCAAAAACTGTTCAGAAGATTTAAAAAAAAACTCAAGAAATTTTATTTAGTTAAAGCTTGGTGTTTAGACGATTTGCCCTAATTCTCTAAACTCTTTTTGTACAAATTGGCTGACAGGTGGCTGTATTGATAATACAAGAGGTTTCGTTATGTTAAGTATGTTGGCTAAACTGAAATAAATTAAATACTGAACGTAGTTACTGAATAAAGATATATTTTGAAGGAATAGACGAAAGAGTCGATTCATTTTTTTGGTAATTAAAGCTTAGTATTTAATAAATTCAGCTCGGCAATGGTTGAAATTTTTGTACTACTGGTATTTCCCCTAGAACCAATATTTTTCGTTTTTGATTTTCTCAAAAACGGTTCAACTCATTTTGATCATTTTCTTATGCTAAGGCCCCCAAAAGTTTTGATATGTATTCGAATTTTCCAAATAATTTTTTTTTGAAGACTCAATATTTTGAAAACGAATTTCTCACTATCGGCATAACGGATTTTAATGAAATTTTTTTTTTATGGAGAAGCAATACAAAATCACGCTTCATAATATAACCTATAGTTTTATCATGGAGCGTGATTTTGTATTGCGAACGCTAGCCTGGTGGTGGCGCAGAAATTAGCGCACGCTTTTCCAGTGGAGAGTAGGATAACATACAAAACAAGTAGTAAAAAAGAGAATATTTTATTATTAAATTTAGCAAAGACAAAGTCTTAAAAATACTGTCCTTAGTACTGCCAACTCCATCTTAGGAACGACTAGTTTGATGATGAATGCAAGCTAGCGACTGAACGTACCGAGCAATGTAACAATCTCATAGAACGGCACGCGAAGAGGAATATAAAGAGCTCAGAAGAACAGAAAAACGGCTTCACAGACAAAAAAAATCAGCCTGGGAGAAGAACCTAATCTGTGAAATAGAAAACAGCCGAGAGCGAGGTCCGCACCAGGCGCGGAAGTTCTACCAATCTGTCCAAAACATGACGCAGTACACACCACGCTGCACATACTGCAAGGACGGAGAGGGTAATCTGATCAACGATCCTGAAAGCATACTGGAGCGATGGGAAGTGTACTTTAATGAATTGCTAAATGGTCAGCTCACTGCAGAAGTGGAGGCTCCACTACTTCAAGAAGAATACCCTATGTTGCCGCCTCCAAGCATAGAAGAGGTTGAGAAGGCTATAGGCCGGCTTAATCAGAACAAATCCCCGGGAGCCGATGGCATACCAGCCGAATTATTCCATCACGGCGGGCCAGCCTTACGTCAAGCAATTCATGATATTATAGTACAGGTATGGGAGCAGGAAGAAATGCCAGAAGACTGGCGAAAAGGTTTATTATGCCCCATACATAAGAAGATGTCACAACGTACAGCAATTATAGAGGTATCACGTTGTTGAGTACCGCCTATAAGATACTCTCCTCTATCCTACAAGACCGGATAACCCCATACGCTAAAACCGTCATCGGACAATATCAGTGTGGTTTCATTCCAGGCAAATCAACAACTGATCAGATCTTTACCCTTAGGCAGGCGATGGAAAAATGTCTAGAATTTAACATCCCAACATACCATCTGTTTATAGACTTTAAGGCATAGCCAGGGTAGAACTTTACAAAGCCATGAGAGAATTCGGCATCCAAAATAAATTGACACGACTATGTAGGTTGACCATGACCGACACATAACAAGCCAAGTAAAAATAGCCGGATTGCTATCCAGACCAATCAACATCTTTAATGGACTCCGACAAGAGGATGGTTTGGCCTGCCTCCTCTTCAACCTGGCGTTGGAGAAAGCAATTCGTGACTCTGGCACGGCAACAAGAGGGACCATCGTCAACAGGTCCAGCCAGTTACTGGCTTACGCAGACGACATTGACATCATCGGAAGAACCAAACAAGCTGTACACGATTCCTTCATCCAGATCGAGCAGGCGGCACAAAATCTGGGGCTGCACATTAGTGAAGGTAAAACAAAGTACATGGTGGCGTCGAATGCGAGAGGAACAGTTGGTCAAACAATCAAGGTAGTGGAGCACGAATTTGAAGTGGTGCAATCCTTTAAATACCTTGGGTCAATAGTAGCAGCCGATAACAATATAGAAGAAGAAATACGCGGGCGGCTTCTCAAATCCAACAGAGCCTACTATAGTCTGTCAAAGCTCTTCCAGGAATCTCACCAAAACTTCAAAACTGCTGCTGTACAGGACCATGGTCCTGCCAGTACTCACATATGGATCCGAGACTTGGGTGCTTAGCAAAAGGCACTCCGACCTCTTAGCTGCGTTCGAGAGAAAAGTCTTAAGGAGAATTGTTGGCCCCATATGTGAGGAAGGACGATTCCGGAGACGGTACAATCATGAATTGTACGCAATCTACCTAGAAGCAGATATCGTGACAAAAATTAAGCTCGGTAGACTCCGGTGGGCAGGGCACCTAGCTCGCATGAGCGAAGAGGAACCTGCTCGGAAAGTTCTTTGTGGTACATTCTATGGTAGACGACAGCGTGGTAGACCATGCTTGCGCTGGAGAGATGGCGTAGACCAGGACGCCCGAAGCCTTGGGGTGCGCAACTGGATGGCGTCGGCTAGAGACCGGGATAGGTGGAGAGATTTGTTGAAAGAGGCCAGGACCGGAACCCGGTTGTCGAGCCGATGATGAGGATGAAAGACAAATCTATCAATTGCAGTCTCTAGCCTTAAGATGTCGCCACAATCTTTCGCCTTCTTGATAGTACTATAAGCTTTACATACAAAGATAATACTATAGGTTATACGAGTATATGTAAAGGTACTACTAAAAGAGTTTCAAAAATGAATTTTATGAACAGTTGTCTCTAATAACATCAATCATTTTTAAAATTCTTAGTCTATTACATTAGAGTAAAAATTTCAACTCGACCCTGCTCAGCGAGTGGGATCGAGTTCGAACGAAGCTCATTTCAACTCAATACATGAGTATACAAAAGGCCGAAGTGAGCTTCAAGCTGGCTTCAATAGCTCATATATGTAAATTTAGTAAATATCGGAAATTTTTACATGAGGTGAAACGTATCTTCTGTTTCATTCAAGTTACACAATGAGCAGGAGTAAATCCTCTCTATGGGGTATTAAATCAAGTGAGTAACCTCTTCAGGAAGCTGGACCATCACAGATATTTCGTTAACGCTGTTTTCGTTCCGCAAGTAGTTCTTCTCGTCCAAATTGTAATTAAGCTGACAGAACATTGATCTCTGCAACCATTATGTTGCTTTAGTCAACGTAAGGTGAACTGATGAAATAAGGATGAAATAAAGCTACTGTTTCTATTATGAGCACGATTTTTATTCCAAAAACATCTTTTCCAAAATGCACTAATTGCGCTTTTTGCCCTTTTCCATAGGTAGGTAGGTAGAAATGGTAACCACTGGCAGCCTAGCCTTGTGGCCTAATAAGCGCCAAAGTGCGCCATTTTGTAGACAATCCGACTGAGTGATTATCCGGCACCCGCACCGTAAACCACCGTCAAAGCCCTCAAGCCGATAGCTCATGATCTACTGAATCAAATTAAGGGGATGGCACACAAATAACCTTAGTTCTTCCTAAAGCCATTTCGTCGCGTTGAGAAAAGACATCAAGTCTTTGATTTTCATTTCCAAAAGTTCGCCAATGTCGTCAAAAATGTCATTCCTAATGATTGCGCTCTAAATTTGGCCAGAGCAAATGGAGGACTGTTTCTTTTTTCTTTTCACGCTGGTCTCCACAGTTATTACATCGAGTTTTGGTTGGAATGCCTAACTTCTCTGCATACTCTCCTATTGGCCAGTGTCCGCTACAGGTAGCTACGATCCTGGCTATCTTTTGCCTGGGTCTGCATATCAGATCAAGTGTTCGGGATTTATTATAGGTGGGCCAAATCTTTCTAGATATAATGCAGTAAGTTAAACTGCTCCACCTATGGTTTGATTCGCTACAAAAATTGAGAGAATATTGCCCTCAATAGCTCCGAAGGGAATGTTGACTCATTTCGCAAGTGAGTTATGAAGGGCTGATCCTTGTCTCGCCAGCTTGTCTGCCCAATCATTCCCATCAATGCCAGAATGACCCGGAACCCTGATAAGAGGGACATTTTGGTAAATTTTGACGCTAGCAAGTTCATTCCGGCATTTCTGGATCTGTAGAATGATGTTGGTACTACTAGCTTTAACAGCCGATTGACTGTCATGCTTTTTCATACTTAAATTCCTTGTAAAGTATACTCCTAGTTATTTAAATTCCTTTACAATTTCGGTAATCTCACCATTGTAGTACCATTTACCATTTCTCGTATGAACAGTTTCTGCCACCTCGGTTCTTAAAAAAACATTATTCTTGACTTTTCCAAAATTACTACATTTGGCAAAAGTCAATAGAATGTTGCTCTGAGTTTAAACCCAACTTGTGTCTTATAAAGCCCTCAGAAACTTTATAAACTTTAAAACATCTCCACAAGTATACAAAAATAATATCATAACCCTTCTCCAATGTACGTTAACTTACACCAGAATAACCGGAAACAGGAAGCTATAATGAATCTCAAATAGCAACAAATTAGCGCCAGCGCTAACAACTGACAACCTTATTTGCCGACATCACACAACTCTGAAGCTAACTTTTTGTAGTTCTGTCGTGTGGTTCCAAGTTGGTTACTCACTAACTCTAAATCACCAGCCGCCCAGCGGCATCGCTGTCTGTTGCGTTGGTGGATGGTATAGGTAAGGTTCCTCGGATGCCCTTTGGGCTGATGGAAGCACTTTTCAAATTTATGTCCCTAATGCCATTATTCGTATCCTAATCTGCCGGATAAACATAACACTGCAAAATTTGTCCATCTTCAGCTTGAGCTCTGTAACTTTTTTTTTGGTCTTCCTCTTTTCTATTCACAGGAGCTATATCCTACTGCCAATGCTATTGCAGATGTGTAACACTGCCATTCCGATCCGCTGCTAGTCGTATGAGCAGCACCTACTGCCGCTACCGCCGCCACATCACACAAACACACAAAATCACTGGTATCCAGTGAACCAACCTAGTCCTAGAATCCGACTGATCCCTTATATCCCCGTATAGTCGTGCACACAAAGTTATTTCGAATTCGAAATGGATTTCAGCCAAATTCAGTTGATATACAGCGCCGAGGGTAATGCAAATTTGGTAGTTGCTCTGCCACAACTTAAAAAAGTTTTACGGCTGCCAAAAGCCGGCATCAGTAGCAACAGCAATACGACTGCGAGGAGGAGCGACAATAGCAAATGCGACGACCGTCATCAGTCGGAGGAGCAACTGAAACATCCAGCTACGACCACTTCCAATGCGAATAATCCCAACGGAGTCGTTACCACCCCCGATACGGATCAGACACTAGGTAGGACGGGTGAGAGACCATTATATGAAAAGAATTACCCTGACATGTCTATCTGTCCCGAGGGGATGTTTCAGTTTCTGTTTCTCACACAACTAACAACCTACAAGAGAACAACAACTTTTGAAGGCTCTTCAATAATTTTTGTTTTTTTTTTTTTTATTATCTTATTGTCGTTTTTACTTTGACGTATGTCTTTAGGTGGGCGCTCCAATGTTGATGACGCCACTACTTCCCCCGATGAACACAGCGAGGACGATGCAGTACATCCCGAAGAGCTGGTTGCATTTGTTAGTGTCATGGCGGTATTTATTGGCAAGGAATATGTCAATATTCCGGAAATTGTCAATATAGCATCTGAGGCGGACCGCCGCAGGATAAATGACTTTTGCAGACCATTTCGTCCGGGTGAGTATTTTTTAACCTTTAGCTAAATTTTATTCGAATTGTTGCGGTTTGGGTTGAGGATGGTGATTTTATTTATTTCTAAGAATTTATAGTTAAAAAGTTTAAAGAAAGATGGGACAATTCTTTTTTTTTTTTTTCATTTTGCGTACCTTTCTTAAAATAAATAAATTCTTGTGTTAATGACAATTGTTAGTGCCTCATTCATTAACATTAGATAATTAGTTTGAAACTGATAATTATTTTCTTTAGTCAACTCGAGTGAATTGTGAATTTTTTTAAAAAGGTAAATTTTCAATGCGTCGTTGGCAAACACACCAAGTACTGAGAGCTTTTCGGCTTGTTCGATGCAAGTGCCATTCAAGGACAATGTGATAAGGGGTACATTTTGCTTCAACGACAAAAGACAGTAATGATTATTCGAAGGATTGAACTGCACACGATTTTGTATACCGCATTTAACAATGCTGTAAAAATTGGAGTCTAATGAGCTAATCATACGATACCTCTGCAAATCCACTTCCGAAGGAGATGGACGTGAATTTGAGAACGTGTATGAGTAGCTAAGACTAGAGTCGTTGGCAAAACAATGAAGTGGATTAGAAGTTTTATACAAGAGATCATTTATGAAAGTCAGGAAGAGTTTCGGAGACAAAACGGAACCCTGTGGAACACCATCATTTATTTTGTAAAGATCAGATTTGAAATCGTATGTAATATGTATTGAACGATCTAGAAGGTAGTTTCTAATCCAAAGAATAATGCCGGTCGTCCACTAGGCAATCAACTCACAAATTTTGAATTCAACGCATTCAACTTTAATGTACGGTGCCTTCAATTCTGTTCAACCAACGTGTTGGATCTAGTTGTTGGCCGTTGCTCAACGAATTGCGCAACAAGTGTACGGGTAGTGTACAAGCTCGTGTTGCTCCTTGAAAATGTTCGATCAACACGTTGAGCAATATTTTCAAGATAATGTTTTGCACATTATTTGTTCAACGCGTTGATCAACTTTTTAATTTTCTTTGGGATTTCTTGACGTAATATTGTGTTGCGTTGCGTTGGTTGCAGTGAAATGTGTCTACTTGGTTGAACTATTGCGTTGCCATGAACTTGCAGTTGTTGCAACTTGCAAACTGTAGTTTATTTTGGTTTTTCGTCATAGAAGGTGATAAAAAAACAGAGTGGACCACGAAATTAATTTTGCAATTTATTTCAGCAATTGAGGAAAAGCCCAATATATGGGACATTAAGAGCCCCTCTTATAAAAATCGAGATGCCAGGGAATTGGCTTGGTCTCAAATTTCCTCGAAAATGCAATTGCCCGAAATGTACCGAACTGAAGTCAAAATTATTTCAGATTTGACGTTTGAGTTTTATGTTTATCGTGGTGCGTTCAACGCGTTCCCCAACGAGTGATCCTTGGTTAAGTGTACGAAGGTATCAACTCGTTCATCAACTGGTTGAGCAACCATATCGAAAACGCAGTTGATCAACTCGAAAAACTTTTTTTTCTGTCAAAATCGAACAAGTTTATCAACTAGTGTACGAGGTTATTCAACATTTGAGTAAGTTGGTGAACTAGGTGTACGGAGCTATTCAACACTGGAATAAGTTTTAAGAGTTGATCAACTAAGTGTGCATTTTGTTCAACTTTAGTTGCTTAACATGAATTATGTAAGTTGCTGCACTAGTTTAAGAGGTTGTAAATTCGTTTATCCAACGAAAGAGTTGAATAAAAAGTTGAACGAAGTTGGTTGAACTTATCGCGCACATAGTGGACGACCGGCATTAGTGTCTCGTCAGCAGCAGCCATATTTATATACAGAAGAAAAGTAGTTGCCTGTATATTTCAGGGTTACCATAACTTAAAAAATTATGATCTCGATAAAATAACTCGGCTGTAGCACTGACTTAAAATTTATTAGGTGGCATTTTCAAGTTTTCATTTCGCATTGTTGTGATTGCATAGAAAGTATAAAATATATTGTGTAACTTTTTTCAATTTGAACTAAATACATTAACATCTTAGAGACTTTATTGCTACTACTCGTATGTACTATACATGCAAAATTGACAAAAAATGTATTCTCTATGTTGCATTACACGAGAAGTAATTTTTTTGTGACAAGAGTAATAGTAGAAAATTACACAAAAGATGAAATTTTATTACTCTTGTAAATGCAGCATAAGCCTCTCAGTGTAATTTGGAATATTTTATATTAAATTTAACCTTTTTGGTTTCCTATTAACTCTAACATGCAAATGATCCATAACCAAAATAAAAACAAAACAGATTTCAAAGTTAATTCGGATTTTATTTGCTTACGAAAAAAATATATGCTAACCCTTTTTCCGATAAAAGTTATAAATAAAATAATTTAAATATACATTATTTTGAAGGCGCTTTGTGTTTTTTCGACGTAAAATTTTAGAATTAGTAGATACAATTTCAACCGCATTTATATTTCGGTTCCTATATGTGCAAAATAATAAATATAATGCATCACCATTATAATAAAATAATTGATAGACTTACAAAATAAATAGTGTATCAAGCCTATCAATTTGTTGGCATAGCACATCATGTATACACACAAACTTGAAAAGTATTTTGTTTCTTTCTTAATTAAGTTTACAAATATTCTGTTCTCTTTTTAACACCTCTCATTGAAAGAGATGCTTTCTCGTAATAGGAATTTGCCGATCTTTATTAGAGCCTTAGAAGTGCCGTTTTAATATAAACGTGCATCTGTCATCCCATAAAGAAACTTGTGTTCTTGCTACGAGTAGGAAGAGCCCCTCATAACATTTAAGGCTTTTAACAGTTTTAAAAGAATTTCGTAGTATTGTAAAGTTGGAGGTGAGATGTGTGGTACTGAAATACCTTAAGGAATCTACGATCAAATTGCTTAGCAACGAATGCTTCAGCTCAGACCTCTGGCAAAACTGCACTCGAGGTTTTGACCTAGAATCAAAGTATTTTTTTTTCCTTTTTACTTATAGCTCGAAAGCTCCTTAAGTATTAAAAAAAAAAAAGACCTTCTTCTTTGATGTCTAAAGGCGAAGACAAATTTATTTTAAAATACTGTTCCTATTTATACTTACAAATTAGTTATCGGAATCGATCCATACTTCGATTCTTGACCTCACAAATAATCGATATTCAAAGTCATCATAATTCATACGTATGGGCTAAGGGTGAACGACCAGCTATCTTAAGTGGCACAAGTCGTTTTTCTACAATGCTTAGTTGACATATTTTGTCAACCTAAACAAATGACCGTTGATCGCACACCATCAACCCATTCCATAATACCATGCACTTTGTATATTTATGCCGTTCGTGCCATTAGGAAAATATGATACTTTTTTAGTTGGTCATCGACAGCGAGTCGGATATGTTCATTTCATGTATGTATGTATATCTTTTATTAGCCTGGCGTAGAAGGCAAAATAATGTATTGCAGTGGATTTTGATCATTATGTATCCACTGCTTAAGGCAATGCATTGCATATTGTGGGAATCGAGTGTCAAATATCGAAGTATGGTTCTATATGAAACAATTAGTTAAGTGGTCGCTAGTGCGATCCCTTCACAGTATTCTTTAAGATTACTTTTAGCTCCTCTTAATCAATCTAGTTGAACTCTTGGAGCATCTTATGAGATGAAAAATGTTACTTAGGTTGCATCAATGTCACTATCGAGGAAATAGTGACCAGTTAAAAATTCAAAAACAATTATTCAGACCGCCCCAGTTGGCTTTCTCGTATTTCCAAATGGTCTTAGTGGGATGCTTCTCTTTAACTGGATGAATGGGACACAAGAAATTGGCATATTAACCGTTATCAATCTTTTTACATTAAAACGAACCACCACTGAAACTGATTCTTGGCAAACGACGAAACACATATATTTTCTATTTTTTTCTTTTCATCTTAAAGAAAGAAATCTTAATCCGGTTAGTCAAAAATTTAAATACAATTGCAATTTTTATAAATGTTTGCAAAAAAAGGAACTCGAGATTTTCATTTAGCAATTCTTTCGGTCTGTCTGTTCGAGTACAGCCTAAACAGCTTTGCCGATTTTCTTTAAACTTGGTTGACAGAATTTCTTAATTAATTTCGCTTAATTGTTACGATCCTTGATTTGATAAACAAAATTTAAAATAAAATTGAACCACAGAATTTTTTTCGATTTTTCAATTTCTTATTATTGTTAAAACCGATTTAAATGAATTTTGAATTTTTGTATTCCATTTTTTCATAAAAGTTTAAAAACTATTGCATATTTAAGACTTACAAAAATATCCAATTTTTTTTTAAATCTATATTTCAAAAACTTTCCAATTATTTTTTTTTTGAAATTAAATTTTTATTTGTAAAATAATAAAAACTCAAAGTTGGCGTACCAAAATTATTTCTTAAAAATGCTTTAAGAACTATACATGCAAAAACATATTTTTAAAAAAACCGCTTTCACGATTTACAATTTGTTTTCTTGGCTCTATCTACCTATCGCCTCTTTTGCAATAGGATCTCGCACGTAATTTTTTTTTTTTTTATTATCTACCCGCGCTCAAGGGATTATGATTACCCTTTAAATGTTTCAACACAGCGGGGGCGTGAAGTTAATGAAGAGAAAGAAGGATAGGAAAGATGTATGGCACGATGTTCTGAGACTGTTGGTGGTTGTCTCAGATATTTTTATCTCCAGGGATGGCGGCTTTGCTAAAGCGGAGAAATGCCGTGTGTCTTATTTCTATGACGTTTTTATAATTCACATTATTTTACTTTGGAATTTAAAAATTGTATATATGGGTCATTTTTTAAAAATTGACATTTTTTTTTTTGATCATTTGGAAAAATTTTTTTTTCAGTTTTTCTTGGGTTTTAGTTTCTAAATCTATAGTAAACAAGTAGAAAAAGAGTTCTCCGAGTTGCGCAAAAATAATTTCAAATATTTTCTATTTTACGAGTATTTTTTGATAAAAATTTAAATTTTAAATTTCGAATGTACTAAAAATGTTCTTTTCTTGCATAAAATAACAATAATCCACAAAATAAATAGTAACAATAAATAGTTGAAATTTTGTGGAAAGCAACTAAATTTAATAAGATAATTAATAAAAAAGTTGTTTGGTTACGAAATGATTTTGTTTAAAAGCATGAAAGACAAAAAAAAAATAATTTTAAATAACGGCACATAACTTTCTTGGGACTTTTACGGTACCAATACTGTAAGGAATGATGAAATTCAGTATATTATCTATCTATCTAGAATATAAAAAAATTAATAATGATATGAGCCATTATAAACTAAAAGAACATTCATTAAAAAACAAATACGAAAATGGCCACGGAGATTACAAAATCGACTATTTCTTAATTTTAATATAGTAAATGTAATTCAATGTCATCCAAATTATATTAGGTTCAAGTATGAGTAAATGCCTTTCTTTTGGCGGTGGTTAGACTAAAAAATATTTATACGGTACAAAGATAACAAGGCCACGGAGATTACACTGAATTTTTACTCGGATGAAAAAATTATTTTGTATGCAAATTTTAAAGGAATTAACTGCAATAATTAAATTATAATAAAACATGAAATTAAAGGTTTTTTGACGTACTATAAGATAATGCATCGTAAAAAATTATTAAAAATTGTTTGGTTGTGTGAAAAAGCGAAAATGTTTAATTAGGTTTTTTTTCCAAATCTTGAGAGAATGCCTTTCAAACGACAAGGCCCAAAATTAAAAAAAAAATCATTTTCATCATTAAAAATATTAATAAAACTGATGAAGCATGAAAATCACATCCCAAAAAGGCCACGGAGATTACACATTATTAATTACAATGGCTATTCGTTACCATCAATCGATCTGCAAATTTGTTCTTATAATGCTGACATATAAACACAGTTCCATGCCAAATTTCAAGTCTTTAAATTAAAATGCAAAAAAAATAGAAGCTATAACGTTAAAAATGTAATTTTTTTAAAACGACCCATATAAGCATATAAATAAAATTATAGAAAAATCCATAAAATTCGTTTTAAATTTTGGTAAAATATCTACTTAAGGTATGAGGTTGAAAATAGAATACCCACTGATATTTAGAAAAAATATAAGTTTATGCAAACGAAATTGAAAAAAAAAAACTATTGAAAAAATTATTAAAACATTTTTAAAAAAGAACTTTGGAGAAGCAAATTTTAAGTTTTTATCACTGTGCAAATAAAAATCATAGTATTCAAAAATGTATGACGTATTTTTGAGATATCCAATTAAAAAAAAACGTCTGTATACAAAATTTCACTAAAATTCGTTATTCCGGTACCGAAAAGGTGAAGGCTAAAGTAAAACAAAAAATATGTCAGATTTCAATTTTATAAAAAAATTACCTTAAAAAAAAAAAAAATAATATTAAAAAAACAACGGCAGCACCTACAATGCCATGCGATCCCTTTTTGTAAAGCCAAAAATTTCTTCTTTGGCTTTATTTAAATTAGTAGTTAAATTGTACATAATTAAGGTCACTTTCTTGTATGCTAATTAGATACTTGATCTTTAAAAAATAATAAACATATTATGAATGTATTAATTGACCTAAAAGTTGAGTCACTTAAGAAACGTTTTTCTTAGAAAAAATGTGTTTTTCATTTTCTCAAAAATAGAATAACCGTTGTATTTTAATAATTTGTTTTCTATTTTAAGTCAATTTTTCTTAGAAAATTTCTCTTCCCGGGCTAAGCGGTGGGCCACCCCTCTCATATGATTTTTTTCTTGTCTGAACCCAACCTATAAGATTCTAGCATTTTGTTGTTCGCCTTAGTTCGATCTAATGCAGTCTAATTTTTTGAATTGGCCCAAAAAATTAAATCATTCGAAATTAAATGTTCAACAAAATGACCTAGCAAATAAATTTAGAAAAAAAAATATTTTCTTAAAAATAGCTATTAACGAGCTCAGTAAGTAGATTAGTTTTTAAGTTGTATATCGAGTCAAATTTTGCCTATGACTACTTTACTTTGCAAAAACCCTATAATCAGTTTCTTTTTTTTTAATGTCATGAAGAGCTAAGCGATCTTAGTACACGGCACAACATAAACTCTGTTGGGTTCCTGGTCCTAATATACTCTTGAGGAAAGGGACAGTCCCTTTGACTTATTCAGCAATCTTGATCAAACAAAAGGACGCATACACCAACCACTAACCTATCGAACTCATTTACCAGACGTTGGAAGGAGCCACATGCTCCTACGGGCCTGGTAGAGGGATGATTTCTCAAGTGGGGTAAAGGTATGAATGACGCCCTTTAAAGGCGTCTACCTCTCCTCAATCAGGTGATTAGGTGATGACAGACATTTCTTCAATTACTAAGAAGTAACCTCCGACATTTCTGGATAAAACTTGCTGAAACTCTTCAACACCCTTAACGTACTTGAATGACATATGATTTATCATATATTTCATTACATGGGAGTCACAATCCCTAGGATATCACAAGGGATCTATATTGATCTAAGTGTGACGGTAACAAGATCTACTGTCAGCACATTTACCTATGCTACAATACCATTAAAAAAACGCTAATAGTTTTTCAGAAATTTGCCAAAAAATTGAGTTCAACAACTTAAACCCTGGTCGAAGGTTAGGCTACTCTTAAGGAAATGCTTAAGACATCCAATAAAATTCAGCTCTGTCCGATTTTTTTGGAGTTTTTTCTTCATTTTTTGTCTAATTTTTAATTCTTATTAATTTTGGATTCTAATTAGAAAAAAAACTTAAAAACCGTTTTTTTGAAACCCCTACAAATTAAGTGCTAAGATCCTGAAGTAAAAAAAAGTCAATGATTTTATTATTAAAAACTTAAAGAGAAAAAAAACGGTTCCGCAAACAAAATCAAAAATTAGTAAGATCCTATCCCTGTTCATAGAGCTAAATTATTACAATTTTAAATACGTTCCCTTTGAAATTGTTTTTCCGACGTACAACAAGGTTTCTTTCCTGGTCACCAGATAATTTTAACAAATTTTCACTTAATAAATTGGGTACAAAGACTTGCACGCAGCTTTCGCTTACTTTATCTCCGAGTTTTTTCCCTCATTGTCAGTTTGAAAAATCTTAGCCAAATTAAATTTTGTCATAAGAGCTTGTGGAGAATACCATTTGTCAAATGGATATATTTTTATTAATATGATCTTAAAAAAATATGTTGTTCTTCCTAAAACGTTACATCGAAGCTGCAATTTAAAAATTCCGTAGATGCTAAAAAGTAATCCATGATTAATTTACAGATTTGTTCTGTTAAGAGAAGTGAAAATTAGCGCACTTGACTGTACTATTACACACAAACTGCAAACAATAAAAATAAGGTTAGTTAAAATTTATACCTATAGGACAACACTGTTTTAAGCTTAGCTTTTTTTTATAGCTCCATCTATAGATGTGAATTTTTTTAAACCTTTCTGATACATCAAATCCAGAAAGAAACTTTATACAAAATTGCGGCTTTGCTACATCCCTTTTCAGTATGCAACAAATTGTTTTCCAATTCTGTAAATGTGGCCAAAAAAAATCTAAATTGTATTTTGATAGAAGGTACTCGTGTGTGGGTACCTACATAACCTAAAAACGAAGGCTTAAAAGTCCAAAAATAACTCTCCCCCAATCGGTTTTGAAATATTCATCCCCTTTTTTATTTTAACCCATAAATTATTTTCCACTTCTAAAACATTTTGTATTCTTCTGTCACTGCCACTGCCACATTGCAATCCTCGTTGTACATTCCTACACAAAAATTCAGAACGAAAAGTATCGCATTTCGTTAGAGGATGCCAGCAAATGACAAAAAAAAAACCAACAACAGAAATTCCAATCAATCATATAAACATTTAATTTACCTTCGAACAATAAAATAAAGATTTACTAGCATCCCACTTCTGATACCGATGTAACAATTGGTGGGTGCTTAACCGACTCCTACTCAACAAACCCATAACCGGACAAACAATGTGGCAAAATTGAAATCCGCACTCTTCCTCGACCCAAACTCCATGCAACTCCAAAAGAGTATCATTTTCTATTTTAATCCGTTTGGAAAATTTATAGCTCATCGACTAGACAAAGAGTTTTGTGGACAATTCGGACTCCTACTGCCAGATGCTACACTCTTGCCAGAAACGTTGTTAGTTCCTGGTTTACAACATCAGGTGAGTTGCAACAATGGCAATATGCCTCTGGGGTGGATGAAAACTTCCTTAAGCTGCAAGAATCTGGCTTAGTTTATGCGTCCCTATTGGCCAAATTCAATAAATTATGCATTCCAATCTCGTGGTTCTTCTCTTTGTCGTTCGTCGTTGGTCGTTGGTCGTCCCCTCATCGTCCTGTTCGTCGCTTTCGGTTATCGGTTGGTTTATGTTTGGGTTGTTACGACGGACGCGCGTTGTTGCGCTTGTTTACAACTTTTTCTACAACCACCGCCATCGCCATGGCATCTTGCTTTTCTATTATAAATTTTCCAATTTTATGATTTATTTTCCTCAATAAAAAGCTAACACCAGGGGACACATTTGCCGTCGATATTAAACCAAAACAAGGATGGATGCTGCAGGATATCGATGTCGAAGTCAAAGTCGATGGGGGCTGTGGTTTTGGTATTAGTGGCCCTGCTCTTGGTCTTCCCCGAACGTCATTTCTCAATCCATTCGACCTAAAAGCTTCGACTAGGTGTCGTTACTGTACAATGCAATTTTCTAAGGTAAGTCGAAGGTGTCCTGCGGTACGGATGTCCTGTGTGCTTGTATTATCTTTTCTTTTCTCTTAGCTTCGAGCTCGTAAGATATCCAGACTGAGTGCATACTGCCCCATTGACATGTTTTCAGGGTTTGTCTTAGAAACAAGGACACGTTCAATACAACACAAACAAAAAAAAAACTTTTTCCCCACAGGAAGCCAAAGGCGATGCGAAAGTCCTTGAATGCACTTCTCGAATGTCCCCAGAATAATTTGCGTATTTTTCGAAATGGACATCTTATCTACGGTGACCAAGCTGGTACAATTACGCTGGAAGAACTAAAAGACAACTTATTCAATGGGTATAACGTGCTATGCTAGAATAGACATTTAAGGATTTTTATTAAGTCATATTTTTTTTTTGTTTGCCACAGTGATCTGACAACGTTCCAAGATTTGATTATTAACTGTTTGTTGCGGAACTATTCGGGAAAACCTGGCGGAACTGGCGTCCTTGAGAGGATTTTAAACATTCAACTTCTTGCAAAGGTAAGTGGAAAAAGGACCAAGGAGTTTTAGTGCATATGAAAGAAGAAAATATAAAAAAAAACGACTAAATCGTTAGCTTAAATTTCATTTTTTCCTTCATGTGTTTTTTATTATTATATTTATGCCTTCCGTTTCATTGCACTGTTGTGTGAATACACAAATAGCTGAGCGAAGCATAGAAAAAGAGTCATAGAAATAATTGTGTATACCGTCGTTCCTCGTTCGTTCGTCGGTTGGTTCGTGACCGAATCCTTGCAAAAAGCGCGTTGAATTGGTAGTTTTTATTTAAAATTTGGCTGCTAGTGAAATGTTTCCTTTATATTTGTGTATAAATCTACGGTGGCAGGTTTTATTCTCTCAGTTTTTATTCTATTTTTTTTTTGTTTGGCATTTAAATAGGAGAATTAAATTTAAGCATCCGCTTCCTTGGGTTTGTTTTAAATTTTTAAAGTTTTGGTTTATTGTTCTAAGCATTTAATCTGGCAATAAAGATTTAATGAAAACGTGAAGTATATAAATTAGGAACCCACGTTTTGAAAATTTGCATAGTTTTGAGGAAGGAAGGGCTCTCCCCCGTCTAACTGAATTTACTTCACATTTGCTGCTTAAGGACTAGTTCCTTAACAGTAAGGTTTTTTTTCTTGGAGAATTTTGTAAGAAAGGTTTGGAGAAGATTTTTTAAAAAAGGTACTTAATTATAAAATACGAAGAATAGACTTTCATACCAAAAAAATTTCTATCAAGCTGAATTTTGGTGCAAAGTTTTATTTTTATAACTTCAGCATTTCCTGAAAAGCACCTTTAATATGCACCATTCTAAGGTCCTTGGTGCCCTGGAAGGGAGTAAAATTCAGCTTTTGCAAATTTCTCAAAAACTAATAGTCGTTAAAAAAAAATATTGAGGTAAAAATGGAAGCACTGTTTTGTGAAATTCTTTTTCATAAGAGCAAAGGTCTTAAAAACAACTTTTCTTATTTCAATGAAATTTATTTAACATTACCACTGTAGTCCTCTGAAGTACTCTGGACTAGGGCTGTATCAATCAGTAACGAATCGATTTTTTTGATCCGATCATCGAAAAGTATTGTTTTTAATAAAGGAGGTTAGGTTGGGTTGGTTAGGTTGTTGGGCTGACAATTGATGTCGTTATCGTCACACTTAGATCAATGTGGATCCATTGTGCTATCCGTGAGTGTAATCACTCTTTTCTGATAAAAACCTATAAAAACCTATGTGTTCTGTTAATCAGTCAAGCCATTTTGAGGCATTGACGAAGTTGAATATGTGAATTCCTGAAATATTGGAAAGATCTTTTCTTTTTTAGATTGTCAAATAAGTAACTACCAAGCCATTTCCTTCTCTGGTGGCATAGTGAAGGGCAATGACAGAGAAAGCGTAATGTGTCTTCATGCACCTCTTCGTCACCACATTTCCTGCATAGCTCAACTGTACTGAGTTTCATTTTGAATTTATGATATTTCAGTAAATTATGTCTGGTGATTATGCTCGTAAGAGAGCGAAGAGACTTCTTACTAAGGTGCATAATTTTGTCGGTCCTCTGCTTGTTAAAGCAAGGCCATACTTTCTTAGTAGTATCACAGGTTTCAAGTGGACTCCACCTTTCATTGGATTTCTTTAGAATTAAATCTGAAATTTACTGTTAAATGTTGCAGAGTGGGATACTGACCATCTCTGCTTGACTAGCGTCAAGCGCTGATCCATGTCTTGCCAACTCATCGGCATTTTCGTTACCTGGTATGCCGCTGTGTCCAGGGACCCAACAGAGTCTAATATTGTGCTGCGTGCCAAGACCCTTAAGCTCTTCACGGCAGCAGGAGACAAGCTTCGATTTTATCACAGTGGTAGAAATCACTTTTATTGCCGCTTGGCTATCAATGTAAAAGGTGACATCAGCCCGTGGTATCGCCATCATTGATACCTGTCTAGCAGCTGTTGTCACTGCCAGGACCTCCACATTAAAGACACTGCTATGATCTGGGGGCCTAAGTGAGTTGTTTAGCTCAAGAGGTTCTGAGAAAAAGCCTGCACCAACACCCGTGTCCATTTTGGAGCCATCAGTATAGATTGCTATTGCTGATTCACTGGTGTAGGGTTGGTTGTTCAACCATTCTTCTCTGCTTGGAAAGGCAGTTTGGAATGGCTTATAAAAGTGAAGTTCGGGTGTTGTATAATCTGTAATGATACTATCACCCAAATATTTCTGAAGAATTTGAGTATGTCCTATTGTGCTGTTTTTCCAGGTATTAGTCTGTCTTAGCCTTAAGGCGCTGTATGCTGCGGATTCTTGTACGAAATTGAAGTTCAAATTAGATTCGATCGAAATCAGTACGGGTCTTAGTATTGAATTAAATTCGTTAAATATCATCGAAATCGAAATGACAATCATTCATCGAATCGAAAATGATTGATTGAAATGATCGTATCATTTAAGTGATCGATTATATTGAACGATTCGATCATTTTAAATGAACGATTTATACAGTTCTCCTACTGGGGGCGTTTGGGAAATTATTTTCTTAAAATATTTTGTTCGTTTGTTCATAATTTCAAATGTGTAGAGTTTTATAAACTACTATTTTTGATTTTGCTTCCTCATTTATTAAAAAAAAATGTGATACGTGACCGAAAATTTTCTAAAAATATCTTTCAAAATAGCTTTTTTTGGTTCGAAAAAATTGGCGTTGCCTAGTGAGAGCCTTGTGAAAATGCAATATGAAGATTTCTTATAAAATATATTTTTTTCTCATAAACTCCACGGCAGATCTATATATAAATAGCCTTAAATAAATTTTGTGGCACCATTTTCTCCAAAAGTATTTAACCGATTACGATAAATTTTATATGGTTAGAAAACCACAGTTGCGGAGATGTGCAGAATATACTTGAGACACGCATTTACACTCTGTGGGTCATTTTTGTTTTTGCACTGTCGAACATTGTGCACATTTCAAAAAATAAAATTACACAAAAAAATTACTTTCAATTTCAAATAATTCAGATTTTTTAAGCTACATGGGTTTCTTAAATTTCATTTTCTGTCGAATTTCGACACAAGGTGAAAGGCTAGTTAAAATAAAATGCACGACTGGATTGCACGAACTTGCTCCTATGTAAAAGACTAAGAATTTCGAAAATGAATCTTATTAGAGAAACTGTTCATAAGCATAAAATTCATTTTTTAAATGACTAAAAAAAACTTCTTTAGTAGTTAAAGGTAAGATTTATGCAAGAACAAAAATTATAAGTCTTTGTAGTGGTTTCTTAAAAAATAAGGTTTTATATAAGAACATTTTAAAACATTTTTAAGAAAAAATATTGGTACGCCAATTTGAAGTTTTTATTAGTGTATGAATAAAAATTAAATTTACAAAAAAGTATTGAGCCGTTTTCGAGATATTGAATTTTCAAAAAAACAAAAAATTGATTTTTTTTTTTTCAAAATTCAAAAAAATATTTTTCTTAAAGTTTTGAAATGCAATGTTTTTTTAACTTTTTAGAAGCTTCTCTCTCCGAAATTTCATTAAAATCCGTTTTGCTGATAAATGAGAAATTCAAAATTTAAAAAAATCGTTCCATGGTAGGTACAGTCAGTAATATCTTGTTTTCAAATTTTTTTTATTAAATTACAGATACTGAAAAATAATAGGAACACAAAAAATTTAAGCAAAATTCTCGGAACCGTTTTCGAAAAAAATACGATTTTCGAAAACCATTTTTTAACATTTGTATGGAGGGTACCGTTATTTTTAAGTAAAATGAATTTATTTTTCTCATTTATTGTAGATTATTTTTCCAAACTTTTATTTATCAAGTTTTGAAAAAATCGAGCATGGGGTTTTTCAAATATTGAGTTTTCAAAAACAAATTTTGAAAGTTTTTTTAAAAATCCGAAAAATTTTTTTTGGAAAATTTTAATACACAAAAATATTCAAACTGCTGGGAAGCTTTAGCATAAAAAAAAAAGTGATCAAAATCGGTTGTACCGTTTTTGAGAAAATCAAAAACAAAAAAAATGGTCCCAAGTGGGGTACCAAAACTACTCATTTTTTGGAAATTTTTTTTCAACCATTAGCTAGGTTTAACTAAATTAAATTTTTTTAATTTTTTTTTTTTAAATCGTTGGGACAGTTTTTGAGAAAAAAAAATATTTATAAAATTTCGAAAAAAAATCGTATGGCAGGTACCGTTATTTTTGGTCTTAAAAAATCAAATCAAAAAACATCTGGGGGTAAAAAATTAAAACCCATATCTACCAAGTTTGAAGAAAATCGGCCGAGCGGCTTAGATGTAATCGAACAGACAGACAGACAGAATTGCCAGACCCACTTTTTTCGTCTTCGCTATCATCGTAATGTCAACTTTGATCAAAATCTCGAGTTCGATTTTTTTTACGAATGCATAACTTGCCTTATAGTACCTATAAGTCGCAAGTAAAAATCACAAAATTTCATTTAGTTAAGGCGAAATAACGTTTGAAAAAAAATCAGAAAAATGGTTATTAGGGGCCAGTTATAGCTATCATTGAAATGCTTCATTGAAAATTTTCATTCCCATTTTTAAGACGAATAAACAAACTGCAATGGCTCTAATTGGTACCAAAATAAAGGTAATGAGTAGTAAAATTTTTGTATTCTACAAAGTACAAAATTCTGATTTAAACTTTCTTTAAAATCCACTTATATTATTTCACTGATAGAAATCAATTTCAATGATTTTCGTTTCTTTAATATGGAACACAATCGTTCCACTGAATGTGTTCGATTCTCTTTCTATTCTCAAATATCAGTTTTCCTTTCAATGATCAACTCTAACCTCAAATGCATAGAATTGGTTGTAATCCGCCTCTGACAGGATCTTTCACTGAAACCAATTTTTCAATGATTGCTATAACTGGCTCGTCAAAAGAATAAAGTCAGCATTCCACTGGTTTGTTCCAATTATGCATTTCAATGAAAGCTATAACTGGGGCCTTAATGTTACCCCCCTCGGAACCATTTTTTGGTTTTGATTTTCTCAAAAACGGTACAACCGATTTGGATAATTTTTTGTATGTTAAAGCTCCCCAAAATTTTGAATAGTATTGCGTAATCAAATTTTAAAAAAATGTACGATCTTTAAAAACCCGAAAAAATTTCTTTTTTCAAACTTAATATTTCGAAAACCCGAAAACCCCGTGCATATTTTTTTTTAACTTGACAATTAAAATCTAAATCACATGACGTTCTTTTTTTTATTAATAAACGAATTAAAAAAAAATAATCTTATGCTCATAAATAGTTTTTTTTAATTAATTTTTAAAATTCTTTGTTTTCTTACATAAGAGCAAGTTTGTGCGACCCAATCGTGCATTTTATTTTTTTTCACATTTTTACTGTGGCTAACGATGTTTTTGCACAAAGAAAACATTTTCTCTTAATCTTTTAGATAGTGTTGAGAAAACTGTTTATTGTCAAGTTTCAGAAAAATAGAGCATATGGTTTTCGAAATATTGAGTTTTCAAAGAAAAATGGTGAAATTTTTCTTAAATATCGAAAAATTAATTTTAAAATTTGAATACTCTGTAATATTGAATATTAATGAGTTTCAGCATAAACTAATTTATTAAAACCAGTTACACCGTCTTTATGAAACTCGATATCACAAAAAATTTAAGGTACTATTAATATACATTTGGAAAACGTATTAACCACTAGCTATACTCTGTCCAACAAAAATTGTCAGTACATGGAAGATAGGACGTTTGACTCTCATTCTGGTTGCATTACCATGCATAAGTGTGTCGCCTTTTAAAGCTCTCACAGGAATTCCGTAGTTTACATTATAAATCGCCGCAAATGAGAGTAAAAAACGCGTAGGGCTACCGTCTGCCGATTCAAAACGACTGAAAACAATATTCAATTTACCTTTTCGCACAACACCAAGCGGCAAGATAATAGGCGCGTTTTTTTTAAGTTGAAAAGCAATACGACAACACTCAACATACTCATCTTCTTAAAATGCGTTCTCAAAAACTTCAAATCCCAAAAGCTCCTTAATAAATACCACTGAAAAAGCTCCTTGCTTGCAATTGAGAATGATAATGGTAACTCTGTTTTGATGTAAATGACAGTATCTCATCAGCAGTGGGATACGACGGTCGTGTTGGGGTTTCCAACTTTTTGCAAAGAATTACAACAACAATTCCTTAAGAAAAGTCAGTGGCTTGCTCTTTTTTTAGTGGCATTTTTTCTAACGCATTGTAGTGAGGGTGCATCAGGCGTTGTTGGACAGAGTATAGGTTTTACTAAGATCCCCTGATTTAACGCCACCCGAATTCTTCTTATGGGGGTACTTGAGGGAAAAGCTGTACATTAATAAACCTACCCCAACTTTGATGCTTAAGGAAAACATTAGAAACGAAATTGCTGAAATTACAACACAAGTCTGTACGAGTATAATTTTTATGCAAAATGTGCTTTGCACATTTTTTAAGGAACTTGTAAGGTGGAAGATAAATAATAATACTTCAAATAATTTCTTACTGGCTATCCCTACTGTGTTTGTTCAATTATCATATTTATAGATGGATACTACGAGTAATGTTGCTTGTATTCCTAAACCTATGACTTCTTACAAGCACATGTAACAGGCTATTTCAGTTATAATTATAATAAACCGATACGTGTCGCTTGCAGGTTTCTATAACGTAAGCTTTAAATAAGATTTTCAACATCTTCAAAAATTGTCTATGGCCTCCTGCAGTTTAAGCTTTTGACTAAACCGAAAAGTTTCATATCATCTTAAACGTTGCTTTGTAAAATTCCTTAGTTTAAAAACGCTAGATTTGTGAAAGATTTTTAATATTAATTAGTGACAGAGTTATCCGGTTAGGATTTTCGATTTTACGAGTTTTTTTTTCAACAAGATTTAAAAAAGGTTCTTCAGTCCCAATATGTATCCATTTTCTAATAATTTTTTTAGAGCTTCTTAATTGATTTTCCTTACAGTTTTCCAAGAAAAACGATCCAACCGGTTATTTTTATTCTGCTTATTGTATTTTCGTATTTTCTGTAGGTACGCTTCGAGAAATCGGAAAAGCCTATTTTTGTATGATAAATAATTTACCATTTATAATTTGTTAAGATTTCTTAAATGAATGAAGACGTCTTGATACTCGTATAAATTAATCTTTAAAGTAATCTTTTAAAAAGTATCTTTTAAGTACATTATTTTAAATCTATTTATTTTATTTTTAAATTACAACATGATAAATTCCAAATTTAATTACATAAATTACAGGACTACATCACTCAATTAGGCTCGAACGTCACATCATCAAAAAATCCAACTAAAAGAAAAACATTTAAATGGTTAGAAAAGTTCCTAGAAAGAAAATCAACTGACAGTTTAGATGACCTTACACCTCTCGAAAAATATTTAATAGCTGCTACATTTTTAGATTGTTCTATAATTGTTGCCTTCAAAGAAATCCACCTACCCGATTCTTTTAAGTAAGACATTTTCAAATATACCACTATTAATATAAATTTACATTTTTATCTCTACATTTACAGAATCTCAAGTCATCCCAACGTTGTTTGTTTAAAGGGAAAATCATACTTGACCAAGGTGACTGTTCTCGATATGGATCCTAAGCCAGATAATCATTTTGAAAAATTCGTCAAAAATACAAATCGGGCTTACGAATGTACCGATGTAAAATGTTAACAATTGTTTTTTTTGCTGTGATTTTATTCTTTTTAAATCGCGGGTTTTCTACGACAAAATTTTAAATAATAAAATAGTTGAATTAATATTTAAATAACCTTTTAAAGGTTTAATCTACTAGATTTTACCAATAAAACAAAACAAAAAACGATAAGCAATAGATTTTCGTGTTTACAATCTTACATAGATAAATCTTTTACAAATTCTATTTAAACAAAAATGTATTAAAACAAATCTAAAGACAAAGCTCTGTTCTATACATGTATTGTATGTGTCTATATTTTTGAATAAAACTATATAAACTCTATTACAATTTGAACCTTTCATTATGATTCAATTTAAATAAGATACACGACCTAAGTAAAATAGCCTAGAATTTTAAATATTTCAAAAACAAAAAAAGAAATATACATAAGTAAAGAAAATTGTAAAGCAAGATTTGTTACACCAATTTTAAGTATTTACAAATACACAACTAAAATCCAAATTTCAAGAAAATTCATTGATACGTTTTTAAAATATTCGATTTTCAAAATACGAATTTTTTTTGAAACGCTACATTATGTATTTATTAATTTTTTTGTATTCAATATTTTTTAAACTCTTTCAAAGTTACCGAGAAAGACGTAGATCATACGTAGAACAGTAGGGGGAAAGGGGATGGTGTAAACGATTTTCAGATTATTGACCGTTTTTTTTTTTTTTTGCAAAACATTAAAATTTCTAATATTAGCGTTTAATTTACAAAATTGGGGCTCTAAAAAAGTACACTAATGGAGTAGGTGTAGACAAAGCTGAAATTGGTATAGGGTAGGTGTAAACACTATGGCGCAAAATTTTAAACATTTAAAACCTGCTCTAAATCAATATTAAAATGGGAGTCGAATCTAAACATTTTGAATACAACGAGAACCGAATTTTTGTTAATTTTAAAGGACATAAATCATACTTTAACGTTAAAGGGCTCGTCTAACTTTAATATGAGCAGATAGTTAGTTTATCTTTTAAAAGTATACTTTATCTGTATTGACAATAGTCATTTCATACCAAAGCAAATCGAAATAAAAATGTTTACTTATGTTTTATTTAATTTTTTAAAAGGTGTGTTTTGTAAATAGACGAAATATTAGAAATGCGAAACAATCGTACAAAATTTTAATTTTGCAATATTGCGGGGCGATGGATAACAAATCTATACCTGCAAATGTACATAATGTATGTATGTATGCATGCATGAGTACAGCCAAATGAATTTGCACCTTGCAACAACAAAATTGAATTCTTATTTTGTCTAAAGTGTTTAAAATTATGAAAAAGTTAGACAAAGTCTCCAAACTAAACGACTGTGTTAATTAGAGCCGGTTTTATTTCTTAAACGAGCAAGGTTTAAAATGTGGCGCATTTTTTAAGTTTCTTATTAAAGAAAAGTTTATTACGAATAACAAAATTTGCCATGTCAACTTCTAATGCATATCTAGATACAGCTAGAGATGTTCCGGCTTGAATAACTGGACGTAGACGTAGGGAAGAACGTATTTAATACATTTTCTTGAAATAATTGAAATATCTTCAATCAATATACATATATATAATACTTGTGGTCTTAAATGCGGACTTCCTTAAAAAAGTTATATCCACTTCCAATAACCCATGAATTTTCGTTATTTATCCAACGTAATATATAAGTCGTCCCTTTTGGGACGCCTAGCAGCTTCTTCGGAAAACTATTTGAGTAAACCGATTACACATTGTCATAAAAGTTTGAATCCCCAAATGAATCGTTCAAATTTACGCTTATTTCCGATTCAGATGAATCATTTGGCTTATAAATATGAAGGAAATGTAGGTACATTAATAGATGAAACATTTTTCTTGAAATAGCTTTTGAAACCAGCTTCTTCCGCTTTTTTCTTTGAATATGAATTTTTATCGAAGATTTTAGCATCACACTTCTTAAGTTATCAAAGAACGCCTGCACATTTTTGCATGCTTAATGGAATACTGACCTAACTCGAAAAAACGATTTTTGGAAAGTTGCCAAAACAGATCTTGCTATGAGGATTTGTCCTACTTGTTGACGGATAAAGTTAAAACTGATTCATGAATTAATCATGAATACTGGTATTCTTAAAGTATGATAAACTATTCGTGAGATCTGAGGCTTGCAAAAGCCTGTATCTGTACGTAACTCAATTTTGACCTATCTGCTATCTCCTAATGGGTGTTCCATTAAGCATGCGATTTGTCTCATTAAATGATTTTGCTCGGAAATTGAAGTGCTCTCCGGCTGTCTCAAACCTAAGAGTTAGATTTCGCTTCATTAACGATTTCATCCAATCTATTCCTGCAATTTAATCATAATCCCAGCTTTGCGGAATTGGAAGTTTCATGCAAACACCATAATTGTATGCGAGATCTCTTGTTTGAAGAAAGGTTAGGCTGTAGCACATCTTTGCAAATTTTACAAGGTTATCCTTCACAAGAGTTTTTGTTCGGACGAACAAAGAATTTCTCCGAATTTTACTTTTGGACTGCTATAATAGTTTTTGTGTATGAAAAGCCAGCTTGAATTCGTAGCTTAACCGTTATTATTACATAGTCTTGTCGTCTTCGTTTTCTGAAAGTTTTTTCAAACATAGTTTTGTTCTAAATAGTAGTGAGAGTGACTAGCTTTAATGTGACATGTTTTCAGGTGCCCCGCGCTTACACCATTCCCCATCTCCCCTACACATTTTTCTCATGAAAATGGTTCCAGCCTTTCTCGAGATATAAATCGACTTCTGGGGCTAAGGCTGTAAATCGAAACAGACTGTAATATTTGATTTGATTAAAATCGCGGGTTTGATTTTGAGGACTTATTTTCAAGCTCACGTTATTGCTGTAAAATTTAGCACACCAAGTTTCACCTACCTATTCATTATTCCCCAAACCATTTTTAACATTTCCATTGCGTTTGCAGCTCCAAAATGCTTGTAAAGGTCATTTGAAACATGGTACCCATCAACCAGAGTCCTGCTCTTAAGTATTTTGGAAAAGTAACCAAAATAGGTCTTTGTGTTTAGTAGATTACTAATACTATCATTAATCAGAGAAAAGTTCGTTCAGGCAAGGTGAAAAAGCTGGGAGGGCACTTCTTACCCGTATAGAGAGTGAACCAGAGGTTCTTGAAAATTGGCACGGAAAGAAGTTTTTGGAAAATTCGACAAACGAAATTTAAGTAGTCATTTAATTTTTAGAATTTTTTTTGATTACCAAAAAAGGTAGTGAAAGTATTTTAAAAAGAAAAGTGAAAATTGGTTGAGGAAGCTTGGAAGAAAACTTTGTGAAATAGGAGAAAAATTGACCTTATAGTATAAAAAAGATCATTTGGAAGTCTATTAGCAAGATAAGCATTAAAATATACGTTTTTATTTGAAAAAAAAAATTAAAATTGTGTTGAAAAATCCTGAAGAGTTTCAACTTTTACCTTTCAATGTTAATAATGATTATGAAAAAAAGTTCGTTGCCTCGTTTCTCTTTTGTTTCATGACGTTTCCGATAAAGCGGAACTAGCGACCCGTTCAAAACAGTATTTTTGTTCTCTCGCGACAAAGTATTAACGCTCCATCTTTTCTTTGTTCAAATCCTTTCTTCAAAAAATTCACTAAAAGATTTTGGGTTTTAATCCTGCTTATGAGTTTTCCCGAGTTAAATTAAAGTCCTTAAAATTTTTCTTTAAAAAGCTTAAATTCATTCTTTTAATTAAAAATTTGTCATCGTTGTCTTCCGCTTCACAAGGCTTTTAATTTCTTTTTACAAACAAAAATTACTGTCACCCATTGTATATTAGGTACACTAGATTCGATCAATAATAAGCAAATCCTATCCTGCTGTGAAAGTAAGTACCAAATTTAAAATATAAAACAAGGTTACGTATTGCCGAATTGTATACCAGAACAGACATCCCTCTACAATAGAACAGTGATTTCATTAAAAAGTAAAGTAGACTAGTGTGTCGAGCATGCAAAATCTTAAATATTAATAACAATTTCTTACTAAAACTTTTCAGTGAAAGTGTAATGGTTGATAAAGAATCATTTAATTCACCTATTTCAACCACTTAAAAATACGAGTATTTTAAAAACTATTATGGAATTTAAAAGGAGATACTGTTACCGATGCACATTGGTTTTGGATTTCTGAATATAGTAATGGGGGGCAAATATATAGTCCACATTCGTATAGAGAGCGTAACGGAATCCCGCTTTTTATAATCCCTTTTTTTTCAAAAATCCCGCAAAAAAAGTTTTAAAGTACCGTAATCTATAATAACGTTTTTTAAAATACCGCTTTTTAAAATCCCGTATATTCAAAATCCCGTTGTATTATAATCCCGCTTTTTAAAATCCCGTTTTATACCGCTTATCCCGATTTTTTTTAGAATACGGAGCTAAAACTTATTGATTTTATGTTGGTTATTTTCCAGAATCTTTAAATGCTAGAGAAAGTTTGCATACGACCAACCTCGCACCTACCCAAGCAGGGGGGTTTATACGTCGTAATTATAAAAAACGGGAGTATAAGAGACGGAATTTTAAAAGGCAAGATTTTAAAAAGCGGGATTATAAAAGGCGGGATTTTAAAAAGCGGGATTATAAGAAACAGGATTATAAAAAGCGGGATTATAAAAACGGGATTTTAAAAAACGGGATTATAAAAAGCGGGATATCGAACCCAACCCATTCGTATAATGCGGGTAATTTAACAGTACGTCCGAAGTATGGGCTCAAGAGTAAACATATCGGTACTCTCTAAAGTGCGAGTATTACAGTTAAATTGTTTAAGGATAGGAATGCAACTCGCTATTTTAAAATAAAAATGGCCATGGTAGTGGGTGAAGTGTACTCAAACCAATTATTCAAACCTTTTCGTCACTAGAGAGAATAAACTCGGCAAAATTTTATAAGTTCATTAGCTTGTGTATCAACAGGTTACACACAAACTAACATTTAGTGTTTATATTTGTACAATGTACATAAATATTCGCTGACTTTGCTATAAATAGAAACCTTCCAAGTTCCATAGAAAAAGGCAAGAAACTCTTGTCTAACAGAACGCCTTCTTAATATTGCGGCTCCACACTTTAACCACACAATTTCTTTGTCTACTTAAGGAAAGGTATCATTTTAAGGTGATAAAATTTCAATATTCATACAATAGTGTAGGGAAATTCGCCTCTAAACCAGTTCACTATTTATCAGTTCCTACTACTCAGAAGTCACCTCTTTCGAAAAATTTCTATGAAAAATGTAATAATTATGTATTTCAGAAGCAAAAACACTTAAGAGATAAACATTTTCTTTTCGAGCAATGCAATATATTACACAGCAGAATCCAGTGCTAGCACACATACCATCTATTTTGGAGACCGCCAAGAGCGTCTAGTCCTACACACATAAAAATCAATAAATATTACCACCCGTTAATTCATGACCATGTCCCTAAGGCTTCTAATAATTTCCAAACAAAAAGAAAACACGGAAACATACCATCGGTGAGTATATGGGAAAATTCTCACTTTGATATTTTCTTAGCTCGACAGGATGCCACACCTTAGTGCCACACCACTAGCTCGTTTTTACTTCTTCGACCACGACAATAGCAGACCTATAAAATGTTCACATCTGAGCTATAGGGAGAATACGTATAAGCAGGGCCACTCCTTTAATTAATTTCCATATAAATAGAAATTGGAAAGGAACAATCTAACGACTAGTATACCGCAACTGCTGTCTTACACGGTTCTAGCTTTTAGTATTTTTCTGTCTCTCAACGAACGTGACACATCCATAAGGATATTCCCCTTGGGAAGAGTAGAAGAGTCTGTAGCACAACTATACTGGACGAATAAATATATTGCATTCGAAATCCTTTCACAAGGATGGGCAACAAAATTGTTACATTCACCGAACAGCAATTGGACGATTACCAGGTGATTTCCACTTGAGAGCATAAGAATGCAGTGTGTCCTAGTGCTGGCCCTCCTCGAGGTCCTGGCAGCCAGAGACATATACACACTTGAAATTTTTGCTGAAAGTCATGGTTGTCTTCAACATTTATCCTTGCAATTTTTTATTCTTTTTTCTTGCTTTCATCTGATGGTGCGGTACTTTTGGGATAAACCGAACGACTTGTGTCCTGGTGACCATGTACCAACCAATTTGGGGTAACAAAAACTTTCAACTTTCAACGGCGCATTTGGGAACAAAAACACAACAATAACGCCATCGTTATTTTATCTTGTGGACTTGCTACAACAAGGATTGTACGTTTTTTACACGAAAGGAGATTTTACGGTAAATTAGCTTAATACAGTGATGTATATTTGTGAGTGCTTAGTCTTTAAAGTGATGCAGTGGTCTTGAGGTTTTTGTTTTTATTTTTCTCAAAGAAATAATCCTTTTCTTTTTTTGTTGTGTCGTGTTGTATTGTGTTGACTTGTTCAAGAGTGCATTTTCGTTATTAGGTATACTATGTGGTAGTTCTTCAGCAAGGATTACGTAAATCCCTGCTTCTGTAGATAGAGGACCTATTTTATTTGTTTTTTTCGTCAAAGTCCTTGAGTAAACACTTCAACATAGATTCCATTCCTACCAAGATCGTGTGTAGTGTATTCGAAAGTTTGGATTCAGTAACCTTCCACCTATGATTTAATTGAGTTAAAATCTGAAATATATATTTTCGATACGATATTAGGGAATACAAAAAAAGTGGGTCGAAAGGTTCTGTCTCTTAGTCTGCCTCTTGGTATCTCTGTATGTAATGTATACATAAGTCTTTATCCTGTGCTTATAAATTAAATTAATTTTAATTGTTTGCTTATATTTTGGAATTTAAACTTGTTGTTAACAGTAGCTGCCATAGAACATGTTTTTCAATTTCAACTTTATCTTTAACTGCTTAATTGATTTTAATCAAAATATTTCCTGAAAAGTTTTTAAACTATTGCATATCAAAATTTTGTTTTGAAACTAAGTTTTTAATTATTCATTGTTGTAACGATTTTTAAAGTAAGATTTCCATACTCTGTTAGATCCTCTCTAATTTGAAGAAGAGTAAAGTCTATGCCAATACAATGTTTAACTGGCAGAAGGGAGATTTGTACAAGTGAGGCATACGTAGTTCTTTTTTTAGGTAATTTTATACAAAAATTGAACACATTTTGTACATTTAGGATTTTCAATGTACTTCCCCCTCCTCGAATGGAAAGACCTTAAAATTAATATTATGCCTTCTTTAAGAGATACTTGACTCACATGACCATGAAACTTTCCCTTTATTCCTGCATAATATTTTAGGGCGTGGTTCTTGGGTATATTCTAAGAAAATATTCCCTCTACAGTAAGTGCCTATCTCCAATTTGTATATCGGAGATTTTAGAAAAGGATGGTATTTCTTCTAAAAATATTGTTTCTATCGTTAGTACTAACAACGCAGTTACTATTAACATGGGTCAGGGTACACCAAGATAGGCCTTTTCTAAAATCCCCGATATATTATATAAAAATTGGAGATAGGCCCTTACTGTAGAACGATTTTTTTCTTAGAATATACCTAAGAACCACGACCTACAATATTATGCACGAATCAAGGGATATCCTGTATATTGCATTTGTAAAAAAGTAATTGTTTTTCATTTTATAAAATTTTCACAGAGCTGAGTGGTTCTTACTCTTGAAGTTATATTTTTAGATACGAGATTTGATGATTTTTGTATTTTAATCAAAAGTTTATACTCTGAAGTTATTGTATTAAAATTCCTCCCCAGTGTTCGATTTAGCTATGCACTTTATATTTTTCACTATCGATCAAATTGAATGATTTGGGCGGACAATGGAAGGCTTTATTTCGAGAAATTACACGTTTAGAATCTTTTTGCAGAATATTTAGCATTAGACAACAAAAGATCATGTCGTACTAAAAATAAATATTAGCTAAATGAAGTAATTACTATGTCATCTTTAATACTAAAAATTTAACTAACCATAAAAAACCTAAGGTGCGCAACTGTACAAACAAAAATTGAATAAAACTACAATAAAATAAATAAAGTGCGTATACGCCCTAGTGTACTATTCTAGTATTGTTTCTCCAAAGTCCATTTCTTGGAAAGACATTATTTTATCATTTTTTTTTTCAATTCATTTTTATTTTTTTTTTATTAACGTATTGCTTATTCATCAATAAGAAGAGATGGAACATTTAGTAAGAACTAGATTAAACTCGATCGTACGGCTAGAAAAAATATCTTACAACTAATGTATTGGCTATATGTATGAAGACACTAATGTCTTTCGGCCTTAAAACAATATTAATGCCGAAATCGAATGGTTTTAATTTTCGCTGAGAAGACTTTGAAATTCGGAATATAAAAAGATTTGTAATAAGAGCGGGTAAATGTTGAAATATAATAAAAAAAGGCTGTGTTAGGATTTTTTTTTAATTTAAAGGCTCATGTATGTATTTATATACTAGCTGTCCCGACAGACGTTGCTCTGCCCTTTTTCTGTAAAAGAACGCAACATTGATTTTTGATGTTAATAGTTCCTCCCCGACAGACTTTGTTTTGTTAAAAGTTATTGGTATTGGCACTTCGCAGTAATAAAATATATTTTAGAGTGATCACTTTATTTATAGATTTATGTCTCTATAATTAACAACGATTACTTACAAATATCAGTTTTCTATTTTGTACATTGCAAGACTTTAGTAGTAGTAGTAATAATGGTGGTACACGATATTTTTTGTTTGATTACCTGGCGCGTAAATAAATAAAGCTGTCGGTTTTCCGACGCGAGAGTAGGCAACATACAACTTTCCATGAGAGACACATGGGTTTTCCAGATTCTGCACTGGAAATTGCAGTCGTTTAAATTCAAACGGTACGTCAGTTGGTACCATTTGGATGCGGGGTGCGGGGTATCAACACATCCTCTCCTTTATATTTTCCCTTTAGAATGGTTGCTTCTAACACATTTTTCAGTTAGTTTTTTCATTTCTAGCCGTGTGCCGTTACGAAGTCACGGTTGGTTGATATTTCGTAACATTATGACCACCGATCCTACTTTTAATAGAATATTATATTGGGAGGTAATCCCTGCAAATCTAGTGAGTTCAAAAAATTTGGTGAATAATTGACGACATCATCTTGGTTAGTTGCGCAATCAACTGATTTGTATGTCCTTAGTTCACCGGCAATTTCATTTTGAATTTTGAAATTTATTTCATTTACGTCCGTTTTTTTGCAGCTTTGTAATATACATATGTAGCTCATTCACTCGACTTACAATGATCTCTGTAATTTTGAGCGACGTTTAGGGACACCTTTGCCATAAGCTCAGTTTTTAATTCTGTAAACTGACAAAAATGTACAGGAAATGTAATGCAGCCTGTCAAAACATCTACAGGGATTTTACCATTACCAATGTCAATGAGTTCTTTTGAAAATATTTCTCTAGATCAATCAGTTTGCAATTTGACACGCATATTCTTGCTCAGATTTAGTATCTTAATTTTTTTCCACAAAATGGAGGACTTCAAACATGCATTCTCGCTGGTGTAGACCGTGGAATAACTGGTAATATTTGACGAAAATCTCCTGCTAACAAAATCATCGCTCTCCACTGAATTGGTTTTGATTGTTTCGTAAATTTTTCAGAGTTCTGTCTAATACCTCCAAAGACTTTTTATGTGCCATCCCATACTAAACTTGCATTGCTGCAAAACTTTTGTTCTTCTAAATTTTGCAAGTCGGAGTTTCGTTTCTTTGAATATTCAATGGTAATTTTAGCTCTGTATGGGCTGTTCAACCGCTTTCCAATAATGTACCTGCAATACCAGAGGAAGCAAGTGCGAGTGCGAAACCATTCTGTAAGTAAATTGTTGCTAAAATCAATAAAATTAAAAATGTCTTTCCTGTACCACCTAGAGTATCCAAAAATTAAAACCCTCCAGTTCCATCATAAGTGTATCAAAGACATAATTTTGTTGTTGGTTCAACAGCGGAATATATTTTCGAACCGAGTCCCTTAAAGCATCTTGATCGAACAGTTTTTCACATTGCAACCCTTGATTAAAAGCGTCGTGCATTATAGGCGATTAGGCGCTGCCATGCCTAATTGAGATAATACTTTGTTCGACATCATCAAGCACATGTCTTCAATTGACGCCTCGTTGTAAATTTCTTCTGTGAATTGTAAATGTTGATTTCCTGTTCTATTGCGCATTTGATGCAAGATATCGTCACACAAATCATTTTTGTATTTGATACATAAATCAATTGGGTTCGACGGAAAGCATGATGATGGAATTATAGAAACCAACGCTCGTATTTGTTGAGCTTTTGAAGAAATTATAGCATCATTTAAAGTTTGATCCCAATGAGCATCATTTTCTAACAGTTGCAAACACTGACAGGCTTCTCTGTAAGAGCCTTTAACAGTTCGTAAATGTTGGAACGATGTTGGGCTTCGAACATTGACTAAGAGTAGTCTATATAAATAAAAATTTAAATGTATGTTTGTTCCAAATCGCTAATCTCAGAAAGTTCTTAACCGCCTTGTAATTTTTACGTTTTTTCTTTCCATAAGACCCTTCCATGTGTCTTAACAAAAACATAAAAAAAAAATTAGCCGAATTGGTCCAGCCGTTCTCGAGTTTAACGCTTAGCAACACATTTTGCGATTCATTTTTATTTATATACATAGATAGATTGAATATGACATCGTTCAAACTTCAAATGCCCGCCTTGGCTTCTTACTATAGCACGGATGCGAGTGGTCCGATTTTCAATGATTCTACAATAATTTGAGCGATGGGCTGCGTTATGTCGCGTTATGTGGCATCCGTCGATTGTGATTTATTTGCATAGACCTGCATCTTCAGGAAACTCCACAATAAAAAGTCTAGCAGTGTCGAATAGCATGATCTTGGTGGCTAATTCACGTCAGCTCTGTGAGAGATAACCTTACCCCCAAATCGGTCATGCAGAATATCAATTTTGGCCTTCACTGTGTGGCCCGTCACTGTCTTGCTAGAACTAACATGTCATCTAGATTAATATGGTTCAATATGAAACATAATATATTGGTTATTACGGTTCTGTAGCGCTCAAGATTGTTGGTGACCGTCTTATCATCGTCGTTTTCAAAAATGTGTGGCCTGATAACGAAAAAGTCCACACTAAATGGTAACTTTTTGAGGATGCATTGTCACCTGGTGAACCTCGTTTGGGCTGGTGTTAATTTTGCTTGTTAACAATGCCATTTGGATGAAGGCCCAAGTTCCGACACTTCATTCGGCTAGTGGAAGTCTGCGACTGGCCGAGATCTTGTGCACGGTAAGGAATAAACTAAGTCAGCTTCTGCTGTACACTTTCACGGACCGCGACGATGTTCTCGGCCCATCTTACCTTCCTTTGACGTACAATTCTTCATCAAACGATGAAGAGTCGACTTTGAAGGGCCACCACGTCTACTAAAAAATGGGGCCAAAACATGCAACGTTTCACCTATGAAGCCTCATTTTGATAATAAAGTTTTATCATTTGTACTTGCTGTTTAATCGAGTAACTTGCCATGGTGTTTTGAAATAAGTAACTGAATTATAAAAAAAAACAGATTTGACAGATGTCATGATAACAACATGGCCGCCACAGGATACCAATTGCAAAAACTTATAGATCAGTTTTTTTGGTATATTTAAAACTTACAACTACTTAAAAAAAACTAACTTTACTTAAAACTGGAAAAGACACAGCATTAATTTTTTTGTTGATTTTTTTTTTGGTTTCTTTTTTGGGCTTAACCACCAGAACTAGATCTCCTGCTTCACCTTGTCCCGATTTTATACAGTCCTACTAACCGAAAGTACCCTGCTTCGTCTGGTGCGAGGACGTTTTATCCACAGCTCTATGACCGACAGCTCTATGACCGACGTGGTAGATAAGCGGAGTCGCCATTCTATTCTGGACCAGCCCTCGACTCTGTCTTAGTAGAGAAATGCATCAGGAGGAATAATGCCGTAATCTCGTAATAATCGTCGTTAGGGTTGCAAGCCCCAAAAATTAGGCTGTTGTTCGAGGACATTCCTCTTGCAATGTGACCCCGAATCAGGTTTAACTAAAAACTATCAATTTGGTTTATGTTGTTGTATAGAACCTGAATGGAATAATAATGTTTTTTCTCCCACTCTTGTATTCTGTGTAATCCAAGGCAATGTCTTAGACACTGACTCTCAGACACCCGAATATTGACCATTTGAGATGGTGTAAGATTGAACCACACTGGATCAATCATCGGCTGGATAAGCGCCATGTAGCATATCAACTTCACCCCGTTATCAATTCTGCAGCTATAAAACAACCGTTTCGTCAGGACAAAGGCTCCCCTAGCCCTGGTCAGAGCAGCATTTATATGTCTGTTGAAATACAAACACTGATCAAACCAGATTCCAATTTCCAAGCTACTTTACTACACTTTACTCGCCATTGATTGTCCATATGGCCCTACGATCACTAGCATTTTCATATTTCTTGGGGCTTTATGCAACGGAGTACTAACAGAATACTTTAAGATTTCTGAAAGTTGATTTTCAACTACCGGTAATCGCTGAATCTTGTCGAAGTTTTTCTGCAAAATAACTCTGATGAAATCGACCTTTGGAGCTGTTTTGTAGGCTTTTAGATTGTCGGCATCGGTTAGAACTGCTCCCTGCTGAAGATCATTTTGATATTGAAAATTGCGGTAGAACTTATATTACCACTTTTGAAAACGAAAAATCTACCATTTAGCATAACCTAAAGCAAATAAATAGTTATAATTGTTATTTTTCTTTAGATAATATCACACAGTGTTATCATGAAACCGATGCAGCGTTTATCTTAAGAAGTAAGACTATATAATAATTCATCGACTACGAGACTCCACAGCGAGTGATAGAACCCCCCCCCCTTAGGGCTACCTCTTGTTGTGATGATCTTCTGAACACAACACTTGATCCTGCGTATGCAGTTCAAGTTCTGGTGTCTAGCATTGCACTTATCCATCTCATAATGGTGATGGCTACGCATTTCTCATTTCTCTACAAGTGTAAGTCTCATGAGAGGTGATGTCAAAAGCACCCTTTATATCTAAGAAGGCGCATAAGACGTTCTCAGTGGATCTTCCTGCCCTGTAAACATGCTGGTGATGGTTTAGAGACATTATTATTAATACTTTCGATATTATGAAGTTATCAATTACCTTCCCCAGAGTCTTCAGTAAAAATTATAATATGTTAAACTTATCGGTCTACAGAACTTTGGATGTGTTGTAACTTTTTTCCCAATTTTACGAATAAAGATGAATCTAGACATGGTATTACCCAAATGCAATACAACTTCGAAATATGCTAATAAGATGTGGCATTAATTCCTTTTTGCCTTTCTGTAAAAGAGCTGTGAAAATAACATCTACACCCGATGATTTAAAAGGTTAAAAGGTGCTTATTTTCCATTGATCTCTTATCCTGAACAGATATTTGAAGCTATCTTCCAGGCCTGGTATGAGAGGTATTCTCTTTATTTTATTTTCAACCATTGGAATACTTTCCGGAAAATCAGTTTTTAGTAGCACAGTTATCTTCTGTGATAAAGCTTCCATCAGGTTACAGGAGTGCTTATGAAGTGAATGCCTTCTCTTTTGCTTAGAGCCTTGTACAGCTTAGCTGTGTTAGAGGAAATGTACTCACAGAAAATCATATAGCTGTTGGCTTTCCTTATTTTCCTGTTATACTTTGTCAGCTCTGTAGAGTAGTTGTTCCAGTCTTTAGTTCTGTTTGCCTCACCCACCATACAGTTATTTCTTGTTGATGGAAGTGGGGTTTCTTGAAAAAACATGAGAGTTTTCACCTGACTATTGACGAATATTCTGTTTGTTGACGAAATATGCTCATTTAAAGAAATATATGCGCTTACTCGAATTACGACAAAAAATTTTAAATATGTTGTTAGGATTTCTTTTCAATAAATATTTTGAGATTGGTCGTTTTGCCATTGGGTTAAGGGTGCGTTCACAGCGAAAGTTCAAAGGTTTCAAGTCCAATTTTAAATGAAAGAACAATTTACGGTCTTACCGCGATTTTTTATATGTTTTAATCAAATTTATATTTAATACTAGCTGCCCCGGCGGACGTTGTTCTGCCCTATTTGCAGGCAACATACAACTGAGAGAAGCATGGTTTTTCCAGATTGACGCCGCACTGTGGTCCAAAATGACTTTTTTCGTTGCAAAAATCATAACTTTTGAACACGTGAAGCTATCGCAACAATTTTTTTTTTCCCTCAAAGGTAATTTCCAAGGCTATACAAATTGTGAATTTTTAAGAAAATTACTTTACAGGGTGTTTCAGAATAATTGGTTGATGTAAGATTTTCTTAGAAAAAGGAGTTAACAGAATAAAGTCTGAAAGTAAACCTTTTAAAAACAGTCCTAAATTTTTAAAACTTTGTAAAAAAAAAGTTTTTGACTATTCAAGTGAATTCATAACAACAGTGGATGCTTAAAGTTAACGCACCAATTTCAGAAATATTTTTTAAGGAGTATTATAAAACAGTATTTTTTCATGTTGTGGGGCATCAGTTTATTCTATAAACTGTTTGACTGATATATTTTATATGAAACAGTGTAGGAAAAAAGTAAACGGACGAAAAAAAAATTAAAAAAAATCAAATAGAATATAAAATTTATATTAACAAAATAAAATAGTATACATTATAAATATTTGTTTACAATTAATACTATAGATCTAATTTTCAGAAAAAAATTCATCGGCATCGTTATCATTTTCAACAATTAATAGACCTATTAGTTCTGGGCAGTAACCCTTTTTCAGCTCTTTTTTTGATCTAACGTGTCTTAAAGATGAAACAAGTGGATCTGATGATATAAGCCTAGTACGCAGATCGAGACAAGACAAATTTTATCTCTACAATTTTAATCTCTACAAAATGTTTCCAAATCTCGGGCAAAAGTTTTAAGTTGGAGAGAATAAATCTAATTTAATGTGTTTTTTAGTATATCTCTGGAACGGGTTGCCTTACAAAAGTCGTTCATACCTTTTTGGAATTTCCTCTCGATGCTTTCAAGAAAAGCATCAGCACATTTTACATAAAATCAGAATTGACAAAAATCACTTTCGGAAATACGGTGGCTGTCAAAATTTGTCCCGCAAAATAATGCTTGTATCATTCTTTTTCCTGGCTAAATTTAGTGGAGACATTTTGAAGAGCAATTCACAATAGTATGAATTTTGCGCGCGAACTGCGTACTGCTCGGAAAAATATCCGAGACAAAATTTGTCCCAGGAAAAAAAATGTATGGGAGACAAAATTTTTCCCGATCTGCGTACTAGGCTATAGCTAGCATAATAAATAAATCTTCATTTTGTGGTTTCCGTGAGACTTTGCATGTACGAGTATTTGAGTATCGATATCGCTTGTAGTCTTTATTCCTTGATTCCTGTGCTTCTTCTGAAAGCTCCCCGATTGGCAAAATTTGATGTCTTATAAGTTCCCCTCCATGGTCCAAAATTTTGTGCAGAGTTGGTGTCAGGAGTTTGTAGCTGTATTTGGCTTTTAAAAGATCCGAAGTGGTTTTGGTATACTCGTTGAATTTATCTACATTAAAAGATTCTTTAGATGACAGCGCATTTAAAATAACTTGCAGTTTCTTTTTAAGATCCTTGTCTACTCGGGTTATAGCTGACGTAACTTCTGGATTTTCAAAAAATCTATATATATCCATTGTCATAGTTTATATATATCTCCATAATGTATATGCACAAGGATTATTTTACCTGTGAAATTTAAGCTTAACAATATGGGGTATCGGAAGAAAATTATTATTCCTACCTGTTTTATTAGATCATAAAATAATAATCCAAAATTAAATAATTCTTTCAACTTTGTATATGGAGTAGGCAATAAAGCTATTAATCCTTTTCTTTTGGCAAGTTAATCTATGTTTAGGTACTATTAGAAAAAGATCAATAAATATTTACAATAATTTAAGTTAAGGGGAATTTATTCAAAGAGGGTCGTTAAAGTGGGCGGATTAAATGTTCAATAAAGTAATCAATAGTTTGTGTACAATATTTTATATTTTTTTTTAATAATAATTGGCATTTGTATAAAAAGGGGCGTAGAAGTGGGCGGTTTTTTTTGTCAGAATCAAGATAGTAATAAAACGATTTTTAATTAAAAAGAAAATTTCACGTTCTTAACTATTTTAATTAATAAAATAATTGAAATTTTCCATAAGGGAATTTGCTTTTAAGACCAAAAGGTCAGCACTGGGAACACGACTTTTTTTAAACAAATTACAATTTCTCTGAAGGTTGCAAATAGTTGCAGCTACAATTATGCATATGGTTTAGGAAATAGTTAGGGTAAACTATCATGGTCAATTTTCCGCGCGAACTCGCGAGTATTTTTTTGTAGCTCTATTCAAACCGAAAAAATCTGCTAAAAAAGGGTGTTTTTTGTTTTATTTATTAAAAATATTAAATATTTTTTTATTTTTTTTTTAATTAAAATTTTGATTTACGCACAAATAATACAACTAGAATAAACTATAGAAAATTAATATTTTGCATTTAATATGCCAAAATTTCAAATACGAAAACAAAGAAGTTAGTTTTTTCTGTTTTTTTTTTAACTCTAGAACGAAATTGACCAACTTTGAAAAGCTCTATAAGTCAAACTAGTTAGCGGAAAATTTTTTTGTTTGCTGTTTTTGAAGCTCCGTTTATATTTCTATTAGAAATAAAAAACAAAACTTTTAAAATAAAACATCGAAATTAGTATTTTTGCCACGAAATTTCCCTTTTTGAACCACAGTGCGCCGCAAACACTTACCGAGTGACCCTGTGATTTATTTATGGTCATAGCGAAAGCAAGCCGTACTGGAAATTGCAGTCGTTTAAATTCAAACGGTGCGTCAGTTGGTACCATTGGGGTGCGGGGTATCAACACATCCTCTCCCTTATATTTTCCCCTTAGAATGGTTGCTTCGATCACATTGTTCAGTAATTTTTTCACTGTTAGCCGTGTGACGTTACAAAGTCGCGGTTGGTTGATATTTCGTAACATTATGACCACCGATCCTACTTTTAATTGAAGATTATGGGGAGGTAATCCTGGAAAATCGAGTGAGTTAAAAAATTCTGGTAGATAATTGTCGACATCATCTTGGTTAGTTGCGCAATCAACTGATTTGTATTTCCTTTATTCACCGACAATTTCATTTTGGATTTTGAAATTTATTTCATTTACATCAGTGTTTTTGGCAGCTAATATACATAGCTCGTTCACTCAACCAACAATGATCTACATATGTAATAATTTTGAGCGATGTTTGGGAACACCTTTTCTATAAGCTCAGTTTTTGATTCTGTAAACTGACAAAAATGTACAGGAAATGTAATGCAGCCTGTCAAAACATCTACAGGGATTTTACCATTACCAATGTCAATGAGTTGTTTTGAAAATATTTCTCTAGATCAATCATTTTGCAAATTGACACGCATATTCTTGCTCTTAATTTTTTCCACAATATGGAGGGCTTCAAACATTCAGTTCATCCGCTGGTGTAGACCATGGAGTAACTGGTAATATTTGACGAAAATCTCCTGCTCACAAAATCATCACTCCACCGAATCGGTTTTGATTGTTTCGCAGATCTTTCAGAGTTCTGTTTAATGCCTCCAAAGACTTTATGTGCAATCGGGCATTCATCCCATACTATCAGTGGCGAGGCGTCATATTGTTCAAGTCGTGCATGAACGACTAGCTTACAGGCGACATTATTTTAATTTCTATCTAATTAACCCACACCTCATTTTATACTGTTCGTTCATTCCTTATAGTTATATCTAATGTATACGTACATATTTTCCATTTTCCAACTCGCGCATTCCTTCTCTGAACTACCCAAACAAAACAAAACGAACTAGCTACCTGCTACTGTTTTGTTTTCACTCAACCGATCAGTATCTACCCAAGTCGTTCATACAATTTGGCAACGAAATGAACCCATAGAAAGCATACAAAAAAAAAAAAAACAATTCGCTCGTTGTAGGGAGCATTTCGTGCAAATCTGTTTTGAACGAGTAGAGCTTTTTTTTTAATACATAGAATGATGGAAATGAGGAAAACGGGTAGCTAGGGCGTAGGTAAGTAGTTTATTTATTTATTTAGGTACATATTCCAATATTTAATTTTTTTATTTTTTCGAATATGAGAAATGAGACGCGCGTCGTTCATAGGGACGGTTTCGTTCAAATCAGTTTTGAACGAGGAAAGCTTTTTTTACTGCGGAATGAAGGAAATGAGGAAAACGGCTAGCTGGTACTTAATCAACACATACCTATTTATTATTGACATAAAAATAAAAACATTATAATGTACCTTTCTATAAAAAAAGACTTGTTTGACTTCTTGGCATTGCAAATAAGAATTTTGAAACTGAACGACTACATTTTTTAGGCACGCGTCGCCGCTGCATACTATCAACTTGCATTGCTGCAAAACCTTTGCCATTGCAGAGTTCTTCGAAATGTTGCAAGTCAGAGTTACATTGCTTTGAATATTCAATGGTAATTTTAGCGCTGAATGGGCTGTTTGACCGCCTTCCAACAATGTAGCTGCAATACCAGAGGAAGCAAGTGCGAGTTCAATTCCATTCTGTAAGCGAATTGCTGCTAAAATCAATGAAATCAAAAATGTCTTTCTTGGTACCACCAGGAGCATCCAAAAAGTAAAACCCTAGAGTTCCATCATTTACAAGTTTCGTAAGTGAATCAAACACATACTTTTGTTGTTGATTCAACAGCGGAACATACATATGTATGTATATTCGAACCGATTCCCTTAAAGCATCGGGATCGAACAGTTTTTCACGTTGCAACTCTTGATTAAAAGCGTCTTGCATTGGGCGATTAGGCGCGGCCTAGGGCGGAGTGATTTTTTTATTTTTGGAAATTCAAAAACATACCCCCCGCAAAAGTTGCGTATGGTTAAAAAATAAATTTTAAGAATTTTTTTATTTTTTTTAAATTCACCGCTAGGGGTCGCGCAGTGCGAGAGAAAATTTTGTTTTTGATTTTTTTTTCGATTTTTTTTTTGTTTTTTTTTTTTTTCAGTGTATCCGTCGCTCTATAACTTAGGTATGTTGTATCAATATGAACAAATTGAAGAAAGTTCTATTCATTGTTTAAAAGCTCTTCGTTTTTTTATCGTTCGGTGTCAGGTTTTCAACGTTGGAAAACCAACAAAAAAGCAATCAATTTTAGTTCAGACAAAAAATTTAAATGACAAGTTTTTTTTAGATACATTTTTTGAAGGCTATTTTCAATTTAATAATATGATTTTTGTCAGTTCAGAAAATTCAAAACTATTTAAAATGAAAAACAAAGTTGCCTTCTATTTTCAAAAAAAAAAACCGTTTCGGTTTTAAATAAAATAAAAAAAAAGCATTTCGTGTTATTTGAATTCAATTTAAATCGAATTACCTTTCGCTTTCCCTCGCGTTTTTTGTTAAACAAAAGAACATTCGAACATTAAAGTTTCATCTTGGATTACTTTATTTATATCAACTTTATTTTAAAAAATGGTAAGTCTTGTAAAGTAATTTGAAGTGCCCTGAAAAACCAAACGTTGCAATGTTTGAGTGAATTTAATACATTTGCTGGAATTTTTTTCTAGAGATTAAATGGATACTCGTTCACAAAACAAAACTTGCCAGGTATTTGGAATTGGGAAAATGTTATTGCTGCGTGTGCTGCTAACGTACGAAGATGTTTGTCGCTACCTTACCTTCCTCAAAGATGAAGAAAACTCATCGAAGAAGCGAATATCGCTCGCAGCTACGAAGGTCATGGAAATATACGTGATTTCTTCAATTCCAACAGTTGGTAAGTTCAGTGTTGAAATAATGATTCATAAACTCAACGATAAAAGAAGTTCTCTCATAAAAACACCGAAAGCCTGAAGAACCAGCAATGCATTTCAACAACAGTTAAAGGAATTCAAAACTGATGCCAAAAGACTCTTTGACTTTAGTGCTTGTAAGTGCGTTGATTTTAAATGTTGTTCCTGTCCAAAAGACAAAAAAGTTCCGGTAAAAGAACGCTCCTTCCTGGAAGATCAAAGATCTCAAAGAAAAATGGCTATTGGGACAGTTGATGTTCCTGGAACCATTAAGCTCCAAAGATCTCTCGCAAGAAGATTTGCCAGCTCTACATCTTCACTTTCAGACACTTTAACACCCAAGCTGAATGTATAACCGAAGACGATGGAATCCAAATTAATTCCGACATCGAATCTGTGATCTCAATGTCACCCTCGCCAGAAAAAAAACCACGTTTAGAGAATGAAGCGGTTTGTAATTTAAATCGTAAATCTCTCCCGAACGTTGCGAAGGTCGCAGACAGATTTAAGATATCTGATAGTGCAACAGCAACTATTGTTACAGCCGTCTTAACGGATTATGGAGTTATTAATGATATGGATCGGTCAAATATTGTTGATAGAAGCAAAATAAGGAGGAAGAGATCCAAAGAGTGGATCAGAGTTCTAACCGGCATCCCGTGGGCATTTACTTCGACGGTCGCAAGGACATCACAAAAACAGCCAAAGGCAATGTGGTTGAAGAGCATATTGTGTTGATTGGAGAACCTGATAGCCAGTACCTGGGTCATATCACACCACACAACGGGAAAGCAGAGACAATTACCAATGAGATACTAAACTTGTTGGAAAAATCGTGTATATCAGTAAATATTCTCAAACTTGTTGGATGCGACGGTACCAATGTTAATAACGGGGTAAGAGGTGGAATCATTCGGCAAATTGAGACGAAAATACAGCGACCTTTGCAATGGTCTATTTGCTTACTTCATGCCAACGAGTTACCTTTGAGACACTTGTTTGAGAAAGTGTACGGCTAACCGCATTCTTCGAGTGTATGTTGCAAAACAATCCCCGGATAAGCCATTAAAGCAAATAGTTGAGTATATTGCTAAAGTGTACGCAGTAATGTGGTTTGACATAAAATCTCAACCTCCTTTCGTGTATGGTGGGAAACATTTTTTCAAATCTATAAAGTTGACAAGGTATTTGCCAAATGATTTGAAAGGAATCGTAGATGGTGTTTTCGCACGGAATGGATATTTTGGACACTGCGAAAACATTTTAGTAGCTATGTTGTTCGATGACCGCAAAAATATTCGAGAGCTAGGTCTTCGCTGCGTACTTAAGGCTAGAGCAGCAGTCAACAGCAACACCAGTGAAGAATTTGTCCGAAAGTTTCAGCTCCCAAACTTTCAATTCGAAGCAGGTGAATATTTCGAGTAAATAGATTGGTGGAAAACTGAAAATCACCGTTTAACTGAGCCTCCCAGTACTAAAAGATTTTACCGAAGAAGAACTTTGGGATATTGTGGGACAATAAAAAACTACCAAATCTAACTTTTTAAAACAGTTTCCTTGTCACAGCCAAGCAGTTGAAAGAGCGGTTAAGCTGGTGACTGAAGCTTCCCAAACTGTTTGTGGATTTAAGAACAGGGATGGAGTCATTAAAAATACTTTAATTTCATGAAAAGAACTTCCAAATATAGAAACAAAAAAAAATTATATTCAATAAAACTTAAAAAAAAAAAAACAAATTAAAAATACAACAATTGTATTGGGTTTTCTTATAATCTAGAATTTTAAAAAATAAAAGCGTTTCCTAAAATTCATAGATACTAAGGGCGTTTGTTTTGATCTACCACGTATGGTTTTGTTTTTTCTTTCTTAGAAGTGCGCGCCCCCTAGTGGACATTTAAAAAAGTAAAAAGTGCTCTTAAAGTCAATTAAATGACCCAAAAGAAGTTATAAAGGGGTATATAATATATTTAATTTTTTTTTGTTATTTTTTTTTTAAATTGCGATGCGCGACCCCTAGCGGTCATTTTAAAAATTAAAAAAAAATCTTAAAAATATTAAAAAGACTTGACACAACTTTTGCGGGGGGTATGTTTTTGATATTCCAATTTAATTTTTTCCCCATACATCAGCGCTCCGGCCTAGCCGGCCATGTCTAATTGAGATAATAATTTGTTTGACATCATCAAGCACATGTCTTCAATTGATATAAACGCCTCGTTGTAAATTTTTTCTGTGAATTGTAAATGTTGATTTCCTATTGTATTACGCATTTGATGCAAGATATCGTCATACATATCATCTATGTATTTGATTCATAAATCAATTGAGGTAAAGCATGTTGATATAATTATAAAAAACAATGTTCGTATTTGTTCAGCTTTTGAAGAAATTAGAGCATCATTTAAAGTTTGATCCCAATGAGCCTCATCCTTGTAATTTTTACGTTTTTTCTCTCCATAAGAACCTTCCTTGTGTCATAACAAAAACGTTAAAAAAAAATTGGCCGAATTGGTGGAGCCATTCCCGCTTTCAACGCTTGGCAACACATTTTGCGATTCATTTTTATTTACATATATATATATATATAGATTGCCCGACGTTGCGACAGGGTTTTACTTGTCGTGGTCATGGATTTGACTGATGGCTTGTAGGTGGTTAGTCCGTAAATTGTTCTTTCATTTAAAATGTCTCAGTACCACGATAAAAATAGTCTTAAATCTACAATTGTCAAGCCCCCATTGTAAAACTCTTTATACTCGTATTTCTTAAGTAAGAATTAATAATATGCTTTTGAACAGTCTTCTCTAATAACAGCAATGTTTAATGAACATGGTTTTTAAATTTTCTAAGCCACTTGAAAATGAAAGGAAGAACGTGCATTTTATTTCAATAAACCTTATCACAAGAAACCGTTTTAAAAAAAAAATTTTTGGTGTGAAGTTTCCAACAACGAAATTCTCATTTTCTAAATGCCGTATAAGAAAGTCTTGAACTTAAGAAAACTCTCTAGATCCATATTACAATTTGACTCTTTGTCCCTGAGTTTTTTCGAAATTCCATGAGTGTGAAAGTGAAAGTGAAATTGAATAGATTGAAAGATTCATCGATTGATAGCCGACTTTATAACCTGAAATGGAAAACTTCACTTGAGTATATGTATATCAAAGGGCACGGTAGTGCCCAGCCAAGTTCTGGCACTACACCCTTTTTACAAGAACAAACTCAGGCGATTTTCGACTCCTCCCTATCTTCAGTACCAATGAAGTCAGACACTTTAAATTCCGAATATTTGCTTAGCTAGTCAAGCACAGGCGCCTCACCAAATTTCAGTTTTCTATCATAAGCGGTCCCTGAGATATAAGGCCTCAAAAATCACAAAAACCGTAACTGACTGACTAACTGACTGGCTGACTGACAGATCATCAAAATTATGGAGCACTTCCCGACATCGTAGAATCTTGTTACTTTGCACAACGGTAAGTCTTATCATGCACGTAGAGGAAAAAATCGAAAATTTGAGGTTTTCCATTCAGGGGCGTGGTGTCCGCCCACTTTCTCCGAATTGGTGTTGATTGAATGGAGCACTTCCGACTGCTGTAAAACGATGAAATTTGGTAAAGTGGTAGGGCATAAATTGCATACAAGGAAAAAAATATAAAATTTGCGGTTTTCCATTCAGGGGTGTGGTATCCGCCCACTTCCTCAGAACTGATGTAAATTATATGGCACACTTCCGATTGCAGTAGAACAATTAAATTTGGTAGAACGGTAGGGCTCAAATTGCATATAAAGGACCAAAAATAAAAGTTGGGGTTTTCCATTCAGGGGGCGTGGTATCCACCCACTTTCTGAGAAAATGTTTAATTTATATGGAGCACTTCTGATTGCCGTAATTAAGGCAGGTATGTTAGTGTTAGGTATCTTACCAGGACAAGAAGAAATAATTGAAGCGCAAATCAAAACAACCAATAACAAAAAGAAAATATACCAGAAGAAATAGGAAGCTTTTAACTAAGTTGATTTTAGTAGGTAGAGTCCACCCTTCTATCTTTCCGTATCTTTCGAGATTTTGACATGGCAAAATATTAAAATCTTTGCAAAAAGGAGTGAGATCAGACCAAAAACATAAATGTTAAAAAAAGACCCAAGTTCTTCCATAACAAGTCAGCCGTGAAAAGTACTGAGATCTAAAAGTACGCCAAGTTCTTACTTCATGAAGGTTTAATGCCGAATATTTAAAGCCGAATAATATTGAAACAGCTACAATGTAATAGAGAAATTTTATTATTTAATGATTACTGGCTAAAATTTGATGGGTTCACTGGTCAAGTTTTTAAAACCTTTCGAATTGAGCATAAAAAAAACTTGCCAAGTAATCCCATCAAATTTTAGTCAGTAATCATTAAATAATAAAATTTCTCTATTACATTGTAGCTGTTTCAATATTATTCTACTTTAAATATTTGGTATTAAACCTTCATGAAGTAAGAACTTGGTGTACTTTTAGATATCCGTGCTTTTCACGGCTGACTTGTTACACAAAGGTTTTGTATAGAAGAACTTGGCTCTTTTTTTAACATTTATGTTTTTGGTCTGATTTGATATTTCAGAACTTTGAGATCCTCATAAAGGCCAATTGTTCCCAACAATTTAGTTTCCCTTCGAAAGTGAAAAATTAAAGCCAAAGATTTCTTTTGCTATGTATCCAAGTATATAACGGGTGATTTTTTAAGAGCTTGAGAACTTTTTTTAAAAAACAAACGCATAAAATTTGCAAAATCTCATCGATTCTTTATTTGAAACGTTAGATTGGTCCATGACATTTACTTTTTGAAGATAATTTCATTTAAATGTTGACCGCGGCTGCGTCTTAGGTGGTCCATTTGGAAAGTCCAATTTTGGGTAACTTTTTCGAGCATTTCGGCCGGAATAGCCCGAATTTCTTCGGAAATGTTGTCTTCCAAAGCTGGAATAGTTGCTGGCTTATTTGTGTAGACTTTAGACTTGACGTAGCCCCACAAAAAATAGTCTAAAGGCGTCAAATCGCATGATCTTGGTGGCCAACTTACCGGTTCATTCCTTGAGATGAATTGTTCTCCAACTTTTCTAGGGCCCATTCACTGAAAATTCGACGTTGTGGCAGATCGTTCGGCTTCAGTTCTTGCACGAGCTGTATTTTATACGGTTTTACACCAAGATCTTTGCGTAAAATCTTCCATGTGGTCGAATAAGACAAACCCAATTGCTGCGAACGGCGACGAATCGACATTTCACGGTCTTCAGCAACACTCTCAGAAACAGACGCAATATTCTCTTCTGTACGAACTGTACGCATTCGTGTGGTTGGTTTAATGTCCAATAAAGTAAACTGAGTGCGAAACTTGGTCACAATCGCATTAATTGTTTGCTCACTTGGTCGATTATGTAGACCATAAATCGGACGTAAAGCGCGAAACACATTTCGAACCGAACACTGATTTTGGTAATAAAATTCAATGATTTGCAAGCGTTGCTCGTTAGTAATTCTATTCATGATGAAATGTCAAAGCATACTGAGCATCTTTCTCTTTGACACCATGTCTGAAATCCCGCGTGATCTGTCAAATACTAATGCATGAAAATCCTAGCCTCAAAAAAATCACCCGTTACATGAGAATCTTTGAACTTCAAACAACACACCACACACAACTCAAATAAAATCCAAACAAAACATTTAGAGAAAATTGGTTTACCTAGCCATTCAAAAGAACTTCCGAGTTCTGAGCACTGAACGGTCTTTATCCTCATCTAAATGACCGACTTTATTCATCCCTTGATACAGATTTACAGTATTCAAAAATGTAATACATTTTTCTTCGTGTCCTTTGTTTGGTGTATGCAATGCAATTTTAATCAAATATTAAAAACGTTTTGTTTTCTTTCTGTTGTTTTGTTTGTTTGTTGTCCTGCAGGGTGCACAAGCGTTTTCGAGAGATTCGCCCGGATTTGGTGCCACGCCAAATGACCGAAGGACAAGCATCTAGTGTCAGGATTCCACGTGAGTACATCGAGAAATTGCCCGAACTAAAGGAAAATCCGTTTCGTACCAGGATATGCGAAGCATTTTCCCGTGATGGCATGGGCAATTTGTCGTTTGAGGATTTTCTTGACTTTCTTTCGGTATTCAGCGAACAGGCGCCAAGGGACATCAAGGTTTTCTACGCTTTTAAAATTTATGGTAAGCTCTCAACACACAAAATGTACACACACAAATGTAATTGAAAACTGATTGCATCTGCGGAGTCGACTCTCGACGCAAGTACCTATCGACACTCTATAGATAAATAATTGCGTAAATATTTACAAATTGTCCTTTAAGATCGAAAAATAATATCGTTCCTTGGTTTCTTTTTTCTTTTTATTTTGTCTTGTTTTTCTTCGGTCTATCTTTGTTAAATACGGAACGGATTTTATACTTTTTATCGAGGACAACCATGAACAGACTTCGACCAGGACGGTTTCATTGGACGTGCCGACCTAAAATCTGTTCTGACAACAATGACAAAAAATGACCTTAGCCCCGAAGAACAGCAACAGATTGCGGATAAAGTTATCGAAGAGGCGGATGTCGATGGTGATGGTCAATTGTCCTTTCTGGAGTTCGAGCATGTTATCCTCAGGGCACCAGATTTTCTATCGACATTTCATATAAGGATTTAAGTGCATCAGCTTCAGCTGTGTGATGTGGTAGCATGCTGACAAGATGCTTCGACGAAATTTGCTGCTGGGTATGTGGTATCTATATACAGTTATGGTGCTCGGTAAATTCTTGGACATGTATGAAGGATTATAGGTGTACAAGTATTTCGAAGGAAGTATTTCCAGCAGCTACATGATGTGTGCACAAATTTCGTGTGGGTTGTTGAGAAATAATTTTAAATCTAACAGAGCTTAACCAGCTGTGTATAGGCACCCCATACATAGAATATTTCATCTAGAAGATTGCTCCATGGTAAAAATAGGAATTATGTATATTTAAAATAAAAATAGCTTTCTTGGTGTAGTTACTACACATGTACATGTATTGGTTTCATTTGCTTGTTTTATTGGAGGTTAGAAGGATGCAGGAGGAACATAGATCCTAATGCCATATTCAAAGGTTTAATTTTAAAACAAAACACAAAGTTCCAGCTGAAAAGAAGCGATGTAGAAATTTGACGTTTTGGTTTTTGAAGTTTGAGTTTTAAAAGTATTTAAATTCAGGTTTTATTTAAAATATCATATAGTTGCACTATGGTTTCTCAAAACCATTAAAGCCCCGTTTAGACGATCATTTCAGTTTAAGTTGAGCTATTAGTTAAGCTTTCAGTTAAACTGATGTCTAAATGCAAAAACTGAAGCATTTAACTGAAACTGATGGAATTTCCATAAGTTGTCAGTTCAGTTATCAGTTGAAGTGATGTGTAAATACTTTTCAGTTCAGTTGTCAGTTCAGTCGTCATTTCAATTGCTCCATTTCGTTCTTCTTTGTTTTGATTTATTAAGCGACAAAATTATAGCTTTTGCAATAAGGCTTTTATCGCCCATTACGTAATGTATTTCTTCACAAGTAAAATTAAAGCTCAACTGAACACCGGGCTGACGTCTAAATACACTGCCTTTTTTAACTGAACTGATAACTGAATGGACAATTGATCGTCTAAAAGGGGCTTAATATTTTTAGTTTAAAAAGGTAGCACAATACCTTTCAGTTATATAAAAATATGTGAGAAACTTTGAACTTTATTTTTTGAATACTATTGTGAACACAGCTTTATACTACTACAGCGCCATCTCTTGGAAAATTACGTCTCTAATTTATGGAAGAAACAGAAAGCTCTTTTCCAATGTCAAATGTATTTCCCCTTATTCCAATCATCTAGAACATTCCCAGACGAGAACCTTCGACAACAACTAATTTAAGTATATAAGGGAGTGCTCGCTGTGAGCACAGGACAGCAGACATGGGTAACGCAGTAAAAATTGGTGCGCTGATACAGTAACTCAAACGCACTTCACTGTATCAGCCATAGCGCAATTTGCGCCATAACGCAATTTGCGCGGTAACGCAATTTTTGTTTTAACTCATTTGAAGCAAAACAGCTCAGCGCAGCGCAACGCAGCTGTATTTGGTTAACTCATCGTCATCATCATACAAACTTCGTAGCGCACAAGCGCACACAAGTTGTTCATCGCCGACCAAACGGTCTGAGTGAGAATGGGGGTGTCTTTTCAAATTTTTTTTTTTTTTTCGTTCGAGGTGTGGAGACGTTTGTACTTATATCTTTGGTTCTGCTACACCAATTTTCAAGGTTAAGGTCTTAAATGGAAGATGGAATGTTTTCCTAAATATTGGTTCAAAAATTATTGAGGAGGGGCAAAGTTTTTCTTACTAAAAGCGTGCAAGGAACTCTTTTCGACTCGATTTTAAGAACTCTAAATTCAAATGTTGATGAAAAATTTAACAATTTAAAAAAAATAAAGATGCAAATTAATTGCAATAATTCTATTCTACAAATCGTCACCTGAGTTCTATCTTGTTCAAAGTCCATTTTGGAAAATGTTGGGAAAACGATTTTTTAACTTCAGAAGCAAAATTTTTACTTAAATTTGAAAGGAAATACTGTGGAGTTTTTTTCTCCATAAAACTCAATAATTTTTGTTTTAAAAATGATTTATAAATCTAGGTTTTATTAAATCCTGAAATAGTTAAAAAATAAAATCAAGTGGGATGTCATTTTGGATATTGAACAACGTTGTATGGGCTGTAAACAAGTTGATTAAATTGGTGGATATTGAACAAAAAAGCTAAATATTGAACAAAATAGAAGCACTTAATAATTAAATCATTGAAACTACGAAAATACTATGAAAATAGAACAAAAACTTCTAACTCATTCTTTGAGTTAAGCACTAGAACATTATGGGTGATCAGAAAAAATATTGCTGCTGCTCGGTAGGTAATGAAATTCAAAATTTGTTAAACATTTTTTTGAATTCACTTTTTACCCTTCTTTTTTTCTTAATAAATACATTATTGATTTTACATACAATTTTTAATTTAAATTTTGTTATTGTTTTAAACATACTGGCGCAAAATTTTAATTAAATTAGTACGATGCTAAAGCTGTTTTAGTATGATACTAAAATCGTCGAATACCTATATTAATTTTTAGGATCGAGCTTTTTACAAACGCCACACAAGGACTTAGTTCTTTGCACGAACTTTCATTGTTTTAGGTGCAATTTATTAAGAAAATTGCCTTAGCACGATAATAGTTAGAAAATTGTAAGAATTAAGAATGAGTTAGTAAACTACTTTAAAGTTAGCAAATCGTTAAGAATTATCATACTAATACCTTAATAAAAGGCTGTTTAAAATTTTGCGCCACTGAGTTTTATTGGTAATTGGTTTCTTATTATTTTTTTCATAAAAATCGTTGTTTAAACCTAGTTTCATACTAAAACAAACTTAACATCGTAATAATTCAACTAAAATTTTGTGCCATTATAATTTTATTTGTAATGCATTGAAAGAAGATCAGGGCCTGTTTCTCAGATCATACTCGTACACATCATACATTTTATACAACATACAACATTTTTATACAACATACACATATTACACATCATTCTGTTTCTCAGATTTCATTGGAAGTGTTGTATGACATTTGTTTTGTTGTATGATGTGTATGAAGTATGATTCTGACATTTCATTATTATTTGAGTGTGAGGTTAATATAAATCTCAATTTTTGGTGAAGACGTGTTGGAACTAGTTGAAATTAATATACGTGTCAGATGACGCCCTAAAATAATAAAAGAACCTGTTAATTTCAATCTTAAAGATCCATATTTTGTTGAAAATTTAGATTGCCAAACATTTTTAGTGGAAAAATTGGGAAGATCAATTGTGCGTTCAACTAATTGCAACGAAGCCTTGTCACCTTTGCAAGAAATATTGTTAACCCTTCATTAGCTTGGAAATAGAATCCATTATCATGAAATCGGCATAATGCAAGCCCATAAGACAACCCCAATGAAACTGCCTCTCTCTATGGCCTACAGGCTCTACCATGTTTTGTGAGTGTCGAGCCAGAGAACTTCTCAAATAAATTTTGTTTCCCCAGCATTGACTGATGAAAACAATGTTGTTACATGTTACATGCAGCAGCCACTTTACAACCGAATTTTGTGCTGTATTAAATGTATGATCATTTATAGGTAAATTTGCTGTATGATGTAAATGACACATTTCTGAGAAACAGAATCATACAACATTCTAATATTTCCAGTGTAATCTTCAGTCATACATTGTTGTATGACAGTGGATCATACAAAAAAATTGAGAAACAGAAATCATACAGCAGAACTGTCAATATCATACAATGTATGATGTGTATGATCTGAGAAACAGGCCCCAGATTGTCGATATTGTATTTGTCTACATTTAAATTAAACTTTTTTCTTGAAATAAACTTTAGCTACTCTCTTTCACTTTGGTTCCGATCTTATCACAAATTTGAAATAAAACTGTCCTTTTTCAGAATCTTTTAAGCTAGGCGCGCAACTGCTTGGGTCGAGCAACTAAAAAGTTTGTGTTTTGACACAAACTAAACGATTGCCTAAAATGAGTTCGCTATTTTGTGTAACATATAATTATATGTTTTCTATAAGCAACCAAACAGTTGTACAACTAAAAATTGAATGTGCGCACCTAGTCTTAAGGTCCAAAATGAATCAAATATTTTCACACGTTCATCATAAGAAAATTTGATGAAACAATTATGACTGCAACTAACGTCGCAGGCGGATGTCATTTGAATATTGCTAACCACCTTGACCCATCCGTTTTTGTATATTTTGTTTCCACAAAAATAGTTTTCGATTTTTTTTTACTCCATCCAGGGCTTATCTTGGTGTAAAGCTGCATGCTTTGTTTAGATGAAACGGAACCTTCTGCTGGTACTACATTTTCCAATGAAGGTACTGAAATGACTTCTTCAGATAAAGGAGCTATATTAGAATTCTGAATCATAATCATGAAATATCAGATCCTGGATGAACTGGATTTATCATACTGTAAGCGACAAATATTGTATTCAAAAACTGTCTAAAGATAAAAGGGTTTCTCAAAATACCTTAAAAGCGTTTGAAGATTACGCTCCAACTTTTCGCTTACATAACATTGTGCTTACAGCTTCCAATGTTATATCAGTATTAATTTTGTGTGGTACATTACAGTGCAGTGATATTGACTAAAATGCGGTTTTCCGTCCGCATAACTCTTTTAATAGGATTTTGTTCAATAACATACAAAACTAAATGGATTAGATATGGACATTGAACAACAAAGAAATACAGGGTAGTTTTTTTTAAAGTTAATATAAAATTGTTCAATTTCATATAAAAACAAAAAGCAGTGGTTGATTGAATAAAAAAGACACTCAAAATATTTAATAAAGTGGTTTATTGAACAAAATAGTTCTTCATAACTTAAAAACTAAAAGAGATAGAAAAAAATGGAGTACGCCATTCGAAAGAGCATGTTCGATTTATAAAAACTGTATTTCTAACTCAATTTCGCCAAAAATGGTCTTTTGAACAAGATAGAACTCAGGCGACGAAATGTGTCACAGGTCATTTTGGAATATATGAAACAGGAGAGGAGGTAGGGTGACTTTTCTCAAATTTTCAATAAAAATTAAATTTTGATTAAAAATTTAATTAAAATCTTTGAAATATGCCGATTTAAATGGTTTCTAGGGCTTCTAACTTCAGTATTAGTTTTCAGATCTTAATTATTGAAGTATGTATATATTTAATTGAGAAATGTCAAACTTTATTTCTGTGTAAAAAAAAATTCAAAATGACAAAAAATTTCATACTAAAAAGTTGAATGACGCAAAAATCAATTCAATTCAAATCAAAAATTCAAATCAAAATTCAAAAGTTGATGAAAAATTTCAGAATTTTGAAAAAAAAATTACCATCTTCTTATTGCCCCAACCCTATTCTAAAGTAATGCTGAACAGTGTTTTACAATAAATTCGACAGGAAACACGCAAAAAATGAATTAAATGTGATATTAAATGAACGAATTAAAACTCAATTCATTAAAAAAATTTTTTGTTATTTTTTTTCTTGATGTAAAGTACGTTCCATAATAAATCACAATTGAAGACAAAAAAGATGTCAACTTGGAGGGGTCTGGTCTAAGACGTTTAGTTTGGCTGCAAATCAGGTTTAAAGATAAAAATTGTTTTTTCGTTTTATGCGAATGCGATACGGCAATTGAAAGGTGGCACCCCCTACTCCTAGACCATGAATATGCAAATAGTGAGCAATATATCTATTTCGCTTCGCCAAAAAATACAAATTTATCGGAAAAAAATGTGTGTAAAAATAGTGTCATCTTATAAATTTTTTCCTTAAATACCTACTGTTCATTAATCCAAAATAGAATATTTTATCAAAAGTACCTATTAATTATATAACATATTTTTTTAAAAGTACAAAATAATACTTTCAAAAGAGTAGTGAAAATCCCGTAAAATATTTTTCAATGAATTTTTTGGCGGGGTTTTTATTTATTTTTTCGGCGGGATTTTGCGATTTGGGATTTTGTGCCGTGGAATTTATTTACTCTCCCAAAATCTTTTTTTACCAAGTACCAACCTCATTCAAAATATTTTATTCTACAATTATTTGATTCAAACATCACCTACCAACACAGAATTTAACTGAATTTTGTTTGAAAATTCGGAAGATCGCGTTTGCAATAAGCACCCTGTTGTGAAAATAATATAGATATTTTATTTTTTTTTTTCGCAAAATACAGACTTCACAAAATTTTTTTTTCCTTAAAAAGTAAAAATATCATACACCATATCATGGAATTTTATTGAATTCCGTCAAACATGTGAAAAATATGGGAGCGCTACAAGGAAGTCAGCGCTTTTTTTATCTGCTTGAATGGTTATTGTTTGTGTAGCGCAGCGCTGCGCTTGTCAAAGCGCTATTCGAATATTGAGTTGATGAGTTGAACTGCGCTTTTGCGCCACTGAGTTACAAATTGATGTATCAGCGCACATAACGCAGTTGCTGCTTCAGCGCATTGCGCTAGCGCAGCGCTGCGTTACACATGTCTACAGGACAGTTGATTTTGGACTATGAAAGTGTGCAAAAGTATTGCTTATTGGATTGTGTTATTAAACAAGTGTGATTTAATTTCGAATAAAAGTATTTGAGCTGATTATAAATTAAGATTTACTGTTTTGAATTGGAAAGTGTAAATAAAGAAGAAATACTGAAAAGAGTGATAAGTTTTATTTAACGGACCTAGTCAAAATAATATAATACATTATACATTTTGAATGGAAGTCTTTTAGATAAACTATACTTAATTGTTGTCAAAATCTAAGCCATCCGTCAAATTGTCAGTCAATCTCAATATTTTTCGTTGAAGATATATTTATAAACTACAAAACTACATATGTATGTACTACTTTCTCGAAATTAAAGGATAAAATAAGTTAAACTGAGTTAGCTTGACAAATAGTCTAACAGTAACAAGTAGCCCAAGTGAAAAGGTAATAAGAAATATGTTTGTCTGGCAGTACCTATTGGTCTCTAATGGTGCACCAAAATTCCACAAACGCATTACAAGCTTGAAGCTCGCTTCAACCCTTTGTATACCTGTATTGAGTCGAAATGAGCTTCGTATGACTCGATCCCACTTGTCGAGTCGAAATGTGAGACGAAAACCCTGAGTCGGGAAGTTGGTTTGACAAATTGTTTCATAATTTAAGAACACCATTTCAACTCAATTCCAAATCGAGCTCTTAGCTCAAATGAATGAAAAACCTGGGTCGAAAATCTGGCCCTAATCCAACTCGATCTTTCGATACTGCATACAAACGTAGTATAAATCTTTTTTAAGTTGGTGCGTGTAGATGTTGGCGGCCATGTTGTTTTGGTGAGAGCTGTCAAATCTGTTGTTTATTTTTCAGTTACTGATGTCAACTCACCATAGCAAGTGACACGATTAAACAGCACGTCCAAATGATATAACTTCTATATCAAAATGTGTGTTCGCTAATGCAAACGTTGCACGCATTTCAACCATTTTATGGAGGACGTACGTGGTGGGTCAATCATACTCCACTTTTCAAAGTTTATTTGAGACGACTGGGTCGGTAATCAATCAGCCAATATTTGTACGTCAAAAGAAAAAAAGATCGGCCGAGAACATCGTCGCGGTCCTTTAAAGTGTACATTAGAACTCGAAGTAGTTGATTGGACAAAAACTCGACCTTTCGCAGACTAAGAGACTAAGCTCTACACCCGTACAAGATCCAATTAACCCAGGAGCTCAAAGAGCATTACCATAGATAATGCCATTTGTTCGCTGACTGAGTTTCAGAGCGTTTGGAAGAAGACCACAATTTTGGCCGAAAAATAATTCTTAGGTACGAGGAGCAGTTTCATGAGAAAGGCTATGTTAACAAGCAGTATTAACACCAGCCGAAAAGAAGCTCACCAGGTCACAATGCACCCTCAAAAATTAAAATTTTAGTGTGGGTTTTGGGTAGGTGGCGTGGTGGAGAACGCTACTAAACGATTATAACCAATATCTTATGGGTTAAACTGAACCATAAATGGACCCAAACGACATGTGGTTCCGGCAAGACGGTGCTACGTGCCACACAGCGGGCACCACGATTGACGTTCTGTATGAATGATTTGAGTGTGAGGTTATCTCTCGCAGAGGTGACGTCAATTGGCCACCAAGTTCATGCGATTCGACCCCGCTAGAATTTTTATTATGGGGTTTCATGAAGTCGCAGGGGTAGCTGAATAAACTGAAAACGGCCGATCCCTAAAATTCAGCAGGATCTACACGGAAGAGTCATTGAAAATTATACCAACCAATCCATGCCACCGGAAAAAGCCGAGGAGGGCGTTTAAACGATGTCATATTCCTTGTATAATTGCGTACATTGGACCTACCAAATAAAAAAGCAATTTTGTTAATGCCTTGAAACACAGCGTGCTATATTCCATTTCATCTGCCCGCTTTTATTGAAATACCCTTTCGATGAATTGGAGACAAGATATTTGTTATTATAAATTGATTATTAAAATTCGAATAGAATCAGTATCTTAATATTTTGAATACTTTGTAAGCTTTTTAAATTGACACTTAAGATTGCCGAACAACCTTCCACAATAAATGAGGCATTTCTTAAAAAATTGTCAATCAAAGAAGAAAAACACTGAACGAAACCCTAATAGGTTGTTTACAGTTTTTTTTAGCGAAAAAAGAAGGATGAGCACGTATGGTTCATTAATTCTGTGACTTCGGTCAATATGACTATATGTAGGTGTTCTGACTTCTTATTTCAAAGCAGAATCTGCGTTTTCAAAAAAATTGGGTTTCTGGTTTAAGCTCGGAGCTCAATTGAAAGCTTTTCGTGACCTCTAGTCCAAATGCGTTTCGCCTAGGTACGACAGTTGGGCTTATCAGTTAGATGCTGTCGTTCCCTACTAAAGACGCAATATATTAGTCGATGATTTATGAACACAAATAACTAAGTCTACAAAAAAAAACAAAAACTATAAACATTTTTTTTATATTTTTCGTTTTAATTTCTTCTTCTTAAGCTCAGAGCGTTCACAGCTTGAAACTTGTGTTTCTTTCCGTTCTGAACATGTTTAGACCGTGCTTTTTGAGCTTTGAATAAATAAACAAATTTGTGAGCAATGATTAAAAAAAAACTTTCCCTTATACTTGAAATTTACTATCACAAGACCGCTCCTTAAGGCCCTGAAAATGGTGTAGAGAATGACCAGAATTTTCATTTAACCATTCATACTATGCATGCTGGCATGCTATTTGCCAGTGAACCTAGAAGTATTTTTGGAATGAAGTGGCAACCATTCTATTAATATAATTTCTTATAGAGGTGAACAATTCAAAACACCTTAAGAATAGTAGAACGACACGAAAATACCAACACCAAAAAAAGCATACATTCGTCTCATAAGGATGCCCCAGCTTCTGTGCTAAAGTCGTTATAAATCGGACAAATCATTCCTCATCCCGATATTGAAGTGCAGGGATCTGAGTGAGTTGGTAAAATGTATGGTTTTGACGGAAACTGAAAACAAGAAAATCCTGATTCACTTAAATATGCCTTGTCGTGAGATGGCTTTGGAATGTGAATTCCGGCTATAAAGTTGAATACAGTTCTTTGAGAGTTCCTCTATGACAAGACGAAGACATCAATAAAGTATAAATGGGTTTTTAAAACAAATTAGTCAAATGATGGTTGGTGAGGTGTTGGCAAAGAAAGCACGTTGGGTGTTCAAAATAAATTAGTTGTTTACTTCTCATCCAGTTACTAGATACTCTACAGTCTACATTATGACCCTAACTTGCACTTACTGCTAAATTGGAATGTGCTAAATGAACACTGCTATAGCTTTCCTCTCTTAAAGCCTGAAGGTGGAAATCTTAGTGCTTCAGCCGGAATATTTTAAAGATAGTACTATAGTCGCGTATGCAGTTTGTGTAAATCACTATATGCCTTTTATTGAAACTGATAGGAAATAGAGGTATCATGAAATCATTCCCATGTCTTGAACACCGTCTTCGGTATGTTTCATGTATTTCCTTATTTAACCGCTTCTTTCACAAGCAATTCTCACTTGAAGTAGCTAGTTGTATTTCTCCCCTGAATCAGTTCACTCCTGTTACCCATTTCATAAGGAATGCTAATTTTGAAGGTACCGCAAAATACAGAGATTCGTTTTTTAAAATCACAACACGATTATGAACTAATTTACCCGGCACGAGAAACCCTTCCCATTTCAATTTGCAAACATTCTAAACAATTCGCAAACATTCTCTCAAAAAACCTTGAGGGCGTGTGAATTATAAAACAAACACAAAAACTCGACTTTTTCTCTTCTTAATCTATCTATCTCACTTGGACTTCATAGAAAAAAAAATAAAGCATTATTTAAATTTGTTAATCTGCTTGATAAACTTTTTTTGTGTTGGTAACACTATAGGCGTTTTTTATTTTAAGTTCAGAGCAGAGCCGCAGTTGTCAAAAAATAAATCGTGTTTTTTGGTTCAGAGTGTTCAGATCTTCCTGTTTTTCTTTTTTCGATCTGAGCGTGTTCAGAGTGCACTCTATGAGTTCAGTATAAAATAACTGATAAGACAGAGTTAAATGCTTAAAAGAAGCATTGGACAGAACCGTGTTGTGTTTTACGTGGACAATTCTTGTCAAGTAAGATTTAATTCCATGGTGGGCCTACCCACATCGGGGTCAGACCGAGCTGTGACCACAGCTCAAAGTTACCCTAAGCCACCTCAGTAGCAATTCTGTGACATGTTGCGGCATGTACATGTACACACACCTTTCTAAGGAGCGAGGTCTGCCAAGCACCTCTTGAATCCAAGTAAACTTGGAAACCATATGCCTCTGCATTTGGAGTAACCACAGCCACCACGATACTCCCACAAGGGGGCCTACCTCATAGATAGTCTGAAGTAGGACGGCCGAGCTTCTTGCGACGCAAACTAACCTCTACCTCCTGGGCACTATCTCCAATGTTACCAGAATATAGCTTCAGGTGGAGCTTTCGCGACCGTGAAGGCACTTACAGATGAGTTTTTTTTTTTTTTTTTCAATTCAATTAAGTTTATTGGATAATACAGTAAGACTGAGTCTTTTATAGTATTCTTACATTGGTTATACAAGAAAATTACGTAATAAAGTTATTGAGAAAATAAAATAAACTAAAATGAAATTATTCGTTTCAACAAAAATCTAAAATATACATTATACAATATATTTTTTTTTTTTTTTAAATCTTTCCTCTTTTTTTAAATCTTTCCGCTTTTCTCTCTCATTTATGAAAGCTTTAATAAATTTCAATTTGTGAATGGTTAGAAAAGTGTTTGAAAACTGCACATTTGAAGCTTGTCGCTTCTCTAATTTGTTTGATGCTATGAGGCAAAGAATTCCAAAGGCGAATGTTATTTACAAAAAACAACCGTGATGAGTTTAAATACTTAAAAGAAGGCACCATGATGTTTCCTGTTCTTGACGAAATACAAAATCGAATTTTTTCGTAAAGGTATTGAGGTGATCTGGTACTAATTATTTTATGGAGAAAGATGCAATTTCGAAAATCTGTATATTCCTGCAATGTACAATTAAGAACATTAGTTTTGTAGGGTGATATATGGTCATATCTTCGAAGGCCATAGACATATCTTGTCATATCGTTGAAAGCCACCCGGAGTTTATGTTCAGACAATGAATCTAATTTGGGATAAACAACTTCAGAGAAAGAAATTATTGGCATCAGTAACGTTTTGATTAAGCGAAGTCTTGTTTCTTTAGGTGTGAAGCTGCTTGCAATGCAAAGTTTTCTAAGAGTACCATATATGCGTCCAATAACAGAATTAATGTGTTCCCTACAAGATAAATCTTTAGTTATTTTAAAACCAAGGCTGGTCACAGAGGTCACATAGGGTACCATTGCATTTTTTAAGAATATCGAGGGAAGATCATCATAACCATTCAATTTCTTAGATACCACTATTGCTTGGGTTTTCCCGGGATTAAGGGAAAGACCATTTTCTTCAACCCAGTTACAGATTTTATCCAGATCTTCATTGATACGAAAAACAAGATCGTCTATAAGGCCAATTCTTCGTGAAAGGTAAATTTGTATGTCATCAGCATACAGATGAAAAGAGACATGCTCGCAAACATACGGTAAGTCATTTATAAAGATACTGAAAAGAATAGGGCCTAAAATAGAGCCTTGTGGTACACCCATAGTCAGGAGTGTAGGTTGTGAAATATCGTTTTGAACCACCACACGCTGTGTTCTGTGAGACAAGTAGCTTTTAATGAGGTTAACAGCCAAATCAGAAAAGCCAAAGTAATATTTAAGTTTTTTACAAATGACCGTATGGTTGACTTTGTCAAAAGCCTTGGAAAAATCCAATAAACATAATACTGTTATATTATCTTGATCGTACTGCAGTCGAATGTCTTCCAAAATCTTGACTACTGCTGTAGAACAAGAATGGTTCGATCTGAAGCCCGATTGATATGTAGACAATAGATTCTTTGAGGAAAGGTGTTCAAGTATTTGTTTCACAAGATTCTTTTCCAACACTTTTGACAAACAGGGCAGAATACTTATAGGTCGATAATCAGAAGGTTCAATTGATATGGTTTTTTTCGGGACAGGAGTTATCCTAGCTGCTTTCCAGGCAGTTGGAAAAGTTGAGGACGCAATACAATGGTTGTACAGATGCGTGAGTGGATAAATTAAGTATGGTAAAATTAATTTTATAAACCGTAGAGGAATTCCATCTTTTCCAATGGCTTCGGATTTAAGGGTCTTAAAGGTACTTACAACTTCATCAGGTACAACCTCGAAATTAAAAATATCAATATATTTATAAAATAGATCAGCTTTGGGCTTGAAATATGAAGGTATTTGGGTAGAGGTGGTAAATTGGTTGTTGAGTACATTTGGGTCAATCACGCATTTAGAAATTTGCCGTTTACCAACACCAATTTCACGTAAGTTTGCCCAAAGCTGCTTAGGAGGAAGCTCAGTGTTGAATTTCGAGGCAAAGAAATTCCGTTTAGCTGAGCGGATGAGGAAAGTTGCCTGGTTACGGATACAGCAGTATTGTCGCCAAGTTTCAGGATTTGGTGAATTCCTCCATTTCAGGTAGTACTTTCTACGATTACTGATTGCATATTTAACTTCCGTATTATACCACGGACACTTTTTACTTTGTACAGCTACTGTTTTTAACGGGATATGTTTATCAAACAATCTTTTAATTAAGTTTTGTAAAAAATTGAGTTTATCATCGACGTGAGCAATGTTTAAACAATGATTCCAAGCCAAAGAACTTGCATCAGTGCACAGAGAATCAATATTGACTGCTTTGAAGTCTCTGTTTGTAAAAGAGAGAGGGACTTGAGAATGAGAGAAGTCAATATCGTAAGTGCAAAATACAAGGTCATGGTCTGAAATTCCATCAAGAAATAATTGATCATTTAAAATCAAGTTATTTGGATCAGACACAATAATTAAATCTAAAAGACTTGGAGAGCAATTCGGCGCGTATCTAGTTGGGAAAGTGTTAACTAATTTAAGACCACAAGCAGCAACTGAATCTAGAATCTGAAGAGAGCGAGAATCAACCTTAAGGAGATCGGCGTTGAAGTCTCCACAAACAATAATGTATTCGTGTGAAAAAAGGTTCTAATGCGGTGAAAAAAGGGACGGCGGAACAACTTCTGTTAGGATTATAGACGCAGGCTACAATACATTTCACATTTCCATCAAAGATTTCCAAAACTATAAATTCTATACCATTAGCATCCGATTTGGTTAAGATTTTAAACTTGAGAGTGGATCTACAATAAATTGCAACCCCACCACCAGTTGTCGTAGTATTTCTATCATTCCTTATAAGGTTGTAATTAGTTAAGTTGCGTATACTATCCGGAATTTCATGAGAGAACCACGTTTCGCTCACACAAATAACATCGACATTCACACCATTGAAAATATCCTTAATGTTGTCAAATTTAGTATCGTTAAGACTTCTAGCATTGAAGTGACATACTTTGAAACCATCTTGTGCTTTAGTTAGATAGTTCATTACACAGTGTGCAGATTTGTAACTAGCATTGCCATAAATAGCGTCATGACACAATGACATTTGATTTAAGGTTAGAGGCAATCACAAAAAGAGAAACAAAAAACTAAAAAATATGCATAACAACACACCACATATTCCTCATATAAGAGAAAATATAAAAGTATTAAGAAAAAATAAAAAGAAAAAGAGAAAAATAAAAAAGAAGAAATATTTTGAAATAAGAAAATATTATAAGATTAAGAATACTAATAGAAAATAATAATAGTATGAAAACAAATAGTTCAATATTAATTAGACAAAATATAAATTGGGAGCACTGGTATATCTCCTTAATCAGTTTGTTTATTTTTATCAGTTTCATCTTGATGTATGATATGCTGTGATGAATCAAGGTTGGATGTGTCATATGAGTGTGTTGTTGTTGATGCAATTTCATTCAGTTCTTGTAGGCTTCTAATACAAACAGCTGGTCCGTTTTTATTTACTGTAATGTGTACCAAACCTCGAGTGGTGAAAGTGGAAGATAGTAAACGTTTTTTCTTTAACTGGACAGCATGACGAAAAATCTCTCTATTTTCGCTGGTTAAACTTTCGTGAATATAAATCGGTGTGTCTGTTTGAAAATTCGGATCAATTTCTTTCGAACACAGATGCCTGGACTTTGATTTACGGAAATCAGAGAGAGCTTTCATTGTACTTCGCTTGTCGCTGGCGCTTAAAAATTTTACTACTATGATTGAGTTTGTTTGTGGCTTTACTCTAAAAATTCCGGAAATTTGTGGTGGTTGAAAATTTATACAGTGACACAACAAATTAAAAGTGTTCTTAAGTTGTTCATTAGCTGTATACGGTATTCCAATTAGTATAGCATCCGCGGCTAAATTATTGATGTTCATTGTTTGAAATTTTAAATTTAAGCTTTCTAGTTCAGAGTGCAATTTTTTCGTTTCATCGCCAGCTGCAGAAACAAGCGCGCAGTGTTCCATTTTTAAGTTGGTTTTATTTATATTCTCTCGGAGCTCGTCTATTTCTATGCAGCGTTTCTCAAGTTTTGTAACCCTTTCTTCAAGATTTGTGTAGTCGCGAGTTATTTTGTCTATTTTATTGGACACATTTTTTTCTATATCGTCCATTCTGCTCGTTAAATTTTGTTCAAGTGTTGTTAATCTACCCAAGATGGACTCACCTTGTTCATTTAATTTTCTAAGGAGTTCAATCTGGGTAGGTAAGAAAAGGACAGAGTCATTTAAGACATGCTTATCTGGAACAGCAGCATCAGAAACATCAGCAGGAACAACAGCAACAGCAACGGCAGCAGCGGAATCATTAGAAACAGGCAAAGTGCGGGGACCATTAGGAGAAGAAGAAGGAGAAGAACGTTTGGATGATATGGTTTTGGCAGAAGAGGTTTTCTCATTCTTTTTAAGAGCGGGTGAGTTTTTTTCGATGCAAGAAGTACTGGACGAGGATGATATTTTTTTGTTAGAAGAGTCTATCTCATTCCTTTTAAGAGCTTTTGCGTTAGTGTTTGTATCAATACGTGAAGAAGTAGGTGTATTCATTTTAGCGCTCAGGAGTGGTTTTCTCGATCGAGTTCTTTCAGAAAGAGGCATTTATTCGAAAGAGATTACCTTTTATATATATATGTTATTAAAAAGAACAAAGAAAGAAATATATATATTCTTTTTTATTTTTATTTTTCACCAAAAAAAACAAAACACTTTCTCGACAAAAATTTTAAAATTAAAGTTCATCTACAAGTTATACTTCTTTCTCACTTTTATATTTACGATTAAACAGTCCAAATGAACTTAAAACAACACGACTGGGGTTATAAATTCTTAGATAGCAACTATAACACGTCCTTTCACTAGCACATATTTGTGTAATGAGTTCCGCAAAAACTCGGGCGTGTCAACCTCAGATACACACACCCAGCAATTAATCGAGGCAGAAACCAATAGCTAAAAGTGTACACCCACTGGTGAGTTGTTACACACTCCTTAGTGGATTCCGACTTTTGTGGCTAGTGTCCAGTTGTCTTATCTAGTTAGTTCAGCTACATTTGTAGCCTATCCACAGGCACAACGAGGAGGTCGATAAGACTTTGTGTGCAAATAGTTTTACGCCTCCAGCAGTATTTCCGTGCTCTTTCGAGTCCTGGTCTAGCTTTCAAAATACCTTCAACGCAAGCCCACTACACACACACCTGCACAAGCATTTGACAGATGGAAATTAAAAATAGTGACAACTAACAGATCGACATGTTTGGACTCTGCTTAGCAAATTTTCTTTTCTTTAACTTGGAACACAATCGTTCCACTGAATGTGTTCGATTTTCTTTCTATTGCCAAATGTCAGTTTTCCTTTCAATGATCAACTCTTAGGCCCCAGTTATAGCTTTCATTGAAATGCATCATTGAAACAAATCAGTGGAATGCTGACTTCATTTTTTTGACTAGCCAGTTATAGCAATCATTGAAAAATTGGTTTCAGTAAAAGATCCTGTCAGTGGCTGATTACAACCAATTCTATGCATTTGAGGTTAGAGTTGATCATTGAAAGGAAAACTGACATTTGAGAATAGAAAGAGAATCGAACACATTCAGTGGAACGATTGTGTTTCATATTAAAGAAACGAAAATCAGCTGTTCATTGAAATTGATTTCTATCAGTGAAATAATAAAAGTGTATTTAAAAGAAAGTTTAAATAAGAATTTTGTATTTTATAGAGTAAAAAAATTCTACTATTCATTACCTTCATTTTGGTACCAATTAAAGCCATTGCGGTTTGCTTATTCGTCTTAAAAATGGGAGTGAAAATTTTCAATGATAGCTATAATTGGCCCCTAATCTCAAAAAACTATTCAGTTTATCTTTTCAATGCCACATCTTTTCAATGACAGCGAAATTATTGATTGCTATAACCGACTTGTAAAAAAATATTCCACTGTTCCACTGATTTGTGTTTCAATGATGGTTTTCAATAAAAGCTATAACTGGGGCCTTAACTCAACTATGTAATATAGTTTTTTTGGTGGGAACAAAGTATAAGTGTTTAAAAAGCTAAAGCGCAGGAAAGCTGTCAAACAAACCGATTTTCTTCGTTCATTTTCTTCATGAATTTTAAAGTAACGAAAATTTAATTACATTTATCATTATATTTAATATATCATTTTATTATTAATATTAATACAGCTTTATACTTATCAGATAAATATTACATATTTATTTATTTATATCTACGATACTTATTCTGCATTTTCTTTTTCTTTATATTTCATATAGATTTCGTATACCGAACATTTTATTTGATAAACTTTTTTTTTTTTTTTTCATTCAATACTCGTATCTTATTATAAAATTTATTGTTTTCAATTTCATTTAAATTTATCTTAAAAATTTCACATCTGTACATTTGCACAAAGAATATTGCATATATACACTAAACGTATACATATTGATTGAATTATTATAAAAAAAAAAATAAAGAACAAATTAAATTTAAAATCAAACTTAAACAATAAGAGAAAATATTTAGATGAAGACAATATTGTTATTATCTTATCTCCATTTATATTTTTTTATATAATTAATTATTTTAAATGCCTTCTACATGATTTTTTTTTATTATATTTGTATACATTTTAGGAAATATTCTATTTTATATGAAAATTTTAAAATATTCATTTATGTATATAATATAGCCTATTTGTCTATTTAAATATATAAATATTTTTATTATTTTCAATTAGCGGGGACTACAGAATTCCCATCAATCGGCAATGAGAATTCTCTTTTGTGAAGCAAAACAAATTTGTAAAATTTGTTTTTCAAACATCGTATACATTATTTTAAGTCTTTTTCCGTTTCATTTATTTTATAAATTAAAGTTTTAATTTTTCTGTTATTATCATAATTTTTATTTTTTTTTTTGCATTTATTAAACAAAAAAATATATTAACAGGAAATTTAATAGAAAATTAATACTGGGATAATTTATTCTTTTTTTTTTACATAATTTTCAAATTAATAGAACAAAATTATAGTAAACTTCTTATAACACGTAAAATTTTCATTTAGCTATTTTTTTTCTCCGACTTGCACACCCTTTGGTGGCAACTAGAACAATACAATATAGTGTTGTTGCATTAGGTTTTGCACAGACCAATCAATTTTGTAGGAAATCATGATTTCCACAATTATTGTTGATGCCATAATCCGAAAAGCTTTCAAAGCTTTTCAACAAATTTCAGTAGACCGAATTATGGTGCTCGTATTGGTTGTGTGTTGCGTGATGCAAGTATGAAGGTATTGAAGATGCATTTAGTTCTGAAGCTCGCCGGCGAAGCGCTGCTATACTATGTCCTCGCCAGACATCTTCGTCGCCCTCTGTCGGTGATTGGAGACTCTGACAATTCGTAGCAATGTGGTGGTGGTTGTTAGTTTCTTGATTGTGTGATTGTTGCGATGGTGGTTGGTGCTGCTGCTGCTGTTGTTGTTGTTGTTGCTGTTGTTGGTGAGATTGTTGCTGTTGGTGTTGTTGAGCAGCTTGCTGTTGTTGCTGGTTCTGAAATTCGATAAGGGAAATTTAGTTTATGGTAAAATTGAATTTTATAGGATATTAAAGGAAAGGCAATTTATGTAACGATTTGATTTACATCAATTTGAATTATTGACGTTTTATATTCAATAAAATTAAAGGATTTTTTAGGAATAAAATTATTTATATAAATATAAAAATTAATTAATTCTTATTTATATGGTTGAGGGCGTTTTGTTTACCATTTGATCGCCATTCACTTCATTTTGACTAGCATTCTGTTGATTGGAGAGGGGTGGTGTGACCGATGAGCAAGAGTTTATATTCGGCGGTGTGCTCGTAGTAGGTGAATTACCAGTACAGCCTACACCGCCAACGGAATGTTGGTACATCATAGAGTCACCTGCAAATAATGAATTAATGAATTTTATTTTAATTAAATTTAATTTAATACTATAAATATTTATTTTATTAAAAAAATACAATATATTTTTGCAAGTAAGTTCTGATTTCTGTTTAAAATATTCTTTGGTAATATATCAAGGTAAAATTCAAAAATCATCTTTTTATCGGAGATAAACCCAAAATAAATTTTGAAATTAATTTTTCAGTCAGTGTAGATTCCGAGTTAACACTGGGAATAACTTGACAGATATTTCTGATGGGATAAACGTGTCAAAAATATATCGAAATCAAAATGCGATACTTTGGTAATATTGATGTCCATAGACTTATAGACAACAGATTTTTGACAAGTCTAGTTTAAAGTTTAACAACCTCTGAAAAACTGTTTGAGTTGTAAGCTAACTTGGGATTTAATTATTTAAAGGAATAACTCTGATTAAACTCTCGAATACGAATAAAAAAACAAATGGGATTTAAAAATTTGTAAGCCTTAATTCTTTACAAAAACTAGACAAAATGGTAGAAAACTTTTTTAAATTAATGTTATGCAATAGAAATTCGAGAAACTACATTGGCCATCTCGAATTCTTTACAACTTTGGCAGTTTCACAGTGGCAGTTTAAACCCCGCTTTTGGTTTAAACTTCAGTTCAACAATAAAATTTGTTTCACAGTATCATTTAAACCTTGAACAGAGTTCATTCTGTAGTTTAAGTTAAACGATACTCTTCTGCCGTTCAACAACCCTTCACATATTTGAAAATATTATTTATTTTCATTTTTTGATTTTGTTTCCTGTCACAGGTCACAACTGATTGTCCTTGATTGTTTTGTTTTTTGATTCAGATAGAAAGAGAAAACAATTTACTTAAATTACTTTCAATCAGTTGAAGTTCGGTTAGACTGTGAAACTGGACGAGCTGAACTTCAAATTTAAACTTTAGTTCAGGTTCAATCAGGTGAAACTGGGGGTTAACATTAGTTTTAATATGTTTTCTTACATTTTGTCTAGGTTTTGTAAAGCATTTAGGCTTAAAAATGTTTTAAATTTGTAATTTTATTCGTCCGGTTTTGGTCGCTCTCATGTAAATAGTCCTTAAGATACGTATAAATAAAACATAGGGTGTACATTTAAGAACGCTTTATTTAATGAAATGGTTGTATAAAATGTATACATGAATAGCTAAGATGAACGACTGGATCGCATGAAAGTGCTCCTAGGTAAAAGACTAAAAATTTTATAAATGAATGCTTCTTGAGAAGAATGTTCATAGCCATACAAATCAGTTTTTAAAAGTTGAAGTTCAAAATCAAAATTCAATTTTGAATTCCGCTTTATGAAGCCAATAAGTGAATTTATTCTACCCACAATGTAGTCAAAATGACTTTTAAAAGAATCTTTGAATCTACCATTAAACCATGTTCTTTGGTTTTTACCACTCGAAAAGTGGGTTAGTGTACAAACAGAGTGGAGCAGCGAGTGAGCAAAAGCAGCGAGCAAAGAGCACAGCGGAGAAATCAAACACGTGCATTGAAAGGGTAGCACACAGAGTGCAGCGTATTTCGAAGATAGAGCAAAGAGCCGTCAAGAGAGCAAAGCGGCGATTTCAAACATGTTTGATTTCTCCGCTCTCATCGCTGCGATTTTTAATTAGAAGTGGTGAAATTTTGAACTGGTTTTTGTATTTAATAGCCTTTTCCCACCGAGCCGAAAACCCGGTTTTCGCCAAAAAATCGGTTTTCGTCGAAAACCTGCATCGAAAACACAAGTTTTCCCATACATTTTTGTGAACTACAAGTTTTCGTTTTTGACAAGTTTTCAATAAAACCTCTCGAAAACCAGTTGAAATTCAGAGATGATGTAAACAAACACACCTAATGAAAAATTCAAAGCTCAATTGAAATGAAATGAAAACATTCAAATACCAATCAGACACACAAAAAAAACATCTGACAGCTACTGAGAAGAAAAATGTACGACAGTAAGTGTCAAAATAATTCAAATGACAAACGAAAACTTGTAAATATTTGGTGTGAACACTTTTTGAGGTTTCGAAAACTTTTAGCCGAAAACCGGGTTTTCGGCTCGGTGGGAAAAGGCTATAAGGTTACTGCAAGATGTTTTATTGACTAGAATCGGGTTTGCTACGAAATCTGTCCACTTCTTCGTAAGCTTGTTTTGAATTTTATCAAGTAAATAACCGAATATTTTCATGGTCATTCGGAAATATGCTTGAAACTTAACATGATTTTCTGTTTCCGCGTTTCAGAAAATATCATATGCTTAAAAATGGGTTTTCAATAAAGTACAGATTTAAATTATTAGAATCCATTTTTATTCGAAAAATACAAATATTTAAATGAAAAAGAATAATCTCTTGCTTGTTTTCTTCTACTTTGCTCTTGCTAGAAGAAAACAAGCAAGAGATTATTCTTTTTTATTTATATATTTGTATTTTTCAAATAAAAATGGGTTCTAATAATTTGAATCTGTACTTTATTGAAAACCCATTTTTAACCATATGATTTTTTCTGAAACGCGGAAACAGAAAATCATGTTAAGTTTCAAGCATATTTCCGAATGACCATGAAAATATTCGGTTATTTAATTGACAAAATTCAAAACAAGCTTACGAAGAAGTGGACAGATTTCGTAGCAAACCCGATTCTAGTCAATAAAACATCTTGCAGTAACTTTAAATACAAAAAACAGTTCAAAATTTCACCAATTCTAGTTAAAAATCGCAGCGATGAGAGCGGAAAAATCAAACATGTTTGAAATCGGCGCTTTGCTTTCTTGACGGCTCTTTGCTCTATCTTCGAACTACGCTGCACTCTGTGTGCTACCCTTTCAATGCACGTGTTTGATTTCTCCGCTTTGCTCTTTGCTCGCTGCTTTTGCTCACTCGCTGCTCCACTCTGTTTGTACACTAAGACTCTATCAAGATTTGAAAAATGGCATCACATTACATTTTTGTATGCTAAACTTTTATTTTGAATTTGATTTTGAAAACAATTCGAAATTTTAATCGCTTTAGGCTAAGACCGCACTTGCGATTTTTCGTCGATCTGTACAAATTATTGTCATGCACGCACTTGCGATTTTTTTGCCGCGCGATTATTTAATCGCGAAAAATAAAACACACTACTTTTTATGTGAGTGCACGCATTTGCTACAAATAAGTAGCGACAGAAAATCGCTTGAAAAACTAGAACTTGTTTCATTTTTATAATCGCTGCGATTTTTAAGTCGCATGTGCGTGCATTCACATTTAAGGCCATGTGTCTTACTTTTTGCGACTAAAAAATCTTGGATTAAAAATCGCAAGTGCGTGCATGCCAATTTCTCTTTGTGACTACGATTTTTAAGTCGCAGTAATTTAAATCGCAAGTGTGGGCATATCCATTTGAGTACATTTGTTTCATTTAAGCTTACGACAATCGCATCGCAAGAAAAATGAAACAAATTGCGACTTTTAAATCATCATGATTTGTTGGTAGCAAGTGCGTTCATTCGCATTTAAGTTCATGTGTTCTATTTTTGCGACTTAAAAATCGTGCTATTGAAATCGCAAGTACGGTCCTAGCCTTAGCCAAAATAAAATTAATCTTTTGCGTGTATTAAATTCAATGGTCCTATGTTTATATGTTAGTATTTGTATGGAGTCCAAAACTTCGAAAATTAGCGCCGTTGAGAGCGGTTGAAATAGTGGAATCCCTCCGAGGATGTCATTTATTAGGGGGCCCGGAAATTCAAAACAAACAAAATATATTCTACCAACTCGTACATGGAATATTCTTTCAAGTTTAAGTTCAACCTAACCTAACTTCTGTGTATGGGATGGTGCTTAGAGGGTCACATACCAATTTCAGTCATTGAGTAAGTCAGCAAAGAATTTGATCTTTAAATATTTGGTAGTTGTGAAATTCGTTTCTGGGGTAGGCAAAGATATTTGTTTTTGGGATTCGTCGGTCATTGATATTCAATATCTTAATAGTTTGATATCTTTGATTTATAACTGATTCGCAAATAATGGGATCACAATTTGTGCGAATAAAAAACATGTCTTTTTTTATTTTTTTTTATAATCTACACACGCTCAAGGGAATATGATTACCCTTTAAATGTTTCAACACAGCGTGGGCGTGAAGTTACCGAAGAGAAAGAAGGATAGGAAAGATGTGTGGCACGATGTTCTGAGACTGAAGGTGGTTGTCTCAGATTTTTTACCTCCAGGGATGGCGGCTGAACTAAAGCGGACAATTGCCGTGTCTTATTTCTATGTCCCTCATAATTCGCATTATTTTATTCGTTTTTCATCCTTGTTGGGCATACTAGTTTAACTCAATCACATGTTGTTAGTATTATGCCTAAACAACATGTAATGAGTAAACCAGCAACCCATTGATGACAATTTATAGAAGGTTTTAATGGAATTAAAGACCACATAGACGAATAGTTGAATAGTTGATATTTCACTATCGTTTCCATCAATCCAAAAAAGGCAATTGAAGAGACATAATGTCGGAGAAAACCATTTCAGACAAACTTCAAAAGAAGCACTGGAATTTCTCGACATTTTGATTCCAGAAAAAAATCGAATGCAACTTTTTATTTTTTGTGGAAATTCCTTGCAATGACGAAACTAACACTTGCAAAAAGTTCATCAAACCTACGTTTGGGACGTTTTTTCGACCCATTTTTTTTTTCTTTTTCAAAAATATCAAAATAACTACTTTTAATAGAATGAAGATGAAGAAACACCTGAGAGACAGTACTTGTAAGATTTGTGTCTGCTAAATTTAATAATAAAATATTCTCTTTTTTACTACTTGTTTCAAATTTAAATCACACTTGTTTAATAACACTTTCCACAATCCAATAAGCAAACCTTTTGCACACTTTCATAGTCAAAAATCAACTGTGTTCCGCTCACCGTGAACACTGCCCTAAATACTTAAGTTAGTTGTTCTCGAAGGTTCTCGTCTTGGAATGTTCTAGGTGGTTGGAATAAGGGGAAATACATTTGACATTGGAAAAGAGCTTTTTTGTTTCTTCCATAAAGTAGATATGCAGTTTTCAAACAGATGGCGCCGTAGGAGTTTAAAGCTCTGTTCGCAATAATACTGTTGCGAAAGTGTGCAAAAGGTTTGTTTATTGGATTGTGGAAAGTGTTATTAAACAAGTGTGATTTAAATTTGAATAAAAGTATTTGAGTTGATTATAAATTGAGATTTATTGTTTTGATTTGGAAAGTGTAAATAAAGAAGAAATACTAAAAAGAGTAATAAGTTTTGTTTTAACGAACCTAGTAAAAATATAACAATCCTATAGATTAACGCCAACACATTTCGTAACAAAAATCAATGGACATTTATGAATCGAAAGGTTTTAATTTACAAATATTCTTTTTGAAATAATGTTCTTTAAAATAAAAAAATAACTAAGACACAGTGACGTTTATTCGAAGGTACGCAGGTGTTCACCGCACACCCTACCAAAATAATCACATAAGTCACATTCCATATTTCATGTTCTCCATGTTCTCCTTATTCAAGCGCACCACGGCAATTCATTCAAATGCAATGGATGAATAACACATTTTCAAGCAAAATAACAAAAATAGTACTCTAGGGTGTTCTCCTGATGTAAGCGCACCGACCGACCTCCGAAACCAAGGTAAAACACATCCCCATCCACACAAAAAAATGCAAAGAAGAGACAAAATGTGTATGTATATATAAATCCAAAATTCTAAATTCCTTGGTGTTCACCTTCATCGAGCGCACCACGATCCTTCATCCGAATGGACAGAGTATTCATTCTCACGCTACAGCCTACAGTGTTCTCTCCATGTCAACGCACCGACGAAAGGCAAGGGCAACGCGCCGTAAAGCAAATCAACATACAGACACAACTCAAACATCAAACTACAGAAGAGAAGACAAATTGGTTTGGTGTATGGTGGGTGTTCAACTTCATTGAGCGTACCATCCTCAATTCGGCATCGAGAGAGACAGTGAACTCTGATATGATTCATTTTCATTATGGAGTGCGAATTCATTGTATACCAGTTGTTGTTGTACACAAGGTCAGAACAACACACAAGCAGGGTTCGGACTTCATAAATCACAGACCGCAGTAAATTGGCAAAGAAATCGCAGTAAAACCAAAATTTTCGCTGTAGAAATACATTATATATTTTTTGATTAGGTAACAACAAATTATAAACAAAGGAACCAAAGTTAAATCACATTTAAATCATCGTTGATTGTTAAAACAACATAAGTGATGTATTATTTTTTTACGGAAGAAAAAAAGAACATATTAAAAAATCCTTAAAAAGTCGAAACACTCTTATAAGATTTTTATGTTAAAAAATGACAATGACTACAAGGCCAAAAATGTAGGATTTTTTGAATCTCCTGTAAAAAAAATTAAATATCAGTTATGTTGTATTAACAATCAGCGATTAATTTACATAGTATTTGTGAACAAATATACTCTTACTCGATAATGAAAATGTATAGTTTTAGCAAATATATAAAGCTAGGTAATCAAAATGAATTTACCATCTACAACTTTGTACTTTTTGAAACAAGAACAAATTAAAGAATAGTAGAACTAAAAACGTATATAGCTGACAAGACTTGCACTGACGAGACAATAATCTTTTTGAATTTTGACATTTTGTTATGAGCACATTTATTTCTATGACCAGTGCTGCTATTCAAACAAAATCTGAAGAATCGCATTAGATTGTAGCAAAAGCGCAGTGGTGCAGTAGATTTAAAAAATAAGAAAAAAGTGCAGTACATCTAGTGCTTTCGCAGTAAAGTCAGAACGCTGCACAGAAGGTGAAGAGTTAGAGAGTTTTTGTTTACTTTACAGTGTTTCGCTCTCATTTCTCATGTCATAATATCATAATAATAAGGCATGGGAAATTCGATACAGTTGTATCGAATTCGACTAAAAATCTGTGTGGTTTAAATGTTTATTTTCTTGTTTTTTTTTTTTCGTTTTAATTGAGTTATTTGTTTAATTTTTGTGTTATATTTTTCATAATAAACGAAAACAAATGTATTTTATTGTTTTTATTTATGAAGTTGGTTTTCAATAGATACAACTGGTGCCAATTTAGTACAATTTCAAATTATTTTTCAATACGATTTTCAAATGTCAATGTCCATCCCTGATAATGATTCACTGAGTAATGTGGATGTGGTGGTCCAGTCTCCGGTGCGCTATTTATAAAAGTTGTAGTGGTTCACATTATAAAATAAAAAATTCTTAACCTTACTTGCAATACAGACTGTTCACACTCATTCTTGATCGTGAACCAGCATTACATTTATGACTTATTTACTCGCGCACAATCATTCTCATGTAAAAAGGGATTATAAAATCATGATCATCAGAGACGCAGATTAAGTTATAATCCGCTTAGCTTAAAGAAAAATATAAAGAAAAAGAACTGTAGAAAGCATCAGACCATTTTTAGAATTCATCAGTCGACTTTTGCTAGTTCAAGCGCACAAGGCATCACTCAGCCATTTCATTTGATGAAAAGTAAAATTTTGTATTTTATATTTAAGATTTTGATTTTTAATAAATTATTATTAAATCATAATATTTTCGTTGCGAAATTATTTAACAACACGTTATAAAGTACCTTTTGTTTTGATGAAATTCAAATTTATTTTCTCATTCTCATTCTGGTCTTTCCGTAAAAAAATTTGCTGAAAATAAAAAAAATTTCCCAACTGATGGCTTCGAATGCCTTAAAAGTTCTTATGGTCCGTTTTTTGATTTTGTGAAGGTCTTACTTACTTACTCAGTCACAATTCAAAAATATTTCCATTAAGGACACTCCAAAAATGCTCGATAATATGAAACTTACAGACTTTTTTTTGGAAATTTTTAAATTAAAATCACTAATCTTGACGATTCCAGTATCAAGTAGCTCTGTCGAGCGATCTTTTTCTGCCCTTAAGCTCATAAAATCATTATGCCAGAAATAAAATGCTAGAGAACAGATTGTCAGAACTGGCAATTATTTCAACAGAAAAATCATTTCTTAGGGAAATTAAAGCAAAAAATATTTTGTATGATTATGTTCTACAAGTTTTTTTTGAAGAAATCCCGTCGAATCGACCTTTATATACAAGTAAATATCTGTTGGACTGCGTTAATTTTACTAAACTACTAAACAACACAAAAAAAATAAAAAAATAAATATACAAAAAAATATAAAAAATAAAAACAAAAACAAAATAACAAAAAAAGAAAAAAAATGAAATGGGATGGTTGTCTATTACGTCCTCGTCGTGATCCTGGATTAAAACTTAAAATAGATAAATGATTTGAATAACAAGTTATAGTGAACACCCTACTGAAACCACCACGGCACGTCACTGCTAAGACATATTTACTAAAAAAAGATTTGAACATTCTCATTCCATATTTAACGAAAAATGAACTCATTTAACTCAATTTAATTGAAATTGGTGAAAGAATAATAAATGGCAAGCTCCAAGCTGAACTTCTATTATTAAGTTGGGATAAGTGTAGTAAAGCCTTGTAGTTTGCCTTCAAATAGTTTTATTTCTACACTTTATTCTAAAGTCAATGCTAACTCAAAAATTTTAGGGTCTGATTTATTTCAAGAAGAATATTGATTCTTTTTTTGTATAAATGGGTCTGGGGCCCGAAATCTCTCCCACCAGCCCTGGCTGTAATTCAATTTCTTAAAATTCAAAATTTAAGAAAAAAACATGGACAAACAATGTAAACTGAAACTGGAACTGCATCCCTTTGCGGGGCTTATGAAATCGATATTGATGAATCAGGAGTCTTTGAACTGATATTCAGAAATACCTATCAACTTCACCGAAAAAATTCCACTAAATTTCATCAATTAAGTGTTAAAATAAAATTGTGTTGTTTGATTAACTTTATTTCTCCTAAAATGCACTGAGCTATATTTCGGCCTTCAGCTGTAGCTTTGTTGTTGTTTGTGAGATGTGAGTCGGTTTTCAAAAAATCACTTAGCACCTCGGGGCCAACGACAACGCGTGCAGTTGTTAATTGGCTAATTAAACAGAAGTCAAAAAGTTCGTGACTGTCGATTTTTTTTGTATAAAATGTTAAAGTCGATATTTGATTTGTGTTCATAAAACAGATAAGTAAAAAAAAAACTAAGATTAAGGAACCTAACCTGGTGGGATTCACGTTTTATTTTAGATATTTATTTATTTAGGTAAGAGAAATTTCTGATAACGATAAAGTGAAATTATTTGAAAGCAATAGAACACAATAATTACGAGTATATACATTTTTTTTTATTTACAAAAAATTTCACCTACCTAATGCATTTAATCCATAATGTTGATAACTCCCAGCACCCATTGCTGAACCTATGTTAATACTCGAATTAAGACCACTATTTAATGAAGATGTGAGTGAAGACGATTGATTTAGTTGGCCAAAACCTTTTTACATATTTTATTGATTAATTTTAATAATGAAACCCAAAGTTTATGTTTAAGCATTACAAAAAGGAGAGAAAATATAAAGAGAGAGAAAGAGAGACAAAGAAACAAATTTGTTAGTAAAAAGTTTTAATATGCAAAAACACAATTAATTTTTGATGATTTTAATTTAATTTTTTTTTGTTTAACTCACCAGCTGTCATGGGATTGACACCGACACTCCATCGATCACCGCCAAACATTGATGAGCCACACAACCCTTCGCTCATTGCAATATTCGTTATGTTTGCACCGAAGGGCGGAAGTCCGTGGGACGGCAAGAGAGCACCGGGGGTACGGAAGACATTGGTTGTCTTCTTGCGTTTCTTCCATTTGGCTCGACGGTTTTGAAACCAAACCTGTAATAAGCAAACAAAAATGAAATGTGATTATTATATTAAGGTCGGATAGGACTTTTTATTTTATTAAAAACAAGTTCTTTACAGTGTTGTGTTTATAGAAACTCCCTAAGAAAGCTACAAAGGTCCATCTGTTGTTAATTAAGACGTTAGACATACTGGAATTTCTGAAAAGCTATTATAGTGGACAATTTCATTTTAATTAAGTGAATGCAATGTAAGTGATACTAAAGCCTTCCAAACTGACTGGGAAACTAGGCCTTAATTTTTGATAATTTGAAAGAAGTGCTATATAATTTAAAGTTGTTTGTGACTTGTTCCAAATCCACAGTTTTCATCTTGAAAAATGTTTAACTCTTCTGAATTCTAGTATTGGTTAAACTGGTTGCTGATGATTCAGATTTTGGTTTTAACTTCTGGTACTTGGTTTCGGATAATCTGGTAACTACGCTTTAAAAACTGGTCCAATTGTTCTGACGTCAGGCTTTTCATGGGATCAGACGTTAATACGCCCCTGTTGGCACTTAAAATGCTCTGGTACATCAGCAGCTACAACGCCCCTGGAGCACTCAAAACAGCAGGCTAAACACTCTATACTCTGTCCAATAAAAATATGCAGTGTGGGCAAGATACTCGTAGGACGTTTGCCTCGCATTCTGGCTACAGTGAAATGCAATCGAAAATTTATGGGCCCACAAACTTTTTTTTATGGAGGAGTTCTTTCAATTTAGTATGGTGCAAAAATATAGAACGCTACTGATTTTGAAAAAGACATGTACTGCATATTTTTGTTGGATGAAGTATAGTAGATCAGAGGGTACCAAAGTCGCTGGTGGCAATCAGTTTGTCTTTGAACTAAGGCCCTTATGGTGGGGAGAAATTCTGAGAAAGCAAGAAAAGCTTTATGACCGAATCGCCCACACTTGTCTACGACCGCAGTTCAAATGATCAATGAAATCAATTTACTTTGCCGCCTGACTTTGCGTATGATCCAAGGGTTGAATTTCATTCATCCAAGTAGGTCCTTATGGCTGAATGTGAACTGGTGTAAGTGGTGAACGAAAAATAATAATGTTGTTGATTTTCCTGTGATGTCATGTGTCCGTGGTGCGTGTGAATTAAATGTAGTGAAGTACAATTCTCACTAGTAAGACCAAAGTAACATAAAGTGCAGTAGCATGGAACGCTTGGTTACAAATTCTAAAATTTAGAAAATGTTATAGTACCTCTTGAAATAATGGTTAGTCCGTTCGACTGTCATGCAGAGGGTCTTAAGTTCGATTATCAGCCGCTGCAAAAAAATTATTCAGGGGCTTGCTTGAATTGACAAATAGTTCAAGAGAATCTCTTGTCATGGAAAGCGGTTACGTATGGAATATAACATCGTTCAAATTCCCGCCTCGGCTTCTAACGCTGACACGGATCCGAATGATCTACTTTATTACTTTTCAATTACTCTATCGCTTGAATCTTATCGATGGCATGTGCTATGTTCACCTTAAGGGCATCGTTTAATTGTAATTTATTCGACTTCAGATAACCCCACAAGAAAAAGTCATGTGAGATCAAATCGCATGACCTAGGTAACCAATTCACCCTCAAATCATCAAGCGTGGCGTTTTCTTTGCCGTACGAAGCGACGTTCTTTCTTCTAAGTCTATATGATTGCATTTGTGCAATAAGAAATTGGTTAGCATCGTTCTGTAGCGCTCCATTGACATTAGCTTTTTGAGGATGCATTGTCACCTGGTGAGCCTCGTGTGGATTGATATGGTAAATGAGTCTCATCGCTAAAGATGGTTTTTCGGCCTAAATTAGAGTCCCCTACTCGTTCCCAACGCACCAACGTCCAGTCAGCGAACAAATGGAGTTGTATACTCGTATGATCATGAACTTTGAGCTTCTGGGTAAGTTGGATCTTGTACGTGTGCAGGCATGACACAAATTTCGTCAATTTGAAGTCTGCGAAAGACGGAGTTCTTGTGCACTGGCAAGAAATCGACTGCCTCGGGTTCTGTTGTACACTTTCACGAGCCGCGGCTATGTTTTCGGCTGATCTTGCGTTCCATTGACGTGCGAATATTTGCCGATTGATTACCGAGCTGGTCGTCGTAAATTTAGCAAATCATCGTTGAAGATTCGACTGTGACTGGGCGACCACGTCTACCGTAAAATGGGCACAATGCGGGGACCGTTTGCCCTAACGCACACTCCATTTGGATAATAAAGTTTTATCATTTGAACTTCCTGTTCAATGGTGTAACTTGCCATGATGATTTAACATCATTCGCGCAAAATTTAAATTAAATTAGTACGATGCTAAAGCTGTGTTAGTATGATACTAGGTTAAAACAACGAATTTGAAAATTTTAATCCAATATACTCGAAGCATCATACTTTCTCTACCCTTTTATTATTTTTTGAGTATCTTGCTAGCTTCTATGACTCTTTGACATTTGCAAACATCAAAAAAGGTTCGTGTACTTACTTTTTTACACGAAATGTCATTGTTTTATGTTCAGAAGCAATTTATTAAGAAAATTCTTTTAGTACGATACTAGTTAGAAAATGTTTAAAATTAAGAATGAGTTAGTAAACTACTATAAAGTTAGCAAATTGTTAAGTAGTATCATACTTATACCTTAATAATAGGCTGTTTAAAATTTTGCATCATTATAATTAGATTTAAAACAACAGATTTGACAGATGTAATCAAAACAACATGGTCGCGACAGGCCACCAAAATCTACCAGAGCCAATTCAAAAACCCTTTATATAAATCCTAGGAAAAAAAGTAAAAAAAAAAAACATTTTTTTACCAGCCACTTTTAATTATGTGAAATGAGTTTTAATTAGAATTAAATTTTACGTCGATTTTGGTTTCAGATATGTCATGTCAAGAAAATCATCTTTTCATTCCATTGTCCTTGGAATCACCATTAAAATACAGTTTACAGATATGTTACCTATAAATAGGTTCTAAATGTTCAAACAGAAATCGTTGCAAAATAAATGAACACATCCAAAGCAATTCCTTAATAAAATTGCTCAATTTAATTAGATGACATCTTCCCACGCATAATTATGCAAACGCATCTTCAAACTAGAAACCCATGGTTTCTAACAAGAGAACCACTAGTTGTAAGTTTGGTATAATATTAGCATTCCAATTTCCAAATGCTAAACACGGAAACATAACATCATTTTAATAAAGATCAATTATACGTCTTTTATACACGTGAGTATATGTGTAAACATTGTTGGATAATATGGCATCAACACATAGAATACCGTTGCATGCAACTTTACCATTGCTCCTTGTATAATAACTTATGGAGATTTATGCGATGTTTGGTCGAAGTACAAGAACAGCCATTACTCCTGACAACAAGTCTCTCAGACGCAAGGTTGTCATTTTAATATAGTTTAAGTTTTACATGTAGCAAGGTATGGGTATGCTGTCATGCAGAATGTAAAATTTGACATGAACTTGAATATTTTGTGTCCACTGGACTTCAGGTGGAATATTTTGTATAGGAAAATCTTTTGTTAGACTGAAAAATTGATTTAATTTTTTTTTTTCGATAAAATGGCGTTCATCCCTTTAGGTCTACTAATAAAGATAAAGGGTGATCCAATTCGTTGTTCGAATTTGACATTAAGGGATTTTACACAAGAACCAATACAACATCGGCAATAGTGCGTGGATGTAAGCTTAAGAAGAAACCTACTGCGGATGGGTTTTTGGACCTTTATTCGAGCATAGAGTGAAATTTTTGTTTGTAATAATACGTTGGTGCAATTGACACTTTATGTATCTCCATTAATGTGTTTATTAAGCTGCTATGGATGGGTGTTTCCTTTGGTTAGAAAAAAAAATAATGTTTTTCTATCCTGTTCTGTCAAAAGCTCGATTTTGATAATTACTGAAAATTTATTCGAATACCTACTAATCGGAATGAGCCCGGATCTAAGTTCTATAACTTAATAAACTTCAACCATCAATCCAATCAATGGAAAACCACAGCCGACAAAAATTACCGCCAATGACGCCATCTACTACATGAGAATTAAACGTATTTGACCATGATCTACGACCAAACCCAATTTGTGTTTTTTTCCCAAATCATTCCGACCGCTGGCTGTTAGATAATACCAAGTGTGAAATAAAAAACAAACAGGCTGCTGCGGATGTTTTTTTATTTAATTTCTTACTGTAATTTTTGCAAAATTCCAAAAAATACCAATCACAATCACTAATCCAATCTGTCATTTGAGACTGTTCACTGTAGGTATAGGAGGTATAGGTAGGTTCAGGTTTTGGTTTGCCATTCTACAATATGGATCACTCAACTACCCCTGAACGTATTAAAATTGTGTAAAAATTGAAATTCTATAACGGTTCATTTTACCTGTGATAATACGTTAACTAACAAAATTTGTTCTGTTGGTTTCATTGGTCCTTACTTCTTCGAAAATAGGGAGGGTATAGGCGTAATCATCACTCGTCAGTTCCCATTACTAATCACTATTACCTTTTTTTATAACTTATAGTATTATCATGGAGTGTGATTTTGTATTGCGAACTCTAGCCTGATGGTGGCGCTGAAAATAGCGCTAGATTTTACATATCACATAACACGACCCTTTTTGATGACGCAACATTTGTGTGATTTGTGATTTTCGTAGAATGTTTTTTGACGAAACTATGCACAAAATCATATTTGTGCACATAATCCGCAAACTATTGACGTTTTTAAAACGAATATTCGTTGAGTTATGATCGAAAAGTCTCCGGAAATTTCTTGTCAGAATCCAGTTCTGGAAGAACTCCCTATTATTTATTATTTCCTTAAATTTACCTTCGGAACTACAAATTAGACTGAACAACATTTCAAAACACTAAAGTCTAGAACGTTTATTTAAAAGATGAAATATTTTTCACCTACTAGTATTTTATAGCAAAATTTCCTCCTTGTATTTTTGCCAAAATACCATCTTCTATGAGGACGTTCATTTTTGACTCAGAAGTTATATCATTAAGCCAAACTACTTGTTTTGTACAGTTAATGGCTTGGCGGTATCATCGGACCTTAATTTTGGAAAAAAAAATATGTTAAAGGTCATTCAGTCATTCGTGCAGCACTTCTCATGACAAGAGGTACTCTTGGAAGATTTGTTAATTCCTTGCAAAGGGCAATACATTCCCGAAGAAATTTTTTTGCAGTGGAGTCATCGGATTTAAAAATTCCATTAAGCGGAGATTTAATGCTAGAAACAATATTGTTTTTATCTTTTGGACTTGCCGTGAAAGAAGTTAAATAAAACAACGATTAAATAACACAAAAATAATTGATTGAAAAACGAAAACTAGCAAATTTTTGTTCTGTTCGATTCAATTTTTTTTCACTTAAGAGAGTTTTTTTTAATGAAAATTATTAAAAATTAACTGAAAATATGTTTCAGTTATCCGGGTTTTTCACTTAAGCGAGTTTCACTTAAGCGGAGTGTTTTAAGGGAAATTGGTCGGAAAATACTTGGTGATGAAAAAAGTGTTGCAGGTAAGCGGGTTTTTCTCTTAAGCAGGTTTCTCTTAAGCGGGTTTTACTGTACATAATAAGGGTATTCATGTAAACGCGGAAAACCCTGATAAGCCTCGGAAACCAGATAATTTTATCTCTGCAGAAACGAGCTGTCAAAATTTGTATGATAAAAACTTTCTGCAAATCAGATAAAATTATCTCACGAATTTGATGCGGAAAGTGAAGAAATAAACCTGATAAACTAAAGATAAAGTGAAGAAATAAACCTAATAAACTAAATTAATATGGATTCTGACTTTTAATAAAAATATTTCCCACATTTACGCAAGTATTTTTTAGGGGGTGTTCATGAAAACATGTTGCGAAAAATTATATCTTTCTACAAAGTGGAAAATTATCTCGTTTCCCTTAATAATTTGATAGATAGGAGGAAAACTTATATAATATATTAAGTTCAAAGTTTTAGCGGAAAGAACTCAAATCGGGTTTTTCTGCAGCGAAAAATAAAATGTTAATTTTGATTAGATTTTTCTGAGGTTTATTAATTTATTGACATGCTAGCTATCCTTCAATGGAACTTGAAACTTATTTAATGGTAAATGGGTTTCCAATAGGAATTTCTGATTTTTGACAGCTGACTGATGTAGCAAAATCTGTTAAACTTTATTTAGTTTTTGTCTTTTGAAGAGGTTTATCATTTAAAAACATTAGCAAATGATTAAATTGTTTTATAAAAATGTGTCTTCATCATTACATTCAGTGAAGAGGCTCATTTCTCGGTGAACGGGTTCGTAAAAAAAATGTGGAATTTGGGACGATCATCCAGAGAAAGTATGTTTGTGTTTGTTTTACAAAGGGAAGTGGTTTTCGATTGAGAAATTGTTAGGTGGCATTATTCATTAAAAAAACAAACCTTTTATTGCGTGTTTTTTTTTAATGAAATTATGTCTTCAATTGTTTTATTGGTTAGTTGTTGTAGTTTTTTTTATTAAAAGAACACTCTCTTTCGGCGATAAAAGGTGTTTTTAAAGTGTTTTAAATAACATCGAATAAAGTTCGAACAATAATTGTAAAAAGCATGTCGCTGTCTTTGACAGATAACGTGTCGTTTTCACATGTCACTGACTACTGCTTAGAAAATTTTGTACCCCTAACGTTTTACTTAAAAAAAGTCACCAAACTAAGACTTTGTTCATTATAAACGTAAGCAAAGCCCAGCTGATTTCCATTATTTTTCATTTTATTTTAATTGAATGCATATTGGAAATTGGATAAATTTTTTTAGAATTGGATTGTATAATGTTCAAATCCTATAAATGAATCATTGCGTCCACAATACCGAACAACTTTTACAGCGTTTGAAAAATGTAAATAAAATCTATTAATGCAAAATATCTATCCATTTTATCTTAGTAACAAATCAAAAAAAAAATGTTTACACTCCTTTTTGTAAATTTCACACGATGTCATGTCGAAATGACATTTAGATACCAAAACTGCTGTAAACCTCCTATGAACCAGTTTTAACTTATTCCGCCTCTATTCCTTGTGTATTTTGTTTTATAAATAAGCTTTTCAGGATTAGAGTCGTTGTGAAGTCGAAGTAACTTTGCTCCGTCGCTAAAACGAGTTGATAAATAAGGCTGTTAAAGTCCACTACATTATTTTACATACGAGTATTTGATGTACGTACTACGCTTGCGATACAATATAAGATAGATCTCTTTAGCATTTTTTTCTTAAGAAGATTCGTACAACATACATCGATTCAGTTTTGCTCAAATTCCTTCAGATATATCATTATTCTTTTCATTAAATTAAAAACAAATTTTCTTTTTGTTTTCATTCGAATGCAAAACCTAATTTATTATAAATCACATCCTATAAACAGTATCATTTTGTGTTGACACCACTGTCGTGGTATGTATTCTGAACAAATTTATAAAGAAATTTTGTGACATAGAAAATTTGTCGTTACCTGAAACGCCTTCCACAATGAGATTTCAGTTATATGTTACTACGTTTATATGCAGTATCGAAAGATCGAGTTGGATTAGAGTCGGATTTTCGACCCAGGTTTTTCGTCATTTGAGTTGAAAGCTCGATTTGGAGTTGAGTTGAAATGGTGTTGAGCGATTCTGAAACATTTTGCTAAGCCAACTCCTCGACTCAGGTTTTTCGTCTCATATTTCGACTCGACACCGCTGAGCGAGTGAGATCGAGTCGAACGAAGCTCATTTCAACTCAATACCCGTTTACAAAGGGTCGAAGCGAGCTTCAAGCTCACTTCAATACCTCATATAAACGTAGTATGTGTCAAATCAAGTGCAATTGGAATGTGATAGTGGTTTATAAATTAATCGAGGAAGGAAGTTATAATTTAAAGAAAACAAAATGGACAACCGTTGTGATTTTAAACAAAATATATTAATAGTGAAATTTAGGCATACATAAGCAATGAATAGCTGATAAAATTAACATGGAATAATGCAGAATAAAAAGGTACATACTTCTTATATTCAAAAGCAAAAGAAGGGATGATCAGGATAAAATTAACGGGGTATGTTAATATGTATGTGTATTAAGTAGGTATGTATGTACATATGTACAGATTTTTGATTTTATTTTTGGGCCTAGGTAAATTGTTTTTTAAAATGTTTTATATTTCGTTTTTTCGATGTATCAAAAATATATTTACTATTTTGTTCGAAATTATTTAGTTTCTTATTGCATTGATTCTGCTTTCATTTCGATATACATTTATCTAACCTCGAAATACTTTTGCTCAATAATTTTTTTTTTGAAATGCAAAATTTAAAAGGTCATTATAAACAGTATGATTTCGATTATGATATATGTACGTACAAACGTCAGTTTAAAGAATAATTTTGACCAGGCTTTTATTAGTTTTTGGGTCAATTGCAGACAATATTTTGCATTTACTCCAACTCCAGCCTCTCCAAATGTAGCAAAAATACTCTTTATTTTCAAAAGTGTAGAAACGAAAAGGCTGTCGAGGCATAACTAAATCATGTAGTACAAATTTAGGATCCATTTACACTGCTTTTAAGTCTATTGTCAACACAAAGCTTTCATTTTCCTTGTCAGTCTGCTTTTCCAAACGGGCTTTTCTCTTTGTACTTATATGCAAAATTGTAACAGTATTCAAATATGTGACCAACTTTTTAAGCAGAGCACTTACAATGTTTTTTTTTTTTTGGTTGAAATAAACCAATGTTTTTTTTCCATCTATTAACTTGTTAAAAGTTGTTCTACATTTCTGAGCTTCCACCAATCATCCCAATAAAGTCTATATTTTTCGATTTCCATTCTGGTTAGCGATGTATTTTTTTTGAGGATGTCCTATAATAATGAGACTCAATAGTAGAAAGAAAGTTAATGAATGCATTCAATTCCCGATTTTCTTTTTCGAAAGGTTTCTCTTTCGATACCTTAAGAGTATCCCCCTTTAGGCCTTGTTTCTTCTTTCACATCAGCGCGCTTATTCGCCTATGTTTATATAAACATCATTTAATCTTAAAAAACAAAAGATTGATTGAGATCTTGTAGAAGAATATCCTTTCTATCGATTTCTTGGCCTTTTTATAGATGTTACTTCCACAGTGCTGTCTACGAGTGTTAGTTTTTTCCCCACGTTAATTTTCAGAAATGTTCAAAAATAGTTTTTATATCTGCTTCTGAAATATAACTAAATTGCAAAACACCTTTGCTGGCATTTGGCAAGGAACATCTGTTTTTTTTTACTGAACGAGGTTTTTTGTGACATATTGCCAAGAGTTATCTGTTTTACGTCTTCCTATATAATTTTTCCCTTTTTTCGGAGCATAAAATTTTTTTTTTGTGAAACCCAGACATCCTTGTTAACTTGAAACTGTTTTTTCCGAGTTGAAGCTTTTTTTAGGATAATTTATGAACGTAATATTTGAATCAGAATCAGAATGTTGCAAATATGGGGCCAGCCTTATATTAGCAACTCTATCCTTACTTATTATATAAGTGATTTCATTGAGTCTCATCATCATCATCCAATGAGTTTTTCTTGGTGGGTTCTATCATAAATTACCTCGTCCACAATATTTAGATCATAATTGTTATTAAGGTCAGTATTTTTCAAGTCAGCTATTTCCAATCTCAGACTCAACCACATTGCCAATCATAAAAATATCTCTATTTCTCTATTGTTCCAAAGGATTAAAATTTTGGTTTTCAGAAGAGCTGATATCATTGTTTGCACAAGCTAATTAAACCATCTTCTTGGACATTTAAACCGAATCTAAAATTTATATTTTAACAAAGCTAACTTTAATTCAACAATACTCGTAACTAAAAATAAAAACAACCGCGAGGTTTGAGTTCTGACAAAATATAATGCTGACCTTTCCTGCATAAAATAATAGTTGGGCCTATGCGTTTACATACAGTGGCGACAAAATAAATAGCACATTTCATAAACAACAAATAAAAAACATATTAAATAACAAAATTTTAACATTATTTGAAGAAAATATCCGGTATTTGGTCGGTTAACTCTTGTTTTTAATCACAGCGGAATACCGGCGTTTTATAGACGAAGGAAGACTCCCGAATCGTTCAACAGGTACTGAGTACCAGCTTGCTGGCCTTTCCGTCAAAGTTTTTCGAAATATGAAGTACCTATCAATTCAATTTATCGCTTCGTCCACAACATTCCACAAGTACTCAATAGAATTACGATCTAGGGACTAAGCTGGCTTATGCCTTAACAGCGGTTTTTTGGATGAATAGCCATTGCTTCACAGACTTAGCCATATGGTTAGGATCGTTATCCTGCTGAAATTTACACGTCAAGGTTTCCTCCTCAGAATACGGTAGAATTGTTTCCTCCTCAGAATACGGTAGAGTTGTATCCCGTAGGATTTCCTTGTATTATAAATGGTCCTTAATACACTCTATCTGATGAAGTGGTCCCATACCATGCCAATTAAAACATCCCTAAACAAGATTGCTACCCCTACCATGCTTAACAGACTTTATTGTGTATATTCTGGTCATATTCCTGATGGATTCCTCGTCGAAAGTAGTTTTTACTATCTGCCCCAAAGGATTTAATTTACACTCATCGCTCCGTAAGATATTTCTCCACCAATTTTGAACTTTTGAAATATGCTCCCTTGCAAACTGCATCCGACATGAGAGATTGCTCTTAAAGACGTCTGCTATCTTTCTAGAAAATCCTCCAAACGGCTTTTTTCCACTGAGACAGTTTCTAATCGTTCTTACAGACACATTAACACCAAGATCTTGTTCATTTGCATGTTCAATTTTTGGGACTTAGCTCAGGCAGACGATGTCAAAATCAGTTCAAGGGGTGGTTTTTCTGGTCTTACTCATACGAATTTTGTTTTGAGCACTTCCTTCTTCTTCGTAATGGTGAAGAGCATTTATAATAATTTTATTCTTCCTTGAAAATTTTTATTTCTGCTCTAGTTCAGATTTCGTGTGACCTTTTTTCATAAAATCCAAAACCCCTAGCCTAAACGTCTGTGCTGATTGTTTTCCACTTCTCATACTACATTTCAACAATTAAAATTGAAGCAACTTAACTAAGAACCTTATCAAAACTCATAACTTGTTCACTAAGCTTTTAAAAGTTAAGAATAGTTGTTAAAATGTATTAAATTTGCAATATGTGCTATTTAAATTGTCCTCACCTGAGTGCAACTTGTGTACCATTTGACTTACATTTGACTTTTTTATAAAATAATTTCTGAAGAAGTCTTATCCCGTTATTTTATATTCAAAATCCAGATACTCAACATTCAAAATCTACAACAAAAATGGCCTTACAGTACCTGATTGCAAAATGCACTTATGTTTTAAGGCCAAGAAAGAATTTTTAACAGAAGTGTGCTATTTATTTTGTCGCCACTGTAGATATAATGAAAACCATCGAATGCTGTTGTTGCCAGCTTGGAGGATAGCTCTTTTTATCTTATCTTATTTGTAGAATTAGCAGGTTTTCTCGATTATCGTTTTTATTAATTTTGGATTTAGCAAAATTACGTGCATTAAGATTCTGTGTTAAATAAGTTTCATTGGAAAAAAGTGATGTGACCATTTTACGTAGATTTATTTCTTAACAAAATGGCACCAAAATCTCAATTCCGGGAGCAAGTGGACTAAGCAGCTTTACGAAGTTAGCCGACGTGTTGTTTGGTGGAAGACAATTTTTTTTCCTTGAGAAATTGTTCGAACGCTGGGTGAGTGCAAGATGCAAGTATTTCCATGTAAAACAATTTTGAATTGAAATTGAATTCTTTGCTTTATTGAATGGCGATCCAGTTTCTATCTTTCAAAGTGTGCATAGTGGTATTCCCAGAAAATTTTTCGAAATTTGTTAGATACATTTTATCATGTTCCGGAAACCAAATGTCAATGTGAATTATATCATTGAAATGTTTGTTGGCCGAAAGGCATTACATTTAAGATATCGTTTAGCTTAGAGCGCCCGCATAGGGCCAGTAAGTTAGTTTTAAGTTATTGGATAATTAGGCTAGTTTTTATGAATTTTTTGTCTAGCTTTAAGATAGTTTTAAGATTGAAGAAAAATAAAAATGAATTTAAAAAAAAAAAAAAAAAAATGTTTGTATGTTTGCGCTATTTCCATTTGTATTTCCAGTAGTTGTAGATCTTTTCATAATTATTAATGAACTTCTGTATATCAATTTGTAGTTTTGTACAAAGTTTTCAAGTCCATAAATATATCGTTAATACCCCTATGGTTTTTACTTACATATGTGTTTTGTTTTATTATTGTAATTAATTCATTTTTGTTTACAATGTCAATCAATTTAATGCTGAATTTTAATAATTTGAGACTATTGTTCTTTGTAAAGTATTTAATATACAAATTTTAAAAATGAAGAAACATTCACAAATCATCACAATGTAAACAAATGATTTCCTTTGAAATTAAAAACCTTTTAATTATTTGCGTAAGTCGCTTCTATCTTATTTGATTTGAGCAAGGTTTTGAATTTTCCTGTGCATAATTTTCATTGAATTTTTTACTGCGGGTCTATTAAAGAGGTGCAGGCGTGCAGGTAGATAAATTTGGTTTAACAACCAAGATTTAAAGGTTTTTCCGTTAAGTAAATATGACGAGTTTCATCTTCCAATATGCTAATTGTGGTACCACCAATAGACATAAGTTCTTCCTTATGACTACTAGACAAAACAAAAACAAAAAAAAAACTGTGGAACGCTAAAGGTTTTTGAGCACAATAAATTGTATGTGCTCAGGGAAATTATTTTTGAAAGTATTTAAGGCAATTCTATTGTTAGAAGCAATCACTAGCTCATCGTTTTTGTTGCTTGGGAGCAGAGAATTGGTGATCTCAATTAATAAAAAAATAGTAAACAATAAACAATAAACAATAAACAATAAAACTCTCCTATGTTTGCTCTTACTCGAGTTGTTCTTATTTCGTCTATCAAAGTATTGATTGAGACCATTTTTCCAATTTTTTTTTTCAACTTCCTTAACTTGTAGTCAGCTCATGCTCCTATTCTCGTACTTTTGAAACTCACATCTAGCTTTTCCGACAGTTTTTGAGCGGGTTGTTCACCTCGCTCTTGTGAGGCAAGATGAGCTGTTAGAGAAAATCCATGCAACATTACATATGTTGGGCATGTCAGACCTTGCTGGAATGCTAAAGCTAAAATCAGGCCGCCCGCCCGCAAGTTAGTACCTAATGATCTGGATAGATGGAGCAAAATGTTTAAAAAGTCCCGATTAAAATGATGATGATAATTATGAAGGAACTTGGTTATAAAGTGATACACCCCAATTTCTGTCTGTTTGGGGCCTTAAAACTTATCTGTGCTTACTAAACTAGAATTTTAAAATTTCAAATAGAAAATACTAGCAACCATAAAAGATGAACATAAATTTCTTCTATCAAATTCAAAACTCAGAAGTTTGACGTTTATGTGGTCCACCTGCCCTTCAAAAACCTCATCCATCATATTCTCCTTTTAAATTCGTTAATGTTCAATGTGTGTTCAAACTGGTTTTTAGGTCAGGACTCTGTCTATATGCTTTCAAATTATTATCCATCTACCCTTACGCAAAGCGTGTTACACGTAATCAACCTCTCATTCTCAGTTCATTCACGCCCCGTCTGCCACGTAAATAGGCGTTAAAAAGTCGGTTAAAAATACACTTTTCATTCTTTGTCGTTTCACTTTCAAGTCTCAGTACAAAAATATGAATTCAGGGTATCTTTCTCCATAACGATGAATATGTACGTGTGTACTTGCTGTTGGTTATATGGAAATCTCTGTCTAAGGGTGCGGTTGAAAACTCACCCTTATGAATAAATTATTATCGTGCCATTCCATTATAGTCTAAGGGATTAATAGTCGTCTCGTGCTACATTTTTATTATTAAAGAGGCGAGCGAAATTGAGAACACAAAATATAAAAGAAACAGAATCAAAACAAACAACAAAATTAGATAAAAAGAATATGATGATGCTATTCTCTAGATTATTTAACTCACAATAACATAGCTATGGGAATTTCACCAAAAATTATTTAAGGCGAAATTTTAGTCCAATTAGTACGATGTTAAACTTTTTTGGTATTTTACTAGGTTCAGTATCGTGCCAACTTCAAATCACTGTTTGACATTTACAATCTTCAAAAAAGAACTGTTCGCCTTTTTTCCTAGAACTTCAATTTTGTTTTGGATGTGATTTATTACTGCTGGATATGTGGATTTCTCGAACTCAACAAAGATTTCAGAGCATTTATGAGCTGAGTAATATGTTTAAGGGTCTCGAACCAGACAAGATATGTATTATCTTTTTCAAACGACAAATTAAAAAAGGATAAAGGAAAATTGATTGATAAAAAGGACATGTCAGTTTGCCTGTGTGAGCAATTAATTGCCTACAAAACCTATTTAAATCTGAGAAAAATTGAATTAGGAATTAATTTGAAATTATGGGTCTTGTAAATAAAAAAAAAAGTTAAAGCTTTTTAGGAGGAAGTTGAAACCAACTATCCATAGCTTTTACTAGCAGCTAAAGCTAGACAGTTCTACTTTAAGCTTTGGTTTAGTGAATAAAAAAATGATAACGCTAAATAGCTCAGCTAGAAAATTCTAGCTTAATCTTCGTAATTTAAGCTGTTCGTTTTTTATTCACATGTTTCGACTAGGTAGCTTTAGCTAGAACTGTACATGTATGACCAAAAGGAAGGTTGTTTTGCCACAATTTGTTATTTGTTCTATAGGACAAGTATTGGTTTCGGGTAAAAAATGTTTCGCAAGGCCCTATGTTTTTAAGTGTGTTATGCAATCAAATTCAACTTGTTTTACTGCGATGGAATCAAGATAGTAGGGCGCTTAAGAGAGAAACGTTTTGAAGCAAACGAATTTTTTTTCTACAGTTATGCGCGGTGTATTTTATGGGGTTGTTTTTCAAAAAAAAGCTGCGGCCGCTAAACACCAAATCATTGGATTAATAGACCGTTTACAAAAATTTTCAAGTCAATAATGCTTTCTTACACACGCTATGTTGAATCTTCCAGCAGCATAATGAAAAAAACTATTTTGGCTATTTTGGTGACCAGCTGTACAAATTCCGTTCAAAAGAAACCCGAAGAATATGACGAATAGAAAACCTTACGCAATTGTTTTGCCAGCGTAGAAGAGCATTTCTTTAAAACTGAAGGGGATTTACAATCTGGCCTGGTGGAAGAACTGAAGAACCTTGAGACATTTACGATCTCAATCACAAGTGTATTAATAACACTGGAAAAGTTATGGTTGCAGCAAACTACATTGAAAGCAAAAAAAGCTTTTCTTTTTTAGCTGACAGAACGAGTGTTATTGTGAATGAGTGTTGGAACCGTGGACTTATAAGAGTTTTCAATATTAAAAAAAAGGCTAGAAGTTTTTACTACCTCTGCAACATTGTAATATTTTTTTCCATAGATTTTGGTCATTTACGAACTCTGTTCTTCAAATATGAGCATTGCCGGTATTCCTGACTTGACGGCTTTCCTGTGTGAAGTTTGTTTTGTAGCATCCGAAACTTAACTCTCTCATTCTGATAACCTCCTTACAGACATGGTCACAGCAAGAATACCTCTGGCACTTACTTCTTTAGTATTGTTGGAGATAAAACGTTTTATTTCACTGAGAACAATGTCTGTTACCATAGCAGTACTGGAATCTATGTCACTATCGAGAGAGGCAAGTGACCAGCCAAACGGTTGTCTTTGGAACTTTTTTCTTTAAGTGTGTTGGTAGTACAAGGGAATCAGGAAAATTTGTTGATAAGGTACAGTGGTCCGAAGTGTCAAGGGAGGTGCTAATACACAAATACTGTATTTATTAGTATCAGATATGAGGAACATATCAAGCGTATTTGTGGAATGACCTCCAACGTCAAGATTTTTGTTTCTTCGGCAGGTGATAGACAGATAAGTGATCAACAGACTTGTCTGTATATCATCTATGGAGCAAATTACTCTAGAGCTTAATTTTGACAGATTGTGTTCATCTTGAACTTTATGTGAACATGAAACCAGAGCGAAGAATTTAGACAATACTTTTTGAAACGGACCGGGCAGAATTCATGCTTTTGTTTTTAGAAATTAAAATTGTTGCCTTGGTGTGGCAAGTCCAATAGAATTTATATTCATTGGCATTAGGGGCCAGTTATAGCTTTCATTGAAATGCATCATTGGAACAAATCAGTGGAATGCTGACTTCATTTTTTTGACAAGCCGGTTATAGCAATCATTGAAAAATTGGTCTCAATAAAAGATCCTGTCAGTGGCTGATTACAACCGATTCTATGCATTTGAGGTTAGAGTTGATCATTGAAAGAAAAACTGACATTTGAGAACAGAAAGAGAATCGACCACATTCAGTGGAATGATTAGGTTTGTTCGTTGAGCCCTGAAGTCACCCTGGGGTCGCCCTAAATCGTTTTTTGAAAAACCTGAAGTCACCCTGGTGAACAAATTCTGTGTTTTTTGAGACCTGGGGTCGCCCTGAACTCGCCATGAAGTAGATCTAGGTATTTTGCTGGGGTGAGTTCAGGTAACGATCAAACTGTCAAAAGTCATATGAGATTTCTTTTGTTGTCGTTTGGCGATTCGCATGTTGCATGTAATTGCTTGTATTTGCAATTAGATGTTTGTTGTACTCATCAGATAAACAATCAGCAACAATGCGAAATCGTTTTCGTTCATTTTTAAAACAAATTTATAACAAATTTAAAGTTTTATTAGTTCACAAAATTATTTTGTCTTGCTTTTAGTTGTCAACAAAACAGTTGATAGCCCTTGGGTGTTTTTTGAAAACCGAAAACCCCAGTTTTTGTTGACAACTCTGAGAGTTGTCAAGAAAACCTGGGTCAACCCTGGGTAAAGTTCAACGAACAAACCTATTGTGTTCCATATTAAAGAAACGAAAATCAGCTGTTCATTGAAATTGATTTCTATCAGTGAAATAATAAAAGTGGATTTAAAAGAAATTTTAAATCAGAATTTTGTATATTATAGAGTAAAAAAATTCTACTACTCATTACCTTCATTTTGGTACCAATTAAAGTCATTGTAGTTTGTTTGTTCGTCTTAAAAATGGGAATGAAAATTTTCAATGATGCATTTCAATGATAGCTATAACTGGCGCCTTACTAAAAAAATTAATATTTGGAAAAAGAGTCGATAATTTTTCCAATTCACAAAAAAAGACAGTTGTGGTGCTTTTAACAACTATAGGTCAATAGCCAAACTTTTATATTTATCCAACATTTTTAAGGCTAATAAATTTTCATTTCAGCAGCAAATCGATTACTACGGTTGAGTAATATGGGCTTATGGAAAATAAATCTAATCTTACTAGTCTATTTGAATTCACGTCGCTCGGTCATTTATGGTAAACTTTTAATACAGCTATCACATTGATTGTACCAAAATACAGACTTCAATAGATGGACCAGATTTATTTTACTCAGGTTAATTTTACCTAAAACGCTCAGTTTTTCATTAGCTATAGTTTAATATATTAGATCATTTTTGAAGAGAAGGACTTCGCAAATTGTTTTTAGATGAATCACTTCTGATCCAATAAACGCAGTAGTGATGGGCACTATCGAACGAATTGATCGTAGGTTAGTTAATTAATTTTAATTTAATTAATTTTCTATCGATTAAAAAAACATCCAAACAATCGAAACGGAAATCGTCCATTGAATCAATATCGAGTAGTTCGAAAAAACGTTCAAAGCTAATATCGAATGAATATGTAATTAAACGAAAATAGTTTACTAAAAACTATTCAATGAATTTTTAGAACTATCGGATAAATGAACATTCCGATACTATCGCATAAGTCGCTAGTTTTTATTCGATATTTCCATTACTTACACTTGCATTCTGGTGTTACTCAAGGCAGTCACCTTGGTCCACATTTCTTTATAGTTGCTGTAAATAACGTTGTTTTGTTAGTTTATTAGTATCTTCTCTGTTAATCTTAAAGTTTTTAAGGACAAGTTGTGTGCTAAGGTCACTTAATGGTTATTTACTAACAATTAATACCACCCTAAATGATTATTGCGACAAGTTGAGGTTAAATAGTATCTAAAGCTGGGAAAATCCGAACAGAAATGTCTCTAATGCTTGCACTAAGCAGTACTGATTTCGTTAAACTACTTAGCAATTAAAATGGATTTATGTAGCTTTGCAAAGATGATATAATGTTAAATGTTAAAATTCGGCCTTGTGACATTTAAGTGGCAAACACTTTTATTGGGCATTATGTCTCTCGGGAGATAACATTTTCTATAATTTTCAGAAATGCAAATTCTAGGAGGTCCTTCAATTCACTTTTCACCAAAAATAAATGTGCACATTCTGCACTGAAGAAATTCTTCTAATGGACCTTGCGACAGGTATTCCCATTTATTCTCAAATGTAGCCCTTAGAACTCAGACAGCGATGATGGTGCATATTACACATTTGTGAGTAGTCTATGTTAGTTTTTTTTTTCGGTGTCACAGAAAAGTGCTATTTCACACATTTCAGTGTCCTGACAGTTTGACTTGATTGAATGCGTGCCAGTTCGCTAGCAGACGACCCTTTTACCAGAGGCCCTGTCAAAAGTTTGACTCTGCTTTCACCAGAGCGAGTGCTCTCGTCCTCGTCCTCACCATAGAACTGCGCCGCCAACGAACCGTATGCTCCTCGTTTATGATGCTGTATGATGTGATTTTAATGCAATAAGGAGTTGATAATGTTTTTTCATTGTAGTGCGCGCATGTTAAAGGCCGATTCTCACAAAGGGGTGTGTATAGTTGGTTGGTGTGGTGGTACGACCACATAATTGCGAGGGTGAAAACCAAATGAAATTTATATTAGCCCAAGGGTTGCTTTCTCAGCTTCTTTCATATTTCTTCACTATATCCCTTGTGGTGGGTTTAATAATATTTGTTGGATTTCCTTCGCGGCTGGTTGAATCAATGATTTGTTTTGATGATGCGAATGAGGATGGCATCAAATGGGCGTCGGATTATGACTCCCAAGTGACGGCAGTGGCAATTTTTTGTTTGTCTTCTTGAGGTTTTCTATATGGTTTTGACTTTCGACTCGGTGGTGATGGTACATTAATTGTGCATTATGAAAATGTGGTATTAAACACCTGTTATCTGAATTCGAGATTCATTTTTGATTTCAATGCGGGATATAATAGCTAATTCAAGTATTAGGGGTGGTATGGTATAGCATTTGACAAAGGAGTGTATTGGGGGATGTGGGTCAGATCTCGACAGATTCATGGAATCATGGAAGATAAAAACGATAGTAGAGTAGTAAAAGAAATGACCGTGTGAATGTTTTGCAATAGAGACGTTTTGATTGATTGAGATTGCCTGGAAATATTCAATTGAAAGCTTAGATTAAATCAAGGAATGGTTACATCGGACACTTGTATTTTCTTGTAATATGTTTGTCAAAATTGGAAAAAGACTGTGATGTGTTTTTAATTTATGTAACAATAAAAGATTGGGCATTTCATCAATTTGCAGTGGAACCTGGAGTTTGATTTTTCTGACTTGAAATCTGTGCCTTTATATACAGCCTTTAGTGCTGAAGCCGTTGTATTATATCTTAGAATTTAAAGTAAGACTAGGTTAAAAGGGTGATGATACGGAATGCCGCAGCAGCTTACGGTTTTGAGAAAATTCTGGTGAATTTTTCTTGCATCTAAGTACCAAGGATTCGCTTTTGCTTGGATCGGGAGATGCTCCGTTTTCAATATTGTTATTGACGTCACCTCTGCAAAAGATAACTTTACCCTCAAATCGTTCATGCAGAATGTAAATCGTGGAGCCGCTGTGTGGTATAAAGCGCCGGCCATCCTGCTGGAACTACATTTTATCCAGGTCCATATGTTTCAATTTTGGCCACATTCTGTAGCGCTCGTCACTGATGGTGAATAACTCAACAACGTCGGGTTTGAAAAAAGACCTAAACTTTTGAGGATATATTGTCACTTGGGGAACCTCGTTGCAATTTTGCTTGTTAGAACACTTTCATCAAAAAATGAACCTTGTTGCTAGAGATGATTTTTCAGCCAAAATATGGGTCCTTTTCCAAACGCACCAAAAGCCAGTCAGGGAACGAACGGCGTTGTCTATGGTCATGAACTTTGAGCTGCTGGGTCAGTTGGTTCTTGAACGGGTGTAGGCCCAAGTCCCAACGCAAAATTCGCCAAGTTGAAGTTTCCGGAAGGTAGAGTTCTTGTGGATGGCGAGGAATCGACTGCCTCGACTTAAATAGCCTCCACAAACCGTTAAAATCTACCCACGCCAATTGAAAAACCATATATAAAAAATAAACCTGAAAGTGACAAAATTTTATTGTGTACTTTTCCTGCTGCCCTCAGGGTGGGGTACTATCACTCTTGTTGTGGAGTCTTGTAATGGATGAATTGTTAGAAAATCTTACCTCCCAAGGTATATGCTGCATTAGATTTTCCGATGATATCGCTATTATGGCAGTAGACAAGAAGAAACTCTGCGATACAATCCAAAGATGACTAACAATTACACAGAAATGGTGTCTATCTGAAGGATTATCAACACACCCCTAAACACAGACTTCTGTCACATATAAAACCTATTAAGTTATTATTTAATTGTATTTGTAATCGAAACGCAGAGGGAGGTAAAATATCTAAGAATTACACTCCTCTGGAACAAAACTATTCGGGAAAGCTCAACAGTTAGGAAAATCCTAGAAAAAGTCAAAAGGTACGGGAGAAATGAAAACTTACACAACCACAGCTATGGAGGTTGTCCTCGGTCTATTCCTCGCTAGGAGGTCATAGGAGATGCGGCAAAGGGAGCTCAGGGAAAAAGACCTAAACAGGAGGTCCACAGACACAAACATTCTTGTCATCCCAAGCGATGGTATGATCAAAGAATATAATTTCGAGAAAAACTTTTTTTACGGAGCTAAGCAACAAAAAAGATTGGGAGCAGAAGAAACAACAAACAACATCCTCGAAGCAAAAACCATCAAGTGGTGCACTGATGGATCGAGAACAAGCAAAGGGACGGGTACAAAAATGCTTGGGACTAGAACCAAATTTTCCAAACCGATGGGGCGTTCTACCAGCGTCTTCCAAGCGAAGATATACTCCATAGGGAAATGCGTGGATCGAAATTTAAAAAAAAAAAAAACTATCGTAACAAGAACATTGCCATCATGCTGCACTCAAGTTCTTCATTTTAACCAACTCTCAGCTCCATTTTTTTCACATCATGATCTCATACACCTGACTTTTGAATGTAAACCTAAAAACTTTGAGAATTCCTTCAGTTTTGGTGATTTTAAAAATATCGATAAAACTAATTTAGAGATGGATCTTAGCTCATTTGAATGGTTTCAGTTTGAATGCCATCAGTTGGTGAACAATTATCTTTTATTGAAGATAATATTCGAAATCTTTTCAATATCTACATACCACTTAAAACTAAAGCCGACTTAAGAAGTGATCCGGCGTGGTTTACTAATATAGTGAAGTTTTTGATAATGAAACGTGACCAGGCCTATAAGCATTGGAAGGGTTTCCGTTTAGATATTTTCCATGATGCTTATCGAGTATTTCGATTTTGATATACGCGAAGCAAAGCGTCGTTTCTCTGCTCCAAGACTTGATCCTTCTCAGGCCAAACATAAGCTCTAGAAAAACTTGAAAAGTATTGGTATCGGTAAAAATAAAAATTTGTAATCATCTCAATAATATTGATACCAATGAACTCAATAGGACCTTTACTTCTCTTCCTCCTGATATCCCAAATTATTCGAAAATGTCAACACTGTTTTATGATAGTTTTTAAAATTCTGATCCTACGAATAGTTTTAGCTTTAAAGCGGACGTCTTAGAAAGCTGTATCTCAATAAGATCCAATTCAATTGAGTTCGATGAAATTCATCCAGTTTTCGCTAAAGCTATACTTCTGTACATCCTTAAATCGATAACTCAACTTTTCAATGCCATTATCATGACTGGAGTCTTTCCTTCTACTTGGAAGTGTGCGAAAATTGTGCATGTTTCTAAAAATCAGAATGAGTTTCGGCCGATTGCTATTTTACGTACCATTCTTTTCCAAGGTTCTTGAGAAACTTTTAAATTTCCAGATACAAGAACATCTTTGGGAAAATCAGTCTGGCTTTCGCGCAAGACACAGCTGCACTACCGCTCTGATAAATGTTGTTGAAGTCTTAAGGCAAGCTGTAGACAAAAATAATGTTACTTTTCTTGTTTTACTAGATTTCTCGAAGGCATTTGATACAGTGAACCATTATGTTTTATGTAAAAAGCTTAGCAATCAATTTAACTTTTCACATTCTTCTCTGAATCTGGTTTCGTCTTACGTGAATAAGAGGTATCAAGCAGTTGTGTCAAATAACTCTGTATCGGAGTTTCTTCCATTAAACACTAAACAGACGTGTCCCGCAGGGCTCAATATTGGGTCCTCTTTTCTTTACAATGTTTATAAACGATCTTCCATTTAGTACTTTAAACTGTTCTATCAACATGTATGTCGATGATGTTCAAGTTCGAAAAAGCTTTCCTTTAGGTCTCGTGGAAAATGCAGCTCACGGAGTTAACGAAGACCTTAATAGAATTCTATGTTTGTCTCGATATAATCTCTTATGTTTAAATCCCCCTAAGTCTAAGTGTTTAGTTATTTCAAAAACGAGTATTAATACCTAACTCACCAATTGAATGTGTTAAATCGGCTAAAAATCTTGGCATATTATTCAACACGACACTCTCATGGAATGAGTACGTAAAATTGACCGTAGGCAGGGTTTATGGAAGCTTACATTTACTATGAGCAAGTCAAAAAATTACACCCCTTAAAACGAGAATCATTCTTGCAAAAATACTGGTCCTACCAATAATGCTATTTGGTTGTGAAATATTTAGTAATTGTGACTCTATTCATGAAAGGAAATTAAATGTTGCTTATAATAATTGTATTGCTCGATATATTTATGGATTAAGAAAATATGATTATATTTCTCATTTCGCTGAACTCATTAATCGGGTAGCACTCGAAAATCTCTTCGAGCTTAGAACATTATGATGGGTTGTACTGTTGAACTGCTGTTTAGGATGAGACTTAGGCAATACCTGAAAGGTCTATGATGACGATGATAGGATGTGTGTTATGTGTGTGCCCTTTTTTACTTGCGATATATGTAGGTACTAAGGGCAAGTTCTGCATTTGAAAAAAAAATCGAACTCGAGATTTTGATCAAAGTTGACATTACGATGATAGCGAAGACGCAAAAAGTGGGTCCGGCAATTCCGTTCGTCTGTCTGTATGTCTGTACCTCGAACTACAGCCTAAATTACTGGAGGTATTTTAATCAAACTCGGTACTTAAGGGTCTTCGGTGATTCCCTAGAGGAGAAATTGATTTTTTTTTTTAGCTTCAAAACTAACGGTACCCCCCATACACCCGTAATGCAAAATCTTATTTATCTCGAAAACGGCTCTAAAGATTTTGATAAAAATAAAATGCACGACTGGGTCGCACGAACTTGCTCCTATGTAATAGTCTAAGAATTTCAAAAATTAATGTTATTAGGGAAAAACTGTTCACAAGCATAAAATTAATTTTTTAAATGACTAAAACAACGTCTTTAGTAATTGGAGTAAAAGTGTGATTCAAGCAAATATATGTTTGTGCAAGAACAAAAATTATAAGTCTTTGTAGTGGTTTCTTAAAAAAATAAGCTTTTATGTAAAAAAAATTTTAAAACATTTAAAAAAAAAATTTGGTACGTCAATTTAAAGGTTTTACTATTGTTCGAATACAAATTAAATTTACAAAAAAAAATATTGAGCTGTTTTCGAGATATTGAATTTTCCAAAAAAAAAAAAAAAATAGATTTTTTTTTCAAAATTCAAAAAAATATTTTTCTTAAAGTTTTGAAATGCAATGTTTTTTAAACTTTTTAGAAGCTTCTCTCTAAAAAATTTCATTAAAATTCGTTATGCTGATAATAAGAAATTCAAAATTTTAAAAAATCGTTCTATGGTAGGTATACAGTCAGTAATATTTTGTTTTCAAATTTTTTTTTATTAAATTGTAGATCTTAAACATTAATCGAAAGAAAAAAATATAAGCAAAATTCTCGGAACCGTTTTCGAGAAAAATACGATTTTCGAAAACCATTTTTTAACATTTGTATGGAGGGTACCGTTATTTTTAGATAAAATAAATTTCTTTTTCTCATATCTTGTAGATTATATTAAAAAACTTTTATTTATCAAGTTTTAAAAAAATCGATCAAGGGGTTTTCGAAATATTGAGTTTTCAAAAAAAAAAATTTTGAAATTTTTTTTAAAAATCCAAAAAAATATTTTTAGAAAATTTTAATTCACAATAATATTCAAAATATTGGAGACCTTTAGTAGAAAAAAAATGATCAAAATCGGTTGAACCGTTTTTGTGAAAATCAAAAACCAAAAAACTGGTTACAAGGAGGGTACCAAAAATAACAATTTTCGGAATTTTTTTTTCAACCATTAGCTAGCTTTAACTCAATGAAATTTTTTCAATTTTTTTTAATAAAATCTGTGGGACAGTTTTTGAGAAAAAAAAAATATTTATAAAATTTCGAAAAAAATTTGTATGGCAGGTACAGTTATTTTTGGTTATAAAAAAAAGAGAAAAAAACGTCCGGGGGGAAAAAATTAAAACCCATATCTACCAAGTTTGAAGAAAATCGGCCGAGCAGTTTAGGCTGTAGTCGAACCGACAGACAGACAGACAGAATTGCGAGACCCACTTTTTTGGGCTTCGCTATCATCGTAATGTCAACTTTGATCAAAATCTCGAGTTCGATTTTTTTTACGAATGCATAACTTGCCTTATAGTACCTATAAGTCGTAAGTAAAAATTAAGTGTGATATTATGGATATGGATGACATTTTGGTAACAAAAAAAATTTGGGGTAAAATGTTATTAACGGTACCTGTCATAGAACCGTTTTTTTGATTTTCTACTTTCTCATTAACGGTTCTAACGATTTTAACTAAAAATTTTCACCAGGAACCCCCTTAAGTTTAAAATAATATTGTATATAAAAATATTCGATTTTTTTTTTGTTTTTTGAAAATAAAAAAATCCAATTTATTTTTTGAAAAATCTATATCTTGAAAATAGTGAACGATTATTTTTTGAAATTATTTCCTAAAATTTATATTACTAAGCACTTAAAATTGGCATCTCAAATTTTCTTCTAGAAAAAATGAAAGAAATTCGTTATATAAAAAATTACTTTAAACGATTTTTAAACTTTATTTGCGTAAATACATACTTTTCCATGTTTTATACTCGTATTTATAAAATGTATTTTAAATACCAAAGTACTTTTACATAAGAGCAAATTCATGCGATCCCGTCGTGCATTTAATTATTTTTAATTTTATAGGATGAGTCCCTTTAAATTTGTAAATTTAAATATTTTTTTTTAAATCTTATTTTACTCCTTTTTAAATTTCAAAAAATTATATTGTAATATTCACATTCATATCTACATTCTCATATAAAAATAATTCAACATGTTTTTGCACAACTGAATGATTTGCTTAGAAAAGCCGAAAACTCGTTTGGTTTCAGGATATGATTTTTGCCCCCTCGGGGACAGATTATTTCTTGAGCATATTTTGTGGAGTTTTCACGCCTTGTAACTTCATTCAGTAAGAAAAGCAATCTTCGTCTTTTGACAGACTGACGAAGAGGTTGTCATTATTTTCAGGCCCAGCACTCATCTCTCGTCACAATGTTGATATTTTTCCTTCTGTATAAATGTGACTAATTAAAAACCTCCGAATAATAAACCTGCTTATTTTAAATCTGTCCAACTTTATTATTAATCTCACAAGTCACAAGCTCTTGACACATCTGACTATATTTATCTGTTTTTATATTTATTTTCAAATCCATTAATTCCCGAGTACCTAGCATCAAAAATCAGGAACAAAAACAAAAGTCTAAACATTAATGCATCCGCTCCGCCCAGAGACGTTTGTCGGTGAAGTTGAACCAACAAAAAAAATCCATTTCAAATCGCGAACTTTTGACACATTCCAAAGGCTGAATTTTCCATTAAAGGTATGTAGTAGATGGATAGTTGGAGGAAATAAAAATGATGATAAAATCCTAATATCTGCAACGATGTACGAGTATCCTGGAGCTGTTCACAAATTCAAAAAAAAAAAACAACAAATAAAAATCTAAAATAGATTTGTGACTGTCTGTAATGGCAAGAGACGGGAAAAAGGACGAAAGTGAATTTGGCATTTGTGTAGGGGAGGCATCAGCCAAAGAAGAGGCAACTCCCGCGGGACCATCTCGACTACAAGCAAAATTACTTTAGCCGAATCGTATTTTAGTTGAATGACAGTAAACGAGAGCTAACTCTCAGCGTAAATGCGACGTCGACGATACGGCAATGGCAAGGATGTGTGTTTTTTTTTTTGGTTCACACTTCTTCTGGAAAGCTGGGAAGAAGAAGTAGAGCAGAGCTGTTAAAGGACGAATGTGAAAAAAACCCTGTCGTCATTATTTATACATTTCGCTCAGTTTTGTATTCTTATTTGGACATTTCTGTTGCTTGCTGGTTTTTGTATTCACAATAATAAAGCAGGATTTAGAGGATCCCATAAAATAGATCGACTCCATTTGCAGAAGCTCATTGAATGTGTGATGTGTCCATGTCCTTTAAAGTTGAACGCCCATCTTATTCTCATTTCATTGGAGAGGGTAGAGTTGAGGGTGGATGAAATTGAGAAATGACTGCCTTAAGAATTTCATTCCCTCAACGACATCCCCCAATAGAGTCCTTGACAGAGTGTGTAACTGTCGAGGGCCAGAAAAAGCCATAAACTTTATTGCGAATATCAGATGCCAGGCTATAAGAGAAGAGAGAAGAGATTGCAGTATGTTGGCAAGGAAATTGTTTTCCGAAGCATTTTATTCGATATCTGGAGCTCTCTGGCTTTGATTGTAAGAATCTATTGAGTGAATCATGACGACAATGATGGTAATGATGATGATGATGATGATGCTGAAGTGATGATGATGGGGCAATTGGGCTATACGAAATACTATAAAATGTTATCGAAAATTGATTCGCATCGGTTGGGATAACCCAGAGGAATAAAAACGACTACCTACCTCCCTACCCACTCACACATTACCTATAGATAGATACGGATGAATTCAAAATGAAATCTCAATGGATTTTGAGTGTTTGGCAGAATTCTGTCAAAAGTCCAAATGCCACAATATCAATATCGATGGATTGGCTTTCGTCAATTTATTATATTGCATATTCAGATGGAAGAAGAATGAATTTATATACTCATAGGTACTCGTAGATACCAGCTCTATGTGAGCACAAAAGCGTATGAAATATCAATTAACCTGCAACATCAAACGAAATTCAGGAATTTAATTTGGCAAATTGGAGGAAGGCAGATGTGGGTATGTATCTACAGAAAGCTTGAAATGAAATGAGCTTATATGTAACACTTTAGGAACGTGTAACACTTTACGTAACGTTCGAAACATGTTGTTGCTTTGTCAACCCAGGGAGATAGATACCAGTGAATGGGTAAATGGCGCCCACTTTCATGCTTGCTTCGGTGGTACAAGGTGGCGCACAATTAATCATCCAATTTTGTTTTTGAATTACTAAATAAAAAAAATGATTTTTAATGATTGAAAGCTTTGTTTGGACCTTTGCAAATTTTTCTGTTAAGTAGAGACATCCGTTAAGTGGCTGCCGCCAGTCTTGATATAGGTACACACTTGTGCCCGTTTTCTCGCATTTTCCATGATTTTCCGCGAGATTTCCGGTAAATTGTCCGAATTCCTGTCGAATATCTTCTGTAAGGATTGCGATTACTTGAGGTTTCTTGGTATAAACCCGCAACTTGAAGTAGCTCCAAAGAAAAATGTCTGTGATGGTTAAATCGGGCGATTTTTATGGCCATGCAAAGCCGCCATCCCTGGAGATAAAAATATCTGAGACAACCACCAACAGTCTCAGAACATCGTGCCACAAATCTTTCCTATCCTTCTTTCTCTTCATTAACTTTACGCCCGCGCTGTGTTGAAACATTTAAAGGGTAATCATAATCCCTTGAGCGCGGGTAGATTATAAAAAAAAAAAAAAAAAACGTGGACAGGAAACACTTCCTTCACAATATCCATATTATCGCTCGTTTGTGCGGTTGCACCATCTTGTTGAAACCACATGTTCACCAATCCCCATTAATCCAATTCAGGCTGTAAGATGTCGTTTATCATGGTCCTGTAACGTTCGCCAGTAACAGTGACGGTATTGCCGATAGCGCTCTCAAAAAAATACGACCCAATCACTATTCCCGCGTAATTGCCACACAACACAATGCTTAGAGTGAATATTATGGCTATTCGTACACTACACGTAGATTTTCAGAGTCCCAGAAACGAAGATTTTGGTTATAGACGTAACCGCTTAAGTGGAATAGAAATGCGCCTCGTCGTTCATGATGATTTTCGACACAAACTCATCGTCTTCGTTGTTCAAATTCAGGATGACTTGACAGTAATTCACACGCAAAAGACGGCCAGCAGGCACTGTTTGTATTTTAAATGGGAACATGTATAAGACGTTCATTAAAATTTGCTGTAAGATCCGTCAAGTGATGTCCAATTTCGAGGCCCGTCGTCTGTTGATGTTTCTTCGTTCTCAGCGACATCAGCAGCTAGAGCCGAGCCGCGGTATTCTCGGCCGAACGACCAGTCCGGTAGTGGCCACGCCTTGCATGGTCTCCTGATGCGGTTTCAGTCTTTTTGAGTCGAGTAGCTAAGCGGTGCACAGTGCGGCCGAAGGCATCTTTGTGCGGCCAAAAGTCCAAAATAAAAGTTTTGAGTTAGGGGTTGTTTGTCATCAGGTTGACTAAAGGAGTACCCTAGGAGACGAAAAATGTTCGTAGTAGAGTCTCTTGCCCCGAATCCCCCCATAATATTAGTCTGAATGTGGCTGCTAAAGTGCTAAGTTAACGTAGTCACGCGTCGTTAGGATAGGCTAATGGACACTTCCATCAAACACGTCTAAAAGTTTTTACTTCCAAGCAAATCTATTGCAATAAAAAGGATTCAACAGCTACAGGTGCGTAAAATAAGTTAAATAATTTCTGAATAAAAATTCCTAAATAGTACATTGTTAGACAGAGATTATGTCAACACTATTGTGTACCAAATAAAATAAAACTCAGCTGTCCGTTGAGTTTTTTGTGCATTAAGGTACTAGTACGGTCTAGAACGCCAAAAACACACGATTTTTATGAATTTTTTTCTCGCAAACTTTATTAGGTAATAACATAATTTTTTTTTTAAATACGAGTAATGAATACATGCGTCAAGAGTAGGTACAATTTTTTTTAAATTTTCGAATTTTGGCTGAATTATAGAGGGCGCAAACGTCGACTCATAAAAAAATACATTATCCCATTGCGGACAGTTAATTTCAGGATTGGCTGGACGAAAACAAAAAAAAAACAAAGTGGGTTATTTAAAGGAAGGTTTCTTATGAGACAATTTACTACAATTTGTTTTAAAATTAAAAAAAAAAAAAAAAAAAAAAATGTCAAGCTTTGAAAAAATAAATTTTTTAGAAATTTTTTTGGCCATTTTCGGGTTGGCTTTTTTTTGTTCATAACTTTTTGGTCAAATTGTGGTAAATTGTCTTAGAAAACATAAAAACAATCAAGTTGCAACAAGTTTTTTGAAAATCGGTTCAGTAGATTTGGATATTAACTGTCCGCAATGGGACAAAGTGTTTTTTGATGAGTCAACTTTGGCGCCCTCTATAATTCGGCCAAAATTAGAAAATTAAGACCAAAAAAATGTTCTTGTACTCTTGACGCATGTATTCATTATTTAAAAAAAAAATTATGTTATTATCTAATAAAGTTTCCGAGAAAAAAATTCCCAAAAATCGTGCGTTTTTTGGCGTTCTAGACCGTACTAGTACCTTAATTTACAACAATATTCCTGGTATTGTATGCCTAATGCCTACGTTAGTTCACAAACTTTTAATTCATGGCCCCGAAATAATAAAAAAATGCCGGAAGATGCACAAGAAGCGTGTAATAATTTTTTTTAAATCTATCAAGCTGATTTCGCAAGAAACCTTTATCGTCAAAAGACAATGGAGGATGTTTTTAAAAGATTCCTAATCGCATCCGATCCGATTTTTGGGATTTTTTTTCTCGGAAACTTTATTAGGTAATAACATATTTTTTTTAATAATGAATACATGCGCCAAGAGTAAAAAAAATGTTGTTGTCTTAATTTTCGAATTTTGGCAAATTATAGAGGGCGCCAACGTCGACTTACCAAAAAACACATTTTCCCATTGCGGACTAACTGTCCTACTCCGGATCTACTGAACCGATTTTCAGAAAACTTTTTGACACTTGTTTGTTTTTATGTTTTCTAAGACAATTTACCACAATTTGACCAAAAAGTTATGAACAAAAAAAAAATGGTGACCCAAAAATGTCCAAGAAAAGTTGCCAAAACATTTTTTTTTTCAAAGCTTGACATTATTTTTTTTTGTTTTTTTACTTTTTAAACAAATTGGGGTAAATTGCCTCGTAAGAAACCTTCCTTTAAATAACCCATTTTGTTGTTTTTTGTTTTAGTCCAGCCCAGTGGCGTAGATAGCTTTTCGCTGTGGGGGGGGATCTAGTTCGCTCGTTTTTTTTAAGTTTTAATAATTAAAAAAAAAATAAATAACAAGACTTCATTGAATTCATTATGTATGCCATACAAAAATTATATTTTTTTAAAAATAATATATTATACGCATTAATTTAAATATGAACTAGAATAAATATTGATATAGGGGAAGATGGCCTATAATGGCCCACCAAGGTAAAATGGCCCCCTTGCTAGAAATTGTAGAATCGAACAGAATTTGAAGATTTTGGTAACACAATTCTTTAGTTTATCTGCAATCACTTATATAAACGAAATATTAGTAGCTTCAAGCTATTGTTTGAAATTTTACAGGGCAAACTGTCTCTAACCATCTACAAAAGTAGAACTAATAAAATGTTGTAAAAAGTTTGTTGACAAAAAAAATTATAAAAAACATTCAATTTTGGGGAAAACAGTAAATGAATGTAAGTATTTAGTATCTCTTATTAATTTACTGAAATTAGTTGGCCTATAACCATTTCAGTGTGTTCGGAATTAAAACTTAAATACAAGAACCCTATAAATGGGCAAAATGGCCTACTAAGCACTCGCCTAAAATGGCACAGTGTGGCATTTTATACTTACCCTTATATTTTCATTTTCTTTATAGTGAAAATTGTTGGAAAATATAAACGATGTACAGAGACGCAGTCCTGGACTGATAATGCATTAACAATAACCCTAAATGCCGCTGCCACTATTTCGAAATATTGAGTTTCCAAAAAAAATTTTGAATTTTATTTTTTTAAATCCAAAAAATAAAAAATTGAAAATATGAATATGTAATAATATTCAAACTCTAGAGGAGCTTTAGCATAAAAAAAAAAACGATTTAAATCGGTTGTACTGTTTTCGAGAAAATCAAAAACAAAAAAAGGTTCTAGGGGTCTACCAAAATTAACTATTTCTGGTAATTTTTTTTTCAACCATAACCTAGCGGAAACTAAATGAAATTTTATGATTTTTTTTAAGTTCTGTGGGACAGTTTTTGAGAAAAAAAAATTATTATTATTATAAAATTTCGAATAAAAATCGTATGGCAGGTACCGTTATTTTTGATCTTAAAAAAAAGAAGAAAAAAACGTGTGGGAAAAATAAATAAAAATGATATCTACCAAGTTGAAAAAAATCGGCCGAGCCGTTTAGGCTGTAGTCGAAAACACAGGCCCCCTTTTTTCGGTCTTCGCTTTCATCGCAATGTTGACTTTGATCAAAATCTTGGGTTCTATTTTTTTACCAATGCATAACTTGCCTTATAGTACCTATAAGTCGCAAATAAAAATGAATTCATGTACTTCTTTTCAATGTGTTAGTATTTCTTGCAGATCTCAAAATGTATAAATTTTTGTTTGATTAGTTTTTCACTCCAACTATTCATTCCACACACTTAGGTTCAATCTTCTAAAAATTGCCGGCCGAATTGATCTTATGTCCCCAGGCCTATTGAGAACCTTGCTTAAAAAACCCCAGTAAATTATATATCTACTCCAATTTGTTAAGGTAGTATTTGAAGGTGAACGAGTAGATTGGTTAATCTAACTGTATGTGAGTTGTCTTAAGCTATTCGGTTGTTAATATAACCAAGTAGATTAGCTTCTCAAACCTAGAATATAGACTACTTCAAACGACTAGATTGACTTATATGCCAGTTGGTTAACACAACCAAGTATGTTAGCTACTCGAATACCTATATCAATCATGTTGCTAAGATACAACTGCCGAGTAGATTAGTTATTCCAATTAAGAACTCACTATGACAACCGAGAACATTGGTATCCCCAATAAAGTATTAGACTCCTAACGCAACTCAATAAATTACTTAGTCAATTATACATTATTAACCTATTTAATAAGATACTTAATTAAAATTTTTCAAATATTAAATCAGCTCATTTGAAATCGGCCCAACTTTATTATAAATCTCACAGCCTCTTGACACATCGGACCGTATTAATCTCAACACATCTGTTAATTCCCGAGTACTTGGCATCAAAATGATAAACATCAATGCATCCGCTTAAAGTCGTTCTCCTATGAAGTTGAAAAAAGTCCATTTCAATTCGTTACTTTTACTAACTCAATTGGTTAATTCTACTACTTTAACTTAGAAATAGCCGACTGAGAAGTAGTTTGATTAAATCAAGTACACTTTAACCGATACTGTGTCGAGATTTAAACAATATTTCATAATCAAATTATTGACTCGTGTAATTTTAACCGGATGAGTATACACGTTGTATATTAGGTCTCTCACTTGTTTACTTTTAAACGAGTTGAAGGTTATTTTTAAATAACTATTTTCAAAGAAATGAATACCAATGCTTGTTCCCATGTGGTGCATACAAGTGAAAGTGCTTACGAAACTGGAGGCAGCTAACTAGTCATCGAGCTATCTGGAAAAAGTTTGTTTATTTAGGTCCTGATTCCCTTTGATAATCACTAAATATTTATATCTTAAACTCGTTTTCGGCAATTTTTTACAATTGTATTCAAACTCGAAAAAAATGTCCTTTTTCAAACAGAAACTTAATGCATATCCCTCGCATTGATTATAATATGACACTGTATATTTGTAGGTGTATGTATACATTCTCATAAATGTGGGCACCTACATATATAATAATAAAGGAAAATCTTTTCCAATCGAAAATCCAATAAACGTTACGTTGATCGTTTTCTTGCTTTTATTCGTTTCTATTTGCTTCGCCATCGTTATTTAAAGTGACGTTTTTACCCTTTTTTTCTACCTAACAAAGTGTGGTGTGTCACATAACATTTCACACATTTTATCCTCCATAATCCCCAAAATGTATATACGCCATGGTAATGGTATCTCTTTTACCATAATGAAACACTCCCCCTATTAATGCGCATCCTTTTTTTTTTGTTGTCATGGTGGATACTGCACTGTTAAATATGAGAGAGCGTGATGTGGACTTAGGACATTGGGGGACTCCATATGTGTCCAAAATCACCACTTGTCCATCCATTGTTGTATATCCTGCCTGCCACACGTCCCATTCCAAGGACGACAACGACGACGACGACGGAAGGAAGACTATTTTCTAGCAACTTGCCGCACGTTATTAAAGGCCATAAAGAAAATCTACCACGCTTTCATTTTATTACACTTGCAGCAATTTAAGGTGCAATTTCCTTGATACTCTTTCCTGAAAATATCCTTTCAAACGGACCCGACGACAATGAGAAAGAAGGACGAACGATGTCGTCGTTAGAGGGCATGGCATAGTGCGGAATGCGGAGGCAACGTCAAAAGGGTAATCTTCGTCGGAGGCAGCTAAAAAAAAATTGATAAAAAGTGCAAAAGCAGCATGAGAAAACAATAAAATCTAAATCAACTGGATGGATATAGAGGAAAAGATTGGAAAATTCAAAAAAACACAAAAAATGAAAAAGAGACGAAAGGAAAAACAACAAGGAACAGAAATAGCTCGAACGCTTTCCAATATCTTGGTAACTTGCTGCTCTCACGTCTCAAAGGACCATAAAAGGGGGCGTTAAGCCACATTATAGGGCTGATTTCGTCTCGGTATTTTTTTTTCGTTTCAGAATTGTTTTTCTATTTTGTGGAGTTTTTCCTTGCTTCGTTGCACTTGTCACACGCATGCTCCAAAATAACCAACGATATTCAAAGAGAGCAAAAGAGCTAAATTTTGCTATTGTGAATGAGTCACAATAGAAAATTCTCCGAGTGGGTGGTGGCGTTTTGTCAACCTGATTTGTTTGCAATTTTCCACGCTGGGCATGATTTTACTTTGAGAGAAATATACAAAAAAATAGGGGGTAGGTGTAAAGCGAAAACAAAACATCCTTACAATAAAATATTTGTAAGTTGAGCGAATTCCAATTGTTAGGATATGATTTGTTGTCATGGACACACGCATTCACAGTATCTAGAGAATTTTCCTTAGAATAAAATTCTTTTGCACCATGGTAACGGAATTCTCTCTTCAAGCAGCAGAAAATATATGTAATAATCTTTGAAGTGGTTTTCAGCGCAAAAAAGATGCTTTTATATTAAATTCAAAAACATATTTTAAATTTTTTAACTAGCGATGTAAAGAAGATATGAGAAGCGAAAAGGTACGAGAAGGAAGTTATTGGCAAAATTCTAGAAAATTATTTGTTCTTAATCTTGAAGGATGACGTTCTGGATGAAATGGTGGTTCCGATCTATATTATTTGTCCTGGCATTTGGGGCTTCGAAAAACTTTCTGTTCACACTGTTTTAAACAGGTCAGCAGTTTTGGCAGGTTCGTGAAAGCACCGATCATACGGAGTTTACCCTACAGGGTTATAGTTTAGTGCCTTTATTCCTTGTTCATCATGGTCTAGCCGTATACGTTCGTAGATAATGATGTTGCCTACAGCTCCTATCATAGTATGGCCCCTGTATTAATTTATGCATGTTTGATTTATCACAGTCCAAGTTTTTATAGTAATTCGACATCCTGTCCGACTCTATCCAGAGACTTGTTTTCCATTTTCCGCACAGTGAGATCGTTGTAACGGGCGTCAGACAACACCCGAAGGAAGGTATGTCGAGAATTTTGCTGAGACAATCAGCTTGTTGACGAGCCAACTCGGATTTCTGACATTGCAGGTCAATCCGCCAATACTCTAGTTTTGTTTCTTACCACTGACGCTGATAAATACACCATAAGTTTCTTATCGCCACTAGGCTCATCAGATCATTGTGGAATACCTGCCAAATTGTCGTGTCAACAAAAACCCAGTTAGAGAAAACATTCCCAAGAGAACCGCTGGCCCGGATAGTATCCCCCCCCCTTTTTTTCTGAATAGGTGTTCCTTAGAGCTGGCGAAACTATTGCATAAGCTTTTCCATCTGACCTACCCGAATGTCGTCTTTCCGAGTGCATTAAAATGATTTTTGTCCAGCTTGTCCCTAAGAAAGGAAATTCTTCTTCCGCCTCTAACTATCGTCCAATTGCACTCAAAAGCCTTCTTTCCAAGGTCAGGGAAACCCTGAAAAGGTATCAGCTGAAGAAATATCTTGAAGAATGCATTAAAATGATTTTTGTCCAGCCTGTCCCTAAGAAAGGCAATTCTTTTTCCGCCTCTAACTATCGTCCTATTGCACTGAAGAGCCTTCTTTCCAAGGTCATGGAAACCCTGATAAGTTTTTAACTGAAGAAATATCTTGAAGAACGAGAGCTTCTCAATTACCGACAGTACGGCTTTCGTAGCAATAAGTCCAGCGGTAATCTGAACATTGGCATAATTCTTTACATCGTTTTGGAGAAAGTATGATTACTGCACTTGATGTTTCAAAAGCATTTGACAGAGTTATGCATCAAGCTCTTTCATTGAAAATGCGTGCATATGGTATTGGTGAATCTCTTCTTAGTTGAATTAGAAACTAGCTTTCGAACCGCTCAATACAAGTTGTGCTAGACGGTTTTAAGTCTGAAATTCATAAAATTAATGCTGGTGTGCCACAGGGCTCTGTTTTGTCTCCAACTCTCTTTTTCATATTCATCAATGATCTTTTGTCTGAAACTTCTAATCCATTAAATTGTTCTCCTGATAACAGTACTCTCAGATTCTCATATTCGTTTACCGATGCACATCCTTGTTTTTCGGATGTGGATTTGGAACGGTCACGTATGATAAGCTCAATGATCTTAATAGTATTGCCAAATGGGGAACGAAAAACCGCGTAGAATTTAATGCTTCATATAAACTCAATGCTGTCTCCTGTTGTTAAAGCAAGTGCTCCAATAACCCACTTGAGTCGATTGGACAGAATCCAAAAGAAAAGAGCTTTAAAAGTGATAGGTGATTTCTTGTTTTCATTATTTTACCGTTATTGTTATGAACAGTCCTCTAGTGAAATAGCCACTTGCATTTCCCTCCTTAAACAATTCAACCGTAATATTCGCGTTTCAGGAAATGCCCATCAGTTTAACCTTTAATCAAACTTCGGAAGTATTCTTAAATTCAGAGATTCCTTCTATAGCCGCACTACACGAATGTGTAACCAAAAGCAATTTGCATCCTCTCCAACTTTCCTTAACGCTCGCACTGTCCTCAAACATTTTAAGAGTAGTCAAGCCCCATTAGTGCGCGTAAAATATAAAAAAAGGAAGCCAGTTATTTTTTTGCGTTGGGTATTTTTTTTTAAATTATTTTAAATTATAAGATGGTCATAGGAATGTCAGAAAATTATGAAAAAAATCGTTTTTGAAAAATCAAAATTCAGAAACAAAAATTAGATAAATAAATCGATTTTAATTAAGGGCTCATCAATTTCAATATCGGAAAGGGATCGGAAACAAGCATTAAATAAGTGTAAGAAATTTTCAAATTTGACCTATTTAAATCTGTGAATTTGATACAGATCAAATAACCGATTTCAGGTGAACGTTTCATTTCTTAAGGGCCTGATTGCAGGAACCGAGATTCAAATTTCCTCTCATTGAAAAATCACCTTTAAATTTAGATTTTTTCGCGTGTTCTTTATCATCAAATTGTATTGAAGTTTTGTATGATCTAGCATCATTATAGGAAGCGAAAATATTGGCAGCAATTTTTCAAGAGTCTAGTCTCAAAGTAAGCATAATCCTACTCATAAAACAGTTAATCTAAAAGCACTTTAAAAACTTTTTTCTTTAATTAAGTTTAAATTGCAGTTTTTAACATTATTAACCATTTTGTTAACAATCATACAATTCTTTAGCAATGGCTTATATCCGTCTGCTTGAGTGACCAATATTTGAATATACATTCATACAAATCCAAATCCAAAGCAATCTTATTAAAGATCCTAAATGCTTCTTCCAATTTGTCAACTTTAAACGAAAATCCAATGGTTACCATTTCTCTCTCTTTTTCTCTCTCTCTTTCTTTCAATAAAGAAACTTCAAACGAACCACAAACAATCGCCAACTTTTTTGCTAGTTTTTTTTTCAACCAATCTTTTACTGTCGACTTCTCTGTTTTAATTATTTACCGAATTTCTCCCTTGGTCCATTTCTGCCTCAAATTATAGACCTATTTCTTATCGAAAATAAGCTATAAATCAGAATGATAAGTATATTCCGAGCATTTCTCAAAAAATGCTCTTCAACACTTTCTTCCTCTTTCATAAATCTTCAATTAAACCCCTTTCTCAAGGAAAATTCCCTCAGTTTTGGAAGACCTCTTTCATAACCCCAATACATAAAAAAGGCCCAACGTACTTACAGTTACAAACTATCGTCGAATTGATAAACTTTCGCATATTTCCAAAATCTTTGACAGCATTTTGTATGAAATTTTAAGTTTTACGGCTTTCTCAAATGTTGGTTCAAATCGACTAACGTTCAATCCGTATCCTTTAGCCTTTTAGCCTAAGAGAACGGAAAGGAAGTCGACGTTGTCTCCACCGATTTCATTAAGGCCTCTGACAAAATCTCACATAAGCTTATTCTTCTCAAACTCTCCACCCCTGGGCTTGAACCTATCTTCTTAAGATCGTTACTACAAAGTTCGATTCAGATCTACCTTCTGTAATGATTTCTGAGTTACCTACGGCGCACAGTGGAATGAAAAAATGAAAAAGTGGTCATCGGGCTGTAACTTTTGAAATAATGGATGGATTTTGAAACGGTTTTCACTATTTCGTACTTGAAAAATTATAATTTCATACTTTATTTCAAAAAATCTGAAAAAACGAGCAATTTTCAAAAAAAAAAAAAAAATTACATAACCCCTGAAACTAAGGTTTTTTTAAATTTTAGCTTTAGGCAAATAAAATAATTTTATGGAGGAAAAACAATTAGTATTTATTGTCTTAATTCATATTACAAGTTTGATGTGAATTTTTGCACTTTTTTTTTAAATACATACCTATGTATTTCGCGACATATCGTTTACAATTTAATTTGAATGTTATTTATATTGAGTATTGTTCTAGTTAATAGGCGTGTTTTTTTTGCAAGTCCATAAGGAATTGTAGAAAAAAACGAAATCGGGACTAAGCGCTTTACAGTAAAACCCGCTTAAGAGAAACGGCAAAATGTCACAGTATTTCTTTCACTTAAGCGGGTTTTTCACTTAGCGAACCCCGCTTAAGTGAAAAATAATTTTATGGAGGAAAGTGAAAATATTCGTATAAGTGAAAAAAAAATTTCACTTAAGCGGATTTAAAAATTCCATTAAGCGGAGATTTAATGCTAGAAACAATATTGTTTTTATCTTTTGAACTTGCCTTGAAAGAAGTTAAATAAAACAACGATTAAATAACACAAAAATAATTTATTGAAAAACGAAAACTAGCAAATTTTTGTTCTGTTCGATTCAAATTTTTTTTTCACTTAAGAGAGTTTTTTTCAATAAAAAATATTAAAAATTAACTGAAAATATGTTTCAGTTATCCGGATTTTTCGCTTAAGCGGGTTTCACTTAAGCGGAGTGTTTTAAGGGAAATTGGTCGGAAAATACTTGGGGATGAAGAAAGTGTTTCAGGTAAGCGGGTTTTTCTCTTAAGCGGTTTTCTCTTAAGCGGGTTTTACTGTACATGTAAATATGTACAACAACTACTTACATAACTCTATACAGACTTAGCTAAGTCCAGATAATTTTTGAGACTTAATCTAAGTCCCGATTAAAATCGTGATGCCAAAATAATATTATCTACAGTGGGGAGCAAAAATGAGTACATGTTTTAAGAAAATGAAACAAAAGGATAGAATTTTATGTTTTTTTATAAACAAATGAAACAAATTATTTTTTTTGTAAAAGTTAAGTATATAATTTACAACTTAGGAAAAAAAAACAAACATTGCGTTAAAAAATAACAGTTAATAAAATGTTTATTAATGGAAACCCCCATGTACTCAAATTTGCACGTTTCGCCGTTATCTCTTATTTAGTTAAATTACTTTGTTTATTTTGCGTTTAATTAAAAATAATGTATTGTGGCAGGGAAATGTACTGTTTTCAAAGTTCTACGCCATTTAATTTGTGCTTAAAAAATAAATATTCACTGTTTTACAGAAAAGATAAATAAAAATGAAAAAAATTGTACTTGAAGCGGAAAAAGGCATAGTTTCTCAACTTGAAGTAAGACTATCTTCAAGAAAAAGTGCTGAGAGAATGAAAATCTGCCAACGCAGTGTCCTTTTGATAAAAAAAAGTTAAATGTGCTTTGCACCAGCAATCGCCCAGGCATACAGAAAATGCTTACTGGTGGTGACTCATGATTAATGGAGCGATCAATGCATATAAAAGACGGTAAGATGCCGAAATCAGCGGCGAAATTAATTAATAAGAACGTGATTGAATGGATATCTAAGAGAACCCTACAAAAGATTGGTTAAGGAGCAGCTGTTAAAAAGAAAAAAACAGAACTGCCTACCAAAAATGTTAAAGCACGTCTTAAATTCAGCAAAAAACACAAAAACTGGAGTGCTAAAGATCGGAAACGGATGGTTTGGTCGGACTATACTAAAATATAGCGATTTCCATTAGACGGTAAAGAGTATTTTTGGCATCGGCAGAATGGAACTCTTCAAAAGGAACAGGTGAAAGAAACCATGAAGCATGAAGGTGGGTCCGCTGATTAAAATCGAAGGAATAATGACGAAGGAACAATATTTGTCTATTCTGCATAATAACTTTCCAGAATTCGGAGACGAATGCGCTTATTCCACTGAGGAGATCATTTTCTAACAAGACTGTGATCTCAAGCACACTGCACGAATTGTCCAGAGCTGGCTTGGAATGCAGTTATTTCCAACCATTGAGTGGCCAGCACCTAGTCCAGATTTAAACCAGATCGAGACTTGTTGGCAATTCTCAAAAGACGCTTGGCATCTTACGATAATCCTTCAAGAAACTTGAATGACTTATGGGAGCAAGTTAAGGAGCAGTGGCAACATATTTCACATGCTCATATCGAAAATTTCGTCGAGGGTATGCGCAAAAGAGATAGAAGTGTCATACAAAATAAAGGGTTGTGGACTAAATACTAAAAAAAGCGATTCAAACAAAAAATTCTAAAACGTGCAAATTTGAGTACATGGGGGTTTCCATTTATAAACATTTTACTACTTGTTATTTTTTAAACAATGCTTGTTTTTTTTTTTCCTAAGTTGTCAATTATATACTTAACTTTCATAATAAAAATAATTTGTTTCAATTGTTTATAAAAAAAAAACATAAAATTCTATCCTTTTGTTTCATTTTCTTAAAACATGTACTCATTTTTGCACTGTATATGTTATCGATAATTTGTTCAGAGAAGTCAAAAGTGACGTTTTGGCATGGCGGTTGATGCTATATAGTCGTCAATACAGCTGACAAATGCCATAGCGTACAGAGTGATTCCAAGTTAATAAGTCTCAATGTCGACTTTTTCTACAAATTTTCTGCAAAAAAAAGACGGCTAATATATGTATATGTTTATACAAAATTTCTTTTGCCTTTTCATGGTATTTTATTAAAAAATCCGTTTCAACCACGTTTTATACCGTTTTTTTTTTTTTTGCATTTTACACTTTACATTCTAAATTCTACATTCTACAAATCTATTTTCCAGCTTCAAACAAGTCTAATTTTTTTCCCGAGATTTTATTGTCCCTGTTTGTACAGCAAGTCAGTTAAGTCAGGCCCGTTAGCCTTTAAAACGTTGAAAAAATCTTCGTTAGTAACCACAACCATTTTCACTTAGTAGAAGGCTTCAAAATTATTTGTGTACTAGACGATCGCTTTCTTAAAAAACCCAAAACAAAAAAGGCATTCATTATTGTAAAATCACATGATTGTTTTTTTAATTAAGAGAGAAAAAATAATCGTTAGCATCAGAGCCATACGTTGTTTTGCCATTTACAGCCGTATTTATTAGAATTCGCTAAACGCGTGAATAGTTATGCAATGCATAAGGACTTATTCATCCACTATGCAAATTCATATTTATAAAACATTTGCCTACCCTGCATAGTTATAATGAGCTTGTGTCAAATAAAGTACCAAAAAGTAAGAATCTATTACATTTAGCCTTCATAACTCTCAGCTGTTTGTCAAAAAGAAAAAAAAAACATCTTGTCTGTCTATCAAATTTAATAAACAAAAACGAAACTACCAAAAGCTAAAAGAATTCGAACAATTAACTTTGATTCATCAGATAAAGTATGTTATTATCTCTAGCACAATACTGGAAATCAAATTGTTATTCATTTCATCCTAGCTGGATTACTCCTCAGACAAGTTCTTGAGGATAAAATTCAATAATGCAAAATAAAAATTACAACACCGGATGAAGCAGGATGCGTGGAGAGAGATAACCAACAAGTATATTTATCTATTTAATTCTAAACAATTTTCAATTCAATTTGTTTTTAATATATTAGTATTACATTTTTGTTTCAATAAATAAAAATAACACAAAGTTTTACTTTCAATATCAAGTCAAAGGCAATTTATTTTGTTGATAATCTTTATAATTCAATGTGATGTCAAAGTGAATATGACAGTTCAATACTAAAATGTCCTTATGTAGGCACTATTCAACCTCCAAACGAGTTTAGCTTATAATGCCTCTATTCAACGTCACATAAGTTTTATAAATAACGATTTTGCGTTTAGAGGCATTATAAGGGTTGCATTGCCTTATGTACTCACTATAATGAGTTTATAAATATGGCTGTTAGTCTATAACAAATAATGATAACCTAAAGAAAAAATCTCTTTAACCAGAGCAAATAAGATTTAATTGATAAAAGGAGAATCCCCCACCCCTCCCTCTTTCTTTCATGTCAATATATACATTGTTTCATTTTTAGATTTCTTAATGTTAGTTAATATTATTTATAATGCAAAGATGCCCCTACCCCCTTCTCCAGTTAACAAACTTATTTTATTTAAGCGTTCTCAGCTCTAGGGGAGATTTTTAAAAACCCTACAGGGAGAGGGTTCGGTCGGATCCAATTTTTAGAAAATATTACTCTAAATAAGTACAAAATTCATTTAAGACTACCCAAAAACCGAGCATTTTTTTTTAAAATCATCTTCAGAACTGAAATTAGGATTTTTAAAAATACTCACAAAAAGTGTTTTTTAAGGCTAAAACAACTTTGTTTGAGGGATTTTTTTAATTGTTAAGCTTAAGTGAAACAATTGCATACCTACAAAATTTATTTCGAAAAGAAAACATAACAAGGGTCTGAGAAAAACAAATTACAAAAATGCGTCAAAATTTAATTTTTTTTTTTAGTTTTAAAAATACTGCATCTTTGCGTCCCTATTATTTGAAAATTAAAGAGTGTACATAAAAAACCTGTTTTATATGTAAAAGAGGCGACAATTTTCTATGCACAATAAAACAAAAAATATTTCCAAGAATGAAAAAAACAAAATCTCCCGATGTCCTGAATTTTGTACTAGACGTTCCAGTGTGCAACGTCCCACAGGGAAGTCACTAAGGACCTCTTCTTTTTTATTCTTATATTGAAATTGAAACTGATATTGAAATGGTCATCAAAAATATTCCCATATCACAATCTACTGCGATGATACCAAGTTTTTCAAGACCATTTCTTCCACACATGAGTCCCCTCTTCTACAATTTGATCTCGACAGTTTCTATGTCTGGCGCCTGAAAATTTGCTTACGGTTAAATATATCCAAGTGTCATTCAATCACTTTTCCCGAAAACGCATCCAATCTCTTCACCGTCTGTAGTCTACGTGCATATAAAGTGTTTGTATATTCAGCAGTGATAGCCCTGTCTCTAAGTGAAGCATATAGGATGGGATGGTACTCGGAAGTTTAAAACTTCTTTTAAAATACGAGTAGCTTAAAGTTTTTCAACAGTTTCCCTTTTGTTGTGCCTCCAGTATTGTTCTCCGTAGAACAGTAGTATAGCTTTGATGACGTTGCTTTGAAAATTCAATGCTTGACTACGTTTGGTACTAAATTTTTGTGAAAGCAGTTACTCCATGTCATGTTTATTTCTACCTTGACCTCCATCAATTTGTTCCCGAAATGTTTCTCTAAACTATATGTAAAAGTTATAGTGAAGCCCAGGTAGACATAATTTAACCACTTCCATGTTTTTTCACTTTATTGCTAACACTCATTTCCTGCACTCTTCTTTTTTGAAGATCATGCGATCTTAAATTAGACCGGGCTTATTGAAAGGTATCATCGCATACTGTAGTCAATTTATCAATTTATCATTGATTTTAGGGTTTGCGTCGACTCTGCTAGTAACACAATATCATATGCTTACATCAGCACTTTAAGTTCAAGTAAATGCCACCAAGTAAAGAGTTCGGCAAATCATTGATGTAGAGTGAAAACAAAGTGTGAGCTTAGCGCACAACCTTGTTCCATGCCAAGTTCCGTTTTGATCAACATGTATCAATGATCAACTTGACAGTATTTTCGATATTGTTCTCAAGGTTGATAGGAAGACGCTTTAAATAAAGCAATAGATGGTTCCTGAAATACAGAAATCGTTCGCACCTATCATTCTGATGCTCTATTTTATCTGCTAAAAGAAAAAAATTGAAAATTAAGTCCAAGCTTAGAACGCTGCTGCAGAAATCCTTGGTATAATTGTTAGTGCAGTGAACTCTCATCCCGGAGGTCTCGAGTCAATCCTCAATGGCTGCCATCAAAAAGAGTGTGTTTTTAAGGGTACTGCCTTTTGCGAGGTAAAAACCCTTAAGAAAAGTGGTTCTCATCTTAGATAATTGATCTTCGTGGAAAGCTTTAGGTTCCCTCTATTCCATCTGACAACACGTATATTTTTTCGAACCAACTTAAGCGCAAAAATTTCTAGTACCGTCATAAAAAACCTTAAACTCAAGTCGAAGGAAACCTCAATCAACTTGGCGCGGAAAACTAGAGCTACGGATCAAGCTGGACCAAAGAAACCCCTTGCTTCACTTTGTACCTTAGCACCTCCTTAAATAAGCAAGTGAAAGTATCAGAACAAATATCGTTACTCAATTTGAAAAAAAGATTTGGATAAAAATCAGAGCCTTGCGGCATACCAAAAACCCGTAAATTGTTTTATTTATTTCAACTTATGAGCTGATGCTGTATTTCAAATTTAAGAAATTTATAAACAAATATTTTAATTTGTTAAACCGATTTTGATAAAAGAATCTTATGAGAAGAATTTTAAGGCCTAAATCAATCTATAAAAAAAGTTGTTTCCCTACAATCGATCCTGTTGTCGGCTATATACCTAGCTTAGAAAGTTTTGACAATATAAAAATCTAACAAATACTCCATTTAGAAACCTCATTCCCATCATTATGAATTTACATCTTTTATTTTCAATTAAACAAAACTAAAACTAATAAGGAAAAGTTGATTTTTTCCGATATAAAGATTCACTTGCCATAAACTAAAAGTATCTTATCCCATCATTAAAAGTTCGAATCATCACGTTTTATATCATCTACATAGTCGTACATATACTCGTATGTCAATGGATTTAGTTATATTATATTCCCCTGATGAATAGTTTCAATAGTAATGCCCTATTAATCTCCAAAATATATTCATTGAAAAGATTTATAGCTTTTCTCTGGCATATCCTTAGTCTTCAATAACTAAACCCCCATAGTTAGAAACTCACAATAACAAAAACAAAATCAGTGCAAAATGAACTGAAGTCATTCCATATTTGGTGGTGGGTCAAGGCCGTAGCCAAGAAATAATTTTGGTGAGGATGAAAATTGAGTTTTTTTTTCTTTTCAAAGATTACAATACATATTTTGAAATTTGTTATGAAAAGATATTAATAGAACGATCAATGCTGCTTGCGAGTTCTAGGCGCTCGCTGAAGAGAAAAGCGGAATATCGGCTTTTCAGAAGAATAAGGCAGGAGCATGAGAAGGACGCCATTAAAGAATTAATAGGATGTAATAGCAGGAACCAAGTTATAACTTACTTACATAGGTCGTTGGATCTATTACGATGTTTCCCTTACGGGGCATAGGGTCTCCACTATTCCTACGCGCCATTGTGTGCGATTTCTGGAAATGCATTTCAGCTCTCTCCAACTTTTCCCCAGTTGTGCTGATTTCTGCTCGACCGTTTTTCGCCAAGTACTTCTAGGCCGGCCCACCTGTGCCTTCTTGTGTGAGTGGGTTGCACTGCAACGCTTGAACCGCAATGCACCCATCGCCTTTTCGAAGCGTATGGCCAATCCATTTTCGTCTTCGTATAATAGATTCTATGGGTTCCTGACCTGTTCTCAAGATGTTTCGAAGACAAGTTATAAGATTTTACGAAAAACGAAAATAACCCCTTAATGTTACAAGGTTGTAGGTCGTAGCAGAACAGCAATTGGTGCGGAGAATGTGAAGCAAGGGCACGGTAGTGCCCAACCAAACTCTGGCACTACACCCTTTTTACAGGAACAAACTCAGGGGATTTTTGACCCCCCCCCCCCCCCTTATCTTCAATAACAATGAAGCCAGAAACTTAAAATTTCGAATATTTGCTAAGCTAGTCAGGCACAGGCGCCTCACCAAATTTCAATTTTCTAGCATACGCGGTTCCTGAGATATAAGGCCTCAAAAATCACCAAAACCGTAACTGACTGACTGACTGACAGATCGTCAAAATTATGAAGCACTTCTCGACATCGTAGAGTCTTGTAATTTTGCACAACGGTAGGTCTTGTCATGCAAGTAGAGGGAAAAATCGAAAACTTGAGGTTTTCCATTCAGGGGGCGTGGTATCTGCCCACTTTCTCCGAATTGGTGTTGGTTGAATAGAGCACTTCCGACTGCTGTAAAACGATGAAATTTGGAAAAACGGTAGGGCTTAAATTGCATACAAAGAAAAAATATAAAATTTGCGGTTTTCCATTCAGGGGCGTGGTATCCGCCCACTTTCTCCGAATTGGTGTTGGTTGAATAGAGCACATCCGATTGCTGTAGAATGATGAAATTTGGTAGAGCGGTATAGCTTAATGTACTTACATTCAAAGCGAAAAATAGAAAATCTAATCTTAAAAACTTGACCAGTGAACCCATCAAATTTTAGTCAGTAATCATTAAATAATAAAAATTCACTATTACATTATAGCTATTTCAATATTATTCTACTTTAAATATTCGGTATTAAACCTTCATCTCAGTACTTTTCACGGCTGTCTTGTTACTCAAAGGTTTTTGTATTGAAGAACTTGGATCGTTTTTTAACATTTATGTTTTTGTCTGATAAATCATTTCTAAAAACTCTTTGTAAATGTTATTTAACCTAAACGTCGTAGGCCAATAATTTCTTTCACCAGAGCCTTTCAAATAGGCAGGCGATAATTCTTCAATAAAATACGAGCGGAGGGGAATATGTCCGGTAAATCTAACTTCACCAATACTTATCCTATTCTCATGAAATTTTACCCTCGGAACCACTCAAAAAACAGGGACATTATTCTTATTGACATCGACACAACATTTAAATGGTGGGGTCCCTCAGGGCTCCGTTTTGTCTCCGACTCTCTTCCTCCTTTTTATAAATGATCTTTTGTCTGAAACTTCTAATCCACTTCATTGTTTTGCCGACGATCCTACCTCTAGCTTCTTATTCTCATTTTCAAATTCACGTCCAGCTTCTTCGGAAGTGGAATAGCAACAGTACCGGATGATAAGCTCATTAGACTTCGATCTTTACAGCATTGTTAAATGGGGTGAAAAAAATCGTGTGTAGTTTAATGCTTCGAAAACTCAATGCTGTCAAAAATATAGTTAAAGCGAAATGAAGCCCTTATGTCATTGTCCTTGAATGGTACTTGTGTCGAAGAAACCGAACAGCTGTCAGTATTGGGAATGTGTGTCAACGATGATCTTCATTGGAATGCCTACTTTCTCGAGACCGAAAAGAACAGTGCTAAATGCTTAGAGTTTCAATATGGGTGTAAGAAATGTTTCACATCTTCTTGTAGCAAGATCTACAGATTATAAGGCATTTATACGTCCGAAGCTCCAGTATAACTCACATCTTTAGGAAGATGCTGTCCAATTTATTAGATAGAATCCAGAACAGAACGGAACGTTAAAACTTTCAGAAAACAGAACTACCATGGAATCATTCCCATCTCTAGAACACCGTCGGAATGTTTCATTTCTTTCCTGGTTTTATCGCTTCTTTCACGAAGAAAACGATTGCATTCCTCCCCACAATCAGTACACCCTTGTGTTCATCTTAAGTCCGATAAAGCATGTTAAGCGTTCTTAGTTGTAGCTACCAAGAAGCATTTTGGCTAGCCTCATTTTTTGGAGTTCTGTCCATATCTTATAACCTCCTCCTCTCCCATAGAAACGAACAAAATTAGTGCAAAACTCTCAAGCCAACTCTAGAGGCTCACAATCTTTTGAAAGTCCGTCCAGTTACTCGCATTCGCTGATGACATTCACATGCTTGATTTCAGTTTCACAATTATTGTGAAAATTCAGAAAGATGCCGTCACCAAGAAACGACTAGGCTAAGCTATATAACTCAGACCGCACTGAGATCGAACAAAGAAGAACTCTTCCCAATTTCCGGACCTTTAGGATTATATTGCTATTGAGTAGCATAGTACTTTCTAGAGCACCTTAAGTGTCCCTAATAAACACTAATCATCCCGATCCTAATACATGTTTCAGATGTGAGAAGCCTGTCAAAGAGGTTTTATTAAATAAAAAGGTTTGACTTGGTTTTCTGAAGATTGAACACTTTTACACTTGTGTCGTTCCACCACATAGGGAGTACGATTTTTTTAACATTTTGGTAAATTTTTTTTGACAAAAAACTTTCCCTAGAATCCAATTTACGATTTGCTAAAATCTGATTTTTACTTAAAAACAAATATTTATGTAGTTAGCCCACTGACCCACCCCCTGTTGCTTACGACCCTGGAAAGTGTTCTTGCTGATCCATCGTTCACTATATTGATGACATAAGAATAAACAGCAGGCATTCTCTCACTCCCGGTGTGTTCGTCCCCTTCGCCACATTAACATCACACTGCTACCACTGCCATCCCATCTTCCACACAGCCTCCCCTCTTATTGAGGTCTTAATGTGTTAACTGTAATTTGTTTTGTTTTTGGCACATTTTGTGGCTAGTTGTTCCCATCCGCATCCCCATTTGTTTGCCTGCTGCAATTTGCCGTCGGCGGGCGTCGGCAAAAATCTTTTGAATTATTCGAGGATTTCGATTTCGAATTCGATTGAGAATTTTATTAAAGTTTAATTCTCTTACCTACTCTGATTTATTGTATTGCATTTGCAGGCGTCACATCATGGGTTTATGGGTGGGCGGCCGGCATTGGGTTGGGCTAGTGTAGGCATAAGAGGTGTTTGTTTTAAACATCCTTTAGCAGGTGCCTAAAATTTAAATTGAAAAATTTCCTCAAATACTTGCAAAAGTTAGATCCAGGAGGGAAATTGTAATTTTTTGTTCAGGATTTTGCATCTCTCAACAAACACAAGGTCTATCTGGTTGGATTTGGAAAAACTCCAGCTGAGTGAATAGAATTGGTTTTCCAATTCAGATGCAGTGCTGTTGTTATAGGATTTAGTGCAGATGATTTTCTCATTTGGTTTAGACAGTGACAGTTTGTGTGGGTGTGGATTCGATGAAGATGGTAGTATATGGCAGGAATGATTCCAATAAAAATTCCGATTCAACTAGGAAGTGGAATAACACTTTTTAATACTCTAGTCCAACGCACACTCAATAGAAGCAAAAAACAATTACCTCGACCCATTGTTTTCTCTATAATAATCGTCTCGTTTAGATACGTCAAAATATCTATAAACAATGAAAATTAGATTGTAGTAAAAGTTGCGTACGAGGGTAGGTCAATTTGTCCCTGAAAACTAAAATAAGTTGCATCGCTGTCTTCAAACCCTCATTTTGTTTGTCAAGCTACATTTATTAAAAAAATGCACTCAAATATTTAGACAGATCTGTCAAATAGTATTGTTGTTGCAGCCATTTTATAAAGAAGCCTACGGCCATTTTGATTAAAATGGAAAATATTGTATTTCGAGTGCTTATTAAATACTATTTTTGACGAGAAAAAACCATCACACAAACCAAATTAAAGCTTTGCAAATGGGAGCGTAACGGAATCGCGCTTTTTATAATCCCGTTTTTTATTCCAAAAATCCCGTAAAAAAGTTTTAACATACCGTCCTCTATAATACCGTTTTTTTTTTTAAATCCCGTTCTATTGTAATCCCGCTTTTTAAAATCCCGTCTTATACCGCTTATCCCGTTTTTTAGAATGCGTAGCTAAAACTTATTGATTTTATGTTGGTTATTTATTTTGGGGGCAGCATGTCCCCCCTTACAGACCCCATTGTTTATACGCCTTAATAAGAAAATGGAGTATACAAAATGGGATTATAAGAGACGGGATTTTAAAAAGGGGGATTTTAAAAAACGGGATTATAAAAAGCGGGATATCGTACCCGACCCTTGACAAACATTATGAGGACTATTCATCATCGATTGGAACCATTCAACACTGGTTTTCTCGGTGCGATTATTTCAGCAAAAGTGGCGCCGAACGTTCTGGTTGTCCAATTGAGGTCACACCAGAAATGGTCGATAAGATTCACGGTTTGATACTGGACGATCATTGAGTTTAGATGTGCGAGCTTGAGAAGGCCACAGGCATATCACTCAGATCTTTGATTTCAATTTTACATAAATATTTGGCATGAAAAAGCTTTCCACAAGATGGGTGCCATGTTTTCTCACAACTTAAAGGAATGTTTGGCGATGTTTAAGAAAAATTCGACTGAGTTCTTGTGCCGTTTCGGAACCGTAGATGAAACATGGATTCACCACAACATATCAGAGCCCTAGGAACATTCTAAATGGTTTTCTTCTACTGGTAAATCGAAGATCGAGGAAGATCAAGGTGGGTTTTTCAGCAAACAAGGTTACACAAGAGACTAAGAAACAGTCGAAAGAATAAGCTTCTTCTAGTTAATCGAAGCCGAAGAAGGCCAAAGTGAGTTTCACACCATATACCAAAGAACAGTTGAAACAATGGGTTTAATTAATCGATTTGAAGCAGAAACGGCCACATTTGGCGAAGAAAAAAGTTCCTTTCTTCTAGGAAAACGAATCGATGGATCACAAGTTAGGTTACGAACTCATAATGATGATATAAAAGTGCTCGCTCTCATGGTAATCATCAACAAAAGTGGATTCGCAGAGGCGTCAGTCTTCCCTTAAGTTTCAGTATATCATCGATTTTGTAAAAAGAACGGACCAATGAGGCTTCCCACCGAAATTCCACACAAAGTTTTTGAGAATTCATTGTCAACTTGTGAACCTCGTATGAGGTGGTGTCGTCCCATATAAGACAAATTATGCGTCGGGGCTTGGACCTACACCCGTTCAAGATCCAACTGACCCAGAAACTTAACGGCGTTTATTCGCTGATAGTGGGCCTAGTCGTTAAAGATGATTTCTTAGACAAAATTGGAGTCCTTTTTCAAACGCGCTGTCAGCGAATAAACGCTGTTACGTTTCTGGGTCAGCTTGATCTTGAACGGGTGTAGGTCCAAGTCCCGACGCATAATTCGGCAAGTTGTAAACTGCGATTTGTGTTCTTAGCAATAACTTTTATTAGTTTTATGAACGTTCTTCGTTCGTTAACTTCACCATGATGAATATGCTGTGTACAAGAGTCTTGATATCGATGCCAGGTCCGCCAGGGTTTTTTAAATTTTTTACGAATTTTGCAGTTAAGTTCACATATTGAATGATGGAAATGACTATGTGTATAAAATAAGAAAATGTCTCCCCTCAGCTTTTTTTCTCCCAGATGTTCAGCAGAAGTTCTAGAAAAAATCACTTTTCTATGTCAAAAATACGTACATATATCTAAATATGTGGTACGTCATAATGTGATTGCAATCCTGTGATTACAAAATAATAACTCCAAGAGATTTAAGTTTGTTAAATCTTAATCTCTGCCAGACGCCCAAGACTGTCGAAAATCCCTTTTACCATTTTTGTACCTAATTTACAAAAATTGGTGGTAGACAAAAAACCAAAAAAAAAATCCCTTGAGTACAAATATATGAGTTCAAAAAAATCTATTCTGAGGTATTCTCCTGTCAGAACCTTCTAAAGTTTTCCGAAACCCGTCTTTTTCTTAATCCAGAATCATAACCAAATATGTGGTTAAACGAAACATATAAAGATCGCAGGCAAAAAACACTCCAAAAAAATTTAAAGATGAAAATTGGGTCGAAAACCCGAAACAGAAGGCCGACATCTTCGCTGAATATCGTGCAATTGTCTTTAAGCCATTCTCAGCAAATAGAGCTTCAGATAACAAGCAGTTTTTTCATAGAAGCGACGATTGTGAAATTCTCATTCTCACGCTCAAAGAAGTAAGAAGCATGTGGCAACACAAGTATCTGCTCAGGTTTTGAAAGAAATACCTTCAATAGCCTTCGAAAAACTCCAATTTATAATAAACGTATGCCTAAGCCTCGAAATGTGCCACATCATTGTAATACCTAAGCAATGAAAGCCAGTAAAAAAAGTAACATATTACAGACCTATTTCGCTTGTACCAATTATGGCAAAAATTTTCGAAAAACTGCTCCTGAAAAGGCTTAGCAAAATAATAGAAGAAAGAAGACTAATCCCTAACCATCAGTTTGGATTTAGAAATGAACATTCCACGATAGATAAAGTGCATGCAATCACGGATGTTGTAGAAAAAGCACTTGAAGAAAAACGAGAATGTTCAGCTCTATTCTTGGATGTTGTTCAAGCCTTTGATAAGATTTGGTATTTAGGACTAGAGTACAAACCGGATAGGCACCTTTCCAGGCAGCTCTACCAAATACTAAAACCATACGTTACGAACCAGTTCCTTAGAGTATGGTATAACCAAAATTGAAGCCGGTGTGCCCCAAGGAAGTGTCCTAGGACCAACCCTGTATTTTGTTTATACTAGGGATATTCCATTAGACATCAACGTCGGCCGCCTTTACTGACAATACTGTAATATTGGTGCCTAAATAAAGCGGTTACGAATGCTACAGAATAACTGCAAAATGCAGTAAAAAAACGTTAGAGATTGGTCTCAACAATGGCGTATCAAATTAAACGAAACAAAATCGACGCATATAAACTTTACAAATAAAAAAAAAAACTAAATATTGTTCCAATTTTTATCAATGCTAAAGCTGCACCTTACCTCAATACTGACAAATACCTTGTAATTTAATCAAAAAGAAAAGAGAAGAACTGAACTTAAAGTACAGACAAATTTACTGGTTACTAGGATAGAGCTTTGGCCCATCTATCCACAACAAAATAAAGTTATACAAGCAACTGCTGAAACCCGTTTGAACGTATGATATCCAGTACAAAGGAAACAAACGCTGAATCCATCCAAAAATTTCAACACAAAGTCCTTCGTGGAATAATAAATGCCCCTTGGTACATAAGAAATAGCGATCTACATCGTGACCTTCAAATTGAAATGGTCACAGAAGTGGTTAAAAAGCACAATCAGCGACTACGAAGTCATACCAAATCCGAGATGGAAACCGTTCTAAATATAAGACACAATAATCGTCGGCTTAGAAGAACCGAGTCGCATGAACTGATGGTCTAAAAGCTATGGGAAAGTGTTAAAAGCTTAAACTTCCCCCAAAGTGATTTTAAATTAAGAAAGATAAATTCATTTGCCGATCTTTCATAGATCGGTTCTGGTTTTTGTACGGTAAGAGTCCCACACTACTTGGTACCGAACAATATTACCAACTGCCTTGAGGATTTCCACCGACAAAAAAAAAAAAAAGAATAGAATCCAAAACAGAGCTTCAAAACTGATAGGATGTAGAACTATCATGGAATCATTCCCATCTCTTGAACACTGTCGGAATGTTTCATGTAATTCCTTACTCTATCGCATTTTTCAAATAGCCAGTTGTATTCCTCCCCTCAATCAGTTCACCCGTGATACCCGTTTCGTTAAGATTACTCATCAGTTCAACTTCGAGCCTAATTTTGGTCGTACCGTCAAACACGGATATTCGTTTTTTAGTCGCACAACACGATTATAGAATAATTTACTTAGCATGGTTTTCCCTTGTCATCTCGTGCTTTATTTATATTGAACAATAAACCCTTGAGCGAGTGTGAATTATAAAAAAAAAAATTCGAATAAAATGCAAATTTTTAATTTTGAAAATATTAGAGAAAGACTTCTATGATATCAAAAGTCGCTCTATTTAATTTGCATATCCTTTTTTTTTTTTCAAAATTTAGCACGAATCGTCCAGACGAATAAGTAGGTACTTCAAAGTTTCATAAAAAAAAAAAATTGAATTTTCATCCCAGACCCTATTAAATAATCAGTATGTTAAATTTTTAAAAATATTTCTAGACACGGACAATATAGGGCGCCCCTGTATCCACTTTTTTCAATAAAAAAGTAAAATTAAGCTTAACATTTTCGTTAAACTATATCTATTGGTCATTTTGTCTTCCTCGGATACCCCAACTTGTTGCCTTTCAAATTTCAATCACAGAATGTGCCCAAAAAAATTATCCTCCCCGCATTGCATTGATTAAAATCGGAATGTTTCAATTTACTAAGAGATGTCAACTGAAAACACGTGCCTCTGACAATAGAAAAACAAACAATTAGTTCCTCAGATATGCAACGCGTGTCACATTAATTTGTTTTATTTTTTTCTAAATCTAACACACACACATATACACCTTTGTATGTATTTATTTTATATGAATTCTTTTAGAAGGTGTGTATTTTATTATATTTCGATATACACACGCTAAAACCTATAGATATATTCTTTTAACTTTGTTTTAAATTTGATGAAAATACCCTGCAAGTGGGTATGTGTTCTGCATAAAATTTAATAAAAAAGGACTCAACTCTGCGTCTGCTTTCCCTGCATTGTAACCTTCGTCAGTCTTGAATTTTATTTACTACCCCCAACCTACCTGCATTTATCATGACCATGGTGAAAGTAGCAAAGAAAATAAAAAAAAAAACATTCACATATCTCAAAAACAACTGAAGGATACGCCCGCCATAGGTAGAGAGGTACGAGCCAACCCAGGCTACGCACAATGAGGGTAGGAAAAATTGTTCGGGCGAAAGTGTATCCAAGCTCTATAGACCGGGTGGGTGGAAGAACTTTATAAAATGTATCTGTTGGTACTTATGCATAAAAAAAAGGTAGGTAATATCAGAGATCGTATTTTAATTTAATTTTAAATGAAATGCCACGAAATGGAACATAAAAGATAATGCCATAAGCTCTATGGCAACTCTCCGTAACCATTGGGCCCTTTCGTTTTAAGTTTACGACTATTTGTTTTCTTTTGCAGATTTGTTTTGTTGCTGCATTTCAAATTATAAAAAAAAAATATTTATGACTTTATTATTTATATTATAAACACAAAGTAGGTACCTATATATATAAAGAAGACTGACTTCAGTTTAAATTTTTAATTTGAAAAAAAAAAAGAAAACAGATAGGTATACCTACTACCTAGCAGTGGCGTGGCGTCCATATAACACGATTCCTATCGTCTTTCCTTTTAGAAAATCCACATATAACACAATCTAACAAATAAACATCGAATAAGTAAGTTTTCCATTCTGCTTCTCGTTTGTATCTTATACTTTATCCGAACACATTCCACAATCCACAACCAACATTAACCAAGAGAGTCACAAAAATACTCTGACATAAACTTTTCAATCACCGTCTTATTTATTTGTTTTATATCCCTTTCTTCCCCAAGCATTGTGTTTCGGATCCTCTTTGTTCAACATCCGCAAAAAATAAGACGCTACATTCCGTCTTATAAAATTTTCGATGTATACCAGTAGGAGTTGTAATTATTTGTATTTTATTCTCCCTTTAGCAATTAGCATTGCATTTCAGTAGGAAGATAATACATTGCAGGAGGTCAGGTGCTCGCTTTTTTTCAACCTTGTGTGAGAAATAAGACGGTGTTCTTCGACTTATTTGATTTTTTTTTTCTTTAATACATACATATCGTCGCTGTAGATCGAATACCTCGTAACCCAGAAAAAACCGATTTTTAGGTAATGATGCAATTATATTGTGAAAAAAATTCCGGATCTAATGAAAAATATCCTGTGAACCTAAAAACTATAATTGCAGAGCCACGCGCATAATTAACAACAGGTCTCTCATTGCCTCTCATTGATTTGATAATAAGTTTTTTGGCTCTCCTGAAAAATCGACTTTTCTGGGTTACGAGGTATTCGATCTACAGCGACGATATGTCATATAAGTAAATGTAAATATGGCACGTGGGTATTGTTGATTCTTGATTTTGAATTTGATGTTGATTTGCATGCTAAGCTAATGTAAAATGCTTTCATTTTTCTCTCTCGTGATAGTTTATAATATATACACGATTGATATTTTTGCAAATTTACTGTGATAATTTTGAATTATGAAATAAATCATGGTAGAATATATGGCAATTTGTCAGCAGTGTAAATTTAGCATATCGCTGAAGAACACTTCTGGTCAAATAAAATGCATTTTTTTTTTAATAAGAATTTAAATTTGGATTCAACTGGCATTCAATAAAAGACTGTGTTGCACAGGTTCAACAACTTCAAATAAATTGAAAAGCCAATTTGAACTTAATTAAAAAGAGTGAAAAGTTAGATGTTAAAGTGAAGATTTAATTCCTTTTATTATTCACTATATTGATAAAAAAAAATTGGCTCCTTAATTTAAGTGCAGTTCTAGATTTTGTTTTTTGTCTTTGATAAATGTAGATTGCTGTTTAACAGATTACCTATCGGAGAAACCAAATAATTTTAGTAAGGATAGTTGATAGTTTATATTTTATCCTTTTTTCCTTTACACACCAGGGATTTCGATCCCAGATGCGTGCGTGTTTCATGAATACATGTAAATCCCTCTTGATACATAGTATCGCGGCTGTTATTAAATCTGAAATTAAAACAGAAATAATAGAAGCCCGGTTCGTGTCGATTATGATCGACGAAACATCAGATTTAAGTCATAGGGGACAACTGAGTGTCATATTTCGGTTCTTGTCAGAGAATGGAATACAAGAAAGATATCTTGTATTTTTTGACGTTAGGGCGAGTCTTAATGCAGATGAGTTGTGTTCTTGACACATATGATTGCAAGGAAAAATTAATAGAAAATTCCTAGGAAGGTGCCGCAATTATGTCCGACGAAGGGGGTGGTGTCTAAAAGGAGGTCCTTTTTTATTATGTTTCAAGCTCATTGTTGATTGAAATATTAATGTGTGGAAGTATAAAAATATAGTATATATATATATATAGTCAATGTGGAATGCATTTGTAGATACCATATCCCTACTAGAAATGTTGTTTTTAAGGTTCTAGGATTTTTTTTTCATTTTTACAGGTGACAAAATTTTATAACGTCTTCCCATTTAAAATTATCCACGCCACGCCACTGCTACCTAGGTATTATAGGTACCTTAACTTTTTCTTTTCATATATTTTAATACGAATAGGCAATCAGCTCCACTGAAATCAGCCATGAACCGGTCGTTTTTTCGGACTTAAAATTGATTGTTTTTTAAATAGAAGACAAATCTTCAAAATTGGGCAGACCATTTTTTTTTCTTTAAAGAACATCTGCACTTACCACTTAACTTTTAACAAGCTTTCAAAGACTTTCACTCCAGAGTGAAACCTTACAACTTTAATTTTATATTTAAATACACATTTTAAACACCGAAACGTGTTACAAAAGAATTTCCTAACGGAATTTCTGAACTTTGACAGATAATTTCGGCCATATTGTTAAATCCACATCTGTCAAATTGGATGGCATTTATATAGTCTGTCTTTCCTGAACAACTTGGGTAGTTATAGTGTATGGGCAAATGATTTAATTATTTAATGAAAGTGGGTCTTCTGCTCGAACATCATTTCGCGTGCTTCGCACATTTAACGGTCGCTAAAATCTTCCTTCCGAGAGGACTATTTGCAGAAACGTGGAGGTAAAATTCAAATCGACCAGTTTGTGAGGAATCCGCCGCTGTTCGTGCTGGAAAATCCTACGAGGTTAATTCAACGTCGCGCCCAAGAACTCTACATAAGAGGCCATGATGGCTCATAGGGAGCCTAAACCTAGTGACTTACAACTCTAAACCATTTCTGTGTGCATGTTTGGAGCATTGGAGGGCACTTACAATTTTCTTCCGATTCCGAACGGCTTATGATCAGCACTTTTCATTACAAGAGATACTCTTAGAGGAATTGTCAATTCCACGCAAGCGTTAGTACTTACTTATCCGGCTCCCGATCCATGGATCCGTCGCGAGCTACCTCCAGTCGCCGAGACCAAGCGCTCTTGCGTCTGTAACCGCCTGGTCCCTGTAGCGGAGGTTCGGTCTTCCTCGTCGTCTCGAACCTGGGGGCTGGGATTCGAAGATTTTCTTGGCTGGAGCTGGACAACAGTCCATTGTCTCGATGTGACCGAGCCAGTGTAGTCGACGTGTTTTGGCTCTTTGGACTATATTCACATCTTGGTACAGCTCGTATAATTCATGATTGAATCTTCTCCTCCATTCGCCCTCTTCGCATATAGGACCAAATATCCACCGAAGAATTTTTCTCTCGAAAGTGCCCAGTATTAATTCCCCTTTTTTACTTATCGTCCAGCACTCGGCGCCGTAGAGTAGAACTGGTAAAATTAGCGTTTTGTATAGCGTGCAATTTGTCTTTTGAGAAAGGAGTTTTGAACCCATTTGTTTGGCCAAACCGAATTAGCAGCGGTTTGCTAGGGTAATTCTTCGTCGGATTTCCACTAAGGTGTCATTCGTGGGATTGATGTTCGTTCGGAGGTAGGTGAACTCCTTGGCTACCTCCAAATTACTGCTACCAATAGTGACGTTTTGTCCTAGGCGATGGACAGCTGAGGCTTTGCTTGTTGATAGCATATACTTTGTTTTGTCCTCATTAACTTCAACACCAACGCATTTCGCCTGTTCTTCAATAACTGTTAACGCTTCTAGCATAGCTCGCTTGGAGTGGCCGATGATGTCGATGTCGTCCGCATAGCCAAGGAGTTGGAAAAACCTGTTGAAGATAGTGTCCTCCAGGTTAACAACACTCTTGCGCACTATCTGCTCTAGGACTAGGCTGAAGAAATCACATGATAGCGCATCTCCTTGTCTGAACCCTGTGCACGTCTGGAATAGCTCGGATGAGCTGTTACCCATTTGTTTGTTGCACTGCGTATTTTGCAACGTCATGCGGGATAGCTGGATCAGTTTTTCGGGATCCCGAGTTCCGACATCGCCAATAGAAGCTCTTGGCGACTTATGCTATCATATGCAGCTTTGAAGTCGATGAAAAGATGGTGGGTCTCGACTTGAAATTCGTTGGTCTTTTCCAGAATTTGCCTCAATGTGAAGATTTGGTCTATCGTTGATCTGCCTGGCCGGAAGCCACACTGGTACGTGCCGATTATAGTGTTGCAGAAAGGTTTGAAGCGCCCACATAGTACGGTGGATAGGATCTTGTAGGCAACATTTAGCAGAGATATGCCTCTGTAGTTTTTGTTGGACATATGATCGCCTTTTTTGTAGATTGGGCATATGGAGCTATTTGACCAGTCGTCGGGCATACTTTCCTCCTCCCAAACTTGGTTGATGAGCTGATGCATGCACCCTATCAGGACATCTCCTCCATACTTGAAGAGTTCCGCGGGTAAACCATCTGAGCCTGCGGATTTGGTGTTCTTAAGCGGTATAACACTCTTGAAAAATTATTTTGCAGCGGCTGCGAATCGAACCCAAGAACCTCTGTATGGCAGTACAAAGCTCTAACCATTATGCCAAGAGGTACAAGAACTCTGCCTTTCGTGATCTACAACGAATTTTGGCGAATTTTGCGTCATGATTTGGATCTACACTCAATCAAAATTCAACTGACCCAGGAGCTCAGAGTTGACAACCATAGACAAGGACATGTGTTCGCTTTCTGGGCTCTCAAGGCGTAGGAAGTTGACTCCAATTTCGGTCGAAAAATCATATTTAGCGGCGAGACCATTTCATGGATAAATGGGTTCGTCAAAAAGAAAAATTTTGGACGATCACAATCCACAAGAGATTACCAAATTAGGCCGATGATGCTGGTCCACTCTTCTTTGAAAATGACATTGGCTAGGCCATCACAAGTTCGTCAACGAAATGCAAGATCTGCCGAAAATACTGCCACACAGCGCGCAAAAAAATCTGGGGTAGTCGACCTTTTGCAAGCCACACTTGACGAGTTTTGCGTCACAGCCGAACAACTTCTTCAAGTGACCCAAGAGCTCAGAGTTTATGAACATAGACAACGAGGGGCGTTCAATAAATGGGCTCTCGAGCAGAAGGAAGTTGACCCCAGTTTCGGTCGTATTCAGTGTTGATGCCCATTTCTGGATGAGTGGGTTCGTTAATAAGAAAAGTTGTCGAATTTTGGACGATCACAATCCGCACGAGATCTACCAAGTTTCATTGTATCCAGGAAAATTCACTATTTGGTGTAGGTTTTTTAATGATTCCGTTTCATATTTCTTTGAGAACGACGGCGACGTGTCCAGGCTATCACTGTTAACGAAGAGCTCTGTCGGTCGATGATAACCAATTTCTTTTGGTCCGAATTGGATGATATGGACACACCGATGACATGTAGTTTCAACAGTCATAAGTCTTTGCCAATAAATTTAAAATGCCATCCACCACTGCTCTGAAAGCCAATAATGCAACTGGTCAAATTCTGTCTGATGTATGCGTCAGAGTTATGGAAAATTTGACGGAAAAGCCTAAGGGCGCATTTGAATGATATTATATTCCATAATATCTGCCTAAAGATATTAAACATTTGGAGCGTTTCAGATCCAGGACTGGGTAAACCCGTTTTGTCGCCAAACAGGTGGTGATATTGATACACCTAAGGTTTGTTCTCTGTATAGCATCTTGTTTTAGCATTAGTTTAAGTACACAAAGCCATGCCTCTGGAAATAAAGCTATCATTGTTCCACTTTTGGCGAGTTCGTCAGGTTAACAATTTTCTGAAATGTCTATTTGGGCCGTCACCCAGCAGACGTGAATTTTAAACTGCTACTCCATCTCCATAAGAGAGGATCGGCAGTTAAGGGTTGTTATTGAGTTGGAAGAGACAAAATCAAGAGATTTAATGGCTGCTTGGTTGTCCGAAAAGATGCTGATAGCTTTATTTGATATCACGTCTTCCTTAAGCCAAGAGTTCCGCCTGGAACACGCTACAGTGATTCGGAAGACGAAACGAGAGACTTAAATTTAGTCTGTCTGAGTATACCTACACCTAAACCAACCCTGTCATTAGTTTTTGATCCATTGGTGTAAAAATCGGTTGAATTAATTTCCAGGGACGCCCTCTCCGCCCAAGTTTCTCTACTTGAAAATTTGTATCAAACTGAATATGAGAGATGGTGTAATCGATGCTACTAGGAAGTAAACCGATTAAGTTCAGAATGATGGAGTGGACAATTTAATTATTAACCCACCGCTAGGACTAATTGGCGTGTTTGCCGCCGTTTGTTTGGCCAAGATATCGAGGAGTATTAGATGTAACGGAATGTCCAGGGAAAACCGTGCCGAGTAAATTATTCCACAATCGTGTTGTGCGACTAAGAAACGAATCGGCGTATTTGACGTACGTCCAACATTAATCTCGAGGGTGAATCGATGAGCATTCCTAGTGAAACGGGTGTGCTGGTTACTGGTAACTTTGAAAGGAAAAGGCAAGGAAAGACATGAAACCTTCTCACGATGTTTCAGAAATGGGAATGATTCCATCATAATTCAATTAAAAGCTCAAGTGACCTCATTCAATCACTCCACTTAAACAGAAATAATTTTCTATCTTCATTGATTCCATAATAGTTCTGTTTCTTATCAGTTTTAACGCCCTGTTCTCTTGGCTCTATGGAGAGAAGTTTGAGGTGGACCTGACCAAAGATGTGAGTTATACACGAGTTATGGTGAAAAATTTCTTACATCGATATAGAAATCCTGAGCATTTAGCAGCTTTTTTTGGCGGTCTTGAGAATGTGCTTATTATAACTAAAAGTGTCTTTGACACACATACTTAGCCCTGAGAGGTTTTCGGTTTCCTTAATGCAAGTGCCATTCATGGATAATGGCATGGGTGGTACATTCCGCTTTACCGACAGAAGTCAGGTTTCTGTTTTCAAAGCATTAATTTCCACGTGGCTGTTAGGATCCCATTGTTAGGTAAAATGCTGTCGAAATCGGAATTTGCCGTTGCTGCCGTTTCGGTTCCATAGCCGAAGAACAGTGTTATGAGTCTGGAAATGAATATGAAAAGTTGAGGGTGTTGTTGTCAGGAAAACAATGAAGTGGATTAAAAGTTTCAAAACAAAAGATCATTGATGAGGATAAAGAAGAATGTCGGAGACAAAATGGAGTCTTGGGGCACACCATAGTATTTATCTATCTATCAGACATATAACTGTTCAGAAAACTCGAATTGAACGATCATAAAGAAGAAGACTTATTGATACCAACTTCGTTGCAAGCAATTTAGCTTTTTCTTTTAAGCTTAAAAAAGTAGTGTTATTGTGAACGACTGTTAGAACCTTGGACTTAGAAGAGTTTTTAATATTTTTTACAAAAGACCAAAAGTTTTTACTACCCCTGGGACATTTTAGTTTCTTGTCGTATATTTTGGTCATGTAAGAATTTTCGAAAGTTTAACTCTCTTATCCTGACATCATCTTAATAGGCATAGTCGTACCAAGAACTATTTTTAAACCTGCTAGGGATGAACAGATCAAGCGTATTTGCGGAATGACATTCAATGTCAGGTATTTGAGGTGCTTCATTTGTAAGCTGATTTAAATGATTTAATTCAACAAAGATCTCTATATACCTTTGTTCGGGTATTGTCTTTCAAAAATGTCCAAGCCAAACAAAAAATCACTTATATGTACTTCCAAATCAACATGGTTTTACAAAAGGGCCCTCAAGTTTAACTATTTTGCTGGAATTGACTTAAAATTGCAATGACTCATTTAAGAACAAAAGGCAGGTAGATTGCGTCTCCAAGGCATTTGACAAGCTTTATCGTCCAGTTTTGCTATTTAAATTAAGAAAACTAGGATTTTGTAATGTGGCTTTAATCTTATTTATTTGATAGATCACACTCGGTCATTTTCAATGGCTGCGAATCGAATAACTTTAAAGTTAATTATAGAATACCACAGGGTAGCCACTTGTGCCCAGTTCTTTTTATTTTATTTATTAACGACCTGCCGTCTGTGTTTAAGTACTCGGACTGTCTGATTTATGCGGACGATGTTACAATCTTCAAACATATTTCGAATACTAGAGATGTTGAAGAGTTACAGTATAACCTTAATTCATTTTTCGACTTGTGTGATCGTATTTGTTTGTTTCTCAACATTGATAAATGCAAAACAAACATTTAGGTTGCGAAAATCCCTATGAATTCCCTCCTTAAAACAGCAAATTTTTACTTATCGAGAGCCTTGAGAGCAGACGATCGTATTTATCTTATGTCTTCATTGTAAAACTTTTAAACGGTTACATAGACTCTTTGCACTTCCTATCTCGTATTAACTTTAACATTCCTCAAAGGAGTTTGAGAAACATGGGTTATTTAAAAGTATCGGACGAATCATTATTCGTCGTTTTCTCCTTTAAATAAAATGTTTAAACTATGCATATAATATTCTCAATAATAGATTTTTTACTTTACTATAAGGCAAGTTATGAATTCGGAAAGAAAATCGAACTCGAGATTTTGATCAAAGTTGACATTACGATAGCGAAGATTAAAAAGTCGGTCTCGCAATTCTGTTTTTCTGTTTGACTACAGTCTAAACGTCTGGGCAGATTTTCTTTAAACTTGGTAGATAGTATTTTTAATTCCCCCTCCCCCCCCCCCCCACAGGTTTTTTTCTTGTTTTAAAGTCCAAAACTAACGGTACCTGCCATACGATTTTTTTTCAAAATTTTATAAATATTTTCTTTCACAAAAACAGTCCCACAGATTAAAAAAAAAATCAAAAAATTTCATTTAGTTAAAGTTAGGAAATGGTTGAAAAAAAAATTCCAAAAAATAGTTATTTTTGGTACCCCCCATGGAACCATTTTGTTGGTTTTTGATTTTCTCAAAAACAGTACAGCCGATTTTGATAATTTTGTTTATGCTAAGGCTCCCCAGCGGTTTGAACATTATTTTGTTTTCAAATTTTTCAAAAAAATTTCAATTTTTTTTCAAAAAACCCCATGCTCGATTTTTTTAAAACTTGATAAATATGTAAAGGTTTTTTAATATAAATTATAAGGTGCAAAAAAAAAATATTTCACCTAAAAATAATGGTACCCTCCATACAAATGTTAAAAAATGGCTTTCGAAAATCGTATTTTTCTCGAAATTTTCCGAGAATTTTGCTAAAATTTTTTTCTTTTCATTAATTTTTACGATCTATAAATCAATACAAAAAAAATTGAAATCAAGATTATGTATTACTGACTGTACCTACCAAAGAACCATTTTTTTTTTTTCAAATTTATAATTTCTCGTTATCGACAAAACGGATTTTAATAAAATTTTGTATAGAGAAGCTTCTAAAAAGTTTAAAAAACATTGCATTTCAAAACTTAAAAAAAAAATAATTTTTGAGTTCTTGAAAAAAAAAATCTATTTTTTAAGGAAAATCCGATATCTCAGAAACAGCTCAATATTTTTGTTTGTAAATTTAATTTTTAATTGAAAAATAATAAAAACTTTAAATTGGCACACCAAAATTTTTTCTTATAAACGTTTTAAAAATTTTTTATATTAAACTTATTTTTTTTAATAAACCAGTACAGACTTATAAGTTTTGTTCTTGCATAAGCTAATATTTGCTAATAATCTTAAAAATGTTTTTATAATTTTATATACAAAAACTAATTTTTAAAAAAATCCGCAACTATGATTATTTTTTTTTTATAAAAAATAATATCTGTTCAAGAAATCACATGGCATTCTGTTTTTAGCTTCAAAAACTAAAGGACCTGTTTGAGCCTTTAAAAATTATTTTTTTTTTCTCTAATAATATTTGCACAAAATTTTAAGCTTTTAAATCCTGCCCCTACTCAATTTAAGAAAAGAAGTCAACTCTATAAATTATGTTTTAGACGAGGATCTGCTTTTTGTTAATTTTAAATGTCATAAAGTATACTTTAACGTTAAAATACTCATCTAACTTTAACAGCAGCAAATTGCTTCTTTATCTTTTAAAAGTGTACTTTATCTAGATTGACAATATATCTAGTCATTTCATACCGAAATAAATTGATGTAAAAAATTTTGTTTGAGTAAGTTTTCAATATTGTTTGTGTTGTGTAGTTGGGTTTGAGTTCCTTAGCTGTCAAATTTAGGGTTGCTTAACGTAAATTTACTTATGTTACGTTGCAAAGCTCACATTAGTTTGTAGCGTTGCTTACCGTGTTGAAAATAATGTTAAAGATAGACAAAGTCTCGCAGCTAAGCGCCAGCGTTAATTAGAGTAAGTTTAATTTCTCAACAAGAAATGCCTAAAATTTTACGAATTTTTGAAATTCTAATTATCTCAAACATAAGAGCAATTTCGTGCGATCAAGCTGTGCATTTTATGTTTTAAATCTTATACCCTAAAACTGCTTGTTTCATATTTATGTATGTGTCTGTTGAAATATCTTATTTATGTATGTGTGCATTAACAAATCATATAAATAATGGAGCTTAAACGGCTTCAATAACTCCGGTTAATCCCTTAAAAAAGCAAAAACAAAAAATATAAATGCAATAAACCTGCAATCAAAAACTCAATTAATACAACAACACACCTTGAGCCAACACGCACATAACTCAGGTAAAACTCTCCATGCCATTCTCTGCTCCCAACAAAAACATATTTAATTTACAAAAACATTCGCAATCAACTCACACACATCCAAGTAGTGTCGGTATCGCTGATTTAAGCTAAATCAAAAACTTTCCTCATAAAATGTGATGTGTGCCTTGCTGTTAAAGGTTATAAGTAAATTAATAAGAACTTCCTGTTAAATGCCGACACGTGCTTCCGCAGACCATTTTCATGTTCATAGTCTTATCCGATGTATAGAATTATCGGGTGCTGTGAATGCCTAATAAGGGTGCAGTCGTAAATTGCTTCAACTCTGCCAAGGCCGGCAGCACACCCCCGCCCATCTACAGCAAACAAAAATCCGCATACAAATTTCGGTTTTAAAATCGGTTTTGGTGTCAGCCAATATGTTTCATCGTCCTTTCGATTAAAAATGCTCAACGCACGCACACACCCGTAGAGTTTTTGGAGAATTTTGATAATGACGTCGGACTTAATACCTCAAGACCTCCCATGCACACATACCGAGTAGCAAATCGATGGAAAAGGAAACATTCACCGAACGCGAACACCCTATCCTGCTATTGCACATCATCACGCACACGCTCATATCAAATGTAAATCATTTAGGATTCACAGGATTACAAGGATTATGTTTACGAGTCAATTCGCTAGTAAGCCAAAGGCCAATATTACACCCAAAACCAAAACAACCCCCACAAGGCACACAACAAAGACTGACAAAATGCTGTGTCGAATAAAACAACAAATAGCGCGCACCCCTGCCGGCGGCGGGGATGGGTGAGAAAGTTTATTTGCTTCCATTAAGTCCATTCACAGGACTTATGATGACTGCTTTCCTAGTTTGTGTGTCCCAACCGGGGGATCGGCTTGTCCTCACCCCCGCAACTTGTCAAAGTGTAAAAGTAACACATTCATCCCCTGTGCCTGATGAATAAGGACGATAGGAGAGAAGTGCTTTATAACATTTCAATGTGACTTAATAGGCCAACGATCTCGAATTTACTGCTTCATTAAACGAATGGTCGACTCTTCAATGCCACATGCCAGGCAGGATATTCAAAGTTTTTGTGTTATTGAAAAAGAATTACAAACAAAAAAAAAGCTCAAAGGACACTAAAAAACGTAACTTTCAGAATTAACTCCCTCCCGTCTGGGCATCATGTTGGGCTTTGAGGAACTATTTCTGGTCGAAACTAAGTTACAGGTAGTAAAGTTATTTCAAATCCTTCGAAAACAATTATCGTTTAAGATCTTATCTGGCCTATTGTTGAGGTCGTTCGGTGTGGTTTTATTAGTTTTAGTTTGATTGTGCGGTTTCAGTTTATTATCCATGTGAATTTGATGTTTTTAAAGGGTGAAGATTTTATACATCCGACCAACCGACCGACAGGTTTAAGGGTTGATAAAAATATGATTGTGTTTGATTTAATCGATTTAGAATGATAATGCAATTTTTATAGAAGCTATTATAGTAGCTGGAATAGGCTAAGGGTGAATAATTTAAGGTTTGTAATGTGTGCATACGAGAAGGTAGACAGTGGCGATTATGGAACTGTGTATAAATACCTTTTAATATTTAAAGGCGCAAACATATGGCTCTATTGTCCTATTTTATGACGACCAGAAAAAAAACTAGCATTTTTGATCAGGAGAGATCATGATATAAGGGTTATTTAAAAGTCGAGGAATGTATTAGGAATATTCTAAGACCAAAAAAGGAACCTATTTCTATTTCTGTAAGTTTCAATATCTCCACATGGTTTAATCTGGAAATCATTCAGAAATTCTAAAACCGACTGCTCGAAAGTGCCCCCAACTCCTGCTCACAAGTTTTAATCATTTCCTGGAAGAAGGAGTTTTCCCCAAGAACTGGAAGATGCAGCGATTAGTGCGGATCACCAAAGGTAAGGATGAACAAAACACTCCCTCAGCATATAGACCCTTATGAATGCTAGATACGACTGGAAAGCTGTTTGAGCAGATGATAAAACTGCGACTCACAGCTGCTGTCTAAAGAGCCGGAGATCTATCCGAAAAACAACATGGTTTCAGGAGGGAACGCTCTACCATCGGAGCAATCGAAGAAGTGATATATGCTACCCATATAACACAACAACGAAACCATTACACAAGGAAGATAGTACTTCTAGCAACTCTAGACGCCAGAAATGCTTTCAATTCTGCCAGATGGAGTGACATGCTAAATGTATTCGAAAACATGTTCCAAATCCCAAATTACCTCTTAAGAATAATCAGGGACTACCTCAAAGATAAAGAGCTAATCTTCGATACCACAGATGGCAAGAAAAAGAAGAATATCAATAATTCTGGAGCAGCGCGAAGATAAATCCTAGGACCTAACCTTTGGGTCATCTCATACAACGGCATACTGTGTATTGAAATGCAGGAAGAAAGCTTTCCTGCAAAAAATCCAGAAAAGGCACAGTGGAAGTTAACCAGGATGTGCATCTAGTACACTTATGGATGAATGAACATGGCCTTAGCCTAGCTACGGAAAAAACAGAAATGGTTCTGCTAACCAGAAGAAGAATGCCTATACACATCTATTTCCAGGTTGGATCCGGATTGATCAGAAGCAGTGAAGCCATCAAATACCTGGGACTTACTCTCGACTCTAGACTTTCTTATTGGCAATAAAGAAACATCAAACGTGATGGCTCCCCTAAGCAGACTTATGGCAAACCCAAGCGGACCTTCGACAAGCAAGCTGAAACTGCTGATGGCGACAACGCATTTCATTCTCCTCTATGGAAGCGAGATCTGGGCCGATGCTCTGCGACTAGCAAAGTATCGCAAGCAGGTGGCAGCGGTACAGAGACATGGAGCTTTACAGGTGGTAAGCTCCTACCGCACGGTTTCGGAGCCAGCCCTTGTGGTAGTTGCAGGAGTAACGAAAATAGACCTTTCTAGCAGCAGAACGAAAGTACGTGTACGAAAACAGAGCGGAAATCGAAACTGATGTGGCAATCGTAGAAGCAAAGGCATTTACACAACAGAAGTGGCAAGAACGATGGGAGTCAGAAGACCGAGGGCGCTGGACTGCGAGGCTCATCAGAGATGTAGCTGCATGGGGAAATCGGAAACACTACTACGTCCAACAATTTCTCACCGAAAACGAATATTTTAACGCCTATCTTTTTTAAATAGCCAAAGCAAGAAGCCCCGCCTGCCAGTATGGAGACTTGAACTTAGATGACGTCTACCACACTGTCTTTGTATGCAGCAAATGGGAAACCCTCCGCCAGGACCTACAAAGAAATATCGGCGAATTAAGTAAGGAAAACATCATCCCGAAGATGCTTGAAAACGAAGAGCAATGGCAGCAAATAAGAGCGTCTCTGATCAAGAAAAAAACAAAAAAAGAAGAGCCAGTTCACAAAGATATAAAAACCCCCTTGAAGTAATACGAAAGTGGTCCCGAGGGGGGTGATCTTCGAGACACTTTTGGAGGTTTAGCTTGCAAGGTTAAAACCCTTGGAGAGTCCAGCTAACGGGGAAGTTTAGATAACTCCTTGTCGTGCGTCAAGCAAGAGTAAAAAGAAAATCGTTAAATGAATTTCAGCAAACTTTAGAACGGCGGCGCACATTTGGTCAACTTTTTAAAATCCGTTGCAAAAATCATATTTCGCGTGTGCTTACTCGTAACATCTAAAACTAATTTATTTACTATATTAGGAAATACTGCAAGCTTAAAAAGCCGAGAGAAATTTTTGAATCGGTCGAAAATTCGGCTGATCCAGTTAGTCAAAGTTTACTTATATTTAAAAATGGTTTTTTGTATGAAAATTTTCAGATTTTCGATGAAAAATCTAAAAATTTAGTTTAAAAATTATTGTTTTTCTTTTTTTTTTTATTTGAGCTTGTGAGGGACCATTTTTATTAGAATTATCATTCAATGCTTTTACTTGCGACTTATAGGTACTATAAGGCAAGTTATGCATTCGTAAAAAAAATCGAACTCGAGATTTTGATCAAAGTTGACATTACGATGATAGCGAAGACTGAAAAAGTGGGTCTCGCAATTCTGTCTGTCTGTCTGTCGGTTCGACTACAGCCTAAACGACTCGGCCGATTTTCTTTAAAATTGGTAGATATCATTTTTAATTCCCCCCCCCCCACACTTTTTTTTCTTTTTTTTTAAGATCAAAAATAACGGTACCTGTCATACGATTTTTTTCGATATTTTATAAATATTTTTTTCTTTCTCAAAAACCGACAGATTTACAAAATAAAAATACAAAATAGTTTCTTTTAGTTAAAGCTAGATAGTAGTTGAAAAAAAATTTCCGAAAAACGGTACAATCGATTTTGATAATTTTTTTATGTTAAGGTTCCCTCAAAACTTAAATAGAATTGTGTATTCAAATTTTCAAAAAAAAAATTGGATTTTTAAAAAGAGTTTCAAAATTTTTTTTGAAAACTCAATATTTTGAAAACCTCATGCTCAATTTTTTTTTTTTAAATTGATGAATAAAATTTTCTTAATATAAGTAATCTACAAGATGTGAGAAAAAACAAATCATTTTTTCCTAAAAATAACGGTACCCACCATACAAATGTTAAAAAATGGTTTTCGAAAATCGTATTTTTCTCGAAAACGGTTGCGAGAATTTTGATAACATTTTTGGTCTTTCATTTAATTTTTACGATCTATAATTTAATAAAAAATTTGAAATTTATAACCGTTTTTTAGAATTTTGAATTTCTCATTATCGGCATAACCGATTTTAATGAAAAATTTTGTAGAGAAGCTTCTAAGAAGTTTTAAAAACATTGCATTTCAAGACTTAAAAAAAAATTTTTTTTTTAAATTTTTGAAAAAAAAAACAGTTTTTTTTGGAAAATTCAATATCCCGAAAACGGCCCATTATTTTTTTGGAAATTTATCTTTTATTCGTATAATAATTAAAACTTTAAGTTGGCGTACCAAAATTTTTTCTTAAAAATGTTTCAAAAATTTTGTATAAACAGCTTATTTTTTTGAGAAACCACTACAATGACTTATAATTCTTTGTTCTTGCATAAACCATGGCATTCTCTTTTTAGCTCCAACTACTAAAGGACTTGTTTTAGCCATTTAAAAAATGAATGTTATGCTTATGAACAGTTTGTCTCCAATAACGTTCATTTTTGAAATTCTTAGTCTTTTACATAAGAGCAAGTTCGTGCGACCCAGTCGTGCATTTTATTTTTTTAGGTTTCTGTACCTTATCTTACTCCATCAGTCAGAGATTTATAATCCGATTGACATCATTCCCACCTTGGAATGGAAATTGTTAAAGTAAATTTATAAATGGCAAAAACTAATTTTTTCAATCTTATGAAGTCGTAGTCATCATCCAGTTCATGGCTTGTCAGATGGAGAACGAATTATATTTTAATATAGCAAATACTAAAAGTATATTTTGATATAATATTGAATATTTAATTCGATAATAAAAATAATAATATGGTATGAGAGATAAGGGACAAATTAAATTTTGACGTATCGAGAATATTTCGTTGTAGATGTCAATTGATTGCCCGGAACAACATTTTTCGGATTTTTAAATGTCAACTCTGAAAATGGATTTTTTGGAAGCATAAAATAAAATGTAATCATCCATCACTAACGTGAAGTGGATTTGTTTAAGACATTGAATGAACCCGCCATGAAATTTTACACCAGTTGTTTTGTCTTTTGTCTTGTTGACATATTGGTTGAGTGGTGAAGAAATGTTGGGGGATTGAATTTAGTTCTAGCCAGCAATGGAAAGTAATAAAATCGAGATGTCAGTACTCAAAGTTTCCAATGTAAACACAATGTCGTAAATACGCAATATTTCCAATGTAAGGAGGGTCTTAAATGGAATCTTCTGTAAGATAAGTTGCTACGCGTAACGTGTAACCGCAATGAACGTATACGTTTTACCCTTTTCAGTTCACTCTACCGCGCCGCCGCGGCGCGCCGGAAAAGATGTTTACACATCAAAAATCTTTAAAAGTATTGAATCTAAGCTCAACGGAAATTCAATCTTTGACAGTTTCTGATATACTCGTATTTACTAAGAGAGATTTTATTAAAGAAGGTTATTTTTATTCATTTATGGCTGAAATTGGAAAGTTTTTTTTTCTATTATAGAAATAGCCTTAAAAATGCAAGTGGTCGTAAAAACAATAAATGTATTCTTAAATACATATATAATAAATATTTCATGGTTCTCCTGTAATTTTGTTGAAATAACGTCAATGTTCTGCCTTCTATTCTTATAAAGTCATAACACTTGCCAAGAAAGGACACTTCCCTACCATGTTGAAATAACAGAAACTTCTGCCAGAGTCAATCTTCAAGATATGCTGGATCACATTACAAGACGAATTTTGGAAAACAAGAGCGATCAGGAATTAATTGGACTTTCGAAAAGTCTTACATTACTTAGAAAATGGGGTTGTGATTGATCATCCTGGCAGATTGCCTATAAACAATAAATAATAACAGAGGATAACGGTATTCATAGCTTCAGTTGTTCCTCTCAGACTTAAAAATTCAAGAGGTATTGGAATATTGGAAGAATCCTCGCCCATCATGAGGCCATTTTTGCCACCGCACTTTAAGGTTCCAGTATGCAAACGACATCAGAGGATAAATCCTCTTTTAACTGCTTTAAGTCTTTTTTACTGCTTGAAGTCTTTTAACTGCTTGCATTCTTTTTTACTGCTTGAAGTCTTTTAACTGCATGCATTCTTTTTTACTGCTTGAAGTCTTTTAACTGCTTGAATTCTTTTTTACTGCTTGGAGTCTTTTAACTGCATGAAGTCTTTTAACTGCTTGAAATCTTTTTATTGCTTGAATTCTTTTTTACTGTTTGGAATGCTTTGACTACTTTAAATTTTCTTAACATCATGCAGTTAAAAGACTCCAAGCAGTAAAAAAGAATTCAAGCAGTTAAAAGACTTCAAGCAGTAAAAAAGAATGCACGCAGTTAAAAGACTTCAAGCAGTAAAAAAGAATGCAAGCAGTTAAAAGACTTCAAGCAGTAAAAAAGACTTAAAGCAGTTAAAAGACTCCAAAGCAGCCAAATGATTGCATTACTTTTAATGCAATCAAAAGACTTCATGACTACAAGGAATGTAAAAGACTTTTAAAACACTTCCAAGAATTCAACCAGTTAAAAAGTATTGCAATCTTTTGACTTCAAGTCTTTTGATTGCTCTAAAATATTTCATTACTAAAGACTTCAAAATTAACTTGGACTTTTTTTTTGTAAGTTGAAGTACTGCGATAAGGAATGTGAATGCATTCCGAATATTAAGTTAAATGAATGGGACTTTTTGCAATGCATTACCAAATGAATGCATTCTTTTACAGCTCTGCTCTTTAACCGTCTGCGGCTATGTTATCGGCCTATCTTGCGTTCCTTTGACGTATGAGTGTAGGCTAATTGATTACCGAACCTACGAGTATCATTTCAAATTTGGCCACCAAACATTGAATTGCAAATATCGCCAGGGCGCAAACTTTGGTTGAAAAATGGAAGAAGTGTGCGGTAATCCCCTGTTATTATCAGTAAACCAGAGACGAGACGAAGCTAAGAAGAGCCTTTAGGCGTACAAGGAAACCAACTTATACAACCGGTGTTAAGACTCAGGTCCCAGAGTAACATTTGCAAGGGATGATCATAATTCGGTGCCTCAAAGCTTTAGAGATCGTCACCAAACAGCAGTTGAGCTGACACAGACTTGGATCCGTTATATGGACGGATGTAAATCCTCAAACGGTCAGGGGGCGATGAGTGGAGTGTGGCTTGAGAGCTCGTGTACCTAAACTCACGGCACATCACAAGCGAACGTCGGATGGAATTTTCTCGCCGTAACCAATATTTGACCGATGCCGACTGGAATAGAGTTCTTTTCGCTGATGAGTCCAGGTGTTATTTGCGCTCACCAGATGGGCGTATCAGAGTGTGGAGACGTTCAGGTGGAAGATACCCTTCGATAACAGCGGAAACATTGCTGGAGAACTTCGGCTGTAGGCAAGAATTTACATGCACGGAAAAACAGAGCTGTTCTTCATGGAAGGGTTGGTGAACTTTAGCTATTACATCGTCAGAATTCTGGATTAATATGCGGTTCCGTTTGCACCATTTACTGAGAACTACATTCTGGTTTGCAGGTGCGTTACCGATCGTTTGCAGGAAGTAGTAGAAATCGACGTGGTGGCTTGGCCTGAGATGAGCCTGAATCCCATCGAACACGTATGGGGCCTGCTAGAAAGAATGATTAGGAAGCGACCTGTTCTTCCAGAAACACTCAATGGCCATAATTCTGCTCTGCTCTGCTCAAAGAGTGGGAGAATTTCGACGACAACATCGTGAAACACCGTATTCAAGTTATTTCTAGTTGAATTAAAGCTTTATTAGATGTTCGGGGGTCAAATATCCATTACTAAAGAAGCCGTTTTTAGAAAATAAAAAAAAAGATTTCCCAAACTGGTTTTTCAGCATTTATAAGGTTGGGTACAGTTATTTTTTTAATATCTACAAACATAGTTTTTTGGAGATACCATTAAATATTAACCATTTTACCGGAAGTGTTTTTTAATCATAGGCTAGATTTTATAAAAAATATTTTGTTACTATTTTTTTTCTAAAATTCCGACGAATAATTTTTGAGAAAAAAAATATATTCTTCCATTTAAAAAAAAAATATTTTGGTCTTAAAAAAAGCGCCGGTGGAATTATTAAAAAACGCTACCAAATTGCAATAAAAACCCCCGTTTTCAATGTAGCCGAACAGGCCGACAGAGTTGCTAGAACCACTTTTTCCGTCTTCCCTTTCTTCTTAGTGCTCTCTACTAAAAATAAATTCTGGGGGATAAATTCATTTTTACCACTTCATTGACTCAAATAAAATTTCAAATTATATAAAATATAGGACAATTTTTTTTTGCAATTTTACAAAGAATTTATTTTTACCTTAACTTGAGTTCCTACCTTTCCTCATTTCAACACCTAAAAAACATAATCCGTAACAAAAGAAATCCTGAAATAAAAATCTCTCCACCTGATTGTCGGCAACAAACATTTGAAACACTTCTAAGACAGTAAAAATCTACCCTAAAAAATAAACCCACAAAAAATGCCTGCCTGCCTGACTGCATGTAGGAGTACAAATATTCCTGGAAGGCTTTGCCTTAAATGAGATCTTTTAATAGTTGACTTCAAGCAATAAATCTTTGATGCGCACACGTAGTGAAAAATCAATCTACAAGGATTTCCACAAATAGCACAAAATCATCCGAGTGAGTTCCTGTTTTAACGATGAACCTCGACAGTGATGTGGCTGGCTCTCAAGACAACAACAGCAGCAGAATAATAAATTTCAACCCTTTAAGGATTCTTCCTTTCATGTCGGCGACAAAACATTGCCAACTTAACACTCATACTCCTAAAATTTTATATCAAAATACGAGTACCTATTGGTATACACACTCCCGTATGTGAGGCTTCTCCTTTTTTGACCAACTAAATATTTAATGGCGAAGTATGTTTCTGGTAAAGTTTTCCTCTCAAAAACATGACTTATCGATTAGAAATATGCCAATTGCCGAAAACCACAAAATTTTCAATTTTCAAATTACCGCAATTGAAATCCATAGTATATCCGCAACAGCAATGGAAATCCTATCTATCTAAATGATGCGTGTTAAATCTCCGATATACAAGAGTTAACAGATGGAATGTGGTCAGGACTCATCAAGACATGGCTGATGGGTATTCAATTCTGTGCATGTCGGTGTACAGATTTGAACGGGATAGTTTTTATTTTTTTGTTGAATAAATAGAGGTGTAAGTTTATTGAACAGTTTAACCATAATGATGGATATTTTTGTTTGCAATAAATTTGGCGCCCTGTTGGTTTTAATGGGCTTTCAACAATTTTTTGTTGTTTTACTATATAATTCACTTACCTGAACTCGTGATTCGGTTAATCCAATTCGCATTGCTATTTCTTCCCGCATGAAAATATCCGGATAGTGGGTTTTGGAAAAGCATCGTTCTAGCTCGTTCAGTTGGGCTGGAGTGAAACGTGTCCGGTGGCGTTTTTGCTTATTTGATTTGTCGGAATTCTATAAAAAAAATTAAATGATGTTTTCATATTGGTCTAGTTATTTTACGCTAAGGGTAGTTTATTGAGGAGAAATTATAGAAATTTTGTTGCAGAAAAATCGAACCCAAATTGTATTTATGTAGAAAACTTCATTATTGAAAAACAGGATTAGCTATTAGTTTTCGGTATGTGCATGTGCATCACATACATGTAGTGTAAGGTATGACTATAAATTCCCGGCTCGAAATTTGGACGGAAAGTCAGTATCATACCTCCGCTTTACGCTTGAATAACGTTGGTAAATATTGTAAACTTATTTCCAAAGTGAGTGCTGTGTAGCCCAAACAGTGCGTTTCTTGAAAAGAAGTTTCGGCCGAAATGAAGCACCCAACGCGCCTGCTATACGCAAGTTTGTGCAAACAAATTTGGAGACTGGTAGTGGACAACACTCACAGTCGCCGTCATCCTACGGTGCGCATAGCTGAGAATGTGGCTGCTGTAGCGGAGAGTGTGAGACTTAATTCACGAACATCAACTCGCCATCGATCTCAAAACTCAACATTTCACGCACTAGCCTGAGGAGAATTCTGCACAAAGATCTCGGATTATTCGGTTACGAGGTGCACTTGACTCAGCAATTTAAGGCGCCGCACGACCATCTGCTTCGTTATTGCTTCGCAGTTTGGGCCTTAGAGCAGCTTGAATTGGACAACGATCTTGGGTGGAAATTTATCTTTTCTGACGAGGTGCATTTTAACCTCGGCGGTTGGTTACGTTCGTTAACAAAAAAAATTGATCTTTTGGACAACAAATTCCCATTGCTACCAACTGTCAAGCACTCTTCGCGGCGTTCCACTTACCATCCACACTGCAACGAATTGAATTTTTCAAAATCATTTGAAAAGAATTTTCTTTAAGACAGCTGTCTAAGTAAACGCCATTCGCGACGAATAAAAAAAGCTTTTGAACAAAATGTCGAAATGGGCGAATGTTCGTTCATTCGTCGGTCGCTCCCATGTGAAGAGTCCTTTAAGGCTCTTAATTTAATTTTCTTCATTTTATTAAATTTTTAAAAAGAAACTTGTGTTTTGCCCACCTTTTATCATTTCGCCTTATTTTTGCGCTACTCGAACTTTAACAAATAGGTAGTTCCATTTTTTCCTCTGAAACAATCCCTCCGCAACACTCAGGCTTCCGGAAATTCATTTAAGCATTGAGCCTTACTTCGGACGTACAAAGATTATTATCATTCGATAAAACTATCCTTCAAGAAAAAAATTATGCGAAAATTTATTCACCCAAGCACATCATCCATTATTGTTCCATTTATAGGACTCCAAATCTTTACAAGAATTCAACTCTTAACGAGTTTGATGAGCTGTCTGATCCCATTTCCCGAATTGTTTCCTTCTACCCTCACACTGAAGTCGTTATTGCGGGTGACTTCAATGTACACAATTCAAGTTGGCTCCGCTATTTAGAACAGACAACACCCGAAGGAAGATATTTTGAGATCTTTGCTGAGATGCACCACCCTGCTTAACTTGTAGATGAGCTCACTCAAATTCCAGATGTTGCTGGGAAAAATGTCCTCTTGACTTGTATACCATCCCAACTGGGACGGTCTAAATAACTTGCTTTGAATTTTTAACTGATCTTTATGTTTCCTGGATGGTGGTTAGATGCTGTAGGAACTGGGGGCTTCGAGCTGTATCTTTTCCTACACATGAAGTGCTTACATTACCTCCACGCTGGTAACCGCCGGATACTGGTCTTGGCTTTATGTCATGACTTGCTAAACTTGTAAGTGCGAGGAGTTTAACGACCTCCTGGATGGAGCCTACGGAGCCCGTCCGGAGTACGATGTCAAAGTCGTGCTCGGAGACTTCAATGCTAAAGTCGGGAAGGAAAATATCCTTGGCGGATTAGTTGGAAAGCATAACCTCCACGAAACGACAACAGATAAGGGCTTCCGACTAATCGACTTTGCTGCACCTCGGAATACGGTAATAAGTAGCACTAGGTTCCCCAGGCAAACGATACACACAGCAACCTGGCGATCTCCAGATGATCGAACCACCAACCAAATCGAAAGCCAGAGACTACAGTGAGCAATTGACCGGGAAACTCTCTGCCGTAGTCCCGGCCACACGCGTCATCATTAAGGAGGTAGCCGAGACCACCTAGGAAAAGGAACCCGTGCTATGATAATGAATGCGCGGTATTGAAACAGGAGACGGAAAATGCACGAATGCAAATGCTGCAACCGTGAAAAGAGAAGGAAAGAGAAAAAACCCTGCGCAGAAAGAAAAGAGCATCCGCAGCTTCTCATCTCAGGGATCTCGAGGAGTCTAGCACCGCCACCAACACCCGCCGCCGGTTCTTTAAAACAGCTAAGCAACTGGCATCAGGTTATATGACTGTCACGAATGTTCTTCGAAACAGCGAGGTTAAGAAAGCAATCTACAAGCTTAAGGACAACAAATCCGCAGGCTCGGATGGCCTACCTGTGGAACCCTTCATGTATGAAGGAGATGTCCTGATAGGGTGCATGCATCAGCTCATCAACCAAGTTTGGGAGGAGGAAAGTATGCCCGACGACTGGTCAAATAGCTCCATATTCCCAATCTAAAAAAAAGGCGATCATATGTCCTGCAAAAACTATAGAGGCATATCCGTGCTTTATGTTGCTTACAAAATCCTATCCACCGTACTATGTGAGCGTCTAAAACCTTACTGCAACACTATAATCGGCACGTATCAGTGTGGCTTTCGGCCAGGCAGATCACCGATAGACCAAATCTTCACATTGAGACAAATCCTGGAAAAGACCAACGAATTTCAAGTCGAGACCCACCATCATTTCATCGACTTTAAAGTCGCATATGATAGCATAAGTTGCCAAGAGCTTCTATTGGCGATGTCGGAACTCGGGATCCCGAAAAAACTGATCCAGCTATGCTGCATGACGTTACAAAATATGCGGTGCAACGTGCAAATGGGTAACAGCTCATCCGAGCTATTCCAAACGTGCACAGGGTTCAGACAAGGAGATGCGCTATCATGTGATTTCTTCAACCTAGTCCTAGAGGAGATAGTGCGCAAGAGTGGTGTTAACCTGGAAGGCACTATTTTCAACAGGTCTTCCCAACTGCTTGGATATGCGGACGACATCGATATCATCGGCCGCTCCAAGCGAGCTGTGCTAGAAGCGTTCACAGCTATTGATGAACAGGCGAAACGCGTTGGTCTTGAAGTTAATGAGGACAAAACAAAGTATATGCTATCAACAAACAAAGCCTCATCTGTCCATCGTCTAGGACAAAACGTCATTGTTGGTAGCAGTAATTTTGAGGTAGTCAAGGAGTTCACCTACCTCGGAACGAACATCAATCCCACGAATGACACCTTAGTGGAAATCCGACGAAAAATTACCCTAGCAAACCGCTGCTAATTCGGTTTGGCCAAACAAATGGGTTCAAAACTCCTTTCTCGAAAGACAAAGTGCACGCTATACAAAACTCTAATTTTACCAGTTCTACTCTATGGCGCCGAGTGCTGGATGATAAGTAAAAAAGGGGAATTGATACTGGGCACTTTCGAGAGAAAAATTCTGCGGTGGATATTTGGTCCTATATGCGAAGAGGGCGAATGGAGGAGAAGATTCAATCGTGAATTATACGAGCTGTACCAAGATGTGGATGTAGTCCAAAGAGCCAAAACACATCGACTACACTGGCTCGGTCACATCGAGCGAATGGACAACAACGCTCCAGCCAAGAAAATCTTAGAATCCTAGCCCAGGTTCGAAATGACGAGGAAGACCGAACCTCCGCTACAGGAACCAGGCGGTTACAGACGCCAGAGCGCTTGGTCCCGACGACTGAAAGGAGCTCGCGAGGCACCGCAACCGATGGAAGACCGATATAACTCAGGCAGAGACCCTCCATGGATCAAGGGCCGGTTAAGTAAGTTAGTTAGTACGAGTATGTTTCCTGGATAGTGATGTTGATATCAGTGCTGATATGATGACAAAACTGATTTTTCTTGGGATGCCTACTTTTATTCCTAACAGAATTAAGAGTATAAATCCTTATAGACTAAGAGCCCACAGCAATTTTTGGGTATGATTGATAACAAAAAATAATTAGTATAATTAGATAGGCCTTTTATAGTTATTTACAAATGTGAAAGTCTTGCGTACTCTAGTGGGAGCAATAGTGCATAAAAGTGCATCAAGTATGCAGTTCTTTCCAAGTCCAAATAATTGTGATAACAACTTTGCCAAAATGTAGAGTTAAGCCCACTGATTAAAAATATCGAGGTCCAAGACGTTTTACAGACAGCCTTCTGCCTGCCAGACGCTATAAGAATAGGCTACTTCTTGCACTAAGAAGGCCACCTTCAAAACGTCTTGGACCTCGATATTTGCAACCAGGGCACTTAGCTGTTCATTTTGAAGTTATGGCAAAATTTTGTATCCCAATTTTTTAGAATTTGGAAAGAACTGCATACTTGATGCACTATAATGCACTATTGCGCCCACTATAGTATGCAAGACGTTAACATTCATAAATAAGTATAAAAGGCCTATCTTATTATGTTTATTATTTTTTTTTATCAATCACACCCAAAAATTGCTGTGGGCTCTCGGTCTATTATAAAAAGTCTTTGTTCGACACAAGCTGTAGAGAAGCTACCGGGTTAAAAAAAATCGGAAAAATCGGAAACAATTGCAACGCTGTTATAGAAAAAAACAAAACCTGCAATATTTCTAAGGCAGTGAAAATTTTTGGTCATTTGTGTCAAGACGTAATATATCCAACTTAATCGTCGGTTCCAACGCAACGACAACCCGATAAGAAGCTCTTTAGATAAGGTAAATGTACTCACAGCTCATTTTGCTGTTAGCTCTACGTTGCCTGACAGCAACATTGCCACATCTATAGTTGAGAACGTAAATCATTCAAAGGGATAGGTATATTTCCGCACTCGTACAGTTGCAACTTGCAACAGCCCTTCGAGATCTTGATATAAACAAATCCGCTGGTCCTGATGGTCTACCCTCAATTCTTCTGTAGAGGTGTTCTTCATAGCTGGCAAAAACCATTGCGTAAACTTTTCCATCGATCCTACTGTTTTGAAATCTACTTTAGCAGCCATCCTTCCACTTATGATCTGAGGGCATGTCTCAATAAAGAGTAGAACAGATCTTTACGTTATCGTTTTGGAGAAATTACCCTCTTGATCGTTCTATACATGTTGTATTGGACGGTTTCAAGTCTGATTTTCATAAAATAAGTAGTGGTGTTCCCCAGGGCTCTGTTTTATCTCCGACTCTCTTTCTCAATTTTATAAATGATCTCTTTTTTGGAATCGTCTTCATTGTTCTTAAATTTACGTTCATCTCCTTCTTCCTTCCTTCCTTCTGGAAGTGCAACGATATCTTATGATACGCTCATTAAACTCCCTTGCTAAATAAAAAAATGAAAATTCTTCGAAAACTCAATGTTGTTAAATGTCATTGAAGCAAAATGTACCGCATATCCTTGAATGGCACTTTCATCGAAGAAACCGAAAAGCTGTCAGTACTCGGTATGTTTGTCAACGAGCGACGATCTTCGTTCGAATGACCACATTCTCAAAACCGCAAAAAAAGCTGCTACATGCTTAAGATTTCTATATCGGTGTAAGAAATTTGTCACGTGTTCTTGTAGCTCGATCTAAAATTTAAAAGGTAAGCTCGAGTATAAACTCACATCTTTGGACAGATGTTGCCCAAACTTTTCTTCACTTTCATTGGAGCGTTAAAATTGATAGGAAATAGAACAATCATAGATTCATTCCCATCTCTTGAACACTATCGGAATGTTTCATGTATTTGCTTGTTTTATCGCTTCTTTCACAAGCAATGTTCACTGGAAGTAGTCAGTTGTATTCTCCCCTCAATCAGTTCACCCGTAATAGGTACTCGTTTTGCTGGGAAAGCTCATCAGTTCACCCTGGAGCCTAATTTTGGTCGTATACCGTCAAATACCGAGATTCGTCTTTTACTCCCTTGCCATTTCAATTTGCAAACATTCAAGACCAATGTTCACCGACACTTCCTATCTTCAAAACTATCTTCAAAATAGCCGCTCAAAGAAGAAGAAATGCCCAGGAGATTTGTTCGCCAAAGATCATTAACAATGCTCAAGGCCAACTACTTGTGGAAGACAACGAAATTCTTCACAGGTGGCGACAGTATTGTGACGGACTTCTAAACGAACAATTTCCAAGGCTATGCTTTCCAATAGCTTCACCTAACTTAAGCGAAGTATCCGACGTCACAGTCGAAGAAGTTAGTGAGGCGGTAAAATACTCCAAAAAGGGAAAAGCTGTTGGCCCAGACGAAATACCCTCAGAGTTTTGGAAAAAGATGGGAGACATCGGGTTTAGATGGCTCATGATTCTTTTCTCCAAACTTAAACGAGGTGATGGCATGCCTAATCAATGGAGGGAAAGTTACCTTCTTCCAATTTATAAAGGAAAGGGTGATACTCGAAGCTGTGATAATTACCGTTCGATTAAGCTGATGTCACACACCATGAAGATCGTTGAGCGAGTCTTGGGTAGCCGACTGCGAAAAATAATTAGGCTATCTGATGACCAGTGCGGGTTTGTCGGGGGTAAGTCAACCACGGATGCAATCCAGAGTATAAGAATAATTATGGAAAAACATCGGGATTCTTTGGAGGATTTGCATGTCGTATTGGTTGATTTTGAAAAAGCATTCGATCGGCAACCACGAGATCTAATTTGGGTAGCCCTCAGGCAACGAGGAGTTCCAGAAACCTATGTGCGGATAATTATGGACATGTATGATGGAGCAGTTACTAAAGTAAGATGCGCAGCTGGAGTCACCGAAGAATTCGAAATCACAGTAGGTGTACACCAGGGAAGTGTCTTGAGTCCCCTGCTCTTTATTACAGTTCTTGATTACCTGCTTGAAGGCAAAGTGACGGATCCAAAAGTGCATCAGTTATTCTTTGCTGACGATGGAGCCATCATAAGTGAAGACCCGATATCCCTACAACGAGCACTTAACGTATGGGTGGATGTTCTAGAAGGAAGTGGGTACCGCATAAGCGCGAAAAAGACAGAATACCTATGCTGCCCATTTTCTGATCCACACAGGCCTATTCCAGACATTTATTTGAATGGAGTAGTGCTTCCCAAGTGTGAAAAGTTTAAATATCTGGGGTCTATGATAAATAATGAAGCTACTTGTGATGACGATATCAATCATCGCGTAAGCGTAGGGTGGATGAAGTGGCGGGAAAATTCTGCTATCTTCTGTGACCGAAAAATGCCCCCTAAGCTGAAAGGAAAGCTCTACACTTCAGTTGTGCGTCCAGCACTCACATACGGTTCACAATGTTGGACAATGTACAAAAAGTATGAGAGTAAGCTAACGGCAGCTGAGATGAAGATGCTTCGTATGACAGCAGGAGTTACAAAGCTTGATCGAATTAGAAGTACGAAGATCCGAGGAAGCCTTCATGTTAAGAATACCATTTCCCAAAAAATTGAACACGACCGACTCAGTTGGTATTGCCATGTTCAAAGGAGAGATCCTGAGAACCCCGTCAAAAAGGCAATATCATACAACGTTCCAATTCGGAATAAAAAGAAAGGTAGGCCTAAACACTCCTGGTACAAACAAATGCAAAAACACCAGCATTCAGTTGGCCTCAGAAATGGAACAATACAAAACCGGGAGGCTTGCCGCCGATTTCTGAGGTCAACCCGGCGAACCCCACAGGCGGATCACTAGTGTGAAGCAGATACGTGGGAGAGTTATGATCCCCTCGACATCGAGATCATAACAGCGCCGAAACAAGGAAGAAGAAGAAGTTCACCGACACTTCCTTCCTTTCCCATCCCACCCAGTCTAATTCCCCAATCGCTCGTGCTATGATTATGGTGAACACTATAAGGTCCCACAATAACACTTTTAGCACATGTGAATTATAAAAACAAAATATGTATCACAAAATCGATTTGGGTGCTTTCGCAGTGGACATTATTTCCTAATTCCCAAAATAGCACTTCTGTCGATAAAGCCAAAGAGGACTTTTTTTTAGATTAAAAAAAATTGTCACTCTAATTTCCCTCAAATTTTGATTTTGGTACTTAAGTGATCTTTAGCCTTCGAAAAACATGGAAGCCAACGCAATATAAATAAATAATATAAATTAAATAAAATATTTTCTACATCTACGAATGTTTGGGTTTGACTTAAGCCTGCCGACAATTTTTGTATATGTCTTAGATTAAAAGATTCACGTCTTACCTGATCTTGATGCATACTATGTGGTTCGCACAATGCTCCAGAAACATGCAATCTTCCACCACCAGATCCACCATTCGAGTCGGAATTTTGTGAATTTTGCACTTGGCCAAAATTATTTACACCATGAAGCGCAGTTAAAGCAGCTTTCGGCAGATCACAATCTTTTGGACCTATAATTTAATTAATTTAAAAAATAAAAATAAAACAAGTTTTAGCTAATTTTGCGTTTATGTAAATCAAAAAATTCGTTCAATAACAACCGTTAAACTATAATCTCAAACTGTATCTGATTTCATATTCTCCCGCCATAAAAGTATCTTCGTATATTTTTATGGTCCATGGTAGAATAAAGACGAATACTTCCACACAGACAACAACCAAATAATAAGAAAATATGAATTTTAACACGTACTTGCGATACTTGATTTTGACTCTTTTTAAATCAAATATACCTAAGGAAAATATTCAAAAAGATACAATCCAACAGAAATGTATCTGTATATGACCTCCGTTGACTAACTTCTGCCTGACTGACGGGTTTGTCTTAGTCAAACATTTGCTCTTACCGAAAAGAATAACAACAACAACAACAAATATTGACTGCGAAAAAGAGTTAAGTCAAATGGTTTTAGAGAGCTCTAGCTAGCCAGTAGTGGATGAATAATATACCTTTTCTACGAACGCATAGAATACTGTTTGATCCCACGCGTCAAACAACGAATTCCATGTTGTAAGACGCTCAGAAAATGTTGCTAAGAATTCCACAGGATATTCATCTACATATATATTTTTTTTTTTCAATCACAAACCAGTGAGAAAAGACAGGTAGAGGAGTTCATATGATTTTTTTAGAACAAACGTTAAAAAAAAAATACAAGTTACATCAAAATCGCGCCTTCTATCTGGGGGGCCATGAAGGTTTTATGACTACAATATACGGTGCAAGTTCACTGTTTGAACAGTAGCTCTTATGTTCTTCACATCTATAACGAATATTTGTGTGCACCTTGTCGAGATGCGAGATCCTTTTAACGTGTGCGAGTGCAATTGAAAGTCGTTTTTCACAAATAAACAGATCGTAAAAATGAATCTCAAAGGTTTATTATTGGTCTTTTGTCGAACAAGTGGTACGTGTAGCTACTTTTGGAAGAAGCTGCCGCAAACAAATCGTTTTAATTTAATTTTTTAGGAATTGGAATATTACTCGTATGTATCATGACTGCCATTCAGCGGGCAATTATTTATTTAATAAAAATCGAAATTACTTGATTATAATTCCAAGTTAAAAATTACAGGATATCAATGCTAACTACCATAATTATTTTTATTTCTTAAGCAGTGAAAATACACCATTGTGTCTGAAATGTTAAATGTTTTTAAATTACTTGTTGGAATAGTAATAAAGAACGGGTACGTGTTTCAAGGAACGGAGAGGACCTAAAATTTTCTGCCGATTCCGAACGGTAAATGAGCAGCACTTTTCATGACAAGAGATACTCTTGGAGAATTTGTCAATTCCTCGCAAGAGGCAGTACACCCTTAGAAAAACTTTCTTGCAGCGGCTGAGAATCGAACTCGAGACCTTTCGCATGACAGTCCAACGCACTAACCATTATGCCAAGGGGTCTTGTCAAATCAATGTGGAGAATTATAGCGTTCAACAAAATGTGCAAATGATTAAAGTATGTCTTCTGTACGAGCAACATTTCAAGTGCTTCGCCCGTAGACAACAACGCACGAATATTCCCTAACTAGGCTCTTGAGCAGAGCAGTTGGGAGCTGATCCCCAATTTCGGTAAAAAATCATATTCAGCGGCGAGGCCTATTTCTAGATAAATGGGTTCGTCAGCAAGCAATATTGTCGAAATTGGGACGATCACAATTTTCACAAGATCCACCAAATTCCAATTCATCCGCAAAACAATAAAGAAAAGACCAAAGCGATATGCTGCTTGATAAAATGCAGAAGAATCCTGAAATTGCCAAGGGCTTCACTTGAAGCAAATCGGGAGAAAGTGGCCGAATTTTGGAAAAAGTGAAGAGTGAGTTTGAGAGGAAAAAAGTAAGAATAAGGCTAAAAGAGGATTGTGCCAAACCAACATCGTGGTCTTTGCAAACTCCTTTTTGGTACCCACCCTCTGCAAAGAAACCCTCTGCCCGTAGTACTAATGAAATCTGGAGAAAAAAAAATAAGGATTAATTCCTTTTCACATTTACGCATCTCCAAAGGATCAGAGTGATCCCTCAAATTCCTTCGAAGTGCTCGCTCCTCAAACATTTGTTCTTCCTCAGACAAGATATGTAGCGCTATGCTATGCTATATTTATGATAATATTACCCTTTCTTTATTATAAAATAACAATTTAATTTTATATCATGAAATTCTTATTTAGCAATTGTCAAAACAAACATTATGTTTGTTCAATCTCACAAGAAGGTCTGTTCATTTTCCGAACGCGATAAATCCGCTGTCTAAAAATAGGTGTGCAAATTATTCGTTTCAGATAATCCAATTAAAAATTGGGAGCCACAATGAGTGGCACTACTAGCGTAGACACAATTCTATCTCTATTGCAAGTAATTTCGACAAATAACTGATGCCCCAAATTCAATTATAGCACTATTTTAGTTAACAGAGAATTCGGAGGTTGCATTTCATTCTCCGTCTCCATCACAGTGGGGTGAGAATTTGTTGGGGTCCTCATTTTTCTGAACGTGCCTGTTTTTCGAACTGTCACTCCTGATTCGAAGTGAAATTTTTATACGGGCGAAACTAATAATAGCTTCTAAAATTTCGGGGGAACAAAAATTTTTCGGGGGAACAAAAATTTTTCGGGGGAAATGTTTTCCGGGCGAAACTCACAATACGGATGACGTGTTTGGTGTGGATGGGATGGCGGCATCATCGGTCCGTAATTTTTACTTGCGATATAAGTACTATAAGGCAAATTATGCATTCGTAAAAAAAATCGAACTCGAAATTTTGTTGTCATTACGATAATAGCGAAGACCAAAAGCGTAAACGGCTCGGCTGATTTTCTTCACACTTGGTAGATATGGGTTTTGATTTTTCCCCCACACACGTTTTTTCCTTTTTTTTTAAGACCAAAAATAACAGTACCTGCCATACGAATTTTTTTCGAAATTTTATAAATATTTTTTTCTCAAAAACTGTCCCACAGATTTAAAAAAAAATTTTTTTTTAATTTCATTTAGTTAAAGCTAGGTAATGTTTGAAAAAATTTTTCCAAAAAATAGTTATTTTTGATACCCCTCTTGGAACCATTTTTACTTGCGACTTATAGGTACTATAAGGCAAGTTATGTATTCGTAAAAAAATTCGAACTCGAGATTTTGATCAAAGTTGACATTACGATGATAGCGAAGACGAAAAAAGTGGGTCTGGCAATTCTGTATGTCTGTCTGTTCCATTACAGCTAAACGGCTCGGCCGATTTTCTTCAAACTTGGTAGATATGGGTTTTGCTTTTTTACCCCCGGATGTTTTTTGATTTGATTTTTTATGACCAAAAATAACGGTACCTGCCATACGATTTTTTTCCGAAATTTTATAAATATTTTTTTTTCTCAAAAACTGTCCCTGCGATTTTCTTAAAAAAAAAACCTAGGTAATGGTCGAAAAAAAATTTCAAAAAAATTAGTAGTTTTGGTACCCCCCTTGGGACCATTTTTTTTGTTTTTGATTTTCTCAAAAACGATACCACCGATTTTGATAATTTTTTTCTATGCTTAAGCTTCCCAGCAGTTTGAATATTATTGTGTATTCAAATTTTCCAAAACAAATTTTTTGGATTTTTAAAAAACTTTCAAATTTTTTTTTTGAAAACTCAATATTTCGAAAACCCCATGCTCGATTTTTTCAAAACTTGATAAATAAAAGTTTGGAAAAATAATCTACAATATATAAGCAAAATAAATTTATTTTACCTAAAAATAACGGTACGCTCCATACAAATGTTAAAAAATGGTTTTCGAAAATCGTATTTTTCTCGAAAACGGTTCCGAGAATTGTGCTTAAAATTTTTTCCTTTCTATTATTTTTTAATATGTGTAATTTAATAAAACAAAATTTGAAAACAAGATATTACTGACTGTACCTACCATAGAACGATTTTTTTAAGTTTTGAATTTCTCATTATTAGCACAACGGATTTTAATGAAATTTCGTAGAGGGAAGCTTCTGAAAAGTTTAAAAAACATTGCATTTCAAAACTTTAAGAAAAATATTTTTTTGAATTTTGAAAAAAAAAATCAATTTTTTGTTTTTTGAAAATTCAATGTCTCGAAAACGGCTCAATACTTTTTTTTTGTAAATTTAATTTTTATTCATACAATAATAAAAACTTAAAATCGGCGTACCAACATTTTTTCTTAAAAATGTTTTAAAATTTTCTTGTATAAAACCTTATTTTTTAAGAAAACACTACAATTTTTGTTCTTGCATAAATCTATATTTGCTTGAATCACGTGGCATCCTATTCTTACCTTTAACTACTAAAGAAGTTTTTTTTAGTCATTTAAAAAATGAATTTTATGCTTATGAACAGTTTCTCTAATAACATTAATTTTTGAAATTCTTAGTCTTTTACATAGGAGCAAGTTCGTGCGACCCAGTCGTAAATTTTATTTTTTTTGTTTTTGATATTCTCAAAAACGGTAGCTCCGATTTTGATCATTTTTTTTGTTAAGGCTCCGCAGCTGTTTAAATATTATTGCGTGTTCCTTTTTTTAAAGTTTACTTTTATTATTAATTAAATTTTTGAAATAATTAAATTCTGATTGTCACCCCACATCAAATATTACTTGAATTAATATGTTTTGGCAACTTTTATGGTTACCGAATGTTCACTAATTTCATTCAATCTTTAAACATTTATATTGTATTTATAGCTTTAAGTTTGCTTGAATGAAAATCTATTTTTTTTTGAAAATTTATTTTTACGAAGTTTTTTTTATTAAACTTACATTTTTATTTGTTTATTTAAAACAATTTCATCTAATCGACTACGTTCCTTTTGGCAATATACACTACTTAGTTTTTAACCCAGACAACGTTTGTTTTTTAACAATTTTTTTTTGAAAAGGTCTGTCGGATAGATTTTATTTTCCTGCATTTTCATTCTTGAAACCGAAATGCTTACTATTGTCAGTGTGTATTTTATTGACCATCTCTTATGGAATAATCATGTATTCGAAATAGTCAAAACGCAATGAAATATTTAGAATTTCTTAGAAAATGATAACAAATTTTATTCCCCTCCTGATCTGGAATGATTGGTGCATTCTCCCAAGAACTGGGGGTCAATTCTCTAACTGTGAAACTGTGAAGTGATAAAAAGGTTATCATTTCAGTTTTCAGAGCCGCGATTCTGGAACTCATTCTGATAAATGTTTGTCAAAACATGTACTAAACAGTACTAAAATGAGAAACGCTCTCATTTTTTATACACGATACTCATTTTTGAGTATAATTTTGTTTTTGTAATTTTCATATTTTATCAGGGCTTTTCACAAAATCGTTTGAGTGTGAAAACAAATTTAATATTTAAAAATATTTTGACATTTTATTAATTTTTTTCATAAATTGCGAATCGGATAGTGTGTGAAGTTGTGAAAAAACTTATCACTTCACAGTTTCAAAGATAGAGAATTGACCCCCTGGTATACCTATCTAGACAGAAAGACAGATAAGTCGATGTATGTTCTTATTATCATTTTATATTGTTACAAAGAAAATGATTCATAAAATTGTTAAGACTTGGCTTCCTTATAATTTAAAAAATAATAATATTTATATGTAAATGAAGTTTTTTTTTTTGTTAAAGAAAGTAATAATATTTTTAATATAAATGGAAATTTGTTTTCTTTTAAAAAGTTTCATTGATAATTGGGTTTGAAGTCTTGGTTGGTGTTGTTCGCATTTGAGAAGGGCTAGGAAATAGGAAAGTGTACAGCACAAAGCGAGGCACTTGATTCCTTGCCGCGCACAATAACTCGGCCTTTCGCAGATTTCACCTCAGCTAATTTTGCACCGAGGTTTGTTCATCCATTAGCATTTCTACCAAGTTTTGTACTTTAAATGTGCTCTTTGACCATTGATTTCCATGCAGAAGTGTAAGTTTTTTTGCTGGTTATGAAGTTGAAAGTATTACATTTTTTGACCACGATTTTTGGACATGCTTCAAGCGTCGCGGAAAATGATGGTCATTTTTCGTTTGTCTGTCTGTCTGTTCTACTAGAGCATAAACGGCTCGGACGATTTTCTTTAATAAACTTGGTAGATAGTATTTTTTAATTTTTCTCCCCACGTTTTTTTCTTTCTTAAAACCAATAATAACGGTACCTGCCAGTCCGTCACACGTCACACCACAAACTCTGCAGTCAGTCGGTCTAAAGAATGAATGAATTTCTTTACGGAGGTCATGGAAATAGTAGTTATAGCCATGGGGTCCTTTCAAATTAATTAATTTTCGTCGGAAAAGACTACGCGATGCCACTGCAATGTCCAAATGTGCTCGAGAAAAACTTAGGCTTTCTCTTTTCCAACCGGGTTTCATCTTGATGTCTTATTAAATGTTTAGCTTTCGAAATAACATGACACATGTTTGTGAGATTTGCCTTTGTACAACATTTTCCTTATTTTTGCCAAAGATCAACAGTCAGCTTAGGAAATATCTCGAAAAACGCAAGCTCTCAAATGACAGGCAGTATGGCTTTCGTAGCATCTGATGGCATATTTCACCGAAAAGTGGCACCAATCTTTACATCATTTTGTTGCAACAGAGTTAGTTGCGCTTGATATTTCTGAAGCATTTAATAGTGTTTGGCACGAAGTTCTACTATCAAAAATACGTGCCTCAGGTATCAAAGAGTCTCTTCAAATCTGATATTCATAAAATAAATGCTGGTGTGCCCCAAGGCTCCGTTTAATCTCCAATACTATTCCTCATTTTAATAAATGATCTCTTGCCTGAAACTTCTTATCCCCTCCTTTATTTCGCTGACGACAGCACCCTCTATTTTTCATGTTTGTTTCACGACTCATAACTCTGTTTTTCGGCTTTGGAACTGAAAAGGCAGCATATGTTAAGCTTATTAAATTCCGATCTTGATAGCATTATACAATAAGGTAGGTACTAAACGTGTGGAATTCAATGTTTCGAAAACACAAAGACGCCTTCTGTCGGCGAAGCGAAATATACCACCCTTGCCATTATCCATGAATTATACTTGCATCAAAGAAAATGAAAAGCTTCCCATTGTCGGTATGTGTGTTAACGGCCATCTCCTATGGAATGATCGTATTTTCCACGTAGTTAAAAACGCAGTGAAATGTTTAGGTTTTCTTAAAAGACGCAAGGATTTTGTTTTTTTTTTTCTGATCCGCTCAAAACTTAAGTTGAACTCTCATATCTGGGCTCGTGCTCCCATTACCATCAAAATAGAGCCCTAAGACTGATAGGAGATACGTCCATTACGGAATCTTTTGTTTCTCTTGAACACTGTCGTTACGTCTTCTGTATTTCACTGTCTTAACACTTTTTCTATCAACAATGTTCAATTGATCAATCTCCTCTCAAACAATTCCGCCGTAATACTCGTCTAGCTGGAAATGCTCATCAGTTTACTCTTGAATCTAACTTCGGAAGCACTGTCAAATATAGAGGTTCTTTCTTTAACCGCACTACACCAATGTGGGATTCTTTTTCCTTCACGATTTTCCCTCATCGTGTTGCACAAGCTTTCAAGACCAATTTGCATTGACATCTCCTATTATATCCTCTCCACTTAACCTTAACGCTCGCACTGTGTTTCACCGTAACATTATAAGGGTAGCCATAACTCCTTGAGTGTGTCCAAATTATATAAAAAAAATCCCTATTAAGTTGAAAAGGTTTTACAAAGTAGTTTTCGTCAAACTGTCCTTCGGTCTGTGAGTTTGTTGGTCTGTGACATGCAGTGATTATTTGGTGGCTCGATTTTGACGTATCTTTTTTTTTTGTGAAAAATTGTATTTTCTTACTTTTGTAGTACTCCCCAATATATCGTTTACGACTCGATCAATTTTATTATTTACTTAATGGCTTTAAAGGTCTGCTATATTGTAGCCTCGCCGAAGCAAGTTTGAACAGTCCAGTCATGAATTTTTTTTGTTTTATTTATTTTATTCATTATCCTTAATTTAGATGTAAGTGTAACAATTTATAAATCTTCGAAAAATTAATTAAAATCTTCAAATTCATATAAACGATTCATCATTCCTGGTTTTTTACTTTCTAACAGTCACGGCTTAAATAATGATTCAAAACTTATGATTCAAAACTCCAAAATTTTATTACTGCGCATCAGTACTGCTGCTGCGCTCGTCATTTCAAAGCAAGCTCAAGGAAAATGTGCTAATTTTGACACGTTCATTCGTTACTAGCTACTGTTTGAGTTCACAAACGTCAGAACCATCACAATGGTCTTAGAGATGTTCTCTCTAATGATTGCTGCATCGTTGTCACCAAAGCGACATGACGTCAAAACGTGCCTCAGGGTTGGAATAGAAGGAACCAATGCTATCCGAAATCAATAGGTTCCTTAGATTCTTATTTCCAGAACATAGAGTTAGATATGGGTAGGTATTGTAGATGGTTTTATGAAGTCATGCGTTGTAGATGCATTTGTGTGTTTATCAACGAGTTTGTAGCTACACACTAAAACCAGGCGCGTCTTCTTTTCAATGTCGTGATGTACGAATTAAAGGTGCGGTGTTAGGTGTGAGATTTCAGATTCGAGCTCTACCGTAACCGATTTCACATTATGCCGCTGTATTTTTTTTTAGTGTATACTTATGTGGCTTTCCTGTCGATCGATGGTGGAAATACCTATAGATTTTTATTTATTTTGAACTTTTTGTATATTCTCGTGTTTGGTTGATGAACTAAGAATAGATGTCGAACTTGGTAGATAGATACAAAGAAATTTAAATATTTTTTTTCTTGGTGTGAGCTTCTATGAGATGAGGGTGATGTTGGTACAAAATAGAAAAAAGAAGATAATTTCAAAATGCGATGAGATTTCGCGCTACTCTACGATATTTGGATTTATTTTTTATTTGTTCGTTTTTAGCGCAGAAAAACACGATGATAAGGTGTTATGTATGGGTACATAGGTACCTACCTATATTGGTGAGAAAATTCTTTAGAAATTAGGTATATGGGTCCAGGTATTTGGACCACACATATCATGTGTAATGATCATCGATTTATTGCTGAGCAGTAATCCAAATAGTTAGTCATCTTATTGAAACTGAAAATTCTTCATTCATAATCTCAGTGACCATTAATTTATCCTAAAGACTACTCACTTACTTAACCGAAGTAGCAGCGGTTTTCCAGGGTAATTCTTCGTTGGATCTCCACTAAGGTGTCGTTCGTGGAGTTCATATTAACTTCGAGGTAGATTATCTCCTTTCCTTAACAATCTCTAAGTTTTAAGTATCAATACTTAGTTCTCATTTATTTCAAGACCATCAAGTCTCACCTGATCTTCAACATCTGTGAGGGGCTCTATATTACAGAACGTTGGGAACGGCCAATGATGTCGATATCTATCGTCCGCATACTACCCCAACAGTTGGACAGAATTGTTGATTGTAGTACCCTCCATGTTAACGCCTGCCCTGCGCACCATCTGCTGTCGACAGAGATTAAAGAAATCATATGATAGCTCATCTTCTTGCCGAAACCCTGTGCATGTTTGGAATAGTTTAGAAGAGTTGTTACCTAGTTGACACAATTGGATCAATTTTCCTGGGATCCCGAGTTCGGCCATCTCCATATAGGTAGAGCTCCTGACGATGAATGCTATCATATGGGGCTTTGAAGTCGATAAATAGATGGTGAGTCTCGGCTCAAGTTTGCGGGCTTTTCCAGGGTTTGCCTCAATGTGAATATTTAGTCTATGGTCAATCTGCCAGACTGGAATTCACACTAGTAATTGCCGACTAAATCATCAAAGAACGGTTAAAGACGTTCACAAAGCAGTTTGGATAGGCTCTTATATGCGATATTTAGCAGGGATATGCCTCGATAGGTATTGCAAGACATAGGATCACCTTTTTTGTAGATGGGGCTGATGAGCGCGGTCATCGGGCATGTTCCCCTCTACCCATATTTGATTGATGGTTTGATGCATGCACATCCTATCAAAACATCACCTCCGTATTTGAAGAACTCTGCAGCTAAACTATCAGATTCTGTGGCCTTGTTGTTCTTCAGCTTAATTTTAGGTAAGCCTAGCTCTTCTGTACTGGGTGGTTGAACTGGTTCTTCATTGATTGGAAGCGGGTTGTTTTCTTTCAATATTAAACGCCCTACATGATGTCTATTTAACAGCTGCTTGAAAGCATCTGCAATTCTCTGTTTTTGATGACTAGGTTACTTTATTTGTTTCGAGGAGCCTGCGTTCCGGTCTTGAAACCAGCAGCCAAGTTGCTTGGCTTTTTTAAAAAATTTCAGGGTGTTGTTCCGCACCTAAGCTCTGTCCAAAAAGTAAGGTCTTCCTTCCTCCTTAATAATTTCATCCGATTCATCGGTAAGGGTGTGTGCGCATATTTTGAAAGGCGGCTTCAATGCGGATCATAGCTAGGCGATCAGTTATCAGCTTAAAGTAAATAAGTTTGCCTCTTAGCCGATTTCCCACTACAAATCCACATCCCTACATTACCATTCCCTTATAGCAGCTGATCCTATTCATCGTATCTCATGGACTGCAGTAATATCCCCCTTATACTACGTGATGACATAGATGTAAGCACTTGGGATGTACAGTGTTCTCACGTTCCAGGTTCATACTGTCAGGTCATTGCCTCATCCGAGCCTCCGCGTGCCTCTCTTATAACCGTTAAATTTTATGTGGTAGGGAAATTAACCTGACGACACAACCCCCATACCCGAGCGACAGGGTCCTTGTTTTGCCTTAGGACATTAGGCCGGATAATCCGATGCTAAGGGGATATGAGAGCTACTGTTGGCCCATACGGGGCTCATTCGCCAATATCTCTTAATTAGCAATCTGTCTAGTACTGAAAATCCTTTACTTACCTCTTCTCTAAATATGTCAGAGTAGCTCACTCAAGGTAGACACCAAGTAGTTCGTCCTAACTGGAACTGGAGACACCATTGTATCCGTTGTATACAGTTGTATATTGTATTATATTGTTGCTAAATGTCAAAAATTTCATGGCAAATTGTCTGAAACAACTTGGCGAACTGGCGAAGAGGCCGAAATAAATTTCTCTAGGAATCCCCAGTATAAAGAAGCTTTCTTCAAAAAAACTATGGAAGCCTTAGGTATCCAGAAAACTCGCACTACGCCACTTCGCCCGCAGTCAGATAGAATGTTAGAGCGATGCAATCGTACTCTACTAGACTATCTCGGAAAATACTCTAACAGCCTACAAGATGATTGGGATCAGTACTTGCAACCAGCTTTATTAGCTTATCGTACAGCAGAACATGAAGCTACTGGATTCACTCCGGAAATGCTCACTTTCGGGCGAGAATTAGGTAAAGCTTCCCACTGATCTTCTTTGCGGCGTTCCACCATCTTCATGTTCGTTCTGCACGAACTTACGTCTTAGAACTTCAGTGTTAAAACATTTAAAGGGTAATCATATTCCCTTGAGCGTGAGTTGATTATAAAAAAAAAAAAAAAAAAAAAATGAAAAGGCCATAAAGAGTTCTAAATATTGCAATAGCAATCTTCAAACGGCAGGAGAATCTATGAAATCCGGTACGATCTTAAATCGAACCCTATTAACTTTCTTCCTGATCAACAAGTCTCGTTCTACAATCCTAAGCGTCGGAAGGGACTGAGCCCTAAGCTTCAGAGTGACTGGGAAGGACCAGTCAAAATTGACAGCTGGACACGTGAAAAAGGAGGAGAAGTAGAAGAAACTAAAGGCGAATTATTTTAGAGCTTTCAGCTATCACAGAGCTTGGAAGCTATAAAAGGGAGTACGTTCGAGACCAAAGCCTCTTTTTCTTTGTACCGACAGTTGGCAGAAGGTTAAAACAGATTGCGGAGGAATCAAATACAAACAAAATTATCTGTCGGGAACTGGAGTTCTCTACAACCAAATACAAAATGTTTAACAAAAAAAAAATTAAAAAAAAAAATACAATAACTCGCATGTCATTTCTTTTACCTTTTGAATTCCTTCTTTCTATTTTCGGCGGCAGATCTTCGTTACAATATGATTTTGACTACCCTCAAAATGTTTGAACACCACGCGAGTGTTTAGGAAAGTTGGAGAGGATTAAAATGGGGATATCGATGCACATTGATGTTGAATGTCGGAAAATCGCAATTTGAAGGGAAATATTTGACCGACTAAATAATTTCACATTCGTGTAGTCCGGCTAAAAAAAGAAACTCTTTATTTAGCAGTACATCCAATTTCGGGCTCAAGGGACTGCCTGAAGCCCAAGTAATACGGTTAAATTGTTTAAGGGGAGGAATGTCACTGGCTATTTCACTAAAAGACTGTTTATAAAAATAACGGCACAACAATAAAAGCCAAGAAATTTTTCTGTTATACTTCTATCACCTATGATTTTTAAAGCTCTATTTTGGATCCTATCCAAGAGACTCAAAAGGGTTATTGGAACACCTGCTCAAATATGGGAATAGCCCATGTCCATGTGGATTCCGCTTCAACGACAGGAGACAATATCGAGATTTTGAGGCATTAAATTCCACGCGATTTATGGTTGCCCATTTGACAATGCTATCGAGATCAGAATTTAAAAGCTTATCGTACGCTGCCATTTTAAGTCTACATCCGAAGAACAAGGAGATGTATCTGGAAACGAATATGAGAAGCTGAGAGTACTGCCGTCAGCAAAACAATTTAATAGATTTAAAGTTTCAGACAAAATATCATTGGTGAATATCAGAAAGAGAGCGGGAGACCTGTGGCACATCAGTATTTATTTTATGAATATCAGACTTAAAACCGTCCAATATAAATTGTGTATAACCGTTCAAAAGTTTATTTCTAAACCAACGAAGAATGTTAGGTTAGGTTAAGGTGGCTGCCGACCGGAAAAGCCAACACACTCAGACCAATATTAGGTCCGTTGTGATACCACAGGATTTCAAAAATCACCCTTACTCGTTAAACCATTTTGATCTAACAATGAAGCGTTTGAGACAGTGAATGTCGGAATTACTTAGATCACTAGGATCGTTATATCGGGTCTTTCAATAAGAGCGCTACACAAGTTTTTTTTAAATAAAACAAAAACGGTTTCGGATATCAATAACATTTTTTATTCCTGTGGAAGTACGTTCAATGCCATTATGTATCGAACTCGATTTCTTTTGCATGGCCACCATGGGCACGCTTGCAGAAGTCCTGACGCTGAACCCAATTTTCGACGGTTTTTAAACATAAATCGGCCGATACTGCTGCAATTTCACGTTCGATATTCGTACGAAGTTCATCAATCGTCGCTGGCTTATTGGCATAGACCATAGACTTGACGTAGCCCCACAGGAAATAGTCGAACGGCGTCAAATTGCACGACCGAGGCGGCCAAGCGACTGGACCATTTCGTGAGATAACACGTTCTCCAATTGTTGATCTGCTAGGACGATTATGACGACCATAAATTGGACGTAGCGCTCTTAACGTTGAGGCCACTGACTCCGAATTTCGGTAGTAAAGTTTAATAATTTCGACTCGTTGTTCGCTCGTATATCTTTCCATCATAAAATGACAAACCTTACTGAAGAGAAATGTCAAAAGAGCGGCAAGAAATATGGCGTCGTTTGCTGTCCCTGTCGCTCTACTTTTGTAGCGTCCCTGTTGAAAAACCCTTTAGTAGAAGTCTCCCAAGTAGAGTCTATGTCTTTGCAAGTTCGTCGGCTTTACAATTACCTGGAATGTCTCTATGCCCCGGCACCCATATAAGGTGAATGTTAAACTGTTTTGACATCACCACCAGAGATGATTGACAATTTTGGGGTGTGTTAATGGAGACAGAGTCCAATGACAGCTTGACTGTCTGAGAAGATACGTATATCAGTAGTCGATATAACGTTTTCTTTGAGCCAAGAGAGGACTTCTTGTATTGCTAGAAGCTCTGCCTGGAATACGCTACAGTGATTGGGAAGACGAAAAGATAGACAAAGATTTAATCTTTCTTCTTTAGATCCATCTGAGTGGAAATGAATCACTTCGTCTACCAACAGTGACTCATTTTCCCAGGTAGACCTGGAAGGGATGGACACTTGAAAGTTTTTATTAAATTTTGGATGAGGGATGGTGTAATCGACGTTACTAGGTAGAGATCTGAACGAGTTTAGTATAGTGGAGTAGCCAATATCATTATTGATCCACTGCGAGGAGGCCTTAGGCCGCATGGCTGCGCTATAGAGCTGTGTAAATCGTTCATTTCAAATGATCGAATCGTTCAACAATCGATTACGAAAATGATCCGATCATTTCAATCGATCGATCATTCGATCATTTTCATTATTTTTCAATTTATTTCAATTATTCAATACTGTTCCTATTCGATTTTAATTTCGACTACGATGATAAGATTGACTTGTGGCTTTGATAGTTCTCACAAAATACTCTATTATTGTAAGCGATAAATTGCCAAATAACATGGAATGATGGCTACTTTGTACTAACTGTATTAAAAAGTGTCAAAAAATTCAAGAAAAAGATTTTATTTGTTGCTCCGGAAAAGAGCAATTTTAGGGCTTTCGGCTGACATTTTGTACGAAATACACTTTGTACGTCATAACCGAATTCGTCCTCTGTTTGGCAAGTCGTAAACTGTCAAATTCCATCAAAGGATGGCTACGATGTCGATGGATTAAGAAATGTCCAAAAAGCCACATTAAACATACCGGATCCTGATACATCAAATAACATCAGTTCAACCCAACAATTGTTTTTTCGGCCTGCAACATCAACAACCAACTCGATCAATCATGTTCTTCAATGCCGAGTTCAACCCAGAAATTCCAGTCCACCGTCCGTTTGGCATTCATAATCCACATTGCTTGAATCAGAACAAATGGAATCGAGTAAATCATGGTTAATCGAGTTAACTGGTATCGAAAATCAAGACTCATTGAAATGATTGAGATTGAGATCGATTAAAATGATTGATTTCGATCATCAATACTTTTCGATGATCGGATCAAAAAAATCGAATCGATCCTGATTGACACAGCTCTACTGTGCTAGTGTCCGAGTGTTTGCTAAAGATATCTAGCGGTATGAGATGAAACAGAAGGGAGTGGAGCGGAGAGCTCCACCCATCATTAAGCAGGCTGTTCGTTGGACTTTGCTGAGCTTATCGCGACTTGTTGCTGTTTCCAGCGCAGTCCACCATACTGTTACTCCATATGTAGGTATCGGTCCAATGACTGAGATGTATAGCCAGTGTGTAATATGAGTTTGTAAACCCCATTTGTTACCTACGGCTTTTTTGCAAGAGAATAGAGCTATGTTGGCTTTGTTGATTCTTTCTTGGATATTGGGCTTCCAGCTTAATTTCTTGTCCAAAATAAGACCCAGAAAACTTAAGCGGTATACCTTTGATATAGGGAGGGTAAATGTGCGAAACGAAGAAGAGATGCATAAATCTCAAATACACGCATTTTCGATAAAAACCTTGATGCCAAACTCTATCAAATGCCTTAGAAATACCAAGCGCAATTATCTTACTTCCTTCAAAACGATGTAAAGTCTTGTGGCCCACTGTTCGATGAGATATACCATCAGATCACCGGTGGACCTGTTGCTACGAAAGCCATACTGAAGGGCATCGTTCTTGAAGATATTTCTTGAGTTGATAATTTACCAGGGTCTCCATGACCTTGGAAAGAAGGAACCTAAAAGAAATTGGACGATATTTAGACCGATGGATGGACAGATGGTTTTGCCAGCATTGAAGAACACCTCTTCAGAACCATAAGGAGGATTTTAACCGGGCCAGCGGATTTGTATTTATCGAGATCTTTCAATACAATTGCAACTGTACGAGTGCTTAAAACATCACTACTTTGAGTCACTGTATATCAAAGCTGTGCCTTTTTCTATGTGAAGTCACTTCAGTCCGATTGGATTTTGACTATGTTTTTTATTGAATAGGTACTTTATACATGTATCCCCTTGTATCGCACATATGTAAGTAGGACTTATCGAATACAACAATAAATCTAATCATTCACTAAATTAATTCACAATTTATCACCGACATCAGCATCGCTTTAAATCAATGCGTTCAAGTTCAAATAGACCTTTATAGACATTTAAAATAAATTAAATAAATTTTCACTCCAGTAAAAAAAAAAGTTGAAAATTCATAAAAATAAATTTAATATTTTTAATTTGTTCAATTATTATTTGATAGTGCTCCATGCACTCACCGACACTTTGCCCTCATAAATTAACTCCGCTATGACATTCTGCATAGCTATGGTATTCTGCATAGCAGCAATAAATTGACTCTCAGGAGGCGATTGTAGGAAATTATACGTGTCCTGGAGGGCGACGAATAGTTACAGAAGTACCGCTATTTCGATATAGCATCCGCATCCGGCCCATAAATCAATGATCCGCTGATGCAGGGTTTATGCAAAATGCAACAAGCGATGCGAAATTGTCCAATTGCTCTGCCGCCTGGCCATTGCACATTGGCCACTTAGTGTTATCCTTATTTGGTTAACTTTAATGTGCTTATACTCGTTGCAAAGGCAGACTAGCACCGCCAGCTCCTGAGACTTATTAAATAAACTCAAGTATAGTTAATGAGCGAATATTCGTTCAGTTGCGTCCAATTGTAGATAATTCGCGGCGAAATACTCGTTTTGCAAATATTCCAACCGCAAATGGCAATTTATTAATTAATGACTGTGAGTGGGGAGTTTGGTTAAAATATGAAATTAATTCGCGGCTAGGCTAGGTACGAATCCACTTGACTCGAATGCAAATTTTCGCTGAGTCCTCCAAGTCCTCCTCTACTTACCCAAACGCTCGCGAACTCTTTTCCAACAGAAAAGAGAGAACATTCATTGTCGCTGACGGTGCGACAATTATAAATTCGTTTGTTAAATTAAATAAATTAATCCGAGTTAGAGGTGAACTTTGAGCTCGACTGCTCCAAAAGCAAAATACTGGGGAACTCTGCGAAAGGATTAACATAATGTTTTCTATTCATATTACAGTTGGAGTTATTCGGTTTGCAAGTTCTGGGTGTGTCTGCGTCTGTGAAACCTCGAGACATAGACAAAAGAGGGACACTATACTCGTGTGTGTATAGGCCTGATGGTGACAATGAGAACCACTAAAAGAACTTTAATTGTTCCATTGGTTTTGTGCCCGTTGTCGGCGCTCCAGAAGCGAACATAAAAGCTTAGCGAAAAGGATTAGTAAATGTATTTGAACAAAAAAGAAATCTCTGTACAGGGACGGCAAAGTGTGAGTGTGTGTCCTTGTTTTTCTGTTCTCCATGATTTTGTAGCTAAAGCCTAAAAGGGTTTTACGTATTCTAGTAATAAATTTATTGTTTAGGCTTAGAGCTGCGCTCCCAGTCCAATGGTAATTGGAGAAAGCTTATTCTTAAAAATTGGAAAATTTATGAGAAAACTTTATAAGCCACAGGATTTAGGTACATATCTATAGAGGTTTACTATAGGTTTTGAGTTCAAGTGTAGGACGGAGGGTTTTATTTTCGATGGGAATTTGATATCTTTTCTGATTCGATTCAAAATGGTGGTGGTGTTATTGACGGGAGCATTGAAACAAGTGAACACAAATTTTTAATCAAAGGTATATTCAAAAGCTGTTGGTCAGTTTGTTGTGGTGAAAAGCTAATTATACAGTAAAACCCAATTACTATTAAATAACATTGGTAAACTGTATGGAGTAGTTTACTCCATTCAATAGAAGTAGCGGGAGAAAGACCTTGCATTCTCACTGGCGATCTTAACGCACCTACCGGACAAAAACAATGCATAGCTTTTGGAAGCCACTGTGCAAGGAGAAATCCTAGAAACACAGAAATTACCGGGCAAAACCGGTCTTGGAGGGGGGAAGTTCCTTCGATTTGAACATAATGAACGGTACACAGAAAAGTGATGAAGAAGGTAAACTGGTAAAAATGGCGACCATCAACAGTCTAACCCTGTGGCCCTACTAGCGCTGAAGTGCGCGATTTGATACCATAACTCGTATGAACCTTTGGATCGGATTGGCATGGACAATTGTGGACATTCTCAGGGAGTCATCAAGTTTGAATTAAGTTGAAAAAGAAGAGAGGATCTAGTAGGTTTTAATGTCGCTTATTGTATGTTGGCTTTTGCACAATCCTCCGGAAATTGGATCCATCACTCAGCCGGACCACCACACTCTTCCAACACCATCTACACTGTGCCAAGCTAGGCAGCTTGTTGACTGCTGCTGAAACAGTGTTGTTCCATGTAGACAAAAAATGTAGACTACACGATTGTCTACGTGTAGACAATTCAACGTATACAATTCATGATTGTCTACATGCCAATGTCAACAATGTAGACAACGTAGACAACGTAGACATTCAATTTTTCTTATTATGTTTCGTCTAATAAATCAGAGCTCGAGCCAAAATCAAAACAATCATAGAGACATCGCCGGATTCAGATGTCGCAGGTGATTGGGATTGCTTACAGGCATTCCTTTCGTACCTGTGGCTGCGAAGACGGCTTTCTGCAGTATTTTGTAGATTTTTGTTGCACACTGTAGAATATGCTACATATTTGTTATTGTTTTTCATTAAAGGAAAACCTAATTGATCGAAACCTTTATTTTTTCTTCGACCAATATTTGAATAAAAACTCAAATCAACACCTGAAATTTTCTTAAATGAAGTAAACAATGTGACAGAGAAATCAAGAATGACAGATGACAGATTGGCTGGCATGCTTTGTCTTCATTGTGTACATTGTCTACATTGTCTACATCATAGTCGACATTGTCTACATTGTTTACATTGTCGACACAATTGTCTACGCATTAATGTAGACAATCAAAGTCGACACGTAGAGGAACAACACTGTAGCTGAAACAATAGTCAATCCGATTGTGTAATCAGCCGGCCTCCCGCACGGCACAGAAGTAGCCGAAGCTCGTCCTAGAGCCATTTCATCACACTAAGAAAAGAGATCAAGTCTTTTATCTTCATTTCCGAAAGTTCATCAATGTCGTCAAAAATGCCCTTCCTAATGATTGTTCCCTAAATTTGGCATTTGCAGAGGAAATGGAGGCCTGTTTCTTTTTCCCGCTGGTCCCCACAGCTATGACAGTGAATGTTATGATGAATTCCTAGCTTCGCTGCACGTTCTCATATTGACCAGTGTCCGCTAGAAATAGATACGGTCCTGGATATGTCTTGCCTGGGTGTGCATATCAGATCAAATCGTCGGGATTTATTGGTGGGCAAAATCTTTAATATAATGCAGTTACTTAAACAGCTGCATCTGCTGTTTGATTCGCTTAGAAAATTTGAAAGAATTTAGCGCTTTATAACTCCGAGCGAAATGTGACTCTTTCCGCAAGTGAGCTATGAACGGCTGATCCTAACGTAGCCAGCTACTCCGTCCATTCATTACCATCAATGCCACAATGACCCAAAAAAATAAATAAGAGTGATATTTTGGTTAATATTGAGCCTAGCAAGTTCATCCCGGCATTGCTGGACCAATTTGGATTATGATGTACTAGAATTAATGGCTTTAAGACCTGTCTGACTATCAGTGATAACAGCCTTATTCCGGTTGTGGTTGGGATCTTATTTGAATACAGAGAAGATTCCAGAACCAACACCACACTCCATCTCTGAGCCATCAGTAAAGATAGTCATTATCCCAGTCCTTTCTTGATGGGAAAATAGCCTTAAAATCTATACTGCATCCAAAGGAGGGTTTGATATGCGCATTTTTTCCGGACTAAAACTGACTTTTATCCGAAATCCAGCACAGTTCTTTATTATTAGTAGATAAGACTTTCAGCAATTGTCATATTCATTGAAACCCGAAGACAGTTCCCTGATAGGTGCAGAACGTGCAAACCAGGATAAACTCGACCAACAGCACATGCCAAGTGGTTGTCCCACATTAAGGTTCGGTTGAAAATGACTTCAAGAAAATTCACAGTTTTAACGTTGTGCCTTAAAACTCGATACTTGGCAGGTATGGCATATCGAAAGCAATGTTACCAATCATAATTTCCTGGCATTTTCAGATGATTTTCCTAAAACAACAGTCCTATTCGCATCAAATCTTCATTTTTCCCGTCTGTTGCATCTTCAACCATACCGTTTCGATAATTCAAATGGATGTGTACATCGTCTCCATACATATGAATTTTGCAACGCTTAAGTATCGATTCTTGAACAATGTGAAGAAAAGTGGACCTAGCATTGATGCCTGAGGCACATCATCGCGAGTAGAGAAATTCAGATAGCTTAGAATTTCCGAAAACTGCCAGAGTTCTATGACTAAAGTGTTGTTCAACAAGGGACAGAGCTGAGTTTTCAAAGGAGAAATCATTTTCTCCATATATCTCTTAAAATCTGTATATGGAAATTCTAAGATATTGTCCTACAACATGCATTGAAAGTAACCATCAGTGAATTTTAAATTAGATTTAGATAAGTATATTCTACAGTAAACGATATATTTACTCTGCCAAACAGACAGTGCAGAGATATATCTAAGTAGATGAAAAATTGATATGCCTTTTTCGTCGATTTTCGAGCCGCAATCTATTCTATCGACTTAAATTTTTAAGCTTTTTAGAGATGGAAATGTCTCTTAAATTGAGAAGGATAATTGAGTTCCTAGCGTTAGTAGGATTGAAACAAGAATGCAATCTCAGCCCATCAGATATTTACCTTTGTATCGAATACTTAATGAAATGCATGTCGACGAAAAACTCCGGAGGTTCTTTATAAAACGCAATTTCGACTTTTTTTTTCTCCAAATTTTTGTCTTAATTTCAAATTATATTTTATACTTGTATAGATAATAGAAATTCAGCCAAACTAAAAAAAAAAGGTTGTGTGTACTGACGTACGCTCTGTAGAAGTAAAACTTCTTTTCTCTCAAGCAAAGCCTCTGTAAGATTCTAACATATATAAACGTACAAACATTTTGTATTCTAAAAACATGTCGCTGTTTTTGACTGATAACGTGTCGTCTGTCTTTTTACAGTAGGGGTCTGTCTCCAATGTTGACATCATTTTTCGGGGATTCAAGAAGAGGCCTACAGCGGTCTAAACTGACTCATGTTATCGAAAATTGTTCTGTTAATTCGAATGGCAAATTTTTTGTTTAGGACTTTATTGTAAGATATACATACATATGTACAAGCCTTTAAAACAGCAATAATATTGAAATATAAAAAAATTACATTTTCAATAATTAAAACTAGATAGAGCTATAGCTACTGACTTGGAGGTCTATAGGTTCTATAGGGAATGTTTTGCATTTGAAAAAAAAAAACGAACTCGAGATTTTGATCTCGATCGACAGTGATTCTCTTCAAACTTAATATTTAAAGTTCTTCAGTGATTCCCTAGCGAAGAAATCGATTTTTTTGGCTGAAAAACTAACGGTACCAGCCATGCACCTCTAAGTCGTTCTTTCAGGTCGTCAATTTCAAAAGAAAATCCGATGGTTACCCTACCTCTCTTTCCTTCAATACCGAAACTTCAAATAATTCACACGGTATTGCCAACTTTTTTGCCACCTTTTTCAAGAAATCTTTCACTGACGACTCCTTTGTACCTGATTCTGGTTATTTCGATTATTTGCCAAATTTCTCCCTAGGCCCATCTCTTCCGCTTACCGTTGACCCATGTCTAATCGAAAATAAGCTAAATCAACTTAATGACGAATTTCTTCCTGATGGCCTACCTGCAATATTCCTGAAAAAATGCTCTTCATCCCTCTCTTTTCCCCTCTCTAAAATTTTCAGCTTATCGCTATCTCAAGGAGAATTTCCTCAGGTATAGAAAACCTCTTTCATAACCCCAATACACAAAAAGGGTCCTAAGAGCGATGTTAAAAACTATCGTCCCATTGCCAAACTTTCACATATCCCTAAAATATTTGAAAGTATCTTGTACGAAATTTTAAGTTTCCGCTGCAAGTTTCTGATCTCTCCAAGACAGCACGGCTTTCTTAAATGTAGGTCTACAACCACTAACCTTGTCGAATTTGTATCGTATTCACTATCTGCCTTAGAGAACGGAAAGGAAGTTGACGCTATATTTACTGACTTTAGCAAAGCTTTTGACAAAATTTCGCATAAACTAATACTTTTCAAATTATCCGCCCTTGGCTTTGAACCTAATTTCTTGAAATGGATTTCTTCTTATCTAGAAAACCGTTATTACTGTGTTCGTTTCAGATCTTCCCTCTCTAGTCCTTTCTTAGCTACCTCCGGAGTCCCACAAGGCAGCCACTTAGGTCCTCTCCTTTTCATTCTTACCATTAACGATATTGAAAACGTCATCAAACATTCCCATATCTCACTCTACGCTGACGATACTAACATCTTCAAAACAATTTCTTCAAAAAACGACTGATCCCTTATCCAACAAGATCTCGACAGTTTCTCAGTCTGGTGCCTTAAAAACTGCTTAGAGCTAAATATTGTCAAAAGCCAATCAATCACTTTTTCACTTAAACACATAAAATCTCCTCCACGTCTCTACCTTCTACATAACCAACCCATATCAACTGTTGAATCGATCCGCGACTTAGGAATATTATGCGACCGAGAGCTCAACTTCTTGGCACATATCGATAATATTATTTTAAAAGCCAACTCATCACTTGGTTTTGTTAAACGGTGGTCCAAAGAATTCTCCGACCCCTACGTCACCCGATCCCTTTACATAACGTTTGTTCGTCCGCTACTTGAGTACGCCAGTCAAGTTTGGTCCCCATATCAACAAATCCACATCTCTAAAATCGAGAGCATTCAACGTCGTTTCCTAAGATTTGCCCTTCGCGGCCAGTCTTGGAATAATCCCTTGATCGTGCCCCCCTACCAAAACCGCCTTCAACTAATTAACTTAAATACACCGCAAGAACGGAGAGATATAGCAGAGATTCTCTTCATTCATCGGCTTCTCTCAGGCTCCGTTGACTGTCAAACTCTTTACAACTCTACATATCTTTTTCAGCACAAACCCTCGCAACCTTAGAAATCCTCGCCTCTTCTATCTCCCCACCAACCGTACCTCCTATGGCTCCAACGAACCTATTACGCGTATGCTGCGGAGGGTTAATTCGAATGAAAACGATTTCGACTTTAACCTCAGCACTCCCTGCCTAAAAAATCTCCTCCGAAACACAATCCAATCATAGTTTTAAGTTAGCCTAACCCTAACCGTAAATTTCATAGTTTTAAGTTAGATTAAGTTATGAAGCTTGTATTAAGCTAAATAAATGGGGTATTGCCCCCACCAAAATTAAAATTAAAATTAAAATTAAATTAAAGTTATGCGAAATCTTATATTTATATCTCAAAAACAGCTCTTAATTTTTATAACAAAAAATAGATGTGTTTTTATAGGTGTAGGCGTGAAAAAAAATTAAGAAAAAATGTTATTAAAGGTATCTGTCATAGAACCGTTTTTTTTTTTTTTATTTTCGACTTTTTCATTAAAGGTTTTAACGATTTTGAACAAAATTTTTTTCCGGAGCTCTTGAATTTCAAATAATATTGCTTGCTCTAATTATTTGGAAGTGGATTCCGATGCCTCGGCTATAACCGACATGGAACACATTTCCATATTAGAAAAAGAGTTCTTTTTTGAATTAAGAAGGTTTGAAAAACAGTTTAAGCCTGCCTCCTGATATCATTCCGGGATTGTTTTAGAAAAATTGCAGATCAAGTCTGGCTCAAACTGTTTTTTTTTTTCTTGACTGTTGGAAGTGGTCATATATTATTCCTATTTTTAAATCTGGCAATAAAACACTGTAGAAAATTATAGACCTATTGCCAAATTGCAGTTGGTTTCAAAAGTTTTTGAGTCGCTTATAAAGTTAAAAATATGTGAAGCTGTTAAAAAACAAGTTTCACCTCTTCAACATGGATTTATTAGTAGCAAAAATAACCACAACAAATTTATCTCTTTTAACACATTTCTGATTCAATTCAATAGAAAGATATAATCAAGTAGGTGTAATTTACTGACTTTGCAAAAGTGTTTGACGGAGTAAAGCATAAGATACTTTTTAAAAATATTTACTCTTAAGGATTTTATGTTCAGTTATTGAACAGGGTAATTCTTATCTGACAAATCGTTTTCACTATTTAAAAATTGGTCCAGTTGAATCTGGGAAAATTCGTAACAGCTCGGGGGTTCCTCAGGGAAGTCATCTAGGGCCGCTTCTGTTCTTGCTTTTTATAAATGGTATTCCTCTTTGCGTTTCATATTCTTCTTGCTTATTACTTTTTGCAGACGATGTAAAAATATAAAAGATAATACGATCAATTGAAAATTGTAATAAACTTTAAGAAGATTTAGAAAATTTAAGTAATTAATTTAGTAAATTTTCTTTGAACATCGGAAAGTGTAACTCAAGATATCTTTTTTGAACTACAATATTTTTAATATTGACGAGCTTCAAAAAGTATTCAACCATAAAGATCTCAGAGTAATATTCGATTCTAAGCTAGACTTAATTATGAATCTTAATTTCATTATTTATAGGGGAAACTCCATGCTTGGGTCTCCAATTAGGAATTTTAAGGATTTTAAATGTCCTGATAGTTAGAATATTGTAGCGTAGTTTGGTGTCCGGATAGAAAAAATTCAAAACAGATTTACCAAATTTTTTCTTCGACAGCTTAATTGGACATTACACTTGCCACCTTACAAATTTCGGTGATTTGTGTTTATATAATTCACACGAGCTCAAGATCATATTGAGGGCCCTTATAATGTTAAACACATTACGAGTGCTAGGAGAAAACGAGGGAAGGAGAGAAAGGAGATGTCGATGAACATTGGTCTTGAGTATTTGCAAATTGAAATGACAAGAAAAAATCGTGCCGGAGAAATTATTCCACAATCGTTTTGTGGGCCTATAGCGGAACGGTATCACAGGTGAACTCATTGGCTACTTGGAGTGAGCATTGCTGGTGAAAGAAGCGATAAAACAAGGAAAGATACGAAACATTCCGACGGTCTTCCAGATATGGGAGTGATTCCATGATATCTCTGTTGCCTATCAGTTTAAACGCTCTCTTCTGGATTCTATCCAACAAATGGAGAGAACTTTGTGCTGCAACTCCCCAAAGATATGCTTTATAAACTGTAGCCAGATCAGAGGGGTGAAAATTTTCTTACATCGATATAGAAGTACGAGTACTAAGCACTTAGCAGCATTTTTGTGCTTATCATACGGTACCGTTGCAATTCGACTTCCGAAGGAGATGGTCGTAAATGTGATAACGAGTATGATAAGCTGAGGGTAGAATCGTCGGCAAAATAATGAAGTGGATTAGAAGTTTCAGGCAAGAGGTCATTTATAAAACTTAGGAAGAGGTTCGGAGACAAAACGGAGCCCTGAGGAATACCACTGGAACGATTGCTGATAAAGCCGTATTGGCGGTCATTAAGAAGCTTTCGATTTTCGAAAAATCTATTGAGCTGATGATTTATCAGCGATTCCTGGACCTTGGAAAGAAGGGATGTAAGTGCAAATGGTCGGTAGGAGGAGGGAGAGGATAGTTCGCCTTTAAAGGAACAGGCTGGACAAATGAACAGTATAGTGATGGAAAAATTTTATTAATGAACTTGAATCTTAGCGAGTACGAGTACCTATACTTTTTGATAACCCTTGCTAGAAATGTTATAATAGATCATATTGATTGTCCATCGTTATACATGTTATTTAGAACTTACAATCCGTCTCGATATGATATTAAAGCCAAAGTCGAGATTTTGATCAGACTTAACATAACGATTGTAGAGAACATGAAAAAGTGTGTCTGTCTTGAGAGATAACATTTTTGATTTTCCTCCCACTCGTTTTTTTTCTTTTTTTAAGACCAAAATTAATGGTAATGGTACCTGCCCTACGAATTTTTTCTCGAAATTTTATCAATTTTTTTTTTCCCAAAAATTGTACGCTTTAGAACTTTTTTTTTAGTTTTGATTTTCTTTAAAACGGTACAACCCTAAAAGTTTTGATAGTAAGTATTCAAATTTTCAACTTTTTTTTTTTGAATTTTAAAAAAAAAAATTTATTTTTTTTTTGTGAAAACTAGATTTTCTTAAAACTTTACAATCAACAGTTTTTTAATACAATCTACAAGCTGTAAGAAAAAAATTGTGTTTGATCTAAAAATAGAGGTACCCACCATACAAATGCTATAAAATCGAAAATCGTATTTTCCTCAAAATCTTCGCATAGAATTTTGATGAAATTTTTTTTCATTCAATACATTTTTACGGTCTATAATTCAATCAATGAATTTTCTAGTTCTGAACATCTGTTATAACATTATTACTTGCGATATAGGTACTATAGGGCAAGTTCTGCATTTGGAAAAAAAAATCGAACTCGAGATTTTGATCAAAGTTGACATTACGATGATAGCGAAGACGAAAAAAGTGGGTCCGGCAATTCTGTCTGTCTGTCTGTATGTCTGTACCTCGAACTACAGCCTAAACTACTGGAGGTATTTTCTTCAAACTCGGTACTTAAGGGTCTTCGGTGATTCCCTAGAGGAGAAATTGAAATTTTTTTTTTAGCTCCAAAACTAAGGGTACCCCCCATACACCCGTAATGCAAAATCTTATTTATCTCGAAAACGGCTCTAACGATTTTGATAAAAAAAAATTAGGTGTGATATTATAGACATGGACTACATTTTGGTCAAAAAAACATTTGGGGGGAAATGTTTTTAGGGGTACCTGTCATAGAACCGTTTTTTTGATTTTCGATTTTCTCACCAACGGCTCTAACGATTTTTACCGAAATTTTTATGCAGGAGCTAAAAATTTTTTCGAAAAAATAGTTTTTGGATTTTTAAAAAATAATACAATTTTTTTTTTGAAAATTCGATATCTTGAAAACCGATACACGATTAAATTTTTAAATTACGTTTTAAAATGTATTTTATTAAATACTAACAATTTGCGTAACAATTTTTTTTATAAAAATTTTAAGGAAAATTTAGTACCTACACAAAAAACATGTTTCATGTGTGTGTCTGTATGTCTGTACCTCTCACTACAGCCTAAGCCACTGGACCTATTTCTTTCAATCTCGGTAGTTAAGGGTATTTGGTGATTCCCTAGAGGAGAAATTGAAATTTTTTTTTAGCTCCAAAACTAAGGGTACCCCCCATACACCCGTAATGCAAAATCTTATTTATCTCGAAAACGGCTCTAACGATTTTGATAAAAAAAATTAGGTGTGATATTATAGACATGGACTACATTTTGGTCAAAAAAATTTTTGGGGCAAAATGTTATTAACGATACCTGTCAAAGAACCTTTTTTTGATTTTTGACTTTCTCATTAACTGCTCTAAGGATTTTAACCAAAAATTTTCAGCAGGATTCTCATTAAGTTTAAAATAATATTGTTTATAAAAATATTCGAAAAAATATTTGTTGGGTTTTTTGAAAAAAAAAAAAAAAAAAAAAATTTTTTTGAAAAATCAATATCTTCAAAATCTATGAACAATTATTTTTTGAAATTATTTCCTAAAATCAATATTATTAAATATGTACTTAAAATTCCCATATTTTTTTCTTAAAAAATTTTACAGAATTTTTTTATATAAAAAATGTATTTAATAATAAAACGAAAAGTTTCTTTGCATAAATTCATACTTTTCTAGAAATCAGACGGCAATTTTATGCATTTGAACATTATTATCTCATTAAATCAATTGTTTATATTTATAAAATGTATCTTAAATTCCAAAATACTTTTACATAAGAGCAAGTTCGTGCGATCCAGTCGTGCATTTTATTATTTTTTAATTTTAAGTCTTTTGCATAAAAAAAGTGAAAAGGTATAAAAGATATTCCTTACTAAATCCGAAATACCTTCCAGTCAACAAAACTTGAAGATTTGTAGCCATCTAGCCATAGTATCATCACAAAGAGCGCTTCATAATTTTTATTCGATGATCTGAAGGATTCCCGTTTTTTTTTTTTTAAATCTTCGAAATAAAACTCACGATACTCGTAATATAACAAGTTGCAGCTAAAATTTTTAACTGTAGGTGCACACTGTAATGTTGCCAAAGATTTCAAATGCCGATTCCGGGACAATGTTTTTGGTTTTGGCTAAATTTTGCAGCCCACTTCTCTCAGGTTATTCTAAAATTCACTCCAAGTTAACGGTGTTCTTGAACGAATTATTACTATCGATAAATAAATATTTTCACATCAAAAGCAAAAAATAGATACATACATTCGTACTTACCAGGCAGTCCGGATGCACCAAGATTATTCAGCATATTTGCCGAAAAATTTCTAACTGATATCGCAGACAGTTTGAAAATTATCTCTTTCACCGTTCTCTCAAAAATTGTTACAAAATTAAAGTTTTCAAAAGACAAAAACTTAATATCGATTCCATCTTGTAATTCAATTTGAGTGTGTTTAGTTAGGAGTTTGTATTGTTTTGGATATTACAAAGCGTTTGTTTCACGTTTCATTTGCACTCGAATTAACGAACATTCTATAATTTAACGAAAAATATTTTAAAAGTAAAATTAAAAAAAATGTGTAGGAGACCCAAATCAATTATACGATTCAATTAAGTCGGTTAAAGTTGGAATGTATGCTAATTTGTATGCGATTCGTATAAGGGTTTGTTTGCATGTAAATTGATGTAAATTAAAGGACGATGACATGCTGATCATATACATACATGTGAGTGGTGGGGAATAGAGGAATGTGCACACATATGAAGGTAATTAAAACTAGAAAAACACGTGGGGGCTTGAAGCTAGAATTACACGACTAGCGCCAATAAATAGCTGAGTTTAAATATAGTTTTTTATGTTTTTGTAAATTCCTAAATTCGGATTAATGAAAGTGTAAGTTGTATGTGGTTTTCTGGCAACCCTGTAGTGTGTATAGTTGCCATTTTATTTTGCATCATAGATAAATACTTTGATGTTCAACATATTTTTTAGATAGATACTAAGCCTTAAATACTTAGCATGGCTTCAAAGGCCATGAAATGGTAAGTGATTTTTGTGTTGTATTTTCAAATGTTTGTGGGCTAAGAAAAAATATCTTTGATGCCTACGCCCACTCTGTTCAATACAGGCAAGGCACTAAGTGAAGCACATGTTGGTGCGAATACTTATCTTTCAGAATTTCGACTGCGTCGCCATCTCCATTTCCCGAATTGTTTCCTTATACCCTTAGACTATACACAATGCAAGTTCGGTCCACTATTCAGGACAAACAACACCTGAAGGAAAATATGTTGAGATCTTTGCTCAGAAGCATCTCCATACTCGGCTTTTAGATGGGCCCAATGGAATACCAGATGTTACTGGTCAAAACGCATACACTCTCGACTTGTTTCTTACTAACCCTGATAAGTAACGGAAAACTCTCCATTCGGCAGTTCGAACCATTGCGATATATCAGCCAATTTATCGTGTCCCATTCATCCAGTTGAAGAGAAGCATCCTACTAGGACCCTTTGGCACGAAAAAGCCAATTGAGACGGTCTTAATAACTTTTTCGAATATTTAACTGGTCACTATTTTCTCCATAATGACATTGACTCCTGCACTGATGTGATCACAGAAGTGATTTTCCTAACAGAATCAAAAGTAAAAAAACCTAAAGAAAAATCGTGGTTAGATACAAGCTGTAAAGAAGCCATCAGGTTGAGAGAAATGAATTTCCAACCCAACTGAGAAAAATCGAAACAATTGCAACGCTGTTATAAAAAAAAAAACAAATTCTTACATGACCAGAAATTAGGGCAAACAATCCTGCAATGTCCCAAAGGCAGTAGAAATTTCAGATCATTTGTGTCAAGAACGTAAAAAATTCAACTTCATCTTTGGTTCTAACGCTGATTTACAATGAAAACCCGATAACTAGCTATTCGGATAAGGCAAATGTACTTTCCGCAATCGTACTGTTGCAAGAGCCCTTCGAGATCTTGATCGGGATCTTCGCTGGCAAAACCATTGCTTAAGCTTTTCCATCGCTCCTACTGTTCTGGAATCTTCCGTAGAAGATGAAAAACAGCAAACAAAAGGCGGCTCATCCTCCCCCTCCTCCTATCGACCAATTGCACTTATGTCCCTTCTTTCCAAGGTCATGGAATCGCTAAATCATCAACTAAAGTATATCTCGAAGTTCTAGAAGCTTTTAAATGACCGGCAATACGGCTTTCGCAGCTATCGTTCCACTGGTGTTGTGATGGCATATATCACCGAAGAGTGGAACATACATTTTGTTAAATTATTTTGGAGAAAGTAAGATTATTGCGCTTCATATTTCTAAGTCATAGAGTTCTCTTAAAAGTTTTACCAAAGGGTGAGACAATCCACCCAGGGCTACAAAGCTAGAACGGAAGCCTGTCGAGATGAGAGTGGGAATATGGTAGTGGACACGCAGTCCGTGCTGAGGATCTGGAAACAACACTTTTCCAGACTGCTGAACGGCGAGGAAGGCCAAAATTCCGCAACTAGGCGGAACATTCCATTCAACCTGGACGATAATGGTCAAAATTTCTGTCCACCCGACCTAAATGAAGTGCGGTCAGCGATAGCCAAGCTGAAAGCGTACAAAGCTGCTGGCGCGGATGGCTTGCCAGCTGAGCTATTTAAAGCAGGGGGGGATGACTTGGTAGGGAGCATGCACCAACTCATCTCAAAAATTTGGTCGGATGAAAGTATGCCCAATGAATGGAACCTCGGCATAGTGTGCCCCATCCACAAGAAAGGAGATGCCCTGACATGTGCCAATTACAGAGGTATAAGTCTCCTCAACGTCGCATAAATCCTGTCGTCTGTACTGTGTGAGCGCCTAAAACCGTTTGTCAACGAGCTGATCGGCCCCTATCAGTGTGGTTTTAGGCCCGGCAAATCCACCCTGGATCAGATGTTCACACTTCGACAGATTTTGGAAAAAACCCAGGAGTTCCAAATCGATACACACCACCTTTTTATCGATTTCAAAGTCGCGTATGATAGCGTGGACAGAGAACAACTATATAGAGCCATGTCTCATCTCGGAATCCCTGCCAAGCTCGTCCGCTTGTGCAGGATGACGATGGAGAAATCTCGCTGCTCCGTCAAGGTTGGTAAGAACACCACCGAACTTTTTGATGTCGAGAAAGGTCTGAGGCAAGGCGACGCGCTATCATGCAACCTATTTACCATCGCTCTTGAAGCAATTGTACGAAACTCAAACGTCAACAATAGAGGTACAATTTTTCAAAAGTCAGTTCAACTGCTTGCTTATGCGGATGATATTGATATCATTGGAAGGACGAAGCGAGCTGTTACCGGTGCGTTTGCAAGTATTGAACTGGAGGCGGCGGAAATGGGTTTGGCTGTTAATGATGACAAGACGAAGTATATGCTATCATCGAGAAAGGAATCTCAACATATCGTCGACTCGGGTAAAACGTCACGATGGATAGGTATAACTTCGAAGTCGTCAAAGACTTTGTCTACCTGGGCTCCGCTATAACATCGCAAAACGACATCAGTACAGAGGTCAAGCGAAGAATTACTCTTGCCAACCGCTGTTTCTTCGGGCTAAGAAGGCATTTGACTAATAATGCCCTATCTCAAAGAACCAAGGAGACCTTGTATAAGACCCTCATCATCCCGGTCCTGCTGTATGGGGCAGAAGCATGGACACTGTCTAAAACGGATGAAAATCTGCTTGGGTGCTTTGAAAGAAAAGTTCTTCGTTTGATCTTCGGTCCAGTCTGTATCGATGGAGTATGGAGGAGAAGGTTCAACAACGAGCTGTACGGGCTTTACAGCGACGTTGACCTAGTCAAGAAGCTGAAAATACAACGGCTGAGATGGCTGGGACACATGGAGCGTATGGACACCGACGCACCAGCCCGTCGAATCTTCGAATCCACCCCTGATGGTCTGCGCAGCAGAGGAAGACCCCACCTCAGGTGGCGCGCACAAGTGGAGAGCGACCTCAACCAACTTGGAGTGCGTAACTGGAGGCAGCTAGCTAGGGACCGAGCTAGCTGGAGGGCCTTGTTGGTTGAGGCCTTAGTCCACCCTGGACTGTGGGAGTGTGAGCGCCATCTAAAGTAAAGTAAAGTAAAGTAAGTAAGAGTTCTCTTATCGAAAATTTGTTGATATTAATCAAAACCTTATTCTTTGAATTAGAAATTAATTTCTGGACAGTTAAAAACATGTTGTATTGATCGGTTTCAAGTCTGATCTTTACAATATAAATGCTGGTGTTCTGCAGGGTTCCGTTTTGTCTTCGAATCTCTTCCTAAGTTAAATAAATGATCTCTTCATTTCATTTTCTTCGGAAATTGAATTGCGACTGTATCGTATGACACGAACAGTAAACACCGATCTTTACAGCATTGTTAAATGGGATATATAGAAATCTCAAAGCTGTCTATTGTCGTTAAAGCAAAAGGTAGCCCATATACCATGGTTCTTGAATGGCGCTTGCATCAAAGAAGCCAAAAAGCTCTCAGTACTCGGTATGTTTATCAACTACGATCTTCGTTGGAATGACCAAATTCTCGAGACCGCCAAAAACGCTGCTAAATGCTTAGTATTTCTGTATGAGTAAGAGACATTTTTCACCCCTTTTAGTCTGACTACAATTTATTAGACGTTTATACGTCCAAAATCCAGAACAGAGCGTTTAAACTGATAGGAAACAGAGCTGTCACGGAATAACTCCCATCTCTTGAACACTGTCAGAATATTTTATATTTATCCTTGTTTTATCGCCTCTTTAACAAGCAATGTTCAATGTTCACTCGAAGTAGCCAGTTGCATTACTCCCATCAATCAGTTCATCCGTGGTACCCGTTTCGCTAGGAATGCCTATCAGTTCACCTTAGAGCCTAATTTCGGTGGTGCCGTCATGCACAGAGATTCGTTTTTTAGTCACGACTTGATGTGAATCTGAACGCTAACATTAGACCTTATTTCACTTTTACAAAGCAAAATGAGGCCACATTTCTGGATTTGGCCCTATTTCACATGGCCATATTTCGGGACACCGCTTTTTGCATGCAAAATTTAAAATTCTTCTAAAAAAGAGAACATTGGATTTGAAATGTAAACTTCGGACCTCCTTAAGAATCGAATATATCGCGAAGAAATGTACGAATTCATCGTTCTGATTAAGGTTACACAATACAAAGTGAGCAGATAGGATTTATATCTGTTCTGTGTGCTCTAAAGTTGAATTCGGACATCTTGGTTTGAATTTTGAAAATTAATCCCATTTCAAATTATGGGAACTTGTTTTAAAATAATTATTATTTTGACCCGAGCATATATTGAGTTGCTTATAAATGGGTGAGTCTGAATCTCTGACCAGTTCAAGACAGAGTTGATACATTATATTCTATTTAATAGAGATGCATTCGTAGAAAGAATTTTTAGATCTTCAACATTTTTCGTTGATAATGAGATAGAAAAGTTATAAATATTATTTCACCCTTTAGAGTCCATTTGTAACCATAGTTAACTGAACGATTTTGGGACCTAAAAAATTATTGCTTTTGACTTCGAAGTATTACTTTTAAGATCCCACACAATTTTGTTCAGCTTGTTGATTTGAAGCTGTAAAGTAAGTGGCATACCATGCCATCTGCACCAAATGGTAAAAAAAAACACAACAAGGATACAATTCCCAAGTCGAAGCCTGCATGGACAATTAAGGGAACATCTACGTAGAACCACAGTCCATGCTCTGAGAATATATGGAAAGACCATTTCTCCAAACTTTATAATAGCGATGAAGAAGAGAATTCCGCAGCTATAGAGATAGTACCATCGACTTAGCGACGCAGACCAACAATACCGCCCACCCGACCTGGACGAAGTGAAGATAGCTATATCGAAATTTAAATCCAACAAAGCCACAGGAGCTGACGAGCTGGAGTTGTTAGTTGAGGTCCTGGTCCACTCCGGACTATAGTGCCACCTTAATCAATCAAAATCTATGAGAATGATGGGCGCCAAGCAACTACTCCTGGAACCAAGGAACCTCCGGGTGATAGAAACCTGCCGAGGATAAATTTCAACCCTTTCTACCAAAACACAAATATCCTTTTTTGGTCTAAACTTTGAAATATTTGACTGCATTGTGGTATGAGCGCATCTTGACTTAGCAACTCTAAAACCAAATTAATTTGATTAAGATAGCTTAATACTCGTAATTTAGACTTTATATACCTTTTTCAAAATTTTTAGAAAATACAGATAACAGAGATACAGAGATCTTAAAAAATAGAAATGACTTGAGCTATTTTTAAATCATCCGGCAATATACTGTGGATAATGATTTTGCTTAAAGTATGGATTAAGATATCAACTATATTTTTTGAAAACCTATTTACCTTCATCCAAATTAAGTGTAAGAACTGCGTGCTGCACTTAAAAATTTGAAGAATAATAAAGCCTCTGGGAATTTTATAAAAATGCAATTTCACAGATCTTGGGATACATTTTAGTGCTCTTCAACCAAGATATACAGAATAGAAAGGTAATATATTCCCACGCAATATTTTGTGTATCTTCTGCTCACGTACGTCATCTGAATTACTGTCGACTGACAGCTGCGCTTTTCATCCTTAATTTTGGCTTGTGAGTTTGGTTAAATAAATAAATAAGTATGTATGGCAGTTTGTTCTGTTTTTGGTTGTTCTACTCGTACTAACAATGATAAAAAAGGAAAACAATACACAAATAAAGTAAATAATGTGCCTGTCAAATTATTTCATTTTCCAAAAGATTTAATGGTGGCAAAAGTTTGGAAAAGAAAATGTTGCAGAAAAGACAATATAAATTTGAAAACGGCTTACATTTCCTCAAATCATTTTACTCGGGACCAAAATATTCGCATTTTACAACACGAACTTCTGGAATGTTCGCCAAAAAGTTGTAAAAAACTTAAAGCCGAGGCCATTCCAACAGAAAATCTTCTCTTCGCCAGTTCTACAAATGGGCACCCAAAATTGATATCAATCCTGGGTTTTTAAACACGATTTTCAATTTAATGAAGAATGCTAATCTCGCAGCGTGATAAAACTTGCATGCTCATGGCGAGATGAAGATTCGAACGATGTTACGAGTACGAAAAACAAAAAAACAAATACTTGTTTTCGCCGGTTTACTATGTTAACTATCTTTTGACATTAATTTTTATGGATATTAAAATGAATTTGGGAATATATAAATCTTTATTGTAGAATTAGTTAATTTTCGTGTAGAATTGCAACGAGTTAAGTTAGTTCTTTTATATTGAAGTCTGCACTCACTTCAACAAATGGAATTCGAGTGACGTCACACGAAAGAGAGAGATAGGATAACGATATGCGCAGTATACTACCTTGTTTTCTGTATATCTTGCTCTTCAACAAAATGTTTTCATTCTTCGTCCATTTCAGTAGTTTTTAAAAGGGTTATATATTAATCTCTGTGAAAACTTAAGAGGCATTTCTGCTCTTAGTTCTCTCCAAAAACTATTCTAGCAAATACTCTACTTTAGATTTGTAAGTTGGGTTGAAAGAAATAACAAAATAAGCTGCTTCCAAGCTGGATTCCGAGCTAATTTTTCTACAATCGACCAAATCTTCACTCTCACGAGTGTGGCTATGCGCTTTTTACAGAAAAAAAAACTAATTTGTTCGCATTCTTCGTTGACTTTAAATCAGCTTTTGACACAATAAATAGAAGATCGTTCCTATTGAAACTCGCAGCTATCGGACTTTCAACAAAATTTATACGAATTTTTGATCAGCTCCTTTCAAACATGACTGCTGTGGTTTAAAATTTTGGCGATCTATTATCAAAGTTTTTATCTGTTAATGTAGCCACACTTCAGCTTTAAATAAACAAGCTAAAACTTTTTGTTTGTGATATGTGATACCTCAAAACCAATACAGAGCAGTCGCTAAGATAATGGTTCTTAGATCCAAAAATCGAAGCGCTAGAAATGACCGTACTTGAACCCTCGATGGCTCCAATATTGAAGTTGTGAAAGAATTCAAATATCTATCATACTAACACAAAATTTGAATCTTTGAATATCTTAGTGCAGCAAAAACAGCAATAAACTGTTTGTGGTCAAATTTCTTTAATAATAAACATGTGGATCCAGCTTCTAAGTTCAAAGTTTTTGATGCAACCATAAAGAGCTGTCTTTTCTATGGCAATTAAGTTTATGAATACAAGCAGCTGGATAAAATTGAAGCTGTTCAAAGCTATTTTTCTAAGCGTATATTTAGGCCGGTTTTTTTCACTCGAAGTTGAACATAACTTGAGGATTTTTATTTTCAACTCGTGATTTTGTTTTTATTCACTGAAAGTTGACGTTTTCAACGATTTTTAACTCTAGAGTTGGTCAACTTTAAATTTTCTCAACTTCCGGAATAAGTAGAAGTTGATTGAGCAAACTAGAGAGTTGACATAAAACATTGTTTTTTTCCCAAATAAAATACATGCATTTTGTTTCGAAAGTTTGTTTGCTTCAATTTTCACGACAAACATTGGTAAAATGTTCCGCAGCAATTATTTTTGGGAAAAGTGGCCCATCAACTTCATCAAGCAGTAAAAGTGAAGGTAATGTAACTGGACCATTGTTTTTTGAAAGAAGACAATATAATATCACAAATAATCATATACAGATGTCTCATCTCCATACAAAAAAATGTCCTAAGAAATTTTTTCAGCAGACAAACTTTAGCAGACAAAGATACAAAAATCAAGAGTGACAAGAGAACTACAATGACCACAATGTAGGAGAGCGAAAAATGTATCTTTTCATTGGGTAAGCGACTAAGCGACAAGCGTTCTCTTGTTCTCATCAAAATTTATAGCACAAACAAATCGTACCAGACACAGCGCATCCCTTTCCCACCGGGGTTATATTGTTTCTGTTCTACTTTTTCTTATTATATTTTGTCATTCGTAGAATTTCTGTGTGGATGGATGTTGTTTTTGTTTTTATATTTGCCTTTTCCTGTGTTCCTTTATTGGTTTTGGTGGCTGGTGTATGCCGCGGCGACTCCTTGGCTGGTGTTTTTGTTTTTTTTTTTTTTATTTTGATTTCTTGTGAGGGTACATATTGCACTTTTTGGTAGGAATTTTCTTGTTTGGATTTTGGCAATATCTTTTCGTTTTCAAGTGTATCTGCTTTGGGTAGGTATAGACAAATGGAAATGGATTTTGTATGTTATGTAAGTAGGATATGTTGATTTGCTTATAACTTGAGGATTATTGATTAGATCTTTAAGGTCAAGCACTTGAAATAAAGGTAAAATTTCTAGTTTTATTATAAAAAAATGCTAAAAATGAAATCTGAGATTTAGATTAAGCCAGCGGATGTTTAGCTACTTTCTTTCAAACTATCGAAATCTGCGCAAAATTATTCCCTCTTTCAAATCAAAATGCATTCGTTTGACTTTGTATTCTCCAGGAAGTACTCGTAGGTACATATGTATTTATGTTTCTGTTTCTGTTTTGTTTATTTTGTTGGAGATATTATGTAGACAGAATCGAAAGTGAAAATTATTTCCTCGTCTCAAGAAAGAAGAACGGCATTAACAGAAAGGTAAGGTTTTAGTTTTTAAGTTTATTTACTTCTTTTTTTAGCTTAGTACATGTATAGATCTGTGGTCACAAGGAAAAGTCGCCAAAGTACTTTTTACTAATTTTTCAGGAGAGCAGTTTAAAGTTTTTAACAAACGCGTGAAATTACAAATGACTATATTGGGCAATTGGAAACTCCGTTCAGGTTGAAACAAAAATCTAAATAAAGATAATTTTACTCTTTCTAATTAAAAATTAAATTAAATTATCTGCAGTTTAGTTGTTTTTCCATTTTAAAGAAATTTTTTGTTCTGGTCTAAAGACTACTTAAGCTGATTTTCCTTGTCTATTCTGTTAAATTATCCATTTCTTGTGTCAACTTTAGTTCTTATTCCTAACTTAATAAAGAAAAATATATTGCTTTTAGCAGAGAATGAGAACCAACTTTGAACGTTCAGATAGAATGAATGAAAATACAAAAAAAAACAACAAACTTTTCATCATGCATTGTAAATTAATAATCTTCGTCTTCACTTCTTTAATCTGATTAAATGTTGATTTCGTTGGAACTTGTTTTGAGATTTTTATAAAAATAACTAAAATCTGGACTTATGTATTGTAATAAACCCAAAAGATCTTTTTCTTATCTGGGCCTGCTGGGCTACTTTTATCTTAGATTTAAATCCATAGAAAGTTGCGCATGTGTCTAGTGTCGAAACTTTTAATTTAAAATTCAGTGTTCTGAATATTTTTGAATATTTGGTAAGGCTCACAGGATTACAAACTTCTTTTCTATACATGGAGTGATTTAAACTGCCATGAATATATTTTTTTTTGATGTACCCCGACAAATCTCAAGTGGTTCGGTTGGACATGAAACTTTTACGGCTATTGCGTTTTTAATGGAACTTTCCGTTTCAGATAAAAACATATTGTAAGATATGATCTTCAAATTTGTATATGCATGCCATCATATTCCAAAGCGTACTTCACTCAGGTTTCACCGCGTCGCTTTCTTTGCATTGCGTTAGACAGAGTATTTCATTTGTTATTTCCTATAGTCAGAAGATTTTCTATGTATACAATTTTCTGGTCATAGGTTCCCAAAACCAAAACTGGATAAATAGTTGTTTTATTTGCTCGAAAGAAATTTTGTCTTGGCAGTTGCTTCAACACAATCCAAAGGGTTTTGGAGATCTTGCATGCTTCACTTTTCCAGAAAGTGTCTTATATGACTTTTCAATGTTCCTTAATGTCTGACGATCGTGAATCGTAGTTTTTGAACGGAATATCCAAATTTTGCTCTTTTCACTTTTATGTGGTCATTAGTAGATATATTAACTTTTTTGTAATACATATTTCCGGGAATTCAGAAAACGTTAACAAACTTGATTCAATGTTTTCTGTGCATTTAAAACATTAAAAAAAAATGTTAATTATATATCGTTTAACCAATATCTTTATTGTGTTCTGGTGTAAAAGATCTGGGTGTCAGTGCGATCGACGTGACACCAAACATCTAAAATGTAGGAGTTTTTCAGTTTTGTAGATTCCGATTTAAGAGAAGCTTAATTGCTTTCAAATAAAATCAAGTCAGTGCATATAATATCAAGTCTTATAAAAACAGACTCCTTCCAAAGGACATTCGGGCTACTCGTAAATTAAAATAAAATCGCTCTTATCGTCAGCTCTTAATTTTTTTTAAGTGTTCGAGCCAATACCAAAAGTCTTCGCGATAGATAAACTAATTAAGTTACAGTTACTAACTAAAAGTACTCATCTTTTATTCTATTTCGATAACTAAATGCTATTTTGCAGAATTTTAACATTTTCGATACATCTATTTGGTTAAGAAGATCCATGGTTTCGTTTTCTGTTAAGAAGTCAGTACTCCAGTTTTATGTCTTTTATAGTTTCCCTTAGAACGGGAACGGGACACCTTCCAATAAAATGAAAAACATCTTCATGTTCTGTGAGATTACACATCACACAAAGTTGCATCAATAAAGAAAACGTTGATCATAGATCAAAGCTCTTTAGTTCAACAAGAGAACTTACAACTAGAGCTATTTAAATCTAATTGGAGTGATGGTTATTGTTGGGATGAAAAAGAAATTTAATTCAACACATTTAACATAACAGAAATAGTTACTAATAGGGTGGCCGTGGCGCGATGGTTGTGTGCTCGCCTGTCAACCTCAATATCACAGGTTCGATCCATGCTGTCGTTTATGTCTTGTTAATTCCATTATAAAACCTTATAAAGTTGTCATCAATGAGTTGCTAGTTTGCTCATTGCATGTTGTTCAGGCATAACACTAAACATGTGATTGAGTAAAACTAGTATGCCCATCAAATATGAAAAACGAATAAAATAATGCGAATTATAAGGGTCATAAAAATAAGACACAGCATTTTCTCCGCAGTAGTTCAGCCGCCATCCCTGGAGATAAAAAAATCTGAGACAACCACATTCAGTCTCAGAATATCGTGCCACACATCTTTCCTATCTTTCTTTCTCTTTCTTAACTTCACGCCCGCGCTGTGTTGATACATTTTAAGGGTAATCAAAATCCCTTGAGCGCGTGTAGATAACAAAGATAACAAAGATTTATTTCCCAGTTTGGTTTGATAATACAAATGAATGTCATATGCAATAATGCAATGCACAAACTTGAAACCGTGATTGTGAAATGTCAAAATCATTAGATGTGTTCAACCAGAAAGAGGCCAGTGTAGAGTAGTGTAGTGCAGTGCAAGTTAATGAAAACTGTCAGAGCAAACTAAAGCACAAACGTCATACGTCAGATCTTAAAAACATGCCTTTTTTCTAAATTTAAATTCGAAAACACAACGCGCGGACAAAATTCAAATTAATTCAAATAATGACATCAGCTGATTTTGACAGTTTTCACCAACCTGCACTATCTCAAAAGGTAGGGCAAGATATTCTGAACTAATGTACACTAGTTCAGCTCATTGAACGCAAATCAGTGTAAGTCAGTGAAGAAATTTTTCCAATGAACACCAAAAAGCTACACTTGTCTGCCCAGAGTAGTCCAGTGCAGCTGGTTGAACACAACTATTATCAACTAACTTTGAATCCGAAGTGCTTACACTACGTTGGAGGGGAATTTTCAGCTCATTTTATAGTTATATTTACCCACTCATAGTTAGTTAGCTACGTAGTCACATAATTTGAATATTGAGTTATCAAAAATAAAAATGTGCACTTTTTTTTTTAAATTAAAATAAGGTTTTCTTAAAATGTTGTTCTCACTAGGAGAAAGAAGAAAACAAATTAAAAAAACAAATATAAAAAATAAAATTCTACTAGAGCACTCAGAAAAAAAAATAGTTATTTTTATAACTATTGCAATAGTCATTTGATAATTTTCCATGAAATTTATGAAATGATTATTTTTCATCAAAAATAATTCAAAAATAGTTAAAAAATAGTTAAACATACCTAGTTAGAATTAACATAAAATTAAAATTAAAAATATAAATGACTATACAATATGCTTTGCTTTGTAATAAACCACTACTAAGAATAGTTGAATGCGACTATGGAGAATTCTGATTACTTAATAGTAAGTTTTAACTTTCCAATAATCAAAATAAGAAAATCTTAATTTTACATAGAATAAAAAAATATCATAAACCAATACCTACTTAATACAATAGTTCAATATGACTCTGAAATAGTAGATAAATAAGTACTCAATTCTTTAACATTTAATAACATATATTGGCATTTTAATAGTCAAGAAGATAATAAATTAGTTTTAAATAGGTAGGATAAATTGTTTTCACAAACGACTTCTTAAAATAGTTGAATACGACTATGGTGTAGTAGATATTAGTATGTAATTTCAAAAAAAATATATGGTAACCCTTTGTCTGATAAAAGTTATAAATAAAATAATTTAAATATGCATCATTTTTAAGGCGCTTTGTTTTTTTCGACGTAAAATGTTGGAATTAGTAGATAGAATTTCAACCGCACTTATATTTCGGTTCCCATATGTGCAAAATAATAAATATAATACATCGCTATTATAATATAATAATTTATCGACTTACAAAATAAATACTTTCACAAACATGAAGTTGTTGACTTAGCACATATGTATGTATATACTCAAACCTAAAAGTATTTTGTTTCTTTCTTTATTCAGTTTACAAATACTCTGTTCTCTTTTTACCTACCTCTAGAGGTAACTATATTTATATAGTCATTTAACAACAACTCGCAACAACAATGTGCGTATAATAGTCAAGTTTAACTATATGTATAGTTATAGATAACTATTCGATATAATCAAAATAAACTATGTGGATAGTCAAGTTTAATTGGGATTATAGTTATTACTAAAATAACTATTTGTAAAAGTCGTATGTAATATTAACTAGAAAAAAAGCAAAAAATTTAATAACAAATAAAAATAGTCATAAATAACTATTTTGTAACTATTTTGCATAGCTGTAGCTATTCGGACTATGGAAATAATCAAAAAATAGTCTTAAATGACTTTTTATTTCTCTGAGTGAGGTAACAAAAATAACTATTTAAAATAAGATACAAAAAAGCATCATTTTCCTAATTTAATTATTTGAATTATTTTTACAAAATTGTAAAAGAAATATATTATTTTTCTTTTTGGCCAAATGTGTGGCATGTACGCCTGAATACCAAGGACAGACAGGTGAAATTGCGAGACACACTTTCTTTTTCTTCGTCTTCTCTACCATCCTATTAACAAAATTGATCAAAATCTCGAGCTAATTTTTTTCATAACCTGCCATATGTACACATCGTCCCCTCAGAAGCAAAGTGGCTTATCTCAAAATTTAGCGATTTTGAGTTGAGTATACAGAAAAAATCACAAAAAAAAAATCTATTTTTCTGTCAAACTTTCATAAAAATACTTCTTAAACTGAAGGCGTGAGGGCGTTTGTGTCCTTTTGCATTTTAGATATCATCCCTGAACTATTCATCTGTAAACTGACACTTTCAGTTTCGTGTCAGTCGTCATTTTGCTTGTTTGAATGCTAAACGCCATTATACAAAATATGTCATTTTTCTTACGAAAATAAGAACTTAAAAATCAAAAAGCAGTGTAAGAAGTGTCACTTTATCAAGGCTTTTGAAAATCTTAAACAATATTTATAATTCGAATTGCACCAATTTTTTTTACAATGTATGTATGTAGATTGAACAGATCTCAGTTGCTTGTCAAACTAGCGAGAACGTCAAACAGTGTTGATAATATGCCCGAATGGTCTGTTTCACCTCTGCAAAATCTTTCAGAACAAAATATTTGTTACCTTATTTCACCTAGTTATTTATTTATTTTTTTCGTTTGTTTCATCAATCAAGATTGATATTTTTGTTAAAAAATACTTCTGAAAGTATTAAAGCTTTGTTTAAATCCTGAATAGGTTTGTTAACTTTTTTGTTTATTGAAAATAAGTGTTTAAATAAAAAAATATAAATAAATAAATAAATTTGTTAATAAATAAAATTATTGGTTTCATTTCATTACAAAACGACACTTTGCAAGCATTTCTGGAAAAAAAAACATATAAATAGTAATTATTTTTATGCAAAACGACATAAGTCCGACCATTTTTTTTTTTTAAGTGATTTTCTTAAAAATGTATTTATACCAGTCGATAAAGAAAAAAAAATAATAATTTTCTTGTTCTACGACTTTTGCCGCCTCGCATAACCTCTAGACGGAAATTAGTTTTTTAAGACTCAAATTATTTCAAATCACTTTTGTGAAAAAACTATAGATTTTGAGATAAGCCACTTTGCTTCTGAGAGGACGACATATTACAAGTACCTGCATCGTAAGTTAAAACCGGATCGGCGGAGGGTCTATTTCGTCTAGGCGGTAGGCGCAAATTTTCTAGTAGGTACATATCACATAGACATAATAGTTACAGGAAGGAATTATGTTAATAAGAACCTAGGAACATTTGTATACTCTGTATCTATTTATTAATGTTCAACTTTTTACATTATCAAACAAAAAAAAAGTTATTAATTATTTTTGTTTAGTAATAATTTAAGTAAAAATGTATCAAGGCAGGTCCTCATAGCCCTACTTAAGTAGACAATTATTTAAAAGACCATCTTATACAAAAAGTTCTTAATTGATAAATGATTGTATTCAAAATATTTAAATGCTTATCTTATTTTCTTACATATTTACAAACATATTTATGTATATATATGTACATATGTACTGTACATAAGTAAAAAATTTACAAACTAATTTCGTTTCCTGCTAGGTATACCTACATACATATGTACTAAACAAGCTCTTGTCCAAAACCTTGAAATTTATAATAATAAACCCAAAAAAGACCTAGGTATCTTCCTACCTACATTACTATAAAAATATAATATGTATATATAATATTCCTGGACTCTTACAAAATAGAAAAGGCGAATGTAACTACATAATTATGCAACAAAAATGTGCTCTTTATTAAAATCAACTTCAGACGAATGAAAAAAAAATTAAATAAAGAAATTCCTTCCGTCGTTTAAACTACATATGTACAAATACATAACTACCGAAGACACAGTTTATTGAAAAAATCTTTCTAATTATCAACCAACTTAAATATATCCATCGGTCAAACCCAAGAAGCACACATTTTATATTTATCGCAAACCTCAGACAACCGAAACAAAAATCTTGAAAGTATACAAAAAATCAACTGTCTGCGACTTGATCGTTACAAAGGGGTGAACGAATATTGCAAATATAAACAAAAATTGTAGGAAAGGGTAACAAAAGAGAAGCAACACATAATTGAGAGAAGAGAAATCCTATCCTACAAAATCCTGCGAAAAGAACTTTGATTCTCGTAGAAAAAATGCTTTTTAAAAAGCTTTATAGAATAAAGCTTTTTCAATTTCATAGGTCACTCTGCTCCATAGGCGTAAGACATCTGTATATGATTATTTGTGATAATATGTTGCCGCTCATTGGAGTTGAAAAGTAGGACGACCGTGACTTCATCTACCGCTTTCCTCTTTTAAAACAGACAGCAATGATGTTGCTAGACTTGATTAAGGATTCACTTCCTTCTGACAAGAGACGGTGATAGACTTAAAACTTAAGTTCCCTTTTAAATATAACTTGTGAATTGTAGACAATCACAAAGTTATTGGTAGCACTACGTTTGTGTGCCCTCGGATCAATCCAATTGATTTTTCTTCAGTAAAGATAGCATTTCCAGCGTGCATCACATTCTGAAACGAGTGTCGAAAGCAATTGTCAATCTAGCACCACGGTTAATACGAGTACGAATGCCAGAAACGCATGAGGAAAAGTTTGAAGCAGCACAAGGCTTTTTCGCTAAGGCCAAGTTTCGTAGGATAATTGGTGTAATTGATTGTACACATGTCCGAATACAATCACCAGGCGGAAGTGATGCAGAAACCTTAAGAAATCGCAATGGGTGGTTTTCTCCAAATGTGCCTTCTCGAATTTAAAAATAAATTATGTTGTAGCTAGCTGGCAGGTTTTATTAGTTTTTTATTTATACAAATAATATAAAACATATATAAAACATTAGGTTTTATTAAGTGCATTAATATGTTTATTACATTCGACTCAGCACATGACCAAAACATTTTTAACTTATCACGATTGAAAAGTAGATTTGAAATAGGTGAATTTACTCACTTGGGGATTCAGGCTATTCAAATGTGTTAGCTTCCACAAACGTACTATCAACAATTCCATACTAACGTTCCTGATTTTTAACAACTTATTTTCACCCATGGTAGATCGTGGAAAACATATTTTATTACAATAATCACACAAAAACCGAATTTTATTGACCGAATAAATTCAAATTTAATTTTGAAAATGACAGTTTGTATTTTATTTTAACAAATATCCCAGGGATATTTTTCAAATCACAAGTTGAACAACTTTAAATTTTCAACTCGGAAGTTGAGAAAACAATTAGTGAAAAAAAAAAATTTCAACTCTCGAGTTGAAGCCAACTCTCAAGTTAGTCAACTCGAGAGTTTGCCTCAAGCTGAGCAATAGTGAAAAAATGGCTCTTAAAAATGGCTACCATCAAACACGCCTACTTATGCATTATGTAAATGCAGACTAAATCATCAAGGTAATGCAAAGATCAAACAATAAATTGCAAAAGCGGATTCTCTAAGTCTCATTAAGGTGTCAGTATACCCTTTTCAGAGACTGGTATGAGTTGGACCCGCCACACAACTTTGCCTTGACCCTTTCTGATGATAGCCCAGATCTTTGAAGGCATGCTCTTTACGAGTGCATTTCTATCATCAGTGATCAGATGTTCCAGAGCTGCCTTGTAAAGGCGAGGGAGTCTATATCGAGGACTGTATACAGAAAAATCAACCCCAGTTTGATGGATAGATGAGGGCTCGTACAGAGATACAATATAGATCCCATAAGGTCCACACAGAACTAATTCTAATACCAATTGTTCAATCGTATGATACATTTTCATTTCCTGGCGTTATGTCCAATCTTACAGGAAACCCGAAGATTAAATTTTAATAAAAGTTGTTTTTTTTAGATCAACATTAGAACTAAATCTAACATAATTTTGTTTTAACTAAACTAAAAGCTCAATACCATACGATATTTTTAAACATGTAAGCGATTTCAGCATGATCACCTATGTATGTTCAAATTTCCAAAAATTAGATTAGAAGGAAATTGGAAAGGAATGTTTTTGTTAAATAACTGATTCACTATTTTTTTTTTAAATCCCCTTTAGCCTTATTATCGATATAAAAGTTACCTTTAAAATCATAAATTTAGTAGTGAAACAGAGCTCGAAGAGAACCAAAACCTAAGGTTACAATAATTCTCAACCACAATTTTTTTTTATAATTTTCAGGCACTAAAGGGATTATGACCTGCGTTACCACTTCTGGAAAAAAGTCGATGTAGATTTGAAAAAAAAAGTGAATTAAATTGAGGAAAATCGAAGTAGATTTCAAAGTGACTTTTTACTTGCTTTTTAATTAAATAAATAAATTTTTAAACTTAAATTAAATTTATTTCTTAAAAAACTAGATATATTTAAAAACGTTATTCATTTTCATTTCTAATAAATTATTTAAAATAATTTTGTTACATTAAATTTTATAATGTATTTGTATTGTATTGACGTTTTTTTTATTTTATTAAAATTATGGGGCGACATACTAATACTTAGATTGAAATAGAGAACAAAAAGTAGATTTTGGCTTTTTTTTTGCAAAATTGAAGTAGGTTGAAACAGAGATTTTTAAAATAAAGTAGATTTCAGTATTTTGCTGATGGTACGAAGTAGGAAGTAGATTTTAAAATATTTTGAAAAAAAAGTAGATCTACTTCAATTGAAATAAATTGGTACCACTGATTATGACTACGTTAAAATGTTTTAGCACAGTGTGAGCGTTTTAGGAAAGTAGGAGAGGATTAAAAAAGAGATACCGAATAACATTTGTTTTGAATGTCTGAAATATTATACAATAGGAGGGAAATATAGAGTCGGGTAAAGCATTCCACACAATCGTGTAGTGCGGCTAAAGAAAGAATATCTGCATTTAACTGTACGTCCGAAGTTGGGCTCAAGGGTAAACTGATGGGCATTCCTTGAAGCGCGAGTATTACGGTTAAATTGTATAAGGGGAGGAAGTAGTAGCTGGGCTATTTTACTAGAACAGTGTTTATAATAATAATGGTAAAATAATAAAGATAAGAAACATTGCGACAACGCACTGTAGCGCCTTTTTGCAAAAGTGCTTGCAAAATTCAATTTTCTTATGTGCTTAAAATCCAAAACTTATTTATCTATTGGATTAAGAAATATTGGAAGCTTCAAAAGCCGAAAGAAATTTTAAAATCGTTCGAAGGATTCGGATGATACAGGTAGTCAAAGTTTTCTTATTTTTAAAATAAAAGAAAAAATATTTTTTGTTTTATGAAAAGTGTCAGAGTTTCGGCGATAAAATCTAAAAACCTTGCTTAAAAATTATATTTTTATTTATTTGAGCTTGTAAAAACGGCCATTTTTATTATATTTATGATCCATTTTTTTTTTAAATTACAAAATTTTAAGATTTTCGAAAAGCTGTTTTTGGCTCAATTTTTTGACTTTGAGTTGAGTTATAAAAAACCCTTTAAGAGTCTTTAGTCTAAACTCAACGGAAATTTAATCTTTGACTATTTCTGAAACATTAACTATGAAAACCAGCTGCCAGTCTTTGCCTATTTGCGGTTTAAAGAGATTTTTATTCATTTATGGCTTTCTCTTTATTATATCCTTAAAAATGCAAGTGGTCATAAAAACATTATTTTTACATTGTAAAAATGTATTCTTAACTAAATTAATAAATATTTTATAGTCCTTCGGTCATTTTTTGACTAACTCAAATTTAAAGAGTTAGGACATGAGTATGGCCAGGTCATATTTTTTATGATAAATCAGGTAATTTTCATCATTTGTAAATATCTATTCATTTTTATGACAGATCAAATACCTATTGTGTAAACCTTTTTATTTATTATAATAAGAGTGTTAGGTACCTGTACATATTATCATCGCAAAAGAAGTGGGTATATAAATATTAGAAAAAAAAATAGTTTAAATTATTATTTATAAAGCAAACATACAAATTAGCTTAAAAAAACTAAAAAATGGAAATTTCTTACAATGATCTAGTTGACATTTTTTTTGATTAAAAGCATACTGAAGAAGAATTCATCACAGGTGTAAAAAATAAATATAACCTTTTTGCTGACAATTGGTCACTTAAAGGAATAGCTAAATTCGATAAAAAGATTTCATCATTTTATCTAAACTCTGAGTCAAAACTAAATGCAGCCAATTTAACAAAACTCGTTTTTTTTAAGAAAAATGATTGTTGGTTGTCAAATGTTCTTTGCATTGATTGCAAATAATTCTAGAGGAAGGCTCGTCATTTACCAAGAAACAGAAATTGATCAATGCTACTGAAGACATCACCACTGAAAATCTTTCAACAGCCTTAGAAGCGTAAGGCCGATATAACCAAGGCAGTATCGGCAGCATGTCCACTAAGACTTAAAAGTATTTAAGAAAGCATTCGCACTCCACAAAGAGATCCTATCAAGTATGAAAGTGCAAATGCCTTAGCCTTGTTTATGGGATTAACAAAAGAAAAGCATGGAGTTTTAAGGACTTCCTTAATGAGGCACAACGTAAATATTCTCCCATCTTATAAGACCATAAAACTCACGAAAAAAGCATCAGGTTCAGATAATTGTGAAGCAACAGAAATATAAGGTTAATGACGAAGTAGTTAATGTTGTAAACCACGAACTATTTTTAACGATGATTGACAGAAAAGTGTTAAGTGAAATCACTGAACCAAAGTCGACACGGTCATGTCGAATTTGCAAAAGAAAACAAAAAAATTTCAATAATGAAGACCAGTGCACAAATGACGACCATAATTACGAATACCTATGGAATATCTCCATTACATGCCAGAATCAGATGCATGGAATTCATTTTGAAACTTGCATATGCACTCAAACAAGATTGAGAAAATATTGATGAAAGTATTGGAATTAAGGAGGCAGAAAGAATAAGGAAGCAAGATATCCAAAGGAAATTTCGCGAGGAAATGGGACTCGATGTGGATAAACCAAAACCAAGATTTGGAAACACAAACGATGGAAATACATCGAGAAGATTTTTTTGCAGAACCAGATGTAACAGCTCGTATAACTGGAGTCAATATGGAGGTGATAAGAAGGATTCAAGTAATACTTAACGTTCTAAACTGCAGGGAAAATGCAGACGGTTCAAAGTTTGTTTTTAAAAGTATCCCGAAAAGCAACTTACAGCTACTCTTCATAAAATTTTGGCCAATGGCCAAATTATAATCGAGTATCAGTCGTCACCAATCGGAGAACTGTCAGAAGAAGCTCAGGAATCCAAAAATAAAGACTACAAAAAATATAGGTACCAAAATACCTGTAAGGTTTCAAGGACGCGGCAAAATGAAGATCTTTTTAACATGCGTGCAGCCTCATCGGAGCCTCTTATTTCCTCGCTAAAGCATATTAGAACCGTAAAAGATTAAAAATTACCTCGGACTTTGACGAACATTTCTAAGAAATCTAGTTTTTTATTTTTTATTTATTAATTTATTTATCCTCCACTGTTAAACTTGAAATATATTATTGAAATACTTCAGTATTAACTTCAGTTAGTTACTTTTGACATTTTTATATTAAGTCCATTTCCCAAAGTCGTATTTCAGCAGAATATTCTGAAACACCCGGTGAATATTTTTCCTTAAAATTCACAAAATTTATAGCCTTGGAAATTTCCTTCAAGCCGAAAAAAAAAAATTATCACGATATTTTTATTTGTTTGCGAGCTATGATTTTTGCAACCAAAAAAGTCAATATGCGCCACTGTGCGACGGTGCTCGAGAGATTCAAATGTTCCTATTATACTATCACTACTATTATCACCTATCATATTTAAAGCCCTTTTTTGAATTCTATCTAAGAGACTCGAGTGAGTTATTGGAGCATCTGCCCAAATATGGAAATTGCACTCGAGCTTTGGACGAATATAGACCTTGTAGATTACAGTTAGATCAGAAAGGGTAAAAAATTTCTTGCAACTTCAAAGGAAACCTAAGCAGCGTTTTAAGCGACGTCGAACATGTGGTCATTCCGCACAAGGTGGTCTGTTGTGCACATACCGAGAATTAAGAGCTGTTCGGTTTCCTCAATGCAAGTGCAGGTCATGGATAGCGTCATAGGGGGTAAGTTCTGCAGCATTGAGTTTTTGAAGCAATAAATTCTAAACGGTTTTTCGTTACCGAGATCAGAATTAAATGAGCTTATCATACTCTGCCGTTCTAAATCGACATCCGAAGAACAAGGACATGCATCTGGAAACAAATATTGGAAACTGAGGGTACTGGATTAGAAGTTTCAGATCATTGATGAATATCAGAAAGAGAGTCGGAGATAAAACGGAGCCTTGTGGCACACCAGCATATATTTTATGGACTTCAGATTTAAAACCATCCAATATACAACTTGTATTGAGCGGTTCGAAAGGTATGATCTAATCCATCGAAGAAGAGATTCATCAATACCAAATGCACGCATTTTCAATAAGAGAGGTTGAAGCCAAACTCTATCAAATGCTTTTGAAATATCAAGTGCAATAATCTTACTTTCTCCAAAACGATGTAAAGATTTGTGGCACTATTTGTTGAAATATACCATCGGATCACCAGTGGACCTATTGCTACGAAAGCAATACTGCCGGCCATTAAGAAGCTTTTGTTCTTAAAGATATTTCTGGACGGGTTATGAGTAGCACTTTTCATGAGAAGAAAAACTCTTAGAAGATTTGTCAATCCTAGCAGGATGCAATAGCTACACCCCTGAAAAACTTTCTTGCAGCGGCTAAGAATCGAACCCAAGACCATCTGCATGACAGTCCAACGCACTAATCATAATGCGAAGGGATTCTACCAAAACGAAACTTTTCTTTACATAAAGGCATTTCAAGACTGATCTTTTTCATTTAGTTCTAACGTAAGACCATGTTGTCTGGGAGTTTCCTAAACTTAATCTTTGATCCTTTTTTTTAAACTTAATTGATTTTTTTCTTAAATAAATTATCAGACATCCATGGTTTGAGTTTTAAATATGCTAAGTTCCTAAGAAATCTAAAAATCCCTAATGGCTGAAATAATTTAGTTAAATAGGTATAGATATCAACTCTTGTGCAAGTATGTCGTATCGATTAAATTCGTGAGGTTAACACTTTACTTCCCAGATAGGTAGCACACATTCCAACTTTAAACGACGACACAAAAACACCATCAACACAAATTAATAATTTAAGTACGTCTCTCATGGAGACACATGATGTCCTTTAAATAAATAGAAAAAAATCCTTTCTTACAAAAATATCCATTAAATTCCATCGATTGTACTATAAGCTTCTCATCTCCACCCACGGCTTTAGTTTTCAGGTGTGATATCCTCGAGTACTGTTGATGGCAATTCAATTACAAAAACAAACCCGACAAAATAAAAATCGATTTTTATCTAAAAGCACAATTAAAAACAGTTACATCGGGATATTCGTGCAGACAGGTGAAGGGGGTTGTCTCTTGCTGATAAACCAAGTTGAAGGTAGGTGTCTCACTTTCACAAAACTCCTTTTTTTTTCCTGGCAGAGAAGTACATATATATAGAGACGTAGGTATAGGTAAGTTCACAGGTTGTGCAAGTTAATTAACACGATTAATTCAAATTAATTGAAAACAACATCCTTTTTTGTTTTGTTGTGAGGGTGGTAAGATACTTAATGTGGAAAGGACGATGGACGAAATGAATAAAGTTTCACGGCTATGCACACTAGAATTGACTGACTTTTGGGTACGTATCTATACATATACACGAGCACACCTTCTCGAGGTCAATCGATTGTCTGTCTTATCGAAGAAGTCACCATCATAGTTCAGCAGCAAGACTTTGGGTGCGGGACAACTAAACCGACAACAACAAGAAAATAATTTAATTTTGAAGCAAATTATTCGATCCGTATACGTAAGCACCGTAAAGACCGTTTGAACGCACTAAACGGATTGAAATTCCGTAAATTCAGCCTCTTCCGACGAAGTTACAACAACAGAACAGATAAAGGCGATGATTGTATCTATCGGATGTGCGAATACAAGTGGATCTGAGATACTTTCATTGTCACTCAACTCGTTGTTGTTTCAACAGGCGAACTATGGTCTTGGCAGCATCCGACTCTTTTTGGCGCACAAGTTGCAGGTGGCTGTGGGACAAAGATGGTGACCGAACGGTTGTCGGCTGCCATTTGCTGTGCTGTGATGGCGTTGGCCATTTTTCCGTCGTCGCACACCACCATGAGAGAGGAAACCAGTGTTGCTCTCTGAGTAGGGGGTGGGCTTCCAGTTGGATTTTTTGATTGGGATTTGTGACCCATTCACAATGGAGAGTGCTGAGAACCTGATGCATGGAGAGGGCGTGGTTTGAAATGAATCGATTTCATTTCTCTTGTGTAGAGCTACAGTTATGACGTTGGGGGTGGTGTTGTTTTTTTGTTGCTGGTTTGTGAACACTGCCATTGCAATTGCGCAATGTTTTTTGTTTGATGTCTTGGATTGTGTGCGCTGGTTGATGGCGGAGCGGCGCGTTTGTTTCCAGCTGTTTTGATTCAGCTACCGATTTTTTTTTTTGAAATTGCTCAGAAGGTATCATTTTTTTTTCTTTGGTCTGAATTGGTGGTAGGTACCTTTAGAGTGACGATTTGTTTTCCTCATAGTTTTTAATGCTCTATAGATACCTATACCTACCTAGTTGGTTTTTGGTCTTGTTGGACTATTTGTTTGGTAAAAAGAATTCAAAGGAGTGGGCAAAAAATCAATTTGATGAGAAATTGCGGTAGGTGAAATACTTTGAGACTAAAGGTAGACAAGTTACATGGGAAAGTAAAGATATATGTATGTATGTACCTATAGGTGGCTTTGCTAAAACAAACCGCCTAAGGCACCCATCTATGTATGTACGTACCTATACCTATTTCAGTGGTGTTCCTTCGAACCTGAAAGTATTTTAACGATTTAACGATTTGTACCTACAAGGACCACGTGCTTTCTGTGGAGTTGGAATGGGCAAATTAAAAATACTTATACCTACATACATAGGTACACCAGACCAAAGCTAAATTTGTCATATACATAGGTATCTAGAAAGGTAGGTAGGCAGAGTTGGGTACCTAGGCAGTGTGTTGCTTAGAAGGCGTTTTACATCTATACCTAGATAGATTTCCACCTATTATTTATGTTGGTTGATACATGAGGACACAGATATCCATTTTTTGTATAGCTCAAGTCATTCAAACCCTTTCATTGTAACCAAATATTATATTTACCTTTTGTTTTTACCTTGAATACGAGTAATTTAAAAATAAATCAGAGTAATTGTATTTGAGATTAAGAAAACCGACCATGTGTGTATGCAAGGAGAATTTTAATTTGGTCACACTGTTTCGTATATGACAGTTGTCGGTTGTTTTGGGGTTATTTTATTTAACGTTGGATGATTATTTTGAAAAACTTATCGTGAAAATTTAGTTCAGTGATGAAACATACCTTTGGTTAAATGGCTATCCTAACAATCAGAAAAAGCCGCATTTAGAGCGATGATAGTCAACAACCCATCACTGACGAAAAACCATTTCATCCGTGTGGTGCGCTCTATGGGAATCTTTGATTCATATGCCTTTAAAAATGGTAATAAATAGTTTATAACGGTTGTATTACGCCTTGGTATATTGGTCAGTGCGTTGGACTGTCATGCAGAAGGTCTTGAGTTCGATTTTCAGCCGCTGCAAAAAAGTTTGTACTACCTCTTTTGAGGAATTGACAAATCCTCCAAGAGTGTCTCTTGGCATGAGAAGTGCTGCTCATTAGCCCTTCGGAATCGGCAGAAAATTGTTGGTCCAGTGGCGTAGCGTGCCATCAGATTCAGTTTTTGAATGAACTGGAGGAGTTCCAGTGGTCCTTTGCCCCTTATATCTTCCTCTGATTCAGAACTGGTGACAAACTGCTGCAGACGCTTCGACTCCATCTGAAACTCGTCTATGTCGATGTCTTCTAAATACATGGGAAAGGTCACACTCGTACTTGCTGTTCAAAAGTTTCGCTGGCGTCAAAAATCCAAACTTGTCCGCTATTTCTTGAACTTGCTGGAATCAAATCGTCATTTCTTGAATGATCTTGTCAAATGATGCATACACCTCTCGACGGAGTTCATGCTCGTGAGACAAAGCTGCATCTGCGGATTCATCGTCATGCATGCGTTTATTCCTGCGAATTCTTCTCGTTTTGAGTTTGATTCCGAGTTTTTTGCAGAGAGTCTTAGCAAAGACGAAATGGTCTCTGCTCTCCACTAGGAGAGCTTTTAAAGCGCAGAGTTTCTGAGCACATACTCAGTCCTCGTTGCTGCAGGCAAATCTGTGCCTCATCTACTTCATGTCAGTGCAGCCCAAAAGCCAAGAAAAGTGAGGAAGTTGAATGACTGCATGGCTGTCAGAAGAAGACTGGCTCCCAATATTGTTTCGGAAGTTTGATATGAATCCGTGAATTCTTCGAGGACCTCAAGAACTTCCACAAACTTATTTTTAAGCGTCTTGACAGCTTCATGTTTAGCGCTCCAGCGCGTTTCAGTGACTCGTTTCACTGCTCGACCGAGCAGTTGATGCAGAAAAGAAGGCAAATAGCTTCTCCAGAGTTCCAAAAAACGTCACGGAATTCACTGATTCAGAAGCAGCGTGTACCCCAGACAAGTTGAGTGAGTGGTTTTTGCATGCAACGAATGTAGCTTTCAGATTCAGTGCTTTAATCCGGGCTTGAACTCCATTGTCGATCCCTGACATTGTGGCAGCGTTGTCATAAGCCTGTACTCTCTAGTTCTATATGTCCAGTTCGTCTGATGTTATCTTCGCGATTATATCGTTGCTGAGATCTTCTGCATTTTTTCCTTTTGGTTCGAAGAAGTCGATGAAAGATTCTACCACGGCGCCCTTTTCTCCTTCGATATATACGTATCGCAGAACCTGGCTCATTTGGTCTTTGTGGGAGATGCCTGGTATACTGTTGAAGATTACGCAATAATATTTAGGTTCTTGAATGCGACGGATGATGGTGAGTCGAACTTGCTGTCTCAGTAAGTTTATCAATTCATTCTGGGTTTCTGGAAATAGATACGAAACTGGGACTCTTGCTCCTAGCTTTATCTTTGTCAGGTGCTCCATTAGAAGAGGGTCATATTTAGCTAGGAGGTGCACTAACTCCAGAAAGTTCCCGCGATTGCCACTATCATCCCCTCGAATGTCTTCTCGATGTCCTCTGAAGGCCAGATTCTGTTTGGCTAAGAACTGGATAATATTCAGCAACCGGTACAGTACATGCCTCCAATTCTTCTCCCCACTTTCGAAAACTTCTTGTTGTTTCTGATCGATGGTTGCTTTGCGGTTCAGGGGAACTTCCAACTTCTTCCATTTCAAGAAGCTCTGCTCATGCTCCAGGCTGATATCATGGTCTCCGATTCTTGGATTTAGCTTCCACTATTTGTTGAATCCTTCTTCAGATGAGAAGTTTTGAGCCGGAATTGCCAAACAGCTTGCAACAGAAACAATACAAGGATTACTTCAAAGGCGAGTATCCATCCATGTTCGGAGAACCTTTTCACATCTAACGGTGAAAAATTGGTTTGTAGAACCACTCTCTGGTTAGTTTTCGGGTACCAACTTTCGTTGAAGTCCCTGAGCGAACAACATCGGCAAATTTGGAATCGACGAAGTCAGAACGCTTCTAGTACGTCGCGGATCTGAATCAGTACAGCACGAGTCAGATCTGCGACGTACTAGAAGCGTTCTGACTTCGTCGGTCATAGTAGAAGGCCAGCAACCTACGAGTACATCGTCGAGATTCACATTTTTGGCTTCGGCAGGAGCAGAAGGCTCGATTTCAGTTATGTCTTCTTTGGCAACATCGAGGTTCACTTCTTCTGCAGGCTTGTGACTAGATGCTTGAGGTACTTCGGGTGAGTCAACTTCGTCTTGATCCTGCCCTGTGTTGGGACCAGAACGACTTCCAACTTCGACGGCAGGCACTTCTTCTTCTTCTGCCTGTAAAATTCGTTATGCATTCCCATGAATATTGGCCGGAGGACAATTCTAGGCCATGCCCGATTCTAGATAGAGGAATCATATACTTACATTGGAGTCATTTCCGCTGCTGCTGGATGCCGCCGAAGGCGTTAACGTGGCTTTGGAACCAGAAAGCTGAACCAGAGGTCTCGCACTCATATATTACGGAACGCTCCCTTTCAGTTTCGCGAGAGTTTTGGAACGTTCCGTTTTAGTTTAAGGGTAATGCACCCTTACGGAAATTTCCGAGCCATGAAACCTGTGATGTCTACTCTACCCAGTGGCGTAGCGTGGATTTTTGCCGCCCGGGGCAGAACAAATTTTGCCGCCCCTAGCAATTTTTTTCTGGGCCTTTAATTTTGTTTGCTGTTTTAAAAAATATCAAAGTAAAACAGCTACTTAACTTACCTTGTTATATTTTAATTTTTTATTCACAGATTTATTATATTTATTTATATAATATTATGTAGATAGAAGTGTCTAAACGGATGATGATTATTGAAAAATAAAACCGGTTTTAAAAAAAATCAACCCGCGCTGCCTTTAATTATTATTATTTTTATACTTTTAGTAATTATTATTCCTATAATATTTTTTATTTCTATTATTGTTATACATAAGGAAATGAAGAAACAGAAGTATTGGCCAAGGATTATTTTTAACTTAAACATATTTCACATTCAAACTTAAAGTGTTCAAAACTGGTTTTATCTTTTAAAATCTGAAATTGATTTGACACCAACGCGATGTACACCGTCTGATTTATTATTTAAAAATCGTTTTTTATATTAGGTATATGTAGGTATGTACATTTAGTACTTATTAATGCGGAGTTAAAAATTAATTTTGAAAAAAACTATCCACCCATTTTTGAAATATCGAATTTTCAAAAAATAATTTTGATTTTCTTTTAATCCAAAATTTGATTTTTGAAAAATTTTGATATGCAATATTATTCAAACAGGAGCTCTTGTTTAAAAAAAAACATTATAATCGGTTGAGCAGATAATGAAATCGTCGAAAAAAAATGGTTCCATGAGAGATACTTTTATTAGACGATAGAAATTGTTTACAATAATATTATCGTAGATCGTATTTATGTATGTTAACTCACACACAATTTTTGATCAAAATCGTAGGAGTCGTTTTTGAGAAGATTTTCCATGCCGGTTTACTTTTGTATGGGAGGTACCTTTATTTTTGGTTATATGAAAAATTTTTATTTAAAATCTGCTAGATAATGTCAAGAAACTGTTGCGTACAAGTTTAGTAAAAATCGACCAACTTGTTTTCGAGATTTTTGAAAATTTTGGTATACAATATTTTTATACTTTTAGAAAACATTCTCTGTAAAAAAATTGATCAAAATCAGTGGAATCGTTTTTGAGAAAATCGAAAGTCAAAGAAATAGTTCTATGGGAGGTACCATTTAACCATTTTTGGGATTTTTTTTTATAAAATGGTAGCCTTTTTGTTAAAAAATTACTGATTTTTTTTTAAAGTTGTGGGCATGTTTTTGAGAAAAATAATATTTTCATTTTTTGCTAAAAAAAATTGTACGACGGGTTTAGGCTACAGCCGAAAGGACAGACAGACAGAATTGCAAGACCCACTTTTTTCAACTTCGCTATCATCATAGAGATTACGATGTCAACTTTGATCAAAATGGCGAGTTTGATTTTTTTACGAATCCATAACTTGCAATATAGTACCTAATACCTATGTATATATCGCAAGTAAAAATCATTTAACTTTTATTGATTAATTTATTAATAAAATTTTTCTTGAAATCGTTTCTCTATTTTTATTTAATAACTTATTAACTTTCAATTTCTCGGTAAAAAATAGAGAACTCAATTTTTTACAAAAATGTGAGAAAATGTTTTTTACGAGCAGGGTTCGAACCGCAGTAGTAAAATTTTGGAGCAGACTTATAAAAAAATAAACGAATTGAAAATTTCTGGAATAGACTTAGATTTAGTAATTCAGAGTCAGAGTTGGTTGCAAAATTTATTAATACAGTGGTTCACGTGGTTTGGCTAAAGAAATTTTGAATTTTTCAGTGTGGAAAGAAATTAGTACCTACCTAAATCTTAAAAAACGGAATAACGAAGTACATAGATCTATTTTCTTTCGTAAAATTGAAGTAAATTTACTCCGATTGGAGTAAGATTCGAACGCTGCTCATGAGTGGTAGTCGAAAGAAGGCAAACGAAAAAGCTTTTCACCAGGCCACACATATAATGAAACAATCATTTACTGTTTCAAATCGGAGTCGTTGTCGATCATTGTACTTCACAATTCCTTATTTCGCAATACACATCTCAGACACAACATGACGAGACACAACAACAACAAAAAAAAAAAAAAAACAAGAGAAAGACGTGTATCATTGCCGCCAGCAAAATCGTGGCGCGAAAATCTTTTATATTATGTACCTACATCCTACGCACACACACGGAACTTTCAGCTCAAAAGGAAAAAATATATTTCCGAAAAGGACAGTATATTTTTTCTCAATTAAAATTTGTTACAAAAGTAAGCTTACACTTAGCTTAGAAAAAATATACGAGTAAAAACATAACATACAAAAACCATTTACATTAACGTATTTAGAAAAATTGCAGCAAAATGCCGCCCGGATATTTTGAAATTTTCCGCCTCCAAGCAAAGTGCCGCCCGGGGCCTGTGCCCCCTTTGCCCCCCCCCCTCGCTACGCCACTGGCCACATGTTATCTTAGCAGATGAAGCATTATCCGTTGCTAGATTGGCTTCTGAGACCATACCCCCGTAAAGATCTTAGCCCAGAAAATGAGTATTTCAATCAACGCCTATCTCGCGCACGAAGATGTGTTGAATGTGCGCCTTCGGAATAATTAAATCAAAGTGGCGTATCTTATGGAAACCCATTGAAACCTCAGCAGTATTTGCAGAAACAATTTTGAAAGCCAAATGTATTCTTCACAATACAATAATCGACATGGAAGGCGGGCAAAACTACACACAAAAACCAGCTGTATCCAATTCGGGATCGGACAAAAAAAAAACAAATGCAGTATAAGGACACTATATATAAACAAATTCATGGCATGCCAATGGGAAACCCATTTTCCCACACTACCTATTGCAGATTTGGTTTTAGATTATCTTCTCGATGAACAGCTCTCAAAAATTGAAACACACCGTTTTCTATCCAAGTATGTTGATGACATTTTTGCGATAGTGGATTACCGCAAAATCAATGATACACTAAAAGTCCTTAACGAATTTCATCATCCAGTTTACAATCGAAAATGAAAAATGCAACTCCATAGCATTTTTAGACGTCAAAATTCACCGACAAAACAGCAGACTCCTAATAAACTGGCACCAAAAACCAACAGCATCAGGAAGACTCGTTAATTTTCGGTCTAATCAGGCCAAACACATCATTATTAATGCAGCTTCGAATATGGTACACAAAGTCTTCACTTTGAGTGACAAGCAATTTCATCCCGAAAATGAGAAAATCGTCACCAAAATTCTCAAGGAAAATGGCTATCCGGAACAACTCATTCGGAGTTTAATTTTTCGACAAAAACATAAAACCACTAAAAATACAGAAGATACTGCTAGCAAGGGTATCTACAAGAATAAACCATGTACCCAAGCTTGCCGAAAACTTCAAGGAAATTATCTCCAAAAAAACAAAAGACATTCAAATGGCATATAAATCACACAACACCCTCGCACCACTCTTTACCCATTTAAAAGTTAAAACAGATAAAGAAAAATGTACGGATGTGATTTATAAAATCAATTGTCTAGGAAACAAAGATGAGACGTGTGACCTTTGTTATATAAGAACTACAAAACAATTATTGAAACAAAGAATGGCAAATCACAAATCCGATTTAAACCGCGACAACTCCGAAAAAACGAACACTGGCTACACACAGCATTGAGAAAGGCCATAAACCAGATTTCGATGGCGTGAAAGTTCTTCAAAGAGAAAGCCACACTTCAAAACGCTACGCTCTGGAAATCCTTCATATCTTGAACACCGCTAACACGATGAATAGGAAACAGGACACTCAAAATATATCCGCCGTATACTCCTCTCTTGCTTCCTCCAAAAACGTCAAATAACGACAATACTTCAGCAACAGAAGTGCTTTTTTCTTTCTTTTAATTGTCTATTTATTTATATATATACTAATTTATATACATCTTTTTGTTTTTTGTTTATTACAAAATATTAATGTTAATCTTATTTTAACGTAAGTTATTCACCACTGAAATTGTTCTAATATATTTTCTGTTGCATACAAGTTACCTTTAATTTGTTATTTTATACTGTTTTTATTAAAGATCCCCTGAAGAGGACAGCAATCCCTGTCGGAACTTTGTTTCATTGCCATTTCCAGTGACCAAAAAAGCCGAAGGAAGAGGAATATCTCATCCACCAAATAATAAAAAAAAAAACAACTTTAATTGGAAATCAATCATCCAGAAAACGAGGTCGATTTGTCCGAGATGATTTCCGAAATTTCTTTATTTCAAATCGTGTATAAGATTTACTTAAAATAAATGATACAAAAAACTTACATTTTTCATTTAATTCAACAGCAATTTTATCCCATTTCTTGTCGACAAAGGTGCCAAAGTGGATGCCTTTGGAAAACGTCTGATATTAAAAGTTCCGAGTTAATTTCTTTATCTAAAACAAAAGAATTTATTTACTTTATTCAATTAAATTCCTTTATAATTTTTTCCACCGAAATTATCAAAAAATTGTAAAACTGTGCGCACGTGTATAAGAATCAATGTAAATATTTTTCTCGCACTCAAACGCTTCTCGCATGGCATTGCTTTGTCGTATCACTACTGTAGGCGCAACCTTAGGGTTGGGACACGTCGAGCATATGGACACCGACGCTCTAGGCTGAAGAGTCTTGGAATATAATTCTAATGGTCAGCGAAGTAGAGGAAGACCCCGCAAGTGAAGAACGACCTGAACCAACTAGCAGCAGGCAGCTAGCTGGGGACGCTGGCGCTAGCTTGATGAGCTTGTTGGTTGAGGCCAAGAAAGTAATAGCGAAACAGTAGTAGAAGTTACATTACCACTTTTGACAAGAGCATATCATAAACCATATAAAATATTGGTTTACTTATACTGGTCAGCCTCGATAGAGACGATATCGAATGCCTACTGCAAACCAACTACATATTTAAGCAAATATGTACCAGTACGGTGATTTTTCGATTTGTTCCATTGGATATCAGAGACTAGTCCCGACTTAGTCTGAACCAAGACTCGTCCGCCCACTTTGACGAAGCACTATAAATGGCTTCCGAAATACTGATACTCGCAAGAAGACTTAAAGTGTTGCCGCCTTATTAGTGTTGCCGTTGTTATTGTTAAAACAAAAAGTTATTAATTATATTTTAAGTTAGGGAAATAGAACATTTTTTTTTTCTTATTTTGACACAACGTAAACTTTCAATAGTTTTGATGGAAATCAGTCTTAATAATTATTTTTTTTAAGCAAGATTTGAATAGGGAATTTAGTAGAACTAAAGGTTTACTTTTCCGTGTTCTCTATCATCGTAATGTCAAGTTGAAAACCTCGGGTTGCCTAAAGAACCTTATATTTGACGAAAAAAGTTGTCAAAAAATTAAGGTTTTTGTTTTATAAGAAAGTGCTAATAGAGGGTTTTAAAATTGTTTTAGTAATAAATTTATTTATCATCTGGCAACAGTAAGGGGGCTTCACCTTTGAAACTACTTTGAGATGGCATACAAAGAGTAGTTTTCTGCAAGACTGATATAAAATAATTGTATATTACCCTTAAAACATGGCAAACTATAAAATTAGGTTTGTGGAGATTTGCGATAAGAAGTCGTGAGTCAAGCTTGTGCTTTTCATAGATATGGCTTCTTGGGCGCAGCTTTTGACCTCGAAAGAATAATTTCATAAAAATAAATACTAAAATTCGGACTTATCAGCCCGCCCATATTCCAATCATATTACATATTTAAAACACCTTTATCCATTTAAATTGAACTTATGACATCCCATACGATTCAAAACCTTTCCTTAATATTCCTTGGACTTACGAAGATGCCGCATTGACGTTCCCTTCAATCGAACTTACTTCAAAGTAACATCCCTTTAAGCTTAAGGACAAGCCAAATATTATTCTTACCTAAATTCCTTGCTTTTTTTTTTTTTTTTTTATAATCTACACGCGCTCAAGGGATTATGATTACCCTTTAAATGTTTGAACACAGCGCGGGCGTGAAGTTAAGGAAGAGAAAGAAGGATAGGAAAGATGCTTGAACGAAAACAACAAAAGGATACTTATCCCATGTTTTGTTTTTGTCCTTTTTTACCTGTATAGGTATAATATCTTTTTTATGTTTCTCATATTAGTTAAAAATAGCAAATATTTTTAATATAAACTACTTAAATTGAAGAAACGTGTGATCTTCGTTCGGAGATCCTCTAAGCCTTGGCAACACAATCGCTTTAAAGGAAGACCCAGCAAAGCAACATAATTAAATATGAAAACGAGGAATTTCTTTTATTTCAATATTAACTTTTTGAAGTGCACCCTCTATACACCCGCTCATCCTCTAGTCGCTACTCTAGTTTTCAATTCCTGCCAGGCTATGGCTCCGTCATCCTGGCAACCAGCACCCATCTTCATGTACCTATAGATGGAGAACTTCTCTAACAGCCTGCAATTCCGCCCACCATTTTTAGCTGACGTCGAACGAAGCGTAGTACGAGTCGTTTGCTCTGTCACACACTTGAATACTTATGGATGCTGAGCTGTGTGTCCCAGGACTCCCAGTGCCAGGTAGATAGACGAGGAATGTACATATACCTCCACAACTAGATACCATTTGAAGCGCAGGATACGACGATGAAGAGGGTAAAACTGGCACGTGCCTCCCAGTGGAAGTGGTTCAACATCAATATACCTCCCCCTTCTGGTGCTGTCATCGTGCGTCACAACAACAACTTTAAATGGAGTTGATGGGTGCATATCACCTGAAAAACAATATTAAAATTTTCTTTTACAATCAATTGTATCTATCTATCTATGTTTCTGGGTATTTATCTGCGGGATTGTTTTATTCCGTAACCCGTATATAAATCTCCTTGAAATGAGCGCAATCACGGACGTAGGTACAATTCCAATTCCAATTCTGTATGTGGTGTGGTCACATGCACATCCTTCAAAAAGGATGACTGTGCTGGGAAGGCGGCCGCCGTGCGAAGGTTCGCCGTCATCGTCGCTGGGCGGTGGCGGCCGCGTCTGTCGGTTCGTTCATTCGGACGTGTTCCTGCGGATGCTTCAGGTGTTGTCACGGTGACAGCGATTGAATTTTTGAATATACCAAGCGCCAGATTGTTGGTGTTTCTCTTTGATCGAAAACAATCTGTTTTCTATTTTGTGCGTGTTACCTTTGCCATGGGGGTGAATTTGTGGAATTTAATCAGAGCGAGAACCAATATTTTGTCGAAACTGAGAATGACTGCTTCCAGGAATACACATGGACAAAATTCAAACGGAATTCCACTCAATATCCCTCTGGCAGCATTCTTCCCTAATTAATTTCAATATACTCACATATATAAGTGAATTTATAAACGGGGCATTTTGAAAACATTCTTCCCTAATTAGGCGCCTAATTTCAATATTTGATCTAAACAAATTGGTCACATTCGATTGGCACAAAAATGTTTCTTTTTTTTTTGGTAGGTCCCTAAAGAACTAAGAATTTATGAAGAATTCGTCCATGGACAAAGGTAAGGTATAATTAAAATAGATATTAGTCGAGTGTATGTAGATATCAGTCAAGGACAAAAATCAAATTAAAAATGCGAAACTTCGAAGGACGATAAGGCCCGCTTGCAGCAAAGTTTTTCTTTCAGCAGCAAACCTCTATTTCTGAATTTAATTAAAGATTAAATTATGTCTTGTAAAACAAGAAAATCTGCAGCCTTTGACGGAATTCAAAAATTTGTATTTAAAGAACTTGCCAAAATCGGGAGTTGAATTCCTACAGATCCTATTTAACTACTGCCTGAAAATAAGTTAAATTCCTTATGTAAAAACAGCTTAAATATAACCCATTTTGTGGCCTGGAAAAAGTGCAAACTTAGACCAGTACTGACATACGGTAAGGTAGTTGTTGTTTCACAACATAAACCAACCGATTCCAAGAAACACCATCGACACACATCGGGCTAGGACCATGAAGCTGTTCAGCTAACCATCAAATTCCAACAACCCATCTTCCTGACGACAGAACCAGCTCAGCACATCATCAGCTAAAGGAGACTGGATGTAGACAGATTCCAAAGAGACATTGAATCCACCATAACGCTGCCACCCCAAAACAGAAAACTGCAGAATACAGAAATTGACATAGCCAGCAGCTGTCTAGAAACGGCTTTTTCTAGTCCACTGAACATCTAAAAACAGCCCAAGACGTCAGAGGACATATACCAGTACCTTCCCGAGTATATCCAGAATCCTAACACGTGAACTTAAACAAAGAACAGCAACTACCAGAAAGTATGGAGTGAACTTAAAAGATACTGCTATCAATCAAACCTGGACCTGAAGCCTCCAAGAACATCAATAAACTGGGGCCAAATTACCGCTTCAGTGACCGAGTCCCATCAGTGATCGAATGAAAATGTCAAATTAGTGTAATCGATTGCTCAATGACGTAAGGTGTAATGCCACACTCACATAATTCAGTCACGTATTACTCGAAAACTGATGCGGTAATTTGGCCCCTGATTGGGAAAAACACCTACGATGCCGGAAACCATTATCATCAAGAATGGAGAAGTTACAACGACAAAGGACAAAAGCAGAGGCCTTTGCCGAATATTTTGAAGGAAATTTCATCTGCAATCCATCTGCAGATCCAGTCTTCTTTGATGAAGTGAAGGATTCCGTCAAACGAACCCTGATACATAACACGGACCGAGCGATATTCAGCGACACCAATTCAGCGAGTGACCCAGCTGACAGCCCAAACCTGAGCACCACAGAAGAAATGGCTGAAATAATCAGTAGCTGCAGGCCTATGAAGTCAACCGGACTTTATAATTAAGAGGATGCAGACAGTCTTTATCCTTCTAACCATCATCTTGAACACCATAAACTACTTCTCTAAAAAATAGAAAACTGCAAAGATCGTGGCGATCCCGAAGAAAGGTGTGAGGAACACGAACTCTAACTACAGGCCAATATCACTCCTCAGGAAGAGCTTATAGGAAACTTAAGAAGTTTTGCAGAGAGAACAACCTGATATGCAGTTTGGCTTTAGGGAGAAGCCCTTAACACTACACCCGCTCCTGAAGTTTCAGTATGACACCACCATAGCCCTCAACAGTCATCGTGTAACCGCCGGAAGCTTTCTGGACTACATCTGCTAAATCCACCCCCGCCACTAATACAAATTCTTTTAATTCTTCCAGGAACTTCTTTGTGCAATTGGGAAACTGCTCATCAACTATGAAAAAGAACATCAAAGCCGGAGCCGCACAAGTTTCAAAACTTGGCTCCTTCCTCTACAGCCTGATGACATCAGACCAAGCCTTCCCAATCGGAAGTTTAAACCTGCTGTATGCTGATTACTCTCTTACGCATGCAACCTTAATGTCACCACTAGTCGCTGTCCGGAAAGTACAGACTCATATCAATAGACTGTTCAATTTTTACAAAAAAATGGGGCATCAAAATCAATCCAGCAAAATCGGGGCTTGTCTGCTTCAGGAACCCTCGTGATGGCAGATGGCGCTCAGCAACCACTTGCAGCAACTTAGTTCTGAAGCTTCCTAATGGATCCACCATTGCAACCAAAAGGAACGTATCTGGGTGCCAACTTCAACGAGTTGCTAAGGTTCAACTCGCACTCAAAAATTGGCCAACTGGGCATCCCACCGACTACACCCTTGATGAGGACAAGATCAGCACTTGCCAACAGACCAAGGCAATCATTCACAAACAACTCCTGCTGCCAGTTATCAGCTATTGTTTCCCAATCTTGTTCATGATATCAAGACAGCGATGAAGGAACTCGAAATCTTCTAGAGGAAGATGCTTAGAATCTGAACTGGACTCCACTTCGCCCGGCGGCGAGCAAAACATAACATTAACGAGGATCTCTATAGAGAAGCAAATATAATACCGCTGGACAAATACCTGCTAATTTCGTCAAAGAAGCTGGTGCAGAACACCAACAATTACCAAAATCAGCTAGTGAGAAGGATGGCCACCGAGCAACGACATCCCGAGCCGAGGTACCTCAGTGTGACCAAGGAACAAGAGTGGCGTGTATTGGAATCACTGAGTCAATGAGGTCCAACCCCACAGCTGGTCTGAAAACTATACTAAACTTAAAACCGCTAGATCTATTTATATAAGAATCGGCAGCCAATAGCTCACTTCGGCTAAGCAAAACTGCTACCTGGAGACACAGTGCCATAGGTCATGCGTAGATTCTACAGAAATACACGGGAAATAGGGTATGCACTGACTACGTGACACCTCGTTTAGACTTTTACAAGCCGTTCACAACCGCCTTGCTTAGCAAAGACGACTGACAAATCAACGAGTCATCAATCTGCGGATCGATGATAGTAATATATGTAGAATTTATATTCTAATAAAGAACGATGGCAGCGGATTTAGAAAAGACAAGATGACTATGTGACTATTAACAAGTAAGTAATTTATTGAAGTAAAAGAAAATGGTAAATCCACAGGAAGTGTGGTAAGTATAAAAACAAGTGTAGATTAATAAATTTAGGTGTAGATGGCATAGTAAAATAAGTGTAAGTGTTGCCGTAATATAATTATAATTCATTTTGTTTAACATACCTCCTCAACACTTAACAATTATAGCAATATATTATATATAATATAAATCTAAATCTTAATGCAATATTGTTTTTATAAATTCAAATTAATATTATTCCAAGATTTTTAAAATGTTCATAATGTTTAGGAAAAGACAAATTTTTAGTTAATGGGTCAGCTAACATATTTTCGGTTGACAAGTATTTCAGATTCACTGTGCCATCAGCAATGGCTTCACGAATGAAGTGGTATCTTATATGAAGGTGTTTGGTTCGCGAGCGTCTTCCTTTGAAGTTAGCAATATATTGTGCACTTTGACTGTCGGTGAATAAGTCAATCGGTTCATTAGCACAATGTAGGTGAAGTTCGACAAGTAGAAGTTTGAAGTACTTGGCTCGTTTTGCAGCAGTAGTTAAGGTGACATACTCTGCTTCTGCGCTGGACAACGTAACAATGGGCTGTTTGCGAGATTCCCAATCGATTGGTGCACCAGCAAGTATAAAAATAACACCAGACTGTGATTTTCGGTCATTTACGTCTTCACCATAGCTTGAGTCAGCATATGCTATGATCGGCTTTCCAGATCTGTAATAAAAAAGTTTTGTATTTAGAGTACCTTTTAAATACCTAAGAACTGAAATTGCTGAATTCCAATGTTGAACTCTTGGATCTTGGTTGAACTGCGATAGAGTATTCACAGTATACGCTATATCTGGCCTACTGAATGTAGAAAGGTGAATTAAGCTCCCAATGAGTTCCTGATATGACTTTTGATTTACAGGTTTATTTTCTCCCTCAATCTGAGGCTCGTTTTCGAGTTTTGTTTTAGGTGGCAATGGTAACGTTCGTGGTTTGCAGTTCCAAAGATTGTATTTTGAAATTAAACACTTGGTAAAACTTGATTGGCAGATCGATAAAGTTCCTTTCTCACGATCTCTTGAAATCTCCAGTCCTATGGTTAACGCAGGTTCACCCATGTCCCTTATTTCAAAATATTTTTTTAGATGTAATTTGAAGTTTACAAAATCAGTTTGACTGTTCGTTGCCACAATTAAGTCATCAACATAAGCAGTAATTAAAGTGATAATACCGTTTTGTTTTTTGAAATAAATGCATTTATCGTAACTTGAATTTTTATATCCAATTTCTTGAAGTTTGCTGTCAAGTTTCTTGTTCCATTGATGGCCAGATTGCTTTAAACCATAAATTGATTTTTGAAGCTTACAGACTTTTGATTTGTCGTAGACAAAACCTACTGGCTGTTCCATGAAAATTTCCTCGTCCAAGTCTCCATACAAAAATGCTGTTGATACGTCGATGTGGTGAAGATCTAAATCATATTCCGTAGCTATAGCATAGAGCATGCGGATAGAGCTTATCTCAGCAACGGGAGCAAATGTGTCAAAATAATCAACACCATACAGTTGGGAATAACCTTTAGCTACTAACCTAGCTTTCCTTCTTTCGACAGTTCCGTCTGGCTTTCGCTTCGTTTTGAAAACCCATCGGCATCCAATAACGTTTTTATTCTTGGGACGATCTACAATTTTCCAAGTTTCATTCTTATTTAAAAAATTAATTTCAATATTCATGGCCTCCTTCCATTCATGAAAATTTGAAGAAGCTTCAGCGTCCTTCAAGGATTTAGGATCATCCTCTTCCGATTGTTCCGACAGATATGATTTCTCCTTGTAACGGGTGATTTTTTTGAGGTTAGGATTTTCATGCATTAGTATTTGACAGATCACGCGGGATTTCAGACATGGTGTCAAAGAGAAAGATGCTCAGTATGCTTTGACATTTCATCATGAATAGACTTACTAACGAGCAACGCTTGCAAATCATTGAATTTTATTACCAAAATCAGTGTTCGGTTCGAAATGTGTTTCGCGCTTTACGTCCGATTTATGGTCTACATAATCGACCAAGTGAGCAAACAATTAATGCGATTGTGACCAAGTTTCGCACTCAGTTTACTTTATTGGACATCAAACCAACCACACGAATGCGTACAGTGCGTACAGAAGAGAATATTGCGTCTGTTTCTGAGAGTGTTGCTGAAGACCGTGAAATGTCGATTCGTCGCCGTTCGCAGCAATTGGGTTTGTGTTATTCGACCACATGGAAGATTTTACGCAAAGATCTTGGTGTAAAACCGTATAAAATACAGCTCGTGCAAGAACTGAAGCCGAACGATCTGCCACAACGTCGAATTTTCAGTGAATGGGCCCTAGAAAAGTTGGCAGAAAATCCGCTTTTTTATCGACAAATTTTGTTCAGCGATGAGGCTCATTTCTGGTTGAATGGCTACGTAAATAAGCAAAATTGCCGCATTTGGAGTGAAGAGCAACCAGAAGCCGTTCAAGAACTGCCCATGCATCCCGAAAAATGCACTGTTTGGTGTGGTTTGTACGCTGGTGGAATCATTGGACCGTATTTTTTTAAAGATGCTGTTGGACGCAACGTTACGGTGAATGGCGATCGCTATCGTTCAATGCTAACAAACTTTTTGTTGCCAAAAATGGAAGAACTGAACTTGGTTGACATGTGGTTTCAACAAGATGGCGCTACATGCCACACAGCTCGCGATTCTATGGCCATTTTGAGGGAAAACTTCGGAGAACAATTCATCTCAAGGAATGGACCGGTAAGTTGGCCACCAAGATCATGCGATTTGACGCCTTTAGACTATTTTTTGTGGGGCTACGTCAAGTCTAAAGTCTACACAAATAAGCCAGCAACTATTCCAGCTTTGGAAGACAACATTTCCGAAGAAATTCGGGCTATTCCGGCCGAAATGCTCGAAAAAGTTACCCAAAATTGGACTTTCCGAATGGACCACCTAAGACGCAGCCGCGGTCAACATTTAAATGAAATTATCTTCAAAAAGTAAATGTCATGGACCAATCTAACGTTTCAAATAAAGAATCGATGAGATTTTGCAAATTTTATGCGTTTTTTTTTTAAAAAAAGTTCTCAAGCTCTTAAAAAATCACCCTTTAGTTGCGAACAGGAACGTTTCTTTTGGGCCTGGAACTTGATGTAGTGGGATTGGATTCATTCCCCTTTTTTAAATTCTTATTAGGTGTGCGCAAATAGTCCACATCTAGAGCTTCCTCGAAATGATCATTGTCTGAAGTTTCCTCTAGGTTATCATTTTTTACCTTTGTCGTTTTTTCATCTTCATCCTCTGCAGCTCCACCGGTTCCTTTTTCATCAGCTCCATCGTCAGCTCCATCATCAGCTCCATCATCAGCTTCATCATCATCAACCTTATCCGACTCTTTTTCATACTTTTCAGCTTCACTCGATCGTGATTCCTCATTTACCCAATCAAACTTAACGAATTCGGGCTGCTTTTTGTTTTCTTTATTTTCCATAAAAACTACATCTCGACTTTTAATTACGGATCTTGTACCCCTTTTCCACAACCTAAACGCTTTCGCATCGTCACAATATCCTATTAAAACAAATTCATCGCTTCTGGCATCGAACTTGCTTTGGGTTCCAGATTTATTTAAAACGAATGCACGTGAACCTATCTCTTTAAAATACGAAACATCAGGAATCTTCGATGACCATAACTCTTCTGGAGTTCTGTTGTGATTTGCTGTAGTTGGACAACGATTTCGAATGTGTGCTGAGGTGATAACTAATTCAGCCCATAAGTAGTCTGGTAAATTCGCTTTGATTTTCAAGCACCTAGCCATCTCGACAAGCGTGCGATTGGCACGTTCAGCAACACCATTTTGTTGTGGTGTATAGGGCGAACTAAATTCATGTTTAATGCCATTGGTTTCACACAATTGTCTAAAAGCATGACTAGTATACTCTGATCCATTATCAGATCTTATTCGCTTTATTTTTTTATTTAATTGATTTTCGACAAAGTTTTTAAATAAAATAAATTTGGCTATCATTTCGGACTTCTTTCGACATATATAAATGAACATTTTTCTAGAAAAATCATCTATGAAAGTTACGAAATATAATGACTTACTCAGAGATTCTGTTTTCATAGGTCCACATATGTCGGAATGTATGAGATCCAAACAAGATGATGTCGATTTTTCATGTTTTCTATCAAATGGGAGACGTGTTTGTTTACCTCTGATGCATGTGTCACAGTCCAGTTCATAGTTGTTAAATTCTGGAAGTCCTCTTACAATTTTCTCACGTTGCAGATGCTTCAGAGATGCTGCATTCAAATGCCCCATCCTGTTATGCCAGGTTTTGAAATCTCCTGCTGCCTTTACATCGTCGTTTTCAGTTTTCGTGATTAAACAAGATTCTTCTTTGGATGGATAGACAAAGTAGAGTCCCTCGGATTTTTTCGCACTCAATAGTTGTCGTCCGCTCTTGCTCAAAATACTTGCTTTATCGGTCTCAAAATACACTTTCACACCATTCATAGTGGCTTTGTTGATTGAAATTAAATTTTCTTTTAGATCTGGAACAAAAAGTGTTTTAAGAAGCGAACAGAAAAGAGGCTTTTTATTAACTTTGCTGACAATGTCAACAGTACCAATGCCCATGATCTTTATTTGTTTATCATTTGCAAGCTTGACATACCCAATGTGACGTTTTGACAAAGAAGAAAAAAATGTTTCGCTGTGACACATGTGGGAAGTTGCTCCACTATCCAAGCACCAACGAGAACTTTTGTTGTTGTTTAAATTATCTGATACCTCAAGTGCTCTCGTAGGAGAGAGCTCCAAAGACTCCTGCATCATGAAACCAGTTTCGCAATACGAGTCATCAACCTTTTTTGCCACTTCTCCATTTAATCGGCAATTACTTGCCTTATGCCCTCTGCGCCCGCAACGTCGACAATTGTAGTTGCAATACCTTGATCCAATTGAATTTGTCACAGATGTTTGTTGTGTTGACTGACTAAATTTCTTGGGTCTGTTGGAATGAGATGAAAAGTTATTAAATTTAGCCCTTACTCTAAATGCATTATCATTTGATAACTTTGGCTTTGTATCGCCAACTTCCATCAACCTTATACGGACAGTATCTAATGTAGGGAAGTCTTTTTGCGCTGCAAATGCTGCTTGAACATCTTTATAATTTTCGTCGAGACTATCTAGAAGTATGACAACAAGGAGGTCATCATCGAGCTTTGCTTCTAGCTCCGTCAAACGACTGATTATAGCAAAAAATTCCCGCAGATACTCGTCCATAGTTTGAGTTCTATCCATACGAATATTTAATAATTTTTTAAATTCCTCGGCCTTTTGTCGTACACTTTTTCTATCATAGCTGGAAGCCAAGAAATCCCAGATCTCTTTTGATGTTTTAAAGTTTTTGACAAGAGCAACCGCGTGTGCTTCCATGGCGAGTAAGAGTTCACTTCGCGCATCAAAATCTTTATCATCCCATTTTTCCTGGTCATCCTTTTTTTCGGTTGGTCGTTCTTCCTTTCCTTGAACTATTTTAAGAAGGCGAAACTTATGCAGTACTCCTTCCATTTGTGCCCTCCAAGTTGAGTAGTTTTCGCCATTGAAAACTGCAATCCGACCTTGCACTGTGTTCGAAAGTGACATTATATGAAATTTTGTTAATGCGATGAAAAATTTTAATTTAATTGAAATACAAATTTTATTTAACACCAGCTGGGCCCATAACCTGTAGAATTTATATTCTAATAAAGAACGATGGCAGCGGATTTAGAAAAGACAAGATGACTATGTGACTATTAACAAGTAAGTAATTTATTGAAGTAAAAGAAAATGGTAAATCCACAGGAAGTGTGGTAAGTATAAAAACAAGTGTAGATTAATAAATTTAGGTGTAGATGGCATAGTAAAATAAGTGTAAGTGTTGCCGTAATATAATTATAATTCATTTTGTTTAACAATATATACTGACGGTTTCAAGATGGATACTGGTGTTGGTGTAGGGTTCATTTCAGAAACCATTGGACTAGCTAACTTATTCAGACTTCCTGATTACAGCAGTCTCTTCCAAGCTGAGGTCCTGGCAGCTACGAAAGCTGCTAGACAAGTCTCAATGATGGCAATACTATAAGCTCATATCATTTAATCAAATCGAAGCTTGTAACTTGTCGCAAAGGGCTAAGGGTTATTGGTACACAGCATAAGAAAGGCTCTGTTGGGTTCCTGGTCACAGTGTCTAAGGTAATAAAAGCGCTGACGAACTGACAACAATAGGATCAACACTTGACCTTAATGAGACAGTTCAGGTCCCACCCTGTAATCTTAAACAGGTAATCTAGCTACCAAAACAAGAGGTGTAACTCGCTCAATACCTGTCTCATAACCAGAAAACTGGCCTATTTTCAAGAAACAAAAGACCGACAATATTATACAACTGAGTAAAAATTCTATATCTTCTTGTGAGCATCACCACGGGTCACAACAAACTGGGTTACCAGAAGAAAAGGATGAAACTCAGTAAGGGCGACTTATGCAGAGCATACGGATGACACTAACTGTGTCACTGCCCTGCGCTATATCATCTGAGAAAGGCACCATAGGGATACACTTCTTCACCGACTTGGAGGAACTGTCTGACATTCTGACGTATTGAAATTTATTAACGCTACCAAATGGCTTGACAATCCCTAAGCTCTAGCAATCAGCCGACCGCGGGACTGGAAATCGTCTCCAACCACATTAAAAAACCATAGAAAAGGATAGAACGAACGAAAACGACTGAGCGATGCACGTGTTTCTTTAAGAGCAGCAACAAACGGACACGTCGCCTATATAACAGCGATAGCTGTCAGCACTTTTTGGCATTATTCGGCCTCGAAAATTTTCACTACGGATTCTGTGGATCTAATCGATCCAATTTAGACACAAGAAAGTTTTTCAACATGTCCCGATAGCTGTCACTAGTAACTGTTACAACAGATGTGCCTAGGGCATCCTCGAAAGAAATATGGATCAATGACACCACTCCGGCCCAAATGGCGCACCATACAGTTACTCCATGAGGGTGTAGTGGTCTGTGATGTATCATTCGAAGGATTTCATTCTCAATAGCTGCAATTCTGTTTATTAACAAAGCCAGCTAAGTCGAAATGTGTTTCGTCGCTCATAATGATTTTTTTCCCAAAATGGCGGTCGTCTATAGTGAGCTGTAAACTCGAGCACTCCTAATTTCGCTCTGGGATAAACTGATGTGCATTCCCTGAAGAGCGAGTATTGCGGTTGAATTGTTTAAAGGAAGAGTATTTCACTAAATCCACATACGAAGTAAAGGGATGTGCATCTGCAATCGAATATGAGAAGCTGAGAGTACTGTCGTCAGCAAGATAATTTAATAGTTTAGAAGTTTTAGACAAGAGATCATCAGAAAAAGACTCGGAGAAAAAACAGAGCCCTGTGGCACACCAGCATTTATTTTATGAACTTTAGACTTAAACCTTTAACACAACTTGTATTGAGGGATTTGAAACGAAAAACAGATTTATCAATACCAAATCCACGCAACCAATGGTCTGATGTGCCTAGTGTAATTGTGTACTAATCAGAAGTAAGAAACAAGTCTAGAGTATTGGCGGATTAACCTGTAACGTAAGGAATTCAATTTTGCGCTCGAATTCGTGAACGAGCTGAGTCGTTGTTTTACTCTCAGAAAGAATTTCGACATAACTTCCTTCGGGTGTTTTCTGACAAGAATATTTGAAATTTTCTTCTCTAAGACTAAACGGTATCTGACATACAGCCATTATGAAAAATCATGTTTATCTCAAAAACAGCTCTAAGGATTTTGGTCTATATTTGGTCAAAAAAAGGAAGTACGTGCGATCCAGTCGTGTATTTCATCTTATTTTCGATTTTCTGTTCTGTATTTAACAAGATTTTTGTTAAAAAAATAACTTTCTTTTAGGGCACGCAACCCATGCTCCATGTATCACAAGTATCAAAACTTTGCTGAATTCCGATGCATAACTTTTTGAACTGAAATGTATTGGAAATATGTTTTTTTTTTGTTCAAATAAAAAACAGGAAAGTATTTCAAGTTATAGAATGAACTCAAGTCTACCATCCCTTGCTTAGCTTTGTCATAACTTTATAAAAGTGCCACATAAATCACTTTTCACAAATTCGTAAGGATTTAGTCTCGGGAATTATCATCTCAATATTTTTTTTTATAGATAAAAAATCATCCAAAACTCTGGAAGGCATAGGTATGTTCGCCAACCAAAAGACCTAGGTACGTTTATAGAATACATATGTTTTAGCAGAAACCAACATACATAGTATGTGCCTACTGGACGGTTTATTTGGAATTCTGCCAAGGCGGGAAACCACCATTACCTACATACGCCTTCTGATTTAAAGTCCATCGAAGAACACCACCAGCATACATGAAACATTTTGCCCCTGTTGCGGCTGCTGAAGTGGCTGCAATGTTGTGAGTTAACCAACAATCGCGCTAAACTTCATCCGGCCTAGGACTATCTACTCCTTTCCGCCGTTCAGCCAGCAACCCAAAACTCGATGGAGGAATTGAGAACGTGCACTGGTTTTGGCTTCTTGATAATGTGGTTTGGCAAATCCTTTCGCCTAAAAAGCGGAATGCGCGAAATCTCTTCCATAAATCAACTTGTCCCGATTTTCCTTGGGAGTCTACACTCGTATCGTGTATGACTGTGCGAATTGGGATATGACAAAGATTTTGATTTTGAAATCCTGCTGCGAGGGGATTATCGGATGAAGCTAAGCAAACCAATAAAACAACTTAAGTGAACGTGCAGTGGCAACACAAATTGTTTTGAACACTTTCACATCGATTTTTTGTTGCTGTACGAATACAGTGTACAAGTATACAAGTGTTTGAATGAAGATTCGATTTAAAGTATTTAAGCCAATCATCTTTTGGTTAACAAGTATTAAAAGTGGCTATCCTATTGCAGTATAAGGTTAAACTTCCAAGCCCTATGGCTCAAAAACTATTGGCAGTATCGAAAATCGAAGTGCACAAATCGGACCTGCAATCAATGAATTAACTGAACGAAAAAAAGTGAAGTTTGCCTTTGGCTTCTTAGCCCATAAAATCGTGAAGAATTTGTATAAGGTTCCCAATCTAACAAATGTCGACCAAAGAATCTTTTGTTCTTAAATTGTATACTTAGGTATGAAAAAACTGAATAAATGGTGGGACAATGCCATAAAATGAGCAAAATTAAATTTTGTCTATGTATTATGGCTCTATTGGCAGAGCAAACATTCTCATTAATTATGGAACACAAAGTCGTTCAAGAGACTGCCTGGGCTGGCTTCGCAGTAGCCCATTCTGTCACTCCAATTTTCCAAGACTTTGTTGATAGTTTCGGGCTGTAGCTCACGGATTGCTTGGATGATATTGGCCTTAAGTGCTTGAATTGTTTCCGGATTGTTGGCATATAAAATCGACCCTTCACGGTTCCCCACAAAAAAAAAAGTCCAAAGGGGTCAAATCGCAGCTTCGAGGCGGCCAATTGGTATCGCCAAGACGGCTGATAACACGATTTGAGAACTTGGTGCACTCAAGATCGATTGTGGCATGGGCTGTATGGCATGGCGCGCCATTCTGCATGAACCAAAAGTCGTCCAAATCCATTTCTTCAATTTCAGTAACAAAAAAGGTTAGCATGGCTCTGTAACGCCCACCGTTGACTGAAACGTTGTTCCCAGCCTTATTTTCTGAGAAAAATGGCCAATGATGCCACCACTCCACAATTCGCACCAAACTGTCACTCTCTGTGTAAGCATTGGTTTCTGAACAATTACGTGTGGTTTTTCCGAGTCCTAGATGCGGGAATTTTGTTTGTTAACGTAGCCGCCTAGATGAAAATGCGCCTCGTCAGAAAAGGGTGATTTTGTGCCCAAAATCGTTTTCCAATTCAGGCTGCTCTAAGGCCTAAACTGCGAAGCGATAATGAAACGGATGGTCGTGCGCCTTCAATTGGACCTTGTAAGCGGTGAAGCAGAATTCTCCTCAGGCGTGAAATGTTGAGTCGTGAATTGAGCAACAACCTTCTCGTCTGTGCGCACGGTACGACGACGGGGACCATGAGTTATCTCTACTAGTATACCAGTCTCACGAACTTTTTGCACAAACTTGCGTACAGCGGACGCTGTGGGTGCATTTCGGCCAAAACTTCTTTGCAAAAAAACGCACTGTTTTTGCTAGACAGCACTCACTTGATCCGATCATCGAAAAGTATTTATGATCGAAATCACAAATTTTCATTTTAATCGATCCCAGTCTCAATCATTGACATGATTTTCTATTTCAATCTCAATCATTTCAATGAGTTTCGATTTCCGATATCAGTTAACTCGATTCCATTTGTTCCAATTCAATGAATGTGGATTATAAACGCCAAACGGACGGCGGGCTGGAATTGAACTCGGCATTGACGGAAATGATTGATCGATTTGGTTGTTGGTGTTGTGGGCCGCAAAAACAATTGTTGGGTTGAACTGGTTGTAGTGGATAAAACACCAACATAATAAACACCTATGTAAACACCAGCGCACGTCAGGTGTAAATGCGACAATCATGCGCTGACGGACAATTTCGGAACGCAACCTAAATTTACATTTTTCTAACAACCCTGTTTATTCGTCGGTCTACAAAAATAATCAATCATTCTTTTTATGTGGCCGCGACGTGCTAGTGGTAGTTTTGGTGCTTCACGCCTTTTGTTAGTTAATATCATTATAAAGTTTTAATTTAGTTTAACTTAAAAATAAAATTCTAAAATATAAACTCGAGTTTAATTTTTTGTTAGTCCAAAGCAGACTATACTGGTGTTATTTGATGTATCAGGATCCGGTATGTTTACTGTGGGAATTGAACCCAGCATATACCTAGCTCGTTGAATATTTACTATACTCTGTCCAACAAAAATTGTCAGTACAGGCCTTATGGGAGAGCTTTTTCTAAAGCAGTGACGCCTGATGCACCCTCACTACAATGCGTTAGGAAAAATACCACTAAAAAAAGAGCAAGAGCAAGACTTTTCTTAAGGAATTGTTGTTGTAATTCTTTGCAAAAAGTTGTACTCCCCAACACGACCGTCGTATCCCACTGCTGATGAGATACTGACAAGAGTGACAAGATCAAGACAAGAGTGCCAAGTGTCACTCAATACGATCGTGCGCTCTTTATCTACATCAAAACAGAGTTACCATTATCATTCTCAATGGCAAGCAAAGAGCTTTTTCAGTGGTTTTGATTAAGGAGCTTTTGGGATTTGAAGCTTTTGAGAACACATTTTAAGAAGATGAGTATGTTGAGTGTTGTCGTATTGCTTTTCAACTTAAAAAGAAAACGCGCCTATTATCTTACCGCTTGGCGTTGTGGGAAAAATTAAATTGAATATTGTTTTCAGTCGTTTTGAATCGGCAGCCGGTAGCCCTACGCGTTTTTTACTTTCATTTGCGGCGATTTATAATTTAAACTACGGAATCCCTGTGAGAGCTTTAAAAGGCGACACACTTATGAATGGCAATGCAACCAGAATGAGAGGCAAACGTCCTATCTTCCCTGTACTGACAATTTTTGTTGGACAGAGTATAGTAATGGGAATTATCGAATAAAAGCTATCGACTTACATATGCGACAGTAACTTTTAGTCCTAAAATTGATCTTTTCCATCGACATCGTAGCCATCCTTTGATGGAATTTGACATTTTATGACTCAACAACTAGAGGACGAATTCAGCTATGACGTACATAGAGAATTTAGTTCTAAATATCACCCGAAAGCCCTAAAATTGCTCTTTTCCGTAGTAACAAATAAAATCTCTTTTTTTTTTTGCATTTTTAGACGTTTCTTAATCCATCGACATCTTAGCCATCCTTTGATGGAAGTTGACAGTTTATGACTTGACAAATAGAGGACAAATTCAATTATGACGTACATAGAGTATTTCGTTCCAAGTGTCAGCCGAAAGCCCTAAAATTTCTCTTTTACGGAGCAACAAATAAAATCTCTTTTTCTTAAATTTGTTGACGCTTTCCATGGATTAGGACATAATAGCCATCATTCGATGTCATTTGGCAATTTATGGCTTTAAAATATAGATCGTTTTGTGAGAAGTGTCAAAGCCTCAAGTCAATCTTATCGAAATCGAAAATCGAATCGGAACAGTATTGAATCGTTTGAGTGAAATGAAAATGATCGCTTGATCGATCGGTTGAAATGTTTGAATCATTTTCTTAATAGATTGTTGAAAAATTCGATCATTTGAAATGAACGATTTTCACAGCTCTATTGAGCGGTGGTATGATACTGACACTTCTTTGATGCATACAGACTTCGTGTCTGCCTAGTATGTGGTCCGGCGATTTCTCATGAGTATTGCAGAAACTGCAGTTGGAACTATTTTCTAAGCAAAAAAAAAATGGAATGTCTTTTCAATTTACAGTTGCCTGTGAGGTGACTCATCACATACTCCTTTTAGGTTGTTCTTTCTTAAGCTGAAGCAGTTCCTGAAACGATCTCGGTTACAGTTCCTAAGTTTAGCCTGCCTCAGCTTGAGGAATTCCTTCCACAGCTCCTTCTATTAAAGAAGTCTATTCCACTAGAAAGTCTGTCTCCCATTTCTCTGGTTACCGACATGTCTGGGTAGACATTGAAGTGAGACATTACTGTTCTTACCAAGACCGGTTAGCTTGCCTACACATTCCCACACCAACTTATATCTGATGGTATAGGAGCTTATTAGTTTGAGTGTGACTTGGCTATCTGATATAATGGCACTGTTTCGGATAAGTTATTTCCTGTCAAAATTTCGCTTTGAAAATGCTAGAAGTGGATTGTCTTTCGGGTATATCTTGGCCCAGAAATTCCAGCCTTAGTCCCTTCAGCTGTTCTCGATCTGATAGTGTACTACTTAATGGCATTGGATTTAAGTGCTCATGGCCATCATTTCTACCTTTACTGTGTAGTTTTCTGGTTCTCCTACCCACTCTTTTTTTAATCTTAACTCCGTTTTAAAATTTTGTTTCAAAGTTATATTTAGTTGACTTTAAAATATATATTTTCCAGATCCAGGGGACTGGGTCAATCTCATAATGGCTCCACCTGCAGCACTATTGGAAGTGCTTCGTGTAAGTGGAGCAGATGAAGGATAACCTTCATTGCTACTGTAGGGCAAGTTCAAAATAGATTTTACAAACATTTTTCAAATTTTTTGTTACATACATGCTTGAGTTACACTACATATTTGTTGCTGATGAAATGTTGAATAGAATCAATGAGTTGACTGCTCGCTTCCCCGCGGAAGACAATTTTTTATGTCAAACATTGCAGTAGAATTTGAATTGCTGCTTTTGACAAGAAACTTTCTACCTTTGAGCATCTCTTGAAGCATATAAAAGGATTTTCTGTCAAATTAAGCTGTCATTTATTTATTAAGTCTTTCTTGCCAAATCAACACAAGGAGTTACGGCGGCGTTCCACAACATTTGCAAATTTTTAAATTGTTTTGTGAACGTGAAATTCTGTTCGAACAGAATTTCGTAGGCTTCGCCCATTATCCGGTCGTCATAATCGTCTTCCCGAGAGGACTATTCGCAACGAGGTGGATAAATTCGAGTCAGCCGGTTCAGTTAACAATCTGCCAAGAACCACACGTTAAGGAAACGCAAGATCTGTCTTAAATGTGATCACTGTTCGTTGGAGTGTGCGAGGCAGTCAATACTGAGAAGAACTCGGTTTTTCGCAGATCACTGCTTGCGTCATGTTTTGGGCCTACATCCGTACAAACTTCAACTGACCCAGGTGCTCAGAGTGAACAACCATGGATAACCACATGTGTTCGCTAATTGGGCTGTCGAGCAGTTGGAAGTTGACCCCGATTTCCTATGAAAAATCATATTCAGTACGAGGCCAATTTCTGGATGAATGCTAGTCAACAAGTAAAATTGTTGAGTTTTAAACGATACCAATCCAAACGAGACAAACCAATTTCCACTGTTTGGTGTGGATTTTCGGTAGCGGCATCATCGGTCCATATTTCTTTGAGGAACGGCGAGTGCTATCGGTCGATGATAATCAGTTTCTTTTTTCCCGAATTGGATGATAGGGACACTGACGATATAACATGTGGTTTCAACAGGACAACGCTTCACACAGCCCGTGCCCAATTGACATTTTGCAAGAGCGATTGCCGAACATGGTTATCTCAGGCGAAGGTGGTGTGAATTGGCCACCGAGAACGTGGCGATTTGCTTAAGTCACACAGGTCTATGCCAAACAGAAACCACAAACTACGACTGCCATGGAAGTTGACATAATTAATACCATTATTGGCCGAATTCAACCTGACTTGTGCGCCAGAATTATGGAAAATGAGACTTTTCGGATGAGCGTCACGCAGCAAAGCCGAGGAAGATATTTCTATGATGTTATATTCCATACATAATGGCATAGGTGGCCCTTCTAAATTTGTAAAACTTAAAACTTAATATAAGAAACTCTAAATGGAAAACCCTTTAGATATCAAACATTGAGTTTGATTTTAATTTCATTTATAGGCGCTCTGAGTATCACTAGGTTTATAAAGCTAAGTATTCACAAAGTACTCTAGCGTTCTACAGAAGGTCGCAGTACCCACCAAAACGACCAAATGCTAATAAACCGAAGGCACCTACTCGAAGTCTATGGCGTGCTTTAATTACGAGGGGCTAAACGTATGGACTGCCTTCATTTCCTAGTTGTAGAAAATTTAGAGCTCAAGAATTCGAACAAAAAGAAATAGCAAACAGCCCAAAGTAAGAAATTCGATTTTGGATGCCTAAGCATTAAATATGAAATTGTCAGAGCTTACAGAGAGCTCATATACATTCACATATTGGATACGACGCACTCCAGCATTCAGTGGTCCCAGTATTGTGATATTATAAACAGCATCCCAGCTAAAGAATCCATGCTATGACAATGAATCCGTTTAACTGAAAAATAAAAGTAGCCATAGAAGAGTATCGAAGAACAATAAGAACCCAGATAAAAAAGATCCTGCATTGAAAGGTGCCACAAAATAAAGCGCAACTCCCAAGATTGCAGTAAAGTCTAAAACCATTTTGGACCAAAGAGATAACTGATGCTTTCCATTCTAGGCAATGGGTCTTGTGAATAAAAAAAAAGTTAAAGCTTTTTTTGGAGGAAGCTAAAGCCAACTAGTCATAGCTTTTACTAGCAGCTAAAGCTAGACAGTACTAGCTTAAGCTTTGTTTTATGTGAATAAAAAAATGATAACTCTAAATAGCTTATGCTGGAAAATTCTAGCTTAAGCTTCGTAATTTAAGGTGTTCGTTTTTGTATTCACATGTTTCGGCTAGTTAGCTTTAGCTAAAACTAGTACATGTATGACCGAAAGGAAGGTTTTTTTGCCTCAATTTGTTATCTGTTCTACAGGGCAACTATTGGTTTCGGCTAAAAAATGTTTTTAACATTTCGTATGTCAGTTTATGGGTCTATACGTTCACAGTCCTATTTTTTGAGATATTCCCTTATATTTAATTAACAACTCGCACAAGTTAATATTGAAAATAAGAACTAGTCAAAGCTTTCTAGACAGGTCGAAAAAATCTTGAAATTTTTGTAGCTTTAACTATAATATTCTAGTTTAAGCTATTTTTATTCACACAAATTGAAGCTTAAGCTAGGAAAACAAGCTAAAACTAAATGAATTTAGCTTTGGCTATTTTAAAATAGCTATTACTAGAAAACATCTTTAACTAGCTAGCTTAAGCTTATTTTTATTCACTAAAAATCAAGCTTTTACTTAAAAATCCAAGTTTCAGCTTTAGCTTTTTTTTTATTCACAAGGCCCATTCCCTTATATTTAATTAACAACTCGCACAAGTTAATACTGAAAATAAGAACTAGTCAAAGCTTTCTAGACAGGTCGAAAAAATCTTGAAATTTTTGTAGCTTTAACTATAATATTCTAGCTTAAGCTTATTTTTATTCACTAAAAATCAAGCTTTTACTTAAAAATCCAAGTTTCAGCTTTAGCTTTTTTTTTATTCACAAGGCCCAATCTCTAGCACACTGCTTCAGTCGTCTAGACCAAGTGAAATAATCTGGCCCCTACGATGGGTTACCCTTTTTGCTGGAGGTTTGACTCTCCTTTTCGCCTCCAACCTAAGAGGTGGGATTCGAAGACTCTCTTGGCTGAATCATTGCTACCTATTCGCTTGATGTGGCCGAACCAAAGTCGTCGACGCTCTTTTACTTTTTCGACATGTTGTATATTTTCCCCGTCACACATACTCGTAAGACCAAATATTAGTTGAAGAATTTTTCGTAGCAATGCTTGTTGTATAAGAGTTTTGTAGAGTGTGCATTTTGTCTTTCGCGTGAGGTGTTTTGAACCTTATGATTGTTTCACAAAATGAAGTAGCAGTGACATCCTAGGGTAATTTGTCCTCGGATCTCCACTAAGGTGTCATTATGTGAATTAATAGTCACTGCGGTACTGACTACATTTGTACTTTGTCTTGTTTATTAAAAACCGTTGAGAACGTCCGATAAAATATCAGAAAGGTTTTTTCTAATCCAAACAAAGAGAGGCTTATCAATACCAAATGTGCAGCATTTTCGATAAAAGAGATTCGTGTAGGTATAACTCTTTCAAATCTTTTAGAAATATCAAGACCAATAATCTTAATGGTTTGTGCATTGGACTGCAATGCAGAGTTGTAGGTGACTAGATTAAGGCTCTCTACGAACCTTAATTGCTATGAACAAACCAATACTTATTGCCCTAAAGAGCACGTAAAGAGACGGAATCTAGAGCCCAGAACCATTTCGCCTTATACTTGACATCTTTTCCACAAGGTCTAAAATTTAATTAACACAGCACACTGGGTCCAGATATCCCGAAATCTGGAATCAATTTAAGTGTTCGATTAGGCAAACTCCAATTTTATGTTTCGTATGAGAATCAGTTTTCACACAATTTCCCCTACATGTTTTAGCAGTTCCACTTGTTTAATTTTACACAAGTTTAACGTTGTTTTCAACCGACCATTTTTCTTCTTTCTGCGTGTACAAGTATCTTTAGTAAAACCAAATGATATCTACAAGCTCCAACGGAATTCTTCTGGAAATATTAAGGATACTCATTTGTATCCTATGGTGATTAAGTCCACTATCTTCTATGGAAACTTCTCTCTCTCTCTCGGAATCCATAAAACGTTCCTATTTTTGCCCAAAGAACTACATTACTACATCGAAATATGGTTTGACAGAAAAAGAAAAGACAAAAAAAAAAAAAAGAAAAATGTTTAAAGCGGCAAAATCATTCACCAAAAACATAAAACTTTGTAACCAAGAATAATGTCTACATGAAAGTGCACTATATGAACGTGAGCACCATAGCCCGGCGGCGCTGGCGGCAAAGAGGCAACCTAGTTTTGGCTTTTGAGCAGGAAGAAAAATTACCTCAGAGATTGTCCTATTCGAGTATAGGTACTACAAACAAACATGCCACAACCCACAAACATTTTTGCCAAAAGAAAATAACATTCAAGTGGTTGGAAAAAGTAAGAAAAACCATTTGATGACAAATTCGACTTTTTGTGTCTTTGGAGCTTCAAATGGAGAGCATCTCTTAGATATCTTGTTTCCTTAATGACCAGGATATTTCAAATGGTTTTCGAGGTAGAATATGGAATATGGAGGAGGATGTTTTATGTTGTGGGTTGTTGCATAACGAGAAGATTTCCATTACATGACTCTTGCCATCGGGACTCAGGGCCACAACCACTCGAGACCTAAACAACAATGTCCTGTTAATTATCTCTGGCGGAGCTCATGCGACCACTGCCATATTGGCGCTTCCTTCGTTGGCGGATATTCCCAAGTAGAGGCAGTGTGGAAACCGTCAAAGCTCTCATTCACTGCGGTGCGCTCTGCGCCCCAATTAGACATTAAGTTGACTCTCTGGTTTGTTGTCATAAATTTTGACTGATTACGATTCAAGATTCGGGGCAATCTATCATTTAATTAAAAATGGAATTTCGAATAACTCGCTGTGCACAGGACTCACGACTGAGAGTTATGATGTTGTAGAAATGTAGATGCGACATTTATGGCATCAGACGGATGTGCTTGTGATGTAAATTGGTGTGTCAGTGTGTGTGTGTGTTTGCTGGTTCGATAAAAAAATATTCCTCGCTTTGGGAGTTCATGTGGAACTCCTCAAATAGAAAGCGGGTATACTCGTTGTTCGACTTATGAAAGTTATGGTTCTGGTTAAAATTTAATATATGTATGTACGTAGATACATATTTATGCACAGATTAGTCAACATTCAAAAGTCTACTTTTTCGGGGAGAACAAATTAAGGGTTACATTTTTTTAATATTTAAAATATCACCCTATCCTCCTTATTCTACAACAACACCTACTAATGTGGAAATATGTTTGTTTGAACGTTTGTCCTTCAATATTGGTCGAACTGCTGGATGGATTCAAATTAAATCTTGACATAAATGCCGGTTTTATAGTTTAGTATAGCTTCATGAATGCTTTTGATAACGTGAATAAATTGAAGAGTTTTCAGAAAAGTGGACAGATACAAAAATAATGGTACTTTTCAGTTGGGGCATTTCCAGAATTAGAAGTGCCAAAGAAAGTACTCAAACTTAGCTTCCTATAAGATCTTTTCTTTATGTTCAAATAAAATAAATAAAATCAAAAGTAAAATGTTTATAATTTAATTCTGAATTTGGGTTTCGGTTTATATTTTTTGGCTCAGGTTTTCACGGTATTCTGGTTGGTTTAATTTGCTTGGTAGCTCTTCCAGTCGGCTAGACTTTAGATTTACACCACAAGCCTTAAATTCCCGGTTGATTTTAGGTTTAGTCACCTAAGTTGATCGCAGTATTTAAATATAATGTTAAGTCTCAATATTTACTCGTAAGTCTAGTATTTATTAACCCTCCTTCTTTCTTCCAAACATTGATATTAATGGCTTTGATTACATCTGGGTTTTTATCTGGCTTTGCTTGAATTGCTGATTCTCAAAGATCTGTGAACTGTATTCTTAGCCATTGGGTAGAGCGAAAACTGTTGTTTTTTTTTTTCGTTTTTTTACTGACGATTTAAAAGAACTATAGGCTTAACATTGCGATTTTCTTTAAACTTGGTAGATACATAACATTTTTCTTATATTTTTTTTAAGATCAAAAATAACGGTACCTGCCATTAGAGTTTTTTCGAAATTTTATAAATAATTTTTTTTTCTCACAGATTGCTCCACAGATTTAAAAAAATTTCATTTACTTAAAGCTAGGTATCGTTTGAAAATAATTTCCGAAAAATTGCTATTAATGGTACGGTACGCCTCTTAGAACCAATTTTTTGGATTTTCTCAAAAACGGTACAACTGATTCTGATCATATGATAAAGCTCACCAAACGTTTGAAAAGTATTGTGTATTAAAATTTTGAAAGTAAAATTTTTGAATTTAAAAAAAATAAAATGCACGAATGGGTCGCACGAACTTGCTCCTATGTAATAGACTAGGAATCTTAAAAACGAATGTTATTAGAGAAAACTGTTCATAATGATAAAATTTATTTTTTTACACTCTTTTAGTAGTTAGAGATAAAAACTGAATGCTATACAAATATGAATTTATGCAAGAACGAAAATTATATGTCGTTGTACTGGTTTCTTAAAAAAATAAACATATACAAAATTATTAAAACATTTTTAAGAAAAGAATTTGTACACCAACTTAAAGTTCTTACTATTATACGAATAAAAATTAAATTATCAAAAAAATATTGAACCGTTTTTGAGATATCGAATTTTCCACAAAAAAAAATATTTTTTTTCAAAAATTCATAAAATATGTTTTTTTTTTTTAAGTTTTGAAATGCAATACTTTTTAAACTTTTTAAAAGCTCCTCTATAAAAAATTGCACTAAAATCCGTTATGTCGATAATGAGAAACTCAAAATTTGAAAAAATCTTTCTATTTGATTACACAATTCTATTCTATTCTATTCTATTCTATTCTATTCAAATCAAAATTGGTGGTACCGTTTTTGAGAAAATCAAAAACAAAAATGGTTCCAGGGGGGTACCATTAATAACCACTTTTCGGAAAATTTTTTTTCAACGGTCTACCTTAACCTAAATGAAATTTGTTTGTATCTTTTTTTTTAAATTTTAAATGTGTCGATCAGTTTTTGAGAAAAGAAAATATTTATAAAATTTCGAAAAAAATTCGTATGGCAGGTACCGTTTTTTTTGGTCTTAACAAAAAGAAAGAAACGTGTGGGGGAAAAATAAAAAATACCAAGCTTAAAGAATTTTGTCCGAGCCGGTTAGGCTGTAGTCCAAAAGACAGGCAGACAGAATTGAGAGACCCAATTTTTGGGTGCGATTGATAACAAAAAATAAAAACATCTTGCATACTCTAGTGGGCCCAATAGTGCATCAAGTATGCAGTTCTTTCCAAAGTCTAAGAAATTGGATACAAAATTTGCCATAACTTCAAAATGAAGAGCCCTGATTGCAGATATCGTGGTCCAAGACGTCTTAAAGGTGGCCTTCTTAGTGCAAGAAGTAGCCTATTCTTATCGCGTCTGGCAGGCAGAAGGCTGTCTGTAAAACGTCTTGGACCTCGATTTTTGCAATCAGGGCACTTTGCTCTCCATTTTTAAGTTAGGGCAAATTTTGTATCCCAATGTTTTAGACTTTGGAAAGAACTGCATACTTGATGTACTATTATGCACTATTGCTCCCACTAGAGTATGCAAGACTTTCACATTTGTAAATAACTATAAAAGGCCTATCTAATTATGCTAATTATTTTTTGTTATCAATCACCAACAAAAATTGCTGTATGCTATTAGTCTATTATAGCAACTATAAGTCGCAAGTGAAAAATGTATGATGAAAATTAACATTAAGCAGGTAATTGAATAAGAGAAAATTAATTGAATTGAAATTTAAATCGGAAATAAAAAAAAAGTAAAATGAAATTATGTGTGTTAATTACACCAATAGTTAAAAAAATACTCTAATTTTCATTTAAATACATACATATGTACAAAAGAAAATCTTGAATTCTTAATGTTTTTTTTTTTTTTTTTTAATATTCTTCTTATATAAGCCTTTGAAAACTTCCCGAAAATTCTTTCCGATTAGAAATTTTGTTTTCTACACACCCAAATGAAATGTATGATGTAACATAGATACATACGATTTATCATTGTTTTGAAACTAACTATCATTAAATCCAAATGGCCGTTCAACTTCTTAAAATTTCCTATATCTTCTTCTGGTGGCTTGAAAAATTTTTCATATTGCTTGATGGTATGGACTTCCCCAAAAAATGTAGCCGGAAATGTAATAATTTTTGACGTTTTTCGTTTTCCGAAATAGAGGAACTAGAAGATTATATAGGAAGCATTCTGCATTTGGAAAACAAATTAAACTTGAGGTTTTGATCAAAGTTGACATTACGATGATTGGGAAGACGAAAGAAGTGGGTCCGGCAATTCCGTCTGTCCGTCTGTCTGCCTGTATGTCTGTAGCCCGATCTACAGCCCAAAATACTTAAGGGTCTTCGGCAATTCCGCAGAGAGCAAATTGAAATTTTTTTTAGCTCAAAAACTAACGGTACCCCCTATCCACCCCTAATGAAAAATCTAATTTATCTCGAAAGCGGCACTAATGATTTTGATAAAAAAAAATTAAGTGTGCTATTATAGGCATGGACTACATCTTGGGAAAAAAATGTTATTAATGTTCCTGTCATAGAACCGTTTTTTTTTTATTTTCAACTTTCTCATCAACGACTAACGATTTTAAACAGGAGGCCCCTTAAGTTAAAAATAATATTTTATATACAAATACTCGCAAAAATATTTTTTGGGTTTTTTGAAAAAAAAAAAATCCAAGTTTTTCGAAATAGAGGAATTTATTATTTTTTTTTTAAATCAATATCTTCAAAACGTGTGAATTATTATTTTTTGAAATTATTTCCTAAGATCTATACTACGAAATACTTTAAATTGGCATCTTTAATTTTGTTCTTGAAAAAATTTAAAGAAATTTCTTATATAAATAATTACTTTAATAATAAAACGATTGTTGATCTTTGTTTGCATAAATTCATACTTTTCTGAAAATTAGACGGCAATTTTATGCATTTGAACATTTTTATCTTAATAAACCATTTTTTATGTTTATATAATATATTTTAAATTCCAAAGAACTTTTACTAATTTAATTTAATTAAAATTAAAATTCCAAACTGTTTATTTAGAAATCAAGTTCATTAGATTTCAAATTGAAAAGTTTAATGCATCTCGAAAATGATTCATTGCTACCATAATTGCATCTACGAGTATGTTTGTCTTTGGTTATTAAAAAGGAAATGACTTGAACGCAAATCTCTTTATGGAATATAGAATAGAACGTCTTTTTGTAAGGAATCAAGTCCAATCAAGGCACATCTTGAGGCATATAGAGGAGTATCTATTCTCCACTTCAGTTGCCTGACTACAAAATCTTGTGAAAGCCTTTTAAACTCTTTCAATACGAGGCATCCCAATGGATGAAAATGGATACCATGCAATTGACTATGTCGAATTAAGGACATATAAACCGATTTAGAAAAACAAAAGAGTTGGAGAACTCACAGCAGTTTCGCTTGACAAAACCAAGCATAGAGTTTACCCTTGTAATGACATAGTCAAAATGTAATGAAACCAACATCTTTGGGTCAAAAATGACTCCAAGATCAAGAATCTTGTTGAATATTTGATAGTCGTATGCCATTGGTACTAAAATTCGATGTGCTGTAAAAACATTACATTTTTTGATATTCAAGGGATGAATATTTCTTTCGCACCAAGCAGCTAAATTATTTAAATCATTTTGAAGATTTTCATTATCAATCACATTATTGATTCACAGGAAAATGTTAACCATACATCAAACACGATGCAGTCTTAAGAAGAAATTGGATATCATTTACATAAATGTTAAAAAGAAGTGGTCCAAGGTGACTATCTTGAGGAACTCCAGGCGTGACTTTTATGATATTAGAAACGAAATTCCCTAATTTCACACATTGAATTCTGTCATTACGATGGTTGGATATCCATTTCAGAATTAATCCATGAATACAAAAAAGCTGAAGTTTAGCTGCGAGAATTTTGTGACCTATAGTATCTAGTATCATGAGATTTGTTGAGTTGGACTTCCCTGCCATAAATCCATGGTGCTCATAACAAATATGTTTTTTTTTTATTATTAAAATACAAATGATCTTTAACTATAAGCTAAAATTTTAGGGATTGCAAATCGCTGCTTGTGGGTATTGTTTCTGTAAATTTTCCCAATCTATTTCTAAAGAACAATGCATCCAATGCACTTCGTACAAAATGTTGATGCACGTTCGGTAATTTAGAGAGAAATCAATCTTCCAATGGCGAAACTGTGACTCTGAATTTGACATTATTCCAATTCATATTGAGTTATGTAGCTATTACTTTTTCATGAATTTTATTTATGTTTATTTTGTCTTGTTAAAAATTATAGAGCCTACATATTATAACGAGTGATTTTTTAAGAGCTATCGAAAATTAAAAAAAAAAACATTAAATTCAGAGAAAAATGCATGAAATCTTTATTTGAATCGATAGTACGGTCGATATAATTTAATGGTTGAAGATTATTTCATGCAAATGTTGGCCGCGGCTGCGCCTCAAATGGTCCATCTGCTTAGTCCAATTTTGGCATACTCTTTCTAACATTTCGGCCGGTATCTCACGAATAAATGCTTCAATGTTGGCTTCCAGTGCGTCAATCGAAGCGGGCTTGTCGCTATAAACGTGAGCCTTAACATAGCCCCACAAAAATAGTCTAGAGGCGTTAAATCGCACGATCTAGGCGGCCAATTGACCTGCCCTAAGCGTGAAATAAACTGTTCACCGAACTTGCTTCTCAATTGGTCCATTGTTACGCGTGCTGTGTGGCATGTGGCACCGTCTTGTTAAAACCACATGTCATACAAGTCAAGCTCTTCCATTTTGTGCAAAACAAAATTTGTTATCATCGGTAGCACTCACCATTCACAGTAACTCTGCGTTTCGCACCATCTTTGAAGAAGTACGGCCCAATGATTCCGCCAGCCCATAATCCGCACCAAACAGTGACTTTTTCTGGATGCATTGCTAGCTCTTGCAATGCTTCTAGCTTCACTCCAAATAAGGCAGTTTTGCTTGTTCACGCAATGAACTCTCTTAACAGAGCACATATTTTGATAATAAAATTTAATAAGACGATTCATGGTTAAATTCTAGATAAAATTGAAGATGTTTGACAGTGACACAAAACACGAAACGTGCGTGAGCTGTCAAAACTAGTGTTGCCAAAAAGAAAATAGCAAAAAGATCACCCATTTGCATTCCATTAAAATGAATCACTGTTTCTTAAACTTTTAATTCAAGACTTGAATTGAGTCGTTCGTGAGCTGTTCACCAATAAAACTCTCCATTCAAACAAAATTTCCAAGGATCTAACTTTTTATCTGAACAGTCACTACTAACAAACAGCTCTCCTGTACCTAAAATTTAATATTAACCGAAAGAAATTCCTAGACTATTTTCAATCTTCAGTTCTTAACCACTTACCCTTGATTTTGGAATTATAGAGCAAGTGTGTGTGACGCGTTTAGTTTGCATTTCATTTTCAATTTGTATGTTCCAAAATGAATAATAGTAACTGGCAGGGGTTAAATTTTGCATAAACTAAGAAAGTTTTCATCATTTTATAGAGGAATTGCCATAGCCATAAATTATTTAATTCATCTACAATACGAAGGTTTGATTGGACAAACTTCTTAGATACAGTCCGAAAGAAACGATTCAAAGAAAATTCATTTTGATCAAACCAATGTCGTCTAAAAACAAACATCTTCTAGATACGCACGACATTGAAAAAAAAAATCTTGAGTTTTAAATTTTCAATGCTAATTAATAAATCAAACAAAAAATTCAAATTAAAAAAATTAATATTTATTCTACGAAAAAAGAAACAAATCACAAAATTGTCAAAATTTCCAAAACATCTCACTTCTGTGTTACACGTTTATTTCGTTTCCTCTTTTTTTATTTTTTTTTATTCAAATTTTTCAATCGAGTTTTTGTGTTAATTGGTAAGACTCGTCAATATAACAAAAAAAAATATATTACCTACATTGTTCATAGCAGTGGCGTAGCGGGAATAAATTTAAATGCGAAGGAAACAAATATGTAAACCTAAAAAAATAACAGTTCAGACAGAGTTAAATGCTTAATACAAGCATTTGACAGGTGGAAATATAATAAAATGCATAACTGGATCCACGAACTTGCTCTTATGTAAAAGTACTTTGGATTTAAGATACATTTTATAAATATAAAACATGGATTTAATGAGATAATAATGTTCAAATGCATAAAATTGCCGTCTGGTTTCCGGAAAAGTATGAATTTATGCAAATAAACTTTAAAAATCGTTTTATTATTAAATAAAATTTTTATATAAGAAATTTCTCTAAAATTTTTCAAGAAAAAAATGTGGGATGCGAATTTTAAGTATTTAATAATATTGGTTTTAGGAAATAATTTCAAAAAATAATCGTTCATAGGTTTTGAAGATATTGATTTAAATTTTTTTCTTAAACCCAATAAATATTTTATCGAATATTTTTATATACAATATTATTTTAAACTTAAGGGGACTCCTGCTGAAAATTTTTGGTTAAAATCCTTAGAGCCGTTAATGAGAAAGTCGAAAATCAAAAAAACGGGTCTATGGCAGGTACCCCTAATAACATTTTGCCCCAACATTTTTTTTAACCAAAATGTAGTCCATAATATCACACTTAATTTTTTTTTATCAAAATCGTTAGAGCCGTTTTCGAGATAAATAAGATTTTGCATTACGGGTGTATGGGGGTACCCTTAGTTTTGGAGCTAAAAAAAATTTCAATTTCTCCTCTAGGGAATCACCGAAGACCCTTAACTACCGAGTTTGAAGAAAATACCTCCGGTAGTTTAGGCTGTAGTTCGAGGTACAGACATACAGGCATACAGACAGACAGACGGAATTGTCGGACCCACGTCGTCGTCTTCGCTATCATCGTAATATCAACTTTGATCAAAATCTCGAGTTCGATTTTTTTTTCCAAATCCAGAACTTGCCCTATAGTACCTATATCGCAAGTAAAATTAAGGAGCTTAATCCTTGGAAAGATGTCAAATTTGTCTCTTACATAATTTTAATATAAATATAAGGAATTCAATTACAGGATTGATTTGCTGCTTTAATGAAATCATGAAGGGCTTCCCCAAGTCTTGAGAACAGAATCTTAATCATTAGAACTCAAATCATAAGCTTCTAACTGCAATTTCTTTGAATAAAGTATGTAACTATACACAAAACATGGCGGCTACATTTAAATGAAAATATTATGTATATATATAATATCTTATTACAATTGTAAATTCTAGAAACTTTTTTCTAGTGTTTTGAAATTTTAAAACAGATAAGGGATTGATGGTGAGGATCATCTCATATGAACGCTACGCCACTGGTATATTTGTACATAAGGTAAGGTCAAGCGGATTTGTACATAAAAGAATACTAAACTCTTCAAAGAATTTTTGATTATTAGGAAATGACGTTAGCAAAATGAGTTTGCCTCGCATTCTGGCTACAGTGAATTGCATAAATCTGTCCTTCATTAAAGCTCTCACAGGGTTATCGTAGTGTTGATTTTAAATGGACCCTTTTTTTAAAGCTCTTAAATCAAAAGCACCTCAACAGAAACCCAAGGAAAAAAAATTTAACAAGTTACGAAATCAACAGGGTAACTCTGAACGCACATAAATATTTAATGGGGGTTGAAATTGAATAGCACCAACAGCCATAGACCACAGCAATACAGTGCACACTCAGATGTGCAGTCAATAGAACGTCGGGCTTGCGTCAGATGCAATCGAAAATTTATGGGCGCACAAACACTTTTTTATGGAGGAGTTCTTTCAATTTAGTATGGTGCAAAAATATAGAAGGCTACTGATTTTGAAAAAGCTCTCCCATAAGACGTGTACTGCATATTTTTATTGGACAGAGTATAGGTTCATTGGTTTGTAATTTTCAAAAACGAAGTTATTTTGTGTGTTTCTTCAATTTATTACTGCATGATTATATGAAAATAGGATAGTTTCCATAAAAGTCATCATTTACACGAAAACTCATTAAAAAATGAAAAAAAAGGTTTTTTTTTTAATTAGGCCATAGTTTTTTCCATTTGATATTTAATATTATAGTATAAATACATTTCATATATTAAAAAAAACGGTTGAGTTGTTGGTTTTATTAGTAGGTAAATAATAAAGTAGGTACAGATAAGAAAAAAAATAAAATGCGCGACTTGCTCCTATGTAAAAGTACTTTGGAATTTAAAATACATTTTATAAATATTATTTGGGCAGCAATTAAAAACTTTATTTTTAGTCTCTTTTTTCTTTATTATTTTATTACATTTTTGATTTATAAAAATTATTACTTTGATTTGATAATTTTTTATTTAAGTGAAAGAAATTATGGCCGACCTCGGCGAGTGACTTGACAAGAATGAATAATTAAATGTGCAAAAGCACAAAATGTCCTCCACGGTTGAAGGCACCAATAACCGGTATTTGTAAATACTGGGAAAATGGGATGCGTTCAACCGTGGAGGTATTTATAAAAGGCGCCAGAAGTGTTCATGAATACTGAGATTGTCGGGCCTCAGCATTCCGACCAAATGCGGACTTCGCGCGTTGCGGAGTGCCGACAAAATATGCATGAACAAATATAAAACATGGATTTAATGAGATAAAAATGTTTAAATGTATGGAATTGCCGTCTGATTAATCCTTTTAATATTAAATTAATTTTTTATATAACAAATTTCCTTAAAATTTTTCGAAAACAAAATTTGGGATGTCAAATTTTAAGTATTTAGTAGTATAGATTTTAGAAATAGTTTCAAAAAATAATCGTTCACACGTTTTAAAGATATTGGCGCACAATTTTAAATAGCCTATTATTAAGGTATTAGTATGATACTACTTAACAATTTAACTTTAACTTTATAGTAGTTTACTAACTCATTCTTAATTTTAAACATTTTCTTATTAGTATCCTACTAAAAGAATTTTCATAATAAATTGCTTCTGAACACACCTAAAACAATGACATTTCGTGTAAAAAAGTAAGTATACGAACCTTTTTTGATGATTGCAAATGTCAAAGAGTCATATGAAGCGAGCACGATCAAAATATAGTCCATGTCCATAATATCACACCTAATTTTTTTTATCAAAATCGTTAGAGCCGTTTTCAAGATAAAAAAGATTATGCATTACGGGTGAATGGGGGTACCGTTACTTTTAGAGCTAAAAAATTTCAATTTTTTTCTCCTCTAGGGAATCACCGAAGACCCTTAAGTACCGAGTTTAAGGAAAATAGCTCCAGTGGCTTAGGCTCTAGATCGAGGTACAGACATAAAGACACACAGACATACGAACATACAGACAGACAGACGGAATTGTCGGACCCACTTTATTCGTCTTCGCTGCTATCGTAATGTTAACTTTGTTCAAAATCTCGAGTTCGATTTTTTTTCCAAATACAGAACTTGCCCTATAGTACCTATATATATATCGCAAGTAAATAAAATGCACGACTGAGTCGCACGAACTTGCTCCTATGTAATAGACTAAGAATTTCAAAAATGAATGTTATTAGAGAAAAACTGTTCATAAGCATAAAATTTATTTTGTAATTGACTAAAACAACTTCTTTAGTAGTTGGAGGTTAAAACAGGATGCCATGTGATTCAAGCAAATATAGGTTTATGCAAAAACAAAAATTATAAGTCTTTGTAGTGGTTTCTTAAAAAAATAAACTTTTATATAAAAAAATTTTAACACATTTTTAAGAAAAAATTTTGGTACGCCAATTTAAAGTTTTTTTTTTTATTGTTCGAATAAAAATTAAATTTACACAATTTCAAAAAAAAAAGGATTTTTTTTTCAAAATTCCAAAAAAAAATGTTTTCTTAAAGTTTTGCAATGCAATGTTCTTTAAACATTTTAGAAGCTTCTCTCTAAAAAAATTCATTAAAATCCATTAGGCCGATAATGAGAAATTCAAAATTTTAAAAAATCGTTCTATGGTAGGTGCAGTCAGTAATATCTTGTTTTCAATTTTTATTTTATTAAATTATATATCTTAAAAATTAATCGAAAGAAAAAAAAATTAAAGGAAAATTCTCGAACCCGTTTTCGAGAAAAATACGATTTTCGAAAACCATTTTTTACCATTTGTATGGAAGGTACCGTTAATTTTAGGTAAAATAATTTTTTTTCTCATATCTTGTAGATTATTTATCAAGTTTTAAAAAAATCGAGCATGGGGTTTTCGAAATATTCAGTTTTCAAAAAAAATTTTTTAAATTTTTTTTAAAAATCCAAAAAATTTTTTTTTGAAAATTTGAATACACAATAATATTGAAACTGCTGGGAAGCCTTAACATAAAAAAAATTATCAAAATCGGTTAAACCGGTTTTGAGAAATTTTTTTTCGACCAATAGGTACCTAGGTTTAACTAAATGATTTTTTTTTTTTTTTAATCTGTGGGACAGTTTTTGAGAAAAAAAAAAATATTTATTAAATTTCGAAAAAAAATCGTATGCCAGGTACCTTTATTTTTGGTTTTAAAAAAAAAGAAAAAATCATCCGGGGGAACAAATTAAAGCCCATATCTACCAAGTTTGAAGAAAATCGGCCGAGCCGTTTAGCTTAAATCGAACAGACAGACAGACAGAAAAACGAATTGCGAGACCCACTTTTTTGGTCTTCGCTATCATCGTAATGTCAACTTTTATCAAAATCTCGAGTTCGATTTTTTTACGAATGCATAACTTGCTTATAGTACTTATAAGTCGCAAGTAAAAATAATTCCTCTCAATAACCATTTTTCTGAATTTTTTTCAGCCACTATTTAGCTTTAACTAAATGAAATGTGTTTGCTATTAAAGTTTCATTTAAAAGAGATATTTGGTTTTCGATGTAATCGAATTCTCTTATCGTTACATCTGTTGTTCCGTGGACGAATTGAAGTCGTATTGGTCTACAGAACCTTGTGGATGACGGACGAAGATTTTGCCACAGTATATAATTTTACCATGTGATTCTGGGTCACCTGACACTAGTTGGATTGGAACAAAAGATGTTACGAAAATATTAGTATCTAAAAACACTTATGTCTGAGCTGTCATCACAATCCCATTTGGAAATAAGGTTAATTTAAGACATTTATTAATATGCAATGAATGATTCTATAAAATCTTCTATTCCTTGAAACAAACGTCGAATTGTGTGATCTAATAAACTTTGAAGAGTTGATTCTGCGACTGATTCTGTTATGACCAAGTTTTCACAATAACAGAGCTTCTGCTGTATATGGAACAATTTCCTGATCCATTTTTTTAAAAGCTTTTTGGTATTTTTCAGCGCGTGAAGGAGTTGAAAATATTATGCTTTTCATCACATTTGGAGAATTTAGCTTTATTTTTTCTGCATCTGCGCAGCATAGCTTAATTCTTCGGTATTATAATAAGAACACCAATCTTCTGTTTTTCGTCTCTTTGATCGTCCGCTCAAGTCCGAAAAATCCTTTTGAGGCGTTCAAAATAACCATGGGTTTAGCATGGAAATGAAATTTCATATTCTAACCAATTTCTATTTTGTTTTAAGAATGTGTTGTTATTTCTTGAGTCGCTTAGCCATCTTCTTCTATGTTCATAAGCAAAATCAGTTTAACCTTTCTTTGTTTGCTCTGAAATTTCAATCAATATTGGTCTCGTTTTCAACCTTTTCACAAAAAAAAAATATTTTTTCTGTAATGTCACGAGACATACAGATTTTAAAAAAATTCAGAAAGCTGATTTCTTGAAAGAAAAATGAAACTTGATTGCTATCCTGTGTCAAAAAAAAAAAAATCTAGTTAAAAAAAAGTCAGCGTCCTTAACACCATTTAAAGTCAATATTTTAAAAAGTCGCAAAAAGCCGCAATGGTCATGATTGTTTCCTATAAAGGAAACATTTACCTAACTTTTAACACTATTTTCATTTCAGAACAATGCAAATCAACTTAACTTTTACATTATTAAAGAAAAAAAAATATTTTTTTTTTGTTTTTACTACTCAAACACATTATCTTGAAAAGCTTGAGAATTTACTTTAAACTGAAAATATTGCAAAAAAGTGAAATTATCCTTTTTTTACATGCCACTAGCAACAGAATCCATATGCTATTTAAAAAATAATTCCCATTTGGAATATTAAATCTTATTTTTTTTTCACTTTCAGCGGCGATTCTCGCTCCCAAGGTGTGTGCTTTCCATTTAAAAAGAAAAATCACTGGGGCTCATTTTTCGGCAACCTCCTTGTGGTAAGTTGAAATTTATTAATTACTAATTAATAGTTGCATTTTTGTATAGTCATTGTTAAAAAAAGACATAACCCGCGAACCCACCCCTTCACTGAGCCTCATTTTGGCAGTACTTACTGTTGCTGCGAATTCCAATTTGCTTAATCAACTGAACTCGCCTAACTGTAGTTTGACAGTCTATCTTGGCTTCGTATTCGGTTTCCTATTTGTTGATCGGTCGCGCTATCCTCGTGTTTCCTGGTATCTGTAATCTCATAGCACTTTTTTTTCTCTGAATTCTATGGTTCTCTTCATCATGAATATCGATGGCAAAAATTGTATTCATTTACCTTACCTTGCTACTATTCAACTCTTTTGTATTTAAAAAAATAGTTCAGAAGTTCCCATAATACTCTCTTTCTTATTTGCCCAATTTGCTATCCATTTTTCTTTTCTATTAAGAAACGGATGCAGACTTCTTTTCCTACTTAGATACTTGCACCCAAACATCACCTTCAATTTCCATTCCCCCTTCTATTGTTAAATAAAAGATAAATAAACTGGTGCTCCTCATGGCTTAACTTTAATATTATTATAAAACTGATTGACATCTCTATTAAAGCCATTGTGCGCTCTCTTCCAGAATTTCTCAGCCGACCTTTGAAAAGGCCCCAACAAAAAATTTCTAATAACCACCCATTGCTAAACTCTTATTTTCTACTTCAATTAACACGGGTTCCTTAGCGCCAAATAAACTACGAAAAGCCAAGTAAACTTTGTCTTCATTGATGGTGAAGAAAGAAGTTGATTTTATAGCAACCGACCTCAGCAAAGCTTTTGGTTAAATGCCACATACTCCAATTCTTCTTAAACTGAAAACACTGCTTTCAATATTCCTTTAATCATATCAAATTCCAATTGAACGAACGTCAGTACGAATTCCTTTTTAGGTGTTCTCAGTCTTTGCAACCTCTGGTGTTCCGCAGGGAAGTAATCTCGGTCCCATATTTTTTGTATTTTAACTATCAATGATGTTGACTATAATTCCACTCCTTCCTATACTCTCCAACAAATTTTAAATAGATTCTGAAGTTTAACGTTATCAAGTGTTAATCTACACCTAACATACTCACGGTAACGTTCTTCTCTAATCTAATCTGTGGAAGTATTCAACTCAAGACCGCGCATCCTTAGCACTTCTTATAGTACGCAGATTTCTTTTGACTTCCACTCCTGCAAACACTCTCTCAAAATCTCTCTCGATAACAACTCTATGCCCCATAAACTCCCCATTTCTTCAAACGCTCCCATAAAATCTCTTTCTAACACTGAACTCCTTAATCATCCCAACATCTTATAACCAATACATATTCTTTTGCTTGTACGAGTATTGAAACAATAAAATTGAACAAACTATTCGGGTTGAAAAGTGGTCTTGCCCCCCCCCCCCCCCTTTTGCTCTTTGTGTGTTTTATTGTTGAATATGTAATCTTCTAATCCAATAAAATTACAGAAAATATGAAAATATTGGTAGATAATTTGAAAATATAAAAATCTTACATTCCCGGAAATTCCCTAAAAATTTAGTATACAAAATTTAATTCAGAAATTCCGCCATCTAGGTATTAAATATGGAACCACTTTTTATTGAAAATACGAACCGGATATCAATAAATCGAATAAGAAATTTTCGACGGTTTGTGTATAGGCTATTTCGAAACTAATTCGAGAAAATAATTTGTTAGGACAAAGAGACCATAGATGGCAGCGAAAACACATAAGAGGCGGTTGAATTTTACGATTTCAATTGGGATGTTTGACTGTCTATTATTTTTAAATGAGGTATAATTTAACGGAAAAAACAGAACAAAGTGAAGAGTAAGGCTAGTCGCGCACTGGCAACTGTCATCGAAATCAAATAGTTTAATCACCAGTTGAAAGAGAACCGCGCACTGGCAACTCTTTACTCACGCTCACACTCTTGCGCTTATAGAAAACAGCTCAACTGTTGCGAATTGATTTTAGGCAATCGTTTAGTTTGTGTCAAAACACAAACTTTTTAGTTGCTCGAATCGAGTTGCTCTAAGTGCGCGGTGTCCCATATAAGCCCGTATGTTTCATTTTAGCAACTAAACAGTTGCGAAACTAAAAATTGAATGTGCGCGCCTGGCCTAATAGGCATCAAATTTGTGCTGTGCGAAAACTTTTTGAAAAAATACTCATCCAAAAGCTTTACTTTACTGTTGCAATTTCTAATAAGCACCATGATTTTGTTACGGGTCAAACCACTAAAACAAATCTTTGTAAAGAGTGGGCCAGGACTAGTCGGTGACAACTGTTTCCCGTTCGAAATCTCAACAGAAAGTCAGTATCATACCCTCGCGGAACGAAATAAGTTCATGAGGCTATTATACTAGTAGACAACAGTCATGGTCCTCATCGTTGTACGGTGCGCCCAGACGAGATTGTGGCTGCTGGATCCGAGTGGGACTCAATTCACGAAAATCAACTCGCCATCGATCTCAAGAGCTCAACATTTCACGCACTAGCCTTAGGAGAATTCTCCACAAAGATCTCGGATTATTCGCTTATAAGGTAAAATTGACTCAGCAATTGAAGGTGCACGACTATCCGCTTCGTTATCGCTTCGCAGTTTGGGCCTTACAGCAGCTTGAATTTAACAACGATTTTGGGCGAAAAATCATCTTTTCGCGCATTTTCATTTTGGTGCCTACATAATGTCCGGAAGCGTTACTGTCCAAAAGCCAATGCATCCAAATTCCACAGAGGGTGACAGTTTGGTGCGGATTGTGGAGTGGTGGCATCATTAGACCATTTTTGTTTTTCGAAAATGATTCCGGGAACAACGTTTCGGTTAACGGTGGGCGTTACAGAGCCATGTTAATCGACTTTTTTTTACTGAAATTGATGACATCGATTTGGACGACCTCTGGTTCATGCAGGATGGCGCGCCTTCCATACAGCCCATGCCACAATCGATCTTTTGTGCACAAAATTCCCAAATCGTGTTATCAGCCGTCTTAGCGTCGTCAATTGGCCTTTGGATTTTTTTTTTTGTGGGCAACTGTGAAGGACCGGTGTTATGCCAACAATCCAGAAAATTCAAGCATTTAACGCCAATATCATCTTAGCAATTCGGGAGCTACAGCCTGAAACCATCAACAAAGTCTTGGAAAATTGGAGTGAAAAAATGCGCTACGGAAAAGCCAGTCGAGGCACTTGAACGACCTTGTGTTCCATAATTACTGGGAAAGTTTGCTCTTACTAATAATGCTATAATACATGGAAAGAATTTAAGTTTGTTTAATTTATTGCATTCTTAAAAAGAAACTGGTAGTCGGCCCACCACTTATTTTTTATTAATAAGATTGAACAATGAACGGGATAAACAAATCGATGTATTATTTATAGATTTTTTTTAAATCTTTGACCGAGCGTACATCATTGACTACTTCTTCGATTAGATGATAACCACCTTGATTTAAACTTCTTAAAGTGCAAAATATTAAGCGCAACAAGGTCAACCTCTTCGATTACTTTTAATTACACGTTTTTTGACGGACAATTTCTAGGAGTTAAAGTTGTAAGGGACCTATAAGGGTTTTTTGAATCGAAAACTAGCTTCAAAGCTCATATATTTAGATTGTATACATAGTTCCAAAATATAACGATATATTTGGCAAGTCTATAGATTTTTTTAAGATGTGAAAACTCTTCAAATTTTATTCGCAAACGCTTTAAATTAAAGCCAAATTATGATTTCAATTCCATTTGAATTCAATCAATACGAGGGCGGTTCGATAAGTACTTAGCCTGACCGCCCGATGTCGCCAGTATCGCAAAAGAGATTTACTATCGTCTAGTACATTCTCTTAGACGGATACTGTCAATTTTAGCCGAATCGGACTCGTAGTTTTGTTTTGACCAGCCAGCTTGTCCGCGAATTTTAGAAAAAATTTTGGTAGGGAAATCAAAGAGCGCTTGGATGCTGTGCACGCTGACTTTTCTCCTTCGATGGCGACCGTCAAAAATTGGTAAAATGAGTTGCAACGTGATCGCACATCGGTTTTTGATGAGACCCGCCCAGGTGCCCCGAAAATGGCAACAACAGAAGATAACGTGTCAAAAATCCACGATCGTATTGGCAGACCTCCGCCGCGCCGCACCGATTGAAGGTGCGCGAGATAGCTGAAACAGTAGGCATCTCAAAACACCGCGTGGGTCATATCCTCCAGTAAATTTTGGGCATGAGAAAGTTGTCGGTGCGATGGGTGCCGTGTTTGCTCACTCCGGACAACAAGCACCGGCTCACACCTCCGCAGTCGCCACGGCCAAATCGATCGAATTGCACTACGAACTGCTGCCCCATCCACCGAATTCTCCAGATTTGCCCCCGTGTGACTTATTCTTGTTTGCAAGCTTGGAAAAATCACTCAAATTTGAGTCGAATGAGGGCAAGGAGGTCTGATTTCCATCAAAGATGTTGGAGCATCGCTGGATCAAGTGTATCGAACTAAAAGGAGACTATGTTGAGAAATAAATCGCCACTTTTCCAAAATGTTTGTTTTCCTTTGGTGGGCTAGGTACTTATCGAACCGCCCTCGTATACCCGGCGAAAACCCAGTGGTAACACGGCTTATAATGCTCTAGATAAGGATAAGCTGACGACGGACGTAGAACCGACTGTCTGAAACCAAATGTTGTCTCCATATGTATGTTGTGATACCATATGGATTTGGGAAATCTTTTCACTATACTCATTAAACCATTTTTGTTACTAGGATCATTGTAGTAAAAGTCTCTCAGAGTACGTTTTTTTTTTGAGATAGAGCAGGACACTATCATGAAGGTGAGGATTCGTTTCCTCATAAAACTTCTAGAAGAATCAAGAAATCAATCGAATATTTAGACAGTTGACAGAGTTGAATATATGTAAGAAATGCTTATAGTGCTTCAGATCGAGCTTTGGCAAGATCTTTTTTATCGCCAAAGAAGTTTTGACGTTTGTATTCCACCTTAGGATTATTCTCTTTATAAAATATTGCTTTTGCTTTAGCAATAAAAAATAGCCCGGCACAAAGCAAATGGGGGTCTATGTACACGTTAACTTGTTAACAACATTTTACAGGAGTAATTTCATCCGGTTTCTGCTGCACTGACATCGTTTGAACAAGCAACTTCTCTGTAGTCCTTTAAACAAAAAACTTTTTTTTTTTTGTAAGAATAGATGACACATTATAATCTTCCTCCAAAAAAAAACTCTGCTACATAATGGTCTCATGCTGAGATAAGCGATCTAATTTCACAACGATCACCACAAGATGGTAACGCCTGTGACAATAAAGTACCTATTTCACGTTTTTTTCACAACTATAAGTACTTTGTCATAGTTGATGATTGAGGCTTGTTGTTCATTTAACAATCGTTAATCCATCTAATCCTGGTTCTATGGGTAAGCAGATTGTTCCTGCCAAACATCCGATTTCAAGACGTCTATGTGAGAAAAATCCATTTCCACATATGCGTCGAAGAAAACCTTAGCCACAACAAAGAAAGTATATACACATCCATCAAAGTATCCTTGTTGCTACTGTTCGAAGCAGAAAGCCAGTAATCCTTGCATTGTTACCTATGTTTTTTCTTGTCACACATGCTTTCGAAAATAATGTGAAGGCGTTTGAAAAACCATACCTCTACCAAGAGCTTGGTATAACGACTCACGATCAGATATCATTCTTTAGAAAATTTAGTGAATACCAAAAAAATAAAGGATTTATGTCATTAGAGGAATAAAAATGGATAGGAACTTAAATTTCCCCGAACGCATACCGAAAGTATAACCACCACCTAGTTGTTAAATATCACCCTTGGTTTTGAGTGCGTATAACTGCACCCAGGATATCCTGAGTGGAAAATAAAAAGTATTTTTTTCAATTTTAAAAATTTTTGTTTTTCAATTGAGTTACCAAATCGACCCTCGATTATTTTCACAGCGTGTCGTCTTCACAATGACAAAATGTAACGAAACATATCACATACACACACACATAGCATCATCGACTGCACGACACGACTACAGAAGAAAAGGAAATCACAAATTATAGGTTTAATTCCATAAATTGGTTCGTTATACTTAGGTACATAAATACGATTTGTCAAGAGGGATGCTTGTTTGTAAACCGAAAGCATTCAAATTTACACGACTTGGTACTTGGCCTTTGTGTCAACCAAACAACAACAAAAAAAAAAAACACACAATTATGTGCTTAGATACTTTAAAATAATATCTACCTAAGGTTGCAAGGTAATTATTAGTTTATGTTCTTAGGTGTGCTTATTGAAAATGAGACTTTTTCCTTTAAAACATGGATATCATAGACAATTTGTACACAAGTCTAGGTAAAACGGCTTACAGTGTGGATAAACCACACAAACCAACTTAGAGCATATCAAGCTGGTCTAAGACTCGGGTATTCAACCGTGGATCATATCTTTGTGTCAAGGAATATAGTGGAATCCTTTTTTGCAAGAGGTCACAAACTTTACACTTTTTTGGGGATTTCAAAGCAGTCTTTAGTACTGGGGATCGCAGAGAACGATTTTTAAGCTATCTGTCAAAGGTTTGTCAACAAAATTCTATAAACAAGTTGAAAAGATGTTCGCAGATGCTTGGACATCTGTCTGGATCGATGATAGGACTTCCGAAGCATTCGAAACAAAATTTAGGGCGATACAAGAATGTTCTTCGAGTCCTATATTGTTCGACATATTTATCGACAATACCACGGGATGTGTACCAGTAGAAGTTGAATTTGACAATCTTTTGATGACATCATTTTGCTTGCTTACTCTCCAGATACACTTCATCCAAGACTAACCGATACGTATGGTGTTAAAAAAAAGACTCGGGAAAAATCAGTAACAATGAGTGCTGGACGTTTAAAGGTCAGCCAGTAGAAGTGGTCGGGCACAAAACCTTAATATGGAGGGACACCAAAAAGGGAAACTAATAAATGCCAAAACTGCGACAAGCACAACGTGGAAAAGATGATATGCAAATAGGCATGTTGTTTACAGCACCAAGTATCAAGTTTTCCAAGACATATCGGATTCTGTTTACCTGAACGCAGCACAAGTTTTGGGTGCCAAACTCTTTAATACAGTAGAGAAGATATTAAGATACTTCACCAAACTGATATTCCACCTGCCAACTTGAACTCCAAACTTAGCAGTTATGCTGGAGACCGTACTGTCACCCCTACTACCTTTTGATAGGTGTGAACATGCCAAAGGAAAGATTGCCAAAAGAAGTTTCACTCGAGACAATTAGGAGCAAGAACGGTTGGAATGCTGCCTGGTATGTGTAGTATGGAAGTAGAACATTACCAACTTCGGAAGCCAATACTTAACGAACTGAGAAGAAATCTTAATATGAAGTGCAGAAAAACGTTTCAAGCTCTGTACACAAAGCAACTTACAGTGTCTTAGAGAGCATAACCTGCAGGAAGGAAATTATTTCCAGGATGAAAACAGCATCCAAAAAATGTTGATGATATTAAATCTTCAAGTTGAACTGCTACAGTTTGTGGGGAGAAAGAAGATCTTTTACAAATGTCCAACTTTAAAAGATATTACGAGGTATTACCTTGGGAGTGACGTTATACAAAAAAAAGAGACAAACTATAGGGTGCGTTTTATGCTCCTGGTCGATTTTATTTGGTTGTAATTTTTGTGTGAATTAAATTTGTCAGTTGGCTTTTCACAGTCGTAGAGAGTACAGCTGTGTATATCGTTAATTTAAAATGATCGATAAAATGACTTGGTAGGGAGCATGCACCAACTCATCTCAAAAATTTGGTCGAATGAAAGTATGCCCAATGAATGGAACCTCGGCATAGTGTGCCCCATCCACAAGAAAGGAGATGCTCTGACAAAATCCTGTCGTCTAAACTGTGTGAACGCCTAAAACCGCTTGTCAACGAGCTGATCGGCCCCTATCAGTGTGGTTTTAGGCCCGGAAAATCTACTCTGGATCAGATGTTCACACTTCGACAGATTTTGGAAAAAACCCAGGAGTTCCAAATCGATACACACCACCTTTTTATCGATTTCAAAGACGCGTATGATAGAGTGGACAGAGAACAACTATATAGAGCCATGTCTCATCTCGGAATCCTAACCAAGGAGACCTTGTATAAGACCCTCATCATCCCGGTCCTACTGTATGGGGCAGAAGCATGGACACTGTCTAAAACGGATGAAAATCTGCTTGGGTGCTTTGAAAGAAAAGTTCTTCGTTTGATCTTCGGTCCAGTCTGTATCGATAGAGTATGGAGTATGGAGAAGGTTCAACAACGAGCTGTACGGGCTTTACAGCGACGTTAACCTGGTCAAGAAGCTGAAAATACAACGGCTGAGATGGCTGGGACACGTGGAGCGTATGGACACCGACTCACCAGCCCGTCGAATCTTCGAATTCGCCCCCGTTGGTCTGCGCAGCAGAGGAAGACTCCACCTCAGGTGGCGCGCACAAGTGGAGAGCGACCTCAACCAACTTGGAGTGCGTAACTGGAGGCAGCTAGCTAGGGACCGAGCTAGCTGGAGGGCCTTGTTGGTTGAGACCGTAGTCCACCCTGGACTGTGAGCGCAATCTAAAGTAAAGTAAGTAAGAATCTTTCAACAATCGATTACCAAAATGATTCGATCATTTCAATCATTCGATCATTTTCATTTCACTCAAATTATTCCGATTGGATTTTCATTTCGATTTTGATGAAATTCAATCTCCGAATTTTAGCCAATTCCAGTTCAATAATGTACCGAATTTGATCGAATACAATTTGAACCAAATTTTAAAAATTTGATTTCGTCGTTAATGTCGTCGAGATTAGAGTGCTGGAGTTTTATTGCTCGGTATTGACCACCGCCATTTTTTATAAAAACTCATTATCAAGGACGAAGCACATTTCTACTTGGCTGGCTTTGTTCGTATACATATTAGCCGCTATTTGAGCACTGAAAACCTTTCATACACCTTAAGACAACTATACTCTCTAAGAGTAACTGTATTCGAGGAAGTATAGGCAATGCCTAACATGACCGCTATAGAGACATGATGGAAAACTTTCTTGACTCCGAATGGGCCTACGGAATATATATATATAGGTCTAATAAAACGGTACAACAGCACACACACAGATCGTGCTACGATGCGAATTTGATAAGATATTTTTCCCGGACGAATAATTTGATTGAATGGCCCCACGACCTTCCGATTCCTTCTTATGGAGTTACTTGAACGAAAAGGCATACATCAACAAACCAACCACAACCTCGATGCTTAAGGACAACACTAAGAACGAAATTGCTGAAATTACTCTTGACCGACATCATACTCCATACATATGGCCTTGTGAATAAAAAAAAGCTAAAGCTAAAATTTGGATTTTTAAGTAAATACTGAATTTTTAGTAAATAAAAATAAGCTTAAGCTAGCTAGTTAAAGATGTTTCTTACTAATAGCTATTTTAATATAGCCAACGCTAAATTCATTTAGTTTTAGCTTGTTTTCCAAGCCTAAGCTTCAATTTGTGTGAATTAAAATAGCTTAAACTAGAATATTTTAGTTAAAGCTACAAAAATTTCAAAATTTTTTCGACCTGTCTAGAAAGCTTTGACTAGGACTTATTTTCAGTATTCTATGAATCAGGTACTAAAAACTTGTGCGAGCTGTTAATTATATGTATATAAGGGAATAGCTCAAAAATAAGACAGTGAACGTATAGACGCAGAGACTGACGGACGATATGATAAAAACATTTTTTACCCGAAACCAATACTTGCCTTATAGAACAGATAACAAATTGTGGCAAGACAACCTTCTTTTCGGTCATACATGTACAGTTCTAGCTAAAGCTACCTAGTCGAAATATGTGAATATAAAACGAACAGCTAAAATTAAGAATTTTCTAGAATAAGCTATTTAACGTTTTTATTTTTTATTCAAATGAAACAAAGCTTAAGCTAGATCTGTCTAGCTTAAGCTGCTAGGAAAAGCTATGACTAGTTGGCTTTAGCTTCCTCCAAAAAAAGCTTTAACTTTGTTTTTATTCACAAGACCCAATGGTTGAAAACTTAATTTAAAAAAAAGGTCATTAATGGTACCTTAAACTCTGATTATTTTGACGAATGTTTCCTTTTTTTGAGTGATATAAGCTTTAATATTTTAATATTTATGCAGACACCACTGCGAAGTTTATGTCAAAACTTATCGAAAGTTATATGGTATAACTTCCACTGTTTTGAAAAAAAAAAAACTGTGTAAACCATTAATTGTTGCCTTTGTACATTATTCTTAACCCTCTAAGACCTTCCTCTACATAAAAAGGTGAAAAAGACAAAGTATTGCAAAATTATAGGTCGGAACTCCAGAAATATTTGAGGCTTCATTTTGGAAAAACCTGTCTTTCTATATTAAATCATTTATAGTTGCAAATCAACATGTTAATTTCCTAATGGAGTTGGCTGAAAATTGTATTGATATAGTCAAAAGGTGAAATCCAATGGATTGAGTCTTCCCTGACTTATTTACGCATTAGTTTATATTATGTACTTTTCAATGGCCATAACTTTTAAATGGAATACCACAGGGTTACCATTTAGGCCTTTTACTTTTTATTTTATTTATGAATGACTTACTATCTGTGTTGAAGCACTCAAAGTGTCTCATATATACAGACGATGTAACAATCTTCAAAACTTATATAAACTCTCGTAATTGTGAAGAGCTTAATTCGTTCTTACTTGCGACTTATAGGTTCTATAAGGCAAGTTATACATTCGTAAAAAAAATGGAACTCAAAATTTTGATCAAAGTTTAAATTACGATGATAGCGAAGACGAAAATAATGGGTCTCGTAGTTCTGTATGTTTGTCTGTCTCTCTGTCTGTTCGAATACAGCCTAAACGGCTGGGCCGATTTTCGTTTAACTTAAAAATTTCCCCCCCACACGGTTTTTACCTGCCATACGAATTTTTTTCGAAATTTAATTAATATTTTTTTTTTTCTCCAAAACTGTCCCACAGATTAAAAAAAAAAACTCAAAATATTTCATTTAGTTAAAGCTAGGTAGTGGATGAAAAAAAATTTACAAAAAATGGTTATTTTTGGTACCCCCCTTGGAACCATTTTTTTGTTTTTGATTTTCTCAAAAACGGTACAATCGATTTTGATCATTTTTTTTTGCTAAGGCTCCCCAAAACCTGAATAGAATTGTGTACTCAAATTTTCAAAAAATTTTTTTTTGGATTTTTAAAAAAAACTTCAATTTTTTTTTTTCAAAACTCAATATTTCGAAAACCCCATGCTCGATTTTTTTAAAACTCGATAAACACAAGTTTTTTAAAATAGTCTACAAGATATGAGAAAATCAATTTATTTTACCTAAAAATAACGGTACCCTCCATACAAATGTAAAAAAATGGTTTTCAAAAATCGTAATTTTCTCAAAAACGGTTCCGAGAATTTTGCTTAATTTTTGTTTTCTTTCAATTAATTTTTTAGGATCTATAATTAAATAAAAAAATTTTGAAAACCAGATATTACTGACTGTACCTACCATAGAACAATTTTTTTAAATTTTGAATTTCTCATTATCGACATAACGGATTTTGAAGAAATTTTTTCGAGAGAAGCTTCTAAAAAGTTTAAAAAACACTGCATTTCAAAACTTTAAGAAAAATATTTTTTTTTTTGAATTTAAAAAAAAAAATCTATTTTTTTCTTGGAAATTCAATACCTCTAAAACGGTTCAATATTTTTTTTTTGTAAATTTAATTTTTATTCGAACAATAATAAAACTTTTAAATTAAACTAATATTAGCTTGAATCACATGGCACCCTATTTTTAGCTCCTATTATGTACTAAATTAGTTGTTATAGTCATTTGAAAAATGAATTTTATGCTTATGAACAGTTTTCCTCTAATGATTTATGATTTTTTTATGTTTTATAAAAAGAAATCTCCACTTTTGCCATTTGAGAATGACTGTAATGCGACTTAGCTTTTAAAAGATTGCTATGTGGATGTAGACATAAGTAAAAGAGTAGATAAATAGGAGTAAATTCTTATACCATTCATGTCAACCAGAAAAGTTGAAGTTGTCAAAAAATGTTTCTAGAATTAAAACCATTTGAATTCTCGTAGACATAGCAAAGCCTCAAATATTCATTTCAATAAATATGTAAGGCATGGATTCTATTGAGTATTGGGAGTGCATTGAATAAATCCTTTGAATCAAAGACACATCTACAAACACACGAGTACAAATTCTATATGTATGTAGAATGCCTACCACTAAAACCGTATTTTGCTTTAAGTAAATAAAATCCCAAAACAATTTGCGAACAAAACCAAAACATTATTGAGTACTTGCCTCAGCATCATCTGCATAGTTTGTACATAGAATCCAGAGCCTCTATAGGAAGAGAAACATAACACAGGAAAACAGGAAAACAGGACCATGATGTGCAATGACATAGAATTTATTCGTTGATCTCAATTTTCAAATCCAGAATAGACAATTACAGTTTCCAATTAAAGTTCCAATCGAACTATAACAATGGCCAACTGTGCTGATTGGAGAATCTATATAGAAAGCCACATTTTGACCGATGTCCAACGCTCAAATGATGAATGTAGCAAATTAGTATGAGTAAAACGTATAAGTATATTTCTCTACTGACATTCTAATATAAATTTGTGCCTATATTGAGGGTGTGCTACAGTGTGAGTACTGCTATAGGAGTAGGTCCAAAGTGCAGTTGGAATGTACAAGAGGACACCTTTTTTGCCAAATCATTCTTCAATAACTGTCCGTAATTAGTATGGACTCTCTCTGCGGTGCACATCCCAATGTCCGAGGATGTATACGTACACACAACTGCATTTATGTATGTATATGTTGGTAGTTGGTACACTCTCGGCCACGATAATAAAAAGCAATTGCACATTAATTTGCAGATTAATTCTGATTCAATTGCGGTAAATGGCTTTTCCGAGTTGGAAGGCCGGAGCCATCTCTTTGTATGAAATTAACAAGTAAAACTGCGTTATAATGGTTTCGAAATTCTGGAATTTGGAATGCTATACAAACTTACTGTAGGGATACTGATTATAAAGAACCAAGTACAGACAGTCAATATGAGGGTATAACATTAATACAAAAAAAACAGTACTCGTTATATAAGCCGCTTTGGGTATAATTTCGAAGAAGTGTATGATCAACAAAAAAATAACTTCCTGTAACTATTATCACTATTGGACTAAAAGTGCTAAGTTTTGGTAGTTATGAATTTTTGGCGAAGTCTATGATTTTGACTCAATTCAAGTTTTCGACCTCGAGCAATGAACATTGATAAAAATTCAATAAACCAAGAAATCTCCTACATTTCTCCAGTAGTTGGCGATTTTAACTTTTAAAATACTAGTATGGTTCGCCATACTTTTTAAATTAACTACATTTGTTATATTTTGACTACAGGGCGGTTCTTTGAGACCTATTAGTTTCCAATTCAGCCATTTTTAGTTTATTTTGCTGTTCTGAAGGATTTTTGTACCTGTTGGTCTTGGCGACTTGGATATTCCAAAAGAAGTTTTCGGAGACCTGTAGATGAACCTCTGCTGTTAGCTTATGTACCTAAGTTCTCAAAGAACTAAAATTCTAGAAGAAGTCTTAGTTTGGTGTCTAAAGAAGGTTGTTTAAAAAGAATGCCACCAGACAGTAGTATCACGAGGTTTTTCTAACAAATATTAGGTAATGATCTGCAACGGATCTTGATTGGGGGCAAGTTTTTATTGCAAACTCAATGAAGTCACTGAGAGAAAAACGGAGTAGCTGTGAATTATTTCAATTCTCTTTACTTGGCGATTGAATAGTTAGGGCAAATTCCTAAACGCATATATTTGGCAAATTCTGCTAAGCAAACAGTTCCAAAATGCAAATACAAAAATCTCTGCTAAGCAGAGTGTCCCAAAATGCAATCGATGCTACTTTCTTGCGCAAATGCAGAGGCATTTGTGCAAATGTCAAACATTTCTTGCGCAATTCTCATACATATGCGTATTCTGATTTGCTATATCTGCTTTGCAGGTGTTTTGCTTTGCAAATCTTGCGTTTAGGAATTTGGCCTTAGATTTTATAACGAAAGGATCTGAAAACTCCTTTGACCAACGCTTGAAGAACCCAAGAGCGTAGTTACCCTTAGAAATAATGTTTTCATAATGAGATTATGAAGTTGAGCTCACCATCGCAGATAACTCCTATAGATCACACTTGTTGCTGACAGCCTAACCTACTGTCACAAAGGATCAACTCATGTCCTAAGTGTATCGGCTTTCTTGCTGGCAGCCACGTCAAGCTATAGATCCCGATTGATAGTTACTCCGGAAACAATGATTTGATTAATGTAATAGACTCGGGGCGACAAAATTGTTCAAATGCTTCTGTAAAGGTATAGTAATATACTATGTAAGTTGAAGGAATTACTCTAAAAATGTCATGTCATCCGCATGTGGGCCAAATACAAGTTTCTTTTTAAAAATGCAATAAAATGAACAAAATTAAGTTTTTTCCATGTATAACGGCTTTATTAGTAAGAGCAAGCATTCCCATTAATTTTGGAAGACAACGTCTTTCAAGTGGATGCATCGCAATAGCGCATTCAGTCACTCCAATTTTCCAAGACCTTGTTGATGGTTTCGGGCTGTAGCTCACGGATTGTTTGGATGATGTTGGCCTTAAATGCTTGAATTGTTTCCAGATTTTTGGCATAACGTCGGTCCTTCACGGGTACCCACAAAAAAAAAAAAGTCCAAAGGGGTCAGTAGCAGCGGTCCGAGGCGGTTAACTGAGATCGCCAAGAAGGCTGCTTACAAGATTTGGAAATTTGGTGCGCAAAAGATCGATTGTGGCATGGGCTGTATGGCATGGCGCACCATCATGCGTGAACCAGAGTTTAATCAAATCCATGCCTTCAATTTTAGGAAAAGAAATCGTTTGACCGAAACTGCTCGAAGAAAAAAGGTCAAATGATGCCTCCACTCCACAATCCGCAACAAAGTTTCACCCTCTGTGAATGCATTGGCTTCTGGACAATAACGTGCGGGTTTTTCGAGCCACAGAAGCGGCAATTTAGTTTGTTAACGTAGCCACCGAAATGAAAATGCGCCTCGTCAGAAAAGATGATTTTTAGCCCAAAATCGTTGTCCAATTCAAGCTGCTCTAAGGCCCAAACTGCGCAGCGATAACGAATAATCCGAGATCTTTGTGCAGAATTCTCCTCAGGCTAGTACGTGAAATGTTGCGCTGTTGAGATCGATGGCGAGTTGATGTTCGTGAATTGAGTCTCACACTCTAGGCTACATCAGCCACATTCTCGTCTGAGCTCACCGTACGAACATGAGTGTTGTCCACTAGCATACCAGTCTCACGAACTTTTTGCACAAATCTAAGACAGCAGGCGCAATGAGTGCTTCATTTCGGCCAAAACTTCTTTTCAAAAAACGCACTGTTTTTCAAGCGTAAAGCGACTTATTTCGTCCCGCTGAGGTATGATTTTGACTTTCTGTCAATATTTCGAGGGGGAAATAGCTGTCAGTGTCAAAATAACCTATGATTTAAAAAGAAACCACTAGATGACCCAACTCCTATTTGTTCTTCATCGCTGGCTACTGTTCTGGAATGTTCCCTAGAAGATGGAAAACAGAATTTGTCCAGCCTGTTCCTTAAAAAGACGACCCATCTTCCCCATCTCTCTATCGAAAAATTGGACTTTTGTCCCTTTTTTTGATTAGATCGCTGATCAATCATCAGCCCAAGAAATATCTAGAAGATCGAAAACTTATGAATGCCCGGCAAGATGGCTTTCGCAGCTATCTTTCTATGATCTGATAGAATATCTAATCCAAAAGTGGAACAGATATTTACATTGTTTTCGAGAAAGTAAGATTATTGCGCTTTATATTTTTAAGGCATTTACTAGACTTTGGCACCAGGCTCTCTTGCGTGCATTTGGTATAAATGAAACCCTTATTCCTTATATTAGAAATTACCTTCTAGATCGCTCAATACATGTTGTACTGAACATGTGTCTTCACAAAATAAATGCTGGTGTTCCCCTGGGCTCCATTTTGTCTCCGTCTTTCTTCTTCATTTTTATAAATAATCTTTTTTGTAGAACTTCTAATACACTTCATGCTTTTGCCTACGTCTCTACCCTCAGCTTCCAATTCTCTTTCTCAAATTTACGTCCATATCCTTCGGAAGTGAAATTGCAACGGTATCGTATGATTAGCTGATCTTTACAGCATTGTTAAATGGGGTATACAAAATTGACTGGAATTTAATGCTTCGAAAATCCGATGCTGTCTATTGTCCTTCAAGCAAAATGTACCCCTTATGCCATTGTCTTTGAATCGCACTTTCTTCGAAGGAACCTAAAAGCTGTCAGTACCCGGTATGTGTGTAAGCGCTGCTAAATGCTTAGGATTTCTATATCGATGTTAGAAATTTTTAACTCCCTCATATCTGGCTACAATTTTAGAGCTTTTATACGTTCAAAACGCGACTATAACTCACATCTCTTCATTTATTGAATAGAAACCAGAACAGGGCTTTACAACTGATAGGAATCAGAACTATCATGAAATCATTCCCATCTCTTAAACACCGTCGGATTCTTTCATGTCCTTCCTTGTTTTATCGCTTTTTCACAAGCAATGCTCCCTCAAAGCAGACGATTGCATTTCCCCCCTCAATCAGTTCGTCGTTTCACTAAAAATGCTGATCAGTCTACCTTCGAGCTTAATTTTGCTCGTACCGTCAAATACGGAGAATAGTTTTTTAGTCGTACAACACTATTATGGAATAATTTACCCGGCATGGTTTCCCTTGCCATTTCAATTTGCAAACATTCAAGACCAATGTTCCTTGCCCCCCTTTCCTTATTTCCCCATCATTCGTGCTTTCAATGGGTACCCAAATAAACACTTGAGCCCGTGTGAATTATAAAAATAAAAATACTGCGTCATAAAGCTCACATATTTTATAGCATATTAACTAGTTCCAACCAAAAAAACGAGCAGATATTGGTACAGAGTTCCAGCCGATTGCCATTCTTCCGTTTCTTCCAAAAGTGTTTCCTAAAACTTTTCTGAAATGTCTAGCGATCAACAACCTGTTAATTCTGCCTACACGCAGCTGCAAATTCGCCTTACTTTTTATCACTGATGAAATAAGACAGAACTCATATGACACTGCTAACGCTGTTAGACTATTCAAATGCTTTTGACACTGTTAGCAACTCTTCTATGTAGAAAGCTGCGAAATTGCTTTGGGTCCTGTAAGTAAGTTCTTTCGTCTTACTTCAGCGGAACCCAAGCAATGCTTGGTGGCTAATGGACACTTCTGTACCTTTCTTAATGTTTAAGTGTGGAGTGCCACAGGGATCTATCCTAGGACCGGTTTTCTTTTCATTTTACACATATACGAGATACCAAAATTTTCTAAACACTTTTTGATGCATCTTTACGCTGATGATGTGCAGCTTTTGATAAATAGGCTCTTGATAAGTATGCAGCTCTTGATAGAGTATGGATCTGCTCCTGATTTCATAGTGATCTAAAAAGAAATACATAGTATGCAACACTGTTACTGTTAGTTGTGAAGTCTGTTATTTTTGTATCATATTTCTTTTTCTCCAAAGTGGGTTGCAATATTTTTTCATTATAGGCGCGTCGATTTTTCCTCAAATACTCCTTCCAACTAATTCTACCACCGAGTAAAGTCGTCTCAATCCAATACGAAATATTCAGGACTTTTGCCACTTAATATATCATCGTGTTTAGTAAAACTCAAACAAAACTACCTCAAGTCAGCTGTCTAGTTGGTTATTCAAATTTCAAAACTAATTATATCGTTAGGAGTAATTTCGCACCCTACCACATTGTATCTCCAAACACTTATCCTTGTTCTTGATGAACTCAAAAACGCAATGAACCGCAAAATCCTCCTAACAATATTGTTCCCTTTATTTGTTCATCTGATCATCAGCGTCGCACTGGAGTATCTCTTTCAAATACACAAAAACTCAAAACACAAAAAAATCTAAATAAAAAACAACAATGTTTGCAACAAACAAACAACACCATCAGAAGGTACAAATCTCAATGCCACATAAATGTATCTCCTTTTGCATTTACCAAACCACCGCATCCTGCAGGACCAGATCTATTAAGGGAGAATTTTCAAACACATCACTATTGTTTCTGCTCGTGTCAGTTTTTTTTTTTGTTATGCCTTGCACTAAGGTCGTCCTGAAGTGTAAACATAATTATGCGCATCGGTCGAGTGTCTTGTATTCTTGTATCTACAGAGGTGTCAATGGGTATCCTTTTTTTCCGAAAGAATGATGGCTTAAATGTGCGTTAGATTGCACACCTATATTCGACAAATGAGAACTTCATGCATAACATGTCCTAAGTACTTAAATCCCAATTGTACACATACACACATACACAAATGGGAAAGAAGGACCAATAATGCATTTAAGGACTCACACTCTAATTCACTTGGAGAGGTTTTTTTTTCTATTGTCAAGTCTTGATTTGCCGGTGCGTGAAATGTGATCAGGATTTCGGCTGAGAAACAAGAATGATCCTTAAAGGATCTTGTTTGTCGTAAGGATATTTGTTTTCTTTACACTGCAAGCTACATAACTACTTATCAAAGGTGATAGACCGATTTGAAACATTGTCAAGGTGTTTGTGCGAAGAAAAACAAATTAACCATTGCAAAATAATTTCCCCCTGAAGGATATTATTTTTGTTTAATCAACATAATGCAATAGCAACAGGATATTGTTTTCTATTTTCAAACCAAATTGGCCGCCAAATTGTTTTCTCTGAATTTCAAATATCCTTTCTATGTTAATTGCGTATTTAAGCTTGGCAAGACAACAGCCAGAAAATGGAGCTGCAAATCATATAAATTTGTGTATATAAAAATTAAGGAAGGACTATCCGGGAAGGAAGGGTTAAGTGGAATTCAAATTAACGAGAAAATACTACTGAGGACAAAGTGCGAAATAAGATTTGGGTCATATCTTTTTTAATTGAGATCCTGAGCAGATTTGGGGATGAGAAACGTAGCGGAGTAATTTATTAGATTGCAATATTCATATAAGTCGAGCGAAACTTGATAAGACAAAATGTTTCCGACAGAAATCCTATTTGTAAATTATTAAGTCTTATGCTCTTGAAACTTGTATCTATTTATACGACTTGTTTGTTGACAAAACTTGTATTAGATTTTGATTAAACTTGATATTACGATAATGATGATACCAAATCATGGGGGTGGCCGTGGCGCGATGGTTGTGTGCTCGCCTGTCAACCTCAATATCACAGGTTCGATCCCTGCCGTCGTCTATGTCGTCTTTAATTCCATTAAAACCTTCTATAAATTGTCATCAATGGGTTGCTGGTTTACTCATTACATGTTGTTTAGGCATAACACTAACAACATGTAATTGAGTTAAACTAGTATGCCCAACAAGGATGAAAAACGAATAAAATAATGCGAATTATAAGGGACATAGAAATAACACACGGCAATTCTCCGCTTTAGTTCAGCCGCCATCCCTGGAGATAAAAAATCTGAGACAACCACCTTCAGTCTCAGAACATCGTGCCACACATCTTTCCTATCCTTCTTTCTCTTCCGTAACTTCACGCCCACGCTGTGTTAAAACATTTAAAAGGGTAATCATATTCCCTTGAGCGTGTGTAGATTATAAAAAAAAAAAAAAAAATCGAACAAAGTGGTTTTAAGTTTAAGAGTCCATACAATAAACATTCCTGAATGAGATGTCCTGTCAATTTTACGCAGGGTGACACTTCTTCCGAACCCTTAAGGTATATGTATAATGTGCAAGACTTGATTGCAGATAACGCTCTCTTATGTTTGAGGAACTTAGAATTTCAAACATCGATATTACTAGATCTTAAAATGATCAGAAGCATGAAATTCATTTCTTAACTTGAGTAAGCACCTCCTTTACCCTCCATGGGGTAAACTTACGCTCAACCACTCAACGGGGGCGGGCTTATGGGGATTACTACGATGCAATCTACATATATGGAGCTATGCGATCGCACAACTAAAGCGGAGATTTCATTGATATTGTGCCTTTTAGCTTTGTAAAAACAATATCTTTCACATGAGATCTTAAAACTATTTTAAATATTTTTTTCTATCCTTACGGAATGACTTAAAATAAGCGATTTTCTAAAAACGGCGAAAAATTGTGTTTTTTAAAACTTTGAACGGCTTTTTCTTGATGATTGTTGGTCCGATTTACACAAGTATACTGTTGGAAAGACAAACAAAATATCTGTTCAAAACTATAAAGTATTATGTTAATTAGTTCGACCGATTTTGAGAATTAGGCTACATGGAAAAGGAGCAGAAAAACACGTTTTTTGGTCATATCTCGAAAACGCTTCTTTGGAAAAATAAATGATTGCCATTTTCGTGTTCAGAGAGCCAAAATTAGTCTAGAAAATACTTTTTTGTTGAGGTACTCGCCAAAAACCGAAAATTTGTAAACTAGTGTTATTGATCTTCTGACTGTGATCCGCATCACGCCATCTTTCAAAACATGAGAATAATATGTCCTCACTGATAAAAGATCCTATCATGGACGAGTCTTATGACCTCCTGGAAGAAGCCTACGGTGTATGTCTGGAGTACGATATCGAAGTTGCGCTCGGAGACTTAAGTTGCAAATTCTGAAAAAGGGATACTTTCGAGATCAGCAGAAATCGGCTTCTGACTAATGCACTAGCTCACAATAGAGTGATAAATGCTCTCAAGTGGATATAAAACAGCATATATTCAGCCTGTTCCTTCTAACAATCGTCCAATTGTACTTACGTCCATTCTTTGTAAGGTCATGGAAACGCTAATAAATTATCAGCCCAAGAAATATCTTGAAGAACGAAAGCTTCTAAATGACCGGCAGAATGGCTTTCGTAGCAATAGGCCTAGGCCTTTGGGGGTGGCCGTGGCGCGATGGATGTGTGCTCGCCTGTGAACCTCATGATCACAGGTTCGATCCCTGCCGTGGTCTATGTCGTTTTAATTCCATTGAAAACCTTCTAAAATTGTCATCAATGGGTTGTGGTGGTTTACTCATTACATGTTGTTCAGGCATAACACTAACAACATGTTATTGAGTTAAACTAGTATGCCCAACAAGGATGAACACGAATAAAATAATGTGAATTATAAGCGACATGAAATAAGACACGGCATTCTCCGCTTTAGTTCAGCCGCCATCCCTGGAGATAAAATATCTGAGACAACAACCTTCAGTCTCAGAACATCGCGCCACACATCTTTCCTATCCTTCTTTCTCTTCCTTAACTGCACGCCCGCGCTGTGTTCAAACATTTAAAGGGTAATCACAATCCCTTGAGCGCGTGTAGATTATAAAAAAAAAAAAAAAAAAAAAAAAAAAGGCCAACTGGAGATCTGATGGTATATGTATATCACCGAACATTGGTACACATCTTAACATCGTTTTCGAGAAAGTAACATTATTGTCTTTGATATTTCTAAAGCATTTGATAGAGTTTCGCATTAATCAATTCCGTGCATTTGGTATTAATTTTTTTTTTTTTCGTGGGTAGGTGAAGAATCTTCATAGACACTATGAGCCCGGTACTCATAGTAGTGTGAGATTTTTACTCACTAAAAAATACCTCCCTTTTGTTCTTGCGACTACAACTAAGTTACCTTATCAAGTAGTTTTAATTTCATTATATTATAATCACGTTTGGCAGGAAGCTCCCCACTGAGAGGACCTGCGGATACCACATTTGAAAGCGGATACTCCTTATGGCGCTAGGTCGAACGGTCTCGTTCTCGGCGCACAAGGTTTGCCTCATTAATTGTTTGTCGAATAATTCCATTGCTATGGTTATTTAAGTGAGTTCGTAGCTTCCCAGCGAAAACTGCAATTTCATCTTCAACAGTTGGTAATCGTAAGTCTCTGTGTAAATCACTGTTCCTAATGTACCACGGAGCATTAACGATTTCTCTGAGAACTTTGCTCTGAAAAGATTGTAGTATTTGTCTATTGCTTGGTTTAGTACAACCCCAAAGTTGTATACCGTACGTCCATACTGGTTTTATCACTTGCTTATAGATAAGCAATTTATTGTAGATGCTGAGTTTGGAATATCTTCCAATAAGCCAATTCATTTCACGTAATTTATTTTCAAGTTGATCTCCTTTCTTTTTAACGTGAGTTTTCCATTTAAGATTAGCGTCTAGTGTCATTCCTAGGTACTTTGCTTCATTAGCATATGGTATTTGCACCGAATTAATGTACGTGGGTAGATTGGTAATTTTTTTGTAAGTAAAATTAATATGTGTTGATTTGGACTCATTAAGAACAATTCGCCATTTCTTAGTCCATACCGAAATTTTATCTAGAGCTCGTTGGAGCTTCTCGGTTGCAGATTTAACTGAATCGGATATTGCAATTCCGTCTACAAAAGTACCTATTATGGTATCTTCTTCTTGAGGAATATCGCTAGTGTATAGTACGAATAGAATCGGACCGAGAACACTTCCCTGGGGAACACCAGCATTGATTTCCTTAAAATCCGAATATTCCCTTCCTTGCTTAACTCGAAATAGCCTATCTTCGAGGTACGACTCAAGAATGTAATATATTTGATCCGGAAAGACCTGTCTTAGTTTAAACTTAAGGCCATCGTGCCAGACCTTGTCGAAGGCTTGAGAGACGTCTAGAAATGCGCTTGAACATACATTTTTTCTCTCTAGTGATTTCTCAATTTCATTGGTTATGCTGTACACCTGATCAATTGTTGAGTGACTTTTTCGGAAACCAAATTGATGGTCAGGAATAAGCTGCTTTTCTTCGATAATAGGAAGCAGTCGCTTTAATAAGATTTTCTCAAATACCTTCGAGATCAGTGGCAAGAGGGAAATCGGTCTATAAGATTTCTTTTCGTTCGGAGACTTTCCCGGTTTTGGAACCATTAAAACTTCAGCGACTTTCCATTGGCGTGGAACGTATGAAAGCCTTAATGCCGCATTCATAAGGTGCTGAAGTTTAAATGCTGCTTTTCTGGGTAGCTCTTTAAGCACGCGAGCATTTATTAGGTCGTACCCAGGAGCTTTATTATTTTTAAGATTTTTAATAGCTTGATAAAGTTCTGATAACGTGATATTCCGAATAAGAAAGTTTTCAGATGGCTATTTGTTACGGTAAAATTTTCCGTAACAAGAATCATTCTTTCGGTTCCCTATCCTTATTCCTTTCTTTTAATAACTTTCTTGAAACAGGTGTTTCTTTCAACTTACTGAGAGAGAGAAGGGCAGCCATGGTCCATCAGCCATCGGTTCACTCGCTCAGTGAATTGAAGAAACAAAATATCAGCGTGTTCAAGTTTGAAACTTAATAGACGACAGAAGGGTGGTCTGTTCAAATCTCTATGGGTAGTGACAGCTGGTCACAGAAACAGACGGGCGGTCTGTGTTAAATATGCACAAAAAGTAACATTGGCGAAGTTTTGTTCCCAATTGTTGAAGTTACTCCTGGTGAGAATGGCTGCGTGCCCAACCTAAAACATAAATTTTTATTTCTATATATGTAAAAGATGGAACGTTAACGGCTAGTCCCTATAATTCTCCAAATCTGCGCAAAAACCCAACGAATCAAGTAAATTCGCGATGTAGAAAATTACCACCAACTTCCTCTAAATAGTATTTTTTTAAATTATAGCAACTTTCTTTGCACAGGTTTTCCAGTGTTTCTTTACGAGTTTTGTGGTAGAAAAATTAAGTTCCTTTTTTTTTCGGTTTTCAGAAAATTTTGTTTAAAAACTTGTATGGGGATGTTAGGTGGCTGAATGCACCCATTGAATTGCCCGCCACTGGAAAGTCATACCGGAGGTCGGCGAATTCAATGCTGATGACTGTGCATAAAGCTGGGTGTAAAGTGCGAGTACGAGAAGGCTGATGGGTTCCAACTGCGTTGGCGCACTCTCGCCAATGTGCTGAGTGTTGCTGATAAATGACGCGATCGAAGCCCACGTCACTGATTGGCGGAAAGCACTGGGTTTTAAAAAGAGAAGAGGTCTTCCAGGCAAGGTGAAAGCCTGGAAGGACACTTCTTTACGGAGATTTAATCAAGCAAGAGGTGCGATTATTTTAAACAACAAAATTTTTGAAAACGAAAAAAAGGAATTCTATTTTGAAATAAAAGAAAAAAAACGTGGAGTTTTATTTTAAAATAAGAAGAAAGGAAAATTGAAGAAGGATTGAGTTGAAGAAACACAGGAAGACTTTTGTGGAGGATTGTTGCGGAAAAGTTAACTCTAGGACTTACGAGGAATTTGGTGGTAGAACAGGAAATTAAAGCTAAGTATAGTGGTTTTAAAATTAAAATTGCAATTTAACGTTTTTCATTATTGAGTCGATAATTTCGTTTAAAAATTGTTTTTATATAATCGTTTGGTTTTTGCTATCGAAAATTTCCGATATTGCGGAACGCGCGACCCGTTTTTCTTAACACCGTTTGTGCTTTCGGGACCGAGTGTTAACGGTCCATCTTGCTAAATTCATTTTTATTTGTGTTATAATTATTTCAAAAGATCTTGGGTTTTAGCCCTACTTAATTGCAAGGTTTCCCAAGCAATTAAATAAAACTTTAAAATTCCCATTCGGAATCATAAACTTAACTCTTTTATTTAATAATATCTTTCACCGTCGGTTTCGCTCCAAAGGTTTGTGATTTCCTTATCTTCAAAAAAAAAATCACTGGCGCCCTTTTTATTTTTCAGCTACGCCTCTGCGTTCATTGAAAAAAAAATAAATCATTTCACTCTTTTTCTTATTTTAATTAATAATCATCATTAAAATAATACATCGTGAACCCACCCCCTTGCTGAGCCTAGTCGTGGTGGTAGCATATGTACGTTGTTGCTATCAGTTGCAATTTTTTTTCGCTGAACTTGTCTGTCGATAGTTTGACAGTTCGTCATCAGTTTCTTTTACTCTCCTTTGATTACATAGTTGTTGTTCGGTTTCGATCGCGTCGGCGCGTCGTGATTCTTTCTCGTCTTTTTGTTTGATTATTTTATTTCAATAATCAATTTAATTTCGCGAAATAAAATTGTAACACATTGGATATCACCATGTTCATTTATCAACGCCTGACCATCAAAAGGTTTACAGGTTTCCTCTAGATGTTCAGCATTCACCCATTCACCATTATTATTTTGTCTGATTGGTGCTGAATGTATTTGCGTCTTTTTAACATCTTTTATAGCTTTCCACAATGAATAATTCGTATTTTTGTCTGCGGTCAGACCTTCAAGATGTAGAAATCTTCCGATTTTTTGATTCGCGGATAGCATACTTGAGCTCATTCGAGAGGCGGTTTAAGATGGTTTTGTCCTGAGGTGCTCGTGATTGATGCCATCTTTTCCGAACAGTTCTTTTTTCGCGAAGCAGATCTTTTATTTCCGGTGAAATTGTATCTGGGCTTCTAATTGGATCTCTAAAGTTGTGTGGAGTGTTTTTCCATGCAGCGTCTTGTATGACTAATTAATATATCGACTTCATCTTCTAGCTCTAAAGGCGTTTTCAAAGATGTATTAAGCGCAATATTGTTTTCGCAATGTTCTCTGAATTTATCCCAGTTAGTTTTGTTGTTACATAAAAATGGAGCTCTTTCCTTTTTGACTAGCTTTCTACTTACTGTCAATATGACTGGTGAATGATCGGTGGAAAGGTCAAAGTTTTCCTCGATTTTCGTGTAATTTTTATCTAGTCCTTTTGCGATAAAGAAGTCTACAAGGTCTGGCATTTTCGCTCTATCAGTTGGCCAGTATGTTGGTTTACCTGTCGAGAAAAAATCAACACAAGATGCCATACAAGCTTTGAAAAGCTGCCTACCTTTAGTTGAGATGCACCTCGATCCCCAGAAAGTGTGTTTTGAATTGAAATCGCCACCAATAAATTTCGGCCCGAGAACTTCAAACAGATCTACAAAGTCGTTTTTCAAAATTTTACTTCTAGGAGGACAGTAGATTGACGCAACATTATAGTATGAACTTCTAAATTTAACAGTTACTGAACTTATTTGCATTATATCGATCTCAATTATAGTTCTAATTGAATGTTCGATAGTATCCTTTATAAATAGAGAGGATCCGCCGCTTGCTCTGTCAGATGGATGAAATGCATGATAAGCACAGAATCCTTTAATTTTTACATCATCTTTTTTTTAAATGAGTTTCGGTAATCAAGCATATGTCAATTTTTTCATTTTGTAGAATTATTTCTAATTCATCTATTTTTGATGATAATCCATTCGCATTCCATGTAAAAATTTTAAACACCTCATCCATTTTCATAATTTATTCTGGCATGTATGAGTCTTAGGATCAAGCATGCTTATTTGTTCAAATATAAGTTTATTCGTCCTGCTTTGCTCTTCAAGTCTGGCAAGAATCAAAGAAAACACTTGGGAAACTGGGTCAGGTATGTTTGTACTTTGTTCCTGGTTTCGTGACTCCACTTTGGCATACGTTTTTGTATGACTTGGTTTGGGTTTTGCGTTTTGAGGTTTAGTTTCCTTGGGTTTCATTTTTTTTGGTATTAATGAATTTCTACTTGGTTGGATTAGAAACTACCTTTTGAACTGCGCAATGCTGGTGTACCACAGTGCTCCGTTTTGTGTCCGACTCTCTTACTTTTTTCATTCATCAATGATCTTTTGTCTCAAACTTCCCATCCATCGAATTTTTTTGCTGATGAAAGAACTCTCAGCTTCTCAAATTTGTTTCCAGATGCATGTCCTTGTTCTGCGGATGTGCATAAGGAACGACAGATTATGATAAGCTCATTAAATTCTGATCTTGACAGCATTGTCTAATGGGGAACCATAGTCATAATCCTTTTAGTGCGCGCAAAATACAAAACAAATTTAACTACTACACTGAAAATAAATTCCTTGGTAATATTGACAAAAACGTTTTGTTGACCTTTAACAAAACAATTTTATGGTTTTGATTAAATTTTTGTCAGTATAAAAGAATGATTTTGTTGATTTCACAAAATTTTTATAATCCAGCATGATTTTTTGTCAGTTTAACAAAATATGCACTGCAAAAAATATTGTCAGTTTAACAAACCAAGTTTTGTTAATATAACAAAATAAAACAGAGATTTTTGTCACATCGACAAACTTTTTTGTGATGTTCACAAAATGTTTGTTGTATCTACAAAAAATCTGTTTTGTAAATGTTTGTCAATATCACAAAGTTTTTGTTAAATTTTTTTGTAAATTTAACAAAAAAATGAAAACATTTTTGTTAAAATGACAAATATTTTGTTTTGGGGTTGAATTATTTTGTAATATTGATAAAATAATATTATCAGATAGACAAAACTATTTTTTAAGGAAACCAAAAAATTTCTTTTGTGAATGATATAGTTCACACTTGGTTTTTGTTAGAAAATCGATGTAAGATTAACTGAACTTAACAAAAATTGCGTATTATCCATACGCCCTCGCAGATGGTTACATGTGAGATCGTAGGGACGAAACGCCAATTTTTGTGGACTTAAATCCGGAAAAAAAACTATTTTGACAAAATTAATTTTGTTTTTTGTGGATTCAACAAAAGAAACTTGTAAAATTGACAAAATATTTTGTTGAATTGACAAAATATTTTGTTAATTTGACAAAATATAACAAGAAATTTTTGTTAAATTAACAAAATATTTTGTTAATGTAACAAAACAATTTTGTTAATTTAACAAAACAATTTTGTTAATTTAACAAAAAAAATTTGTTAATCCGATAATGATAAAAAAAACAATAACACTAACAAAAAAATTGTTAATACAACAAAAGAATTGTTAATATGACAAATTAATTTTGTAAATTCTACGAAATTTTGTCATATTGACAAAATATTTTTGTTATTTCAACAAATTTATCTGTTAGCATAACAAAATAATTTTGTGGATACAACAAAATATTTTTTGTCACCTCAACAAAATTCTATAATTTTTGTCAATTTTATAAAATTTTTGCTGGATGTATATTGACAAAATTTTTGTCAAATCAACATAGATTTTTATCATATATACCTAGATTTTATTTTCAGTGTAGCAATAGGTCTCAATATCAACTAAACAACCTGGAACTCTCTCTAGCCACTAACCAAATGAACCATGTGCTAATCGACGGAAGATATCGATCCGATCGAGAAGCAACCGTCTCTGTCAGTTTCAGAGCTCGACTGTCAATTTAATATAAGTTACCAATCTCCCAGCAGTCAAAGTTCAACGTTGGAAGTCTTAGCACACCTGGAGTTGACCAAGTCTAAAGGGACTTGTTCTTCAGGACCCCTGGACAAGAGGCTCTCTGCATTGCATTCACTTATCATAAATGCCAACAATCAGTGCTTTCAGTATCTCGGTATTAAGGAGGCATCTGAAACCTCCATGAATACGTTCAATTAAAAAAATTACAGAAGGTGCACATGCCAATGTCTCGCAGCTTATAACAAAAGCAGCGTGAGAAGAGTATCGAGCAAGGAGAAGAGGGGAGAAATAGACTTGCATTAAATGGAATAGGACACACGCAGCCTCCCCTCAAAGAAATCGAAGAGTATATCAATTATAAGAAGAAACAGTCAACTGGCTGCTAGCTTTATAACCGAAGTGCTGGCTCTTCGAAACAGTGAAAGTATCCTAGTCACCGAACCACAGAGGATAGTCGATGAGTGTTCAACCAACAATTTTATATGCGCCATCTACAAAAAACGTGATTCTATTTCTTACAAAAACTATTGAGGTATATCACTGCTAAATGTCGCCTATAAGATCCTATCCAACGTGCTGTGTGAGCCTGTGCCAGCACTACATTGTCGCCAAGGACCAGTGTGGCTGCCGGCCTGTCAGATTAACCATAGACGTGAGTCAAGCCCTGGAAAAGACCAATGAATCTCAAGTCGATGCTCACTATCTTTTCACTGATTTCAAAGACGCATATGAAAGCAAACATCGTCAAGAACCCTATATGGAGATGACCTAACTTGGGAACATTGAGCCACTTGTGTCTAGTGACATTGGAAAATAGGCAGTGCAATATACAACTAGAGAATAGCTATTCCGAACTTTTCAAAAAAAAAAAAAAAAACAGGGTCGGCTAGATCTCGATCTCGCTCTGGGGGCTCTGGATCAGATACCGCATAATAATGAGGGCACATTTTTTCACAAATCTGTCTTATTTTCGACATCATCGGCCGTTCCCAATGACCCTAAAATACAATCCTTCAATGTGATTGAAGAACAGACCAAACTTGTTGGTCTTGAAGTAAATTAGAAGCAGACCAATTGCAAAGAGCAAATATCTGTCAACCGACTAGCACAAAACGTCACTATATTGACAGTAACAACTTAGAAGTATAATTGAAGAGTTCATCTAAAATAAGAGGCCATAACGGCTCGTAGAGTGTCTAAACCTTGTGACTTACAACTCTCAACCTTTCCAGTGTGCGTGTTACCAGGAATGGAAGGGACCTACAATTTTCTGCCGATTCTGACTGCTAAAGAGCAGCATTTCTCATGGAAAGAGCCTTCTCAATTCCTGAAAGAGACAGTACACTCCTGAAGAACTTTTTTGCAGCGGCTAGACTTCTTCGGAGTAAAAATAATTAGCTTTACGAACGAGAACTTGTAAATGGAGACCCAACAAAGAATATCTTACAAAAATGCTCAATCCAAGACGGTCTCCCAATCCCAGCACCCCTAGACTTATTTTAACCACATCAGTTTTCGGAGTCGTTAAAGTCAGCCCCTAGTGCTTGATTTAACCCAATTTGCCCATTTTTTTTTTTTTTTTTTTTTTTTTTTTTTTTTTATAATCTACCCGCGCTCAAGGGATTATGATTACCCTTTAAATGTTTCAACACAGCGCGGGCGTGAAGTTACGGAAGAGAAAGAAGGATAGGAAAGATGTGTGGCACGATGTTCTGAGACTGAAGGTTGTTGTCTCAGATATTTTATCTCCAGGGATGGCGGCTGAACTAAAGCGGAGAATGCCGTGTCTTATTTCTATGTCGCTTATAATTCACATTATTTTATTCGTGTTCATCCTTGTTGGGCATACTAGTTTAACTCAATAACATGTTGTTAGTGTTATGCCTGAACAACATGCAATGAGTAAACCAGCAACCCATTGATGACAATTTTAGAAGGTTTTTAATGGAATTAAAACGACATAGACAACGGCAGGGATCGAACCTGTGATCATGAGGTTCACAGGCGAGCACACATCCATCGCGCCACGGCCACCCCTTTACTTCTCTCAATTCACACTGCCTTTTGACTGAAATAATAACATGAAGATGTGGAATATCAATACAAATTCGTCTTCTGTCTTTGCGTGATGTTTGATACCAACCTAGTTCACATAAAGGAAGAAAACCATGCTGATTAGATTCAATTTGGAAACCCAATAATTCAATTACCAAGTAGGAACATACGGTTGAATAGGGTACCAGATAGCCTATCTAAATATATAGTCATGCGCTGGGTAGGAAAAAACTAAAAGAAAATCCCTATAAGGGCATGGCCGGGTATTCGAAAACCCCAATGCTCAAGTGAATTATTTTTTTAATAAATAAAAGCTCAAAGTGATATGAAGACTCCTGCAGAAAAAGCAAACTATTCCTCTTCGCTTTTCCAAAAAGCCAAAGGTAGGTATAGGTGGGTAAATAATTCGCATCCCCTAAGAAAAAAATCTCTCTATATACACTCGCAGGTAAAACAAAAGTCGGAAATTTACATCTCGTACTTTTGACGCTCTTCAACTCCACACTCATCCTCACTTACACCCTTCATTCGAAAGTGATTTTTTGCCAAAATATATACACTTCATTTAGCCTGCGGCTAAAGGGTGTAGGTTATTCACATTGTGGGGGGTGTTTTGATAAAAACAAATTTGAAATTACATTTCAATTTGCGACAACCCTTGTTAGCTGCAGGCCAGACGCAAATACAGTGTCGCATATAATACGCGATTTTTTTTTTTTTTTTTTTTTTTTGTCAAAAGGATATGGATGTTCGATATGATGAAACGAAAAACCATCTCGAACAAATCACACGGAAGGGGATGTAGAATGTTTTAGTTCTGTGTGGATTAGAAGTAACGTAGTTCCGGTGTACACACACATAGGCATTCTTCGCCATTGAGGGTGTATGCATGCCGAAACGCCAATCTGCTGGCCAGTCTGTAATTTGAGACTCATCACGTTTGCAGCTCTATACATAAACGACTTCGATATATGTAGTCGTATGTTAGATTTAATCTTGGTCTATGATTTTGACAGGGACGTTCAGCTTCTTATTATCCTGATTGAATACAAAAGTTCCGTTTGCAGCAGCTACATTGCGCTCCTATTAATTAAGTGAAATTTTGTGTCTCTTACAGCTTCTGTGTTGAGATTTGTTTTGTTTTTGTCACATACAAACAACTTGTTTTTCGTTTGTCCTGATCTTTAAGTTGTTTATGCCTTGGGTCTACCCCAGGATCATTTTCTTCAAGTGGATAATTAATTCACACAGCAGGAGTGGCCTAATTGCCAGATTATGAAATGTCATTCAGCTGTAATGAGGTTTCAAACTATAAGGACTGGATCCTTTCGGGATTGTTCTTTCCTAAGTTTTTTTTTTTTTGTATTTCTTCTTTCGCTTTGCTTTGTCCTTTTTCCTTTCCTATTAGCTTGGCATCCCACAATGGGGCCTTTATGAAGGAGGAAAGTTTCTACACTTTTACAACTTATTTTCTATTCTCTATTCCTGATGACCGTTTTGTGGACACGTGGAAGGGGTTTTCTAGTTTCCTGATGGACTTTAATTGTGATGAAAGTAATTATAGTGACTTATTTCTTGATCTCCGCCAGGGATATTATTAATTTAAATTGCTTTTGATCTCAGTTTTGTGATGGATGTATTATAGGTGCAATGCTCTAAGAAAAAATTATTTAAAAAAATAAGATCTATGCCCTCCCTTTGATTTATAAAACCTGTCATGGAACTTCTGTATACCAAGTGTCAATATATCAATTTAACAGTGTTTCACTGGTGAAACCACCAAAGATTTAGAAATTTTAATTACAGATGTTTTAGAGGTGGATCAGCAGAGAATATCCGCTCAGCCAATATCTATTAGTCTGAGAAAAATTTTTTGGCAGAGTTTTTCAGTTTTGTTGTTAAATGGAGAAAAACTCAATATGTGTACTGTACATGCTTTTCATTCATTTGGGACCCTGAGTTAACTTTGTGTTAGCTCCGAGGACTAAAGGAACACATGTTTCTGACAGATCCCTGTTAAAGAGCTCATCATAGTAGCAATTTAAGGTTTTTCTGCAAACCAAAATTTAATTCCAAAAAATAAATAATGACCCGTTCTTGAGATATAAAATTTTCAAAAAAAAAAATTAAAAATAGTTTTGAAACAGTATACCTAAGTTTATTTTGCATAGTTGGAGTTGAATTCTTAGATATAAAGGGATATAAAATTTTTCTGTGCTTGGAATGATAATTTTTGGTCTGTGGTCACACCAAGGTACCTTCAATTATCAAACCATTATATGAGGCCTTGAGAGCAGAAGTGGCGTAATCCCAAATACATAGAATTGAGATATTTGCGATTGAAGATTTTAAGGAAAAACAGAATCGTTCTATTTGTTTAAATTCAAAAAAAAATTCAAATCTCATTTAGCTATGTCAAAAATAATGTTATAATCTTAAATTTAAATATTAAAATATAGTCACTAAAGCATTAAATATTGGATTTTTTGTGGGTTACACCACTTCTATTTTCTATTTTTTGAAAATTTTATAGACAAAATGTGGGTTACACCAATAACTTAAAAAATAAAATTATATGGTTGCTTAGCAAAACAATTTTATAAAATTCTTTATATACATATAGAAAAAAAAATTTCCTTAGTTTACTCTTACTCTGGGTCTTCTTCCACGTAGTCAACAAGCCCAACATCTCGTTCAGCGGGAACTGTTTTTAACATCTTATAAAAGTCGTGATAATTTGGTGGTTATATAGTTTAATAAATCCAATAAATCTTTCTTTTTTGCTTCACTAACTGTATTGCCTGTTGGGAACAGTAAATCAAGACTTTTAATCGATTTAGATGTTCTTTTTTTACTGTTACAGTTTCAAAGAGATCGTCATAATAATTGCCATACTTGTAATAAAAGTTGAAAGGTGTATCTTGTAAGAATCTAAGCCATTGAATCTTGAGCCATTCAACTTTTCCTCTATTTGTATTGACCTTTCTATTAGTTATATTACATTCTAACTTTTTAGTCGAAAACATCATTGACTTATCCATAGCAATTATTTTAAATGGGTCTCTTTTTCTTGCCGCTAAGATTACCCTGTGCCAATCTTTTGGACCAAAAATGTCTTTAAACATTTTTTTCTGTTTTTCGATAAGACCAAAATCTTGATCACAAGGCAGATAAGAATGTCCGCTCATTAGGAATTTATGGTCAATTTGGGTTACTACAAAATCAGTGTGCGAAACAATATATTGGCATAAAACAGACATCTTTATGTTTCTGTTTTGCCCACCATATTGGTCAGTGTACATGATCAAATTTGGTGTGCGCACAAAATTCTTAATGTAATGCAACAAACAGCTACCAATTTCTTGGGGACCTCTTGACCCTATCGACTCATCCCAAACATACATGTATACTTTTTCTCTTACCAAGTCGTGAATACCTAGGCAGTATGTCCAAAGCTGCCGTTTATAATAGCAAATACCAGTTGTTAAGACTGGGGTTGGCAAAGTTTTCATAAGATCGAATGCAATAACCGAGGTATCGTCAGATTCCTTGGCTATTGCTGCGTCATTTTTCATACTTTTTCTGGCTGAATCCGCTTTTCTGAGATGTAGTTCATGTTCAGTTTTTATTTAAGATTTCTAAGATTCACTTGCAAACTTAAGATTGTTGTTAAAGAAGTCACATTTTTTACAAGAATCTTTAATTGGAGCATGGAACGACAGATTAAAATCGCCATTAAAAGTTTTTCGGTAAACATATTCTGAAACAGGATTCTCGTGGCTATCTTTGTGTAAGTTATACATTCTTACAATGTTAAGGTCAGGGGCCAAATCACCGCTTCCGTGATCGAGTGAGTGAGTCCCATCAGTTATCGAATGAACTAGTGAGCACTTTGGCATGATGGCATTCGTAGACTAACGTATCGTGTAACTATTTTAAATTGTAGTAATTCTATTCTACTACATCGAGTCTCTATTGATTTGTATCGAGTCTTTCTTGTTTGACAGATGAAATTTGTATTCATTTAATTTATTTTTGGACAAACAAATTTCATTTTTTTGTAAAAACAACAGATTTTTCGCGAGTTTCCAGGATTTGAGGATATTTCTAAATATCCACTAAAAATGGATTATTTCTTTTTATCAAGCGATTCAGATGGTAAGGATTTAAAAAATATTTTTATAAGTACATACATATGTATGTACATAATAACTAACATTTAATTCACATCAACCAGAAGATGAGATGTACGAAGCTATGTTTTTTGCCAAATCATTATGTTTTGACATAAATTCTGCCATTATAATTTTTTGTTGTTGATTTATTTTGTTTAAATTAGACCTAAAGAAGGTAAATTTCGTGAAAATAAAATGAAAAACAATAAATACAATAATTCTTACATTTTAATCCGGATTTCAAATAAAATACGTTCTATCAGTCCGCTTCTCATCTGACGAATAAAATTCAGTTCGATAACTGATGAGAGAATGTCAAATTATTGTACTAGACTGCTCGATAACGTGAGCGGTAATGCCAAATTTACATAATTCAGTCACGTATGACTCGATAACTGATGCGGTAATTCGGCCCCAGGTGATAAGTATTTTCTTTCAGACTTGTGACGAGTGTAGTGCGATTCATATGATGGTAACTTTTTAATGAATTCTCTAAGTTCTTGCAACTTTTCGTGACTTGTCTTATTTCCATATTGTGACCTGCCACGTCTATCTGCATAAGGGATTTGTTTGCAAGCTCTGTGTTGTATCAATCTGCTTACTCTTCCATCAAATATTTGGAAAAGTTTCAAGAAAATTGACTTACAAACTCTTACCTTCTGGCCTTCGAAATCTGGTACAAAATATAAGAAGCTTCTTTTTCTCCTAGAGCTTTCGGAATTTGTGTAAGATCTTGCCTTGGCAACAATATCAATTAATGATGTTAAAAACGAATTCTGAAGATCTAACGATGATAATCCATAAAAATTATTAAATATCGTAATGCGTTGGTCCACTAAAATTTTTTGAGCGCATTTCAGTTTGCATGAACAAACGTTGTCATCCAAACAAGGCTTCTTTGACGGAACAATATGTCCGCTTTCGTTTAGGTATATACTCTTCTCCTTTTGCCGTTTTTAGTTTTTTTTACATTTTTTTTCCAAGCAGCTTCATTACGTTTCCGTTTCTTGCTTTTGTTTTGAACAGGATCTTCAGAAAAAATAATTTCGTCTGTCAATCCATTTTCGTTCGAACTGCAATTCAATGGTGTAAATAGACACGCATTCGGATCTCCTTCATTGGGATCATATTCGGAGCCTGAATCTTGAAAGTCTTCTTGATCTGAATGACAATGCTCTAAAAGTTTGACTTATAGAAAACTCAAGTAAAGTAAACACCTTGATGTCATTATAATTACCTTGCAACGATGTCTCTTGGGCATTCTTTTTCGCAATTCTTTTGTAAATAGTTCTTCGGCTCAAAGGTGTTCCATTGAATAAAAATGCACATAAGGATGTTGATGTTCTAAGTTATAAACATTGACAAAAAGATCACCACATGGTTTAAAATATATATGTATCATTATACGTACTTTCAGCATGAGATTCAAGTTTTTCTTTTCGAAGTTTTAGTAACACTTTTTTACAGATGTTCTGCAGCGACTCAGGTTCTTTTAAATGTGCAAAATTAAGTTTTGATTAAAATTCGAATAATTAACACAATAATACAAGTAAACATACCAAATGAAGACATATTAAATAATGTAATTATATTTTGACCACCACCAAAAACGAAAAGCAAAGCAAAGCGATGTTGATTTACAAACGTGTTTACAATTGAAAAGGCTAACTGTACAAATTTAATATCGATACATACCCCGGTTACAAGAGAAGATTGAGGAATCGAATCCGAATTGAGATTTCGATCCAGGTATATTGGCACTGGATCGAGAGATCGAATTGAAATGGGATCGAAATGACAATATATGGTTTTGTACACACACTCGATTCTTCGATTCCTCGATTCTGGTATACAAGCATATTTTCGATTCGATTAAGCTCGTTTAGTGGGATCGGATCGAGAAATCCTATTTCAATCCGATCCAGATATACATGGAGCTAAATCCTGATTCAATTCCGATTCAATTCTCCATATAAACGTAGTAACATACAGTAAAAGTCATAATGCAGAAATGGTGTAAGTGGGTTACGCCATTTCGGTTTTAGAAAAATTCTAGGCAGAAAAAATGTTTTGTCATTTTCTATGTATAAAGGAAGAAAAAGGATTTCCTGTTATCTCAGGTCAAATATCATTTATTATTATTCATGAAAGTGCAATATGGCCAAAATTGAAAACTTAAGGGTTACGCCACTTCTGCTCTCAAGGCCTCATATTTCAGTGCGGAACTAATTTGAAGATTTTTATTTGGGGGGGGGACAAACATAACTTTCTGCGCAGTGTTAACCGCAAAGGTTGAGTTTTTGTGGGATTTATTTTTATCTTCCATTTGGGAAAGTATTTTTTAATAGTGTGAAGATTAGTTTGCAAGACATTTAAGTGATTATCAAAAAGAATGTCTGAGGCGAAAAAGATCAGTATCATCGGCAAACATTGCTATGCTTACATTTGGATCAAAAGTTAGCATTTCAGACGTATAGATGATGTTAAACAAAATCGAGCCAAGGACTGATCTTTGTGGCACACCACAAAGTGTTTCATTTAAGCACAATGGTGTGCTTTCTTATTTGATTAAATATAAAGGAAAATTAAATTTGACAAGACAAGCTTGAAATTAAGGGCATTATGCCAGACTGTATCGAAAGCCTTTTTGATGGCCAAAAGTACCATTCCTCATAATTTTTTTCTTTTTGGCAAATAGATATTTTAACTGTTGTTATTTGTTGACACGCAGAATGACTAGGTCTGACACCAAATTGGCAGTTATGAAAAATGTTAGGTTCTTCATTAAGCTTAAGCTTAAAATAATATATATAAAACTGTTGGAAAAAATATTTTGTAAGTTTTTTGAAAAAAAATTTTCTTTGAAAAACCAATATCTTTAAAACGATTATTTTTTGAAACTATTTCTAAAATCTATACTACTAAATACTTAAAATTTGGTATCCCAAATTTTGTTCTCGAAAAATTTTAAGGAAATTTATTATATAAAAAATTACTTCAATTTTAAGAGGATTAATCAGACGGCAATTCGATACATTTGAACATTTTTATCTCATTAAATCCATGTTTTATATTTATAAAATGTATTTTAAATTCGAAAGTACTTTTACATAAGAGTCGTGCATTTTATTTTTATTTATAAAGAAAAACATTTTTTAATAAGAAAAACAACAATTCGAAGTTTTTGTTCTTGACAGAATTCATAATATATTTGAGAAATCACATGACAGTCTGGTTTTAGCTGTAAATACTAAACTAGTTGTTTTGGCCTTTCAAGAAATTAATTGTATACTTGTGAATTTATCTGTCCATAAAATGTAATTAATGAAGTATAAAGTAAATTGGTATCCTTGTAACTTCTACCCCTCTCTTCTTAATAAACCTAAATCGTAACATGTATTCAAGTTCTTGCTACAAGCCCATATTCAAATACAGATAAGCCTTATTAGGACTGAAATTCAATTGAAAAATCTAACCATACCGGAGGGGTGTAAATTGGACTTAAAGGACAATAGTAATACCTTTTCAACAATATTAGCATATAAATATGAAATTCCAAAAACTAAAATATCCTCCCACAAAATGCCTATTCTAAATTGTATCTATTGAATTCACAAATGTTGCCAAACATTATTTCACCTTAGGTCGGAGTCTCTCTCTCTCTCGTCATCAGAGAATAATAAAAAAAAAAAACCAACTAAGTGTAAAATGATTGTAATAATGATGTTTTATTTCTAACGTCATAACGTGGGCGTAACTATTCCTTCCCTGAGGCCGCAGCATCGAGGCATTTCTGAAGAGAGAATATCAAATTTCTAAACCACTTTCGTTATCGCTTATGCGTTTTATGGGTTAGCATTTTGATTTAATATTTTTAAACTTACTTTTTCTACCGGCAAAACATGGTCTTGCGATTTTTTGTTTAAAAGTAAAATGCCTTCATTTAAAAAGAGTATTTATGTCAAATTTGTAGAAAGAGTAAACTAATTAAAAAAAAATAGTTAAAAGTCGTTTTTGGACAAAAAAATTCAAACGTTTTTTTTTTTTAATTTTAAATACTATATTGGCGCAAAATTTTAGTCGGACTAGAACGGTGTTAAAACCGTTTTTAATAAGTTTAGCATCGTACACTCTCTAATATTTTATAAATAGCTATTTTAGTATCGTGCTAACTTCATATGACGCATATGACAAACGTCAAAAAAGTGTGTTTCCTTAGTTTTTTCCTGAACTGTTTTTTGTTTAAGGTGTGTTCAGAAGCAATTTATTTAATAAACAGTCGTAGCATGTTACACTTACACTTATACTAGTTATATAATTTTAAATTAAGAAATAGTTAATAAACTACTTCAAAGTTAGCAAACTGTTAAGCAGTATCATACTAATACCCTTTTTTTACCTTAAGGGAAAGCGAAAAGAAGTGATTGATTCGCCTTAATGATGTCTTGGCGTTGACCGGTTGACCATCCCCGTGTGTCGAACTCGCTACATATAGCGGCGAAAACTCCGGGACCGCTCTTTGCATTACTTCAGGGGGGTTGTCATGTTTCCCTTGCGGGATCAACTAGATTGTTTCCCGATCAATTTCTTCTTCTCTTTTTTTTTCTGTGAAGCTACAAATGTTTTTCCAGTTTTCATAGCTCTGTAGCATCACCTGGACTATGTTCTCTGGACTAATGGTGCCAGTACTTCTTTGCAAAGCTTGACGGAGGGACTCCAATCTTTCGCACGCGGAGATGGTATGGTTTGCATCGTCTTCTTGTGAATCCCTGTACTGGCAGGCTGGACTGTTTGTTTTTCCGATCTTGTGGAGAAAGGCGTTGAAATAACCGTGTTCAGTTAGTAACTGGGTGACGTAGTAGTTAACTTCACCGTGTTTTCGATCGGTCCACTCAGCCACGTTTCGGATCAGCCTCGTTGTCCATCTTCCTCTGTTTTCTGAGCTCCAACGCTTTTGCCACTTCTGGATTGTAAGCTGCTTGGCCCTTTCGGATGCAGGTTCCAAGCCAAATTACGCCTTTTTGTCGTAGACGTACTTTCTTACTGCGTGGCAGTATGGTGGACAGCTCTAAACAAAACCACTAATTGTGATATACTCGTAGTAAGCAAAGTCCAAAGGTCGGCTCGTCTGTTCCGGGGAGCTGAGTACTTTCATACGACTCCCTCCGTTGCACATCAGGACATTCTGTCCGGACTCTCGATATATTCAGCAAACAAACCGCTGCAAACTCAGCTATTCGTATCAAAGCCTTCTCGCTGTGGATCAATAATTAAATTGGCCACTTCATCCTTCTGAACCCATTCGGGTCACTTCCAAGTAGCATCTAATACACCATCCCTTAGATTCAGTTTGATAAAATATTGCAGGCAACCATACCTTCTTTAATGCACTCCGACAAGGGGACGGTTTGGCCTGCCTCCTCTTCAACCTGGCGTTCGAGAAAGCAATCCGTGACTCTGGCACGGCAACAAGAAGGACCATCGTCAACAGGTCCAGCCAATTACTGGCTTACGCAGACGACATCGACATCATCGGAAGAACCGAACAAGCTGTACACGATTCCTTCATCCAGATCGAGCAGGCGGCACAAAATCTGGGGCTGCACATTAGTGAAAGTAAAACAAAGTACATGGTGGCGTCGAATGCGAGAGGAACAGTTGGTCAAACAATCAAGGTTGCGGAGCACGAATTTGAAGTGGTGCAATCCTTTAAATACCTTGGGTCAATAGTAGCAGCCGATAACAATATAGAAGAAGAAATATGCGGGCGGCTTCTCAAATCCAACAGAGCCTACTATAGTCTGTCAAAGCTCTTCAAATCCAGAAATCTCACCATAACTTCAAAACTGCTGCTGTACAGGACCATGGTCCTGCCAGTACTCACATATGGATCCGAGACTTGAGTGCTTAGCAAAAGGCACTCCGACCTCTTAGCTGCGTTCGAGAGAAAAGTCTTAAGGAGAATTGTTGGCCCCGTATGTGAGGAAGGACGATTCCGGAGACGGTACAATCATGAACTGTACGCAATCTACCTTGAAGCAGATATCGTGACAAAAATTAAGCTCGGTAGACTCCGGTGGGCAGGGCACCTAGCTCGCATGAGCGAAGAGGAACCTGCTCGGAAAGTTCTTTGTGGTACATTCTATGGTAGACGACAGCGTGGTAGACCATGCTTGCGCTGGAGAGATGGCGTAGACCAGGACGCCCGGAGCCTTGGGGTGCGCAACTGGATGTCGTCGGCTAGAGACCGGGATAGGTGGAGAGACTTGTTGAAAGAGGCCAGGACCGGAACCCGGTTGTTGAGCCGATGATGATGATGATGAACCATACCTTCTAGAGAAATCTGGGAGGACATGGCATTCCTGGAAGATGGTTAAATCAATTTTTACTCCAATGGCTGACAAACTAATGACGGGGTTGTTGGAGGTTTATATCCAGACAGACTTAAATTTAGTCTCCCTTTTCGTCTTCCCAATCACTGTATCGTGTCCCGGTGGAACTTTTAGCATATTAAAGAAATACTGTCTTAGCTTAAAAAAAAAGTGATTTCAATCAAAATTATCCGCATCTTCTCGGACAGCCAAGCCACACATTTGGTCAGTGCTGGATCTGAAGCTCACCAAATGGGAGCTCAACTATTCGGAAAGTTATTCTTCGACGACCTTACCGAACTCTCTGAACTGCTTCTTATCTTAACATGATGAAGTGGCTCTGAGGCGAACCGCGACGACTTCTGTAATAAATACTCCTGGATCCTAAGACAGCAAAATAGCGACCTTCAGTTAGACCAGAGCTCATAAATCCTTCATCATATCCCATTAAGTCTATAGGTCAAACGAGTTTACGGTATGAAAACCCTTGCGAGTACCTTCACTGGCGAATCTTAGGATGGCTTCCTTAGCATTGGTAATACTCGTACATACCGCATGTTGTGGGGTAAGGTGGAGAATAGCCTCCACTGCTGACGTATTGGAAGTTCTCATTGCTGCAGTAATGCATAGGCATGTGAGATTTTGAACTTTCTCTAGTTATTTTTACCTAGTTATTGCTAGATTGGTTCTTTTAGCTTCTATACAACTCTACTATAGGTAATGGTGGGTCTCACCATCAAACCAAAATAAATAAATTAGAGGCCATGATGGCTCATAGACAGCCTACAGTTAGTGACTTACAACTCTCAACCATTGTGTGTGCGGCGTGTTTGCAGAAATGGAGGGGACCTACAATTTTCTGCCGATTCCGGACGGCTCCTCTAATGACAAGAGAAACTCTTGGAGGATTTGTCAATTCCTCGCAGGAGATAGTACACCATTGAAAAACTTTTTTGGAGCGGCTGAGAATCGAACTCTAGGTTGGCAACCTCACAATCAGCCTACAAGGCTCTTTCATATCATAAGGACTGGTGTGGCTTTCACGACGTGTTTACTCCAGAGGAGTTTGATATCTAGCGTAATTCCTAAAGAAAAAAAAACTTTAGTCAATAATTCGATATTAATTGCCAAATAATTTGGAGCCTTGCAAGTGATTGGTAAACCTGTTTAATCCTTATTGTACGTACGCGCATGTTTTCCACGAGAAACCGTCCGTCATCTATACCATGTAATTTAAATAATTAAAATCTCAGCTTTATAATATCGACACACATGTGCCCTGCAGCAATATACCCAACCCGCGTTCGAAAGTGAAGAAGGACATAATGCAAAATCAAAAACTTGTCATAACTGCACTCGACTGACCCGCTAATGTACCGTTTAGTCTGTATCAACTTTAATAAACACAAAAAACTTACATCAAGAGACCTGTAATTATTTCCGAAAAAATTAGACAGATGTTGGGCGGTCCAACGTGAGTCGCATGCTGGTATCAGCATGAGTGTCCTTCTATGCGATGCATGTTATTTTTTGTTACAATAGCAGAATAAGGACTCGCAAGTTTTGCATCGATTTGTTCCTTTGTTAGTCGATTATTCGATAACACGGTGTCCTGTGGTGATTGAATGTTTAAAAAAAATGCCGAATTAGTTTATAAGATTACTCCAAATCAAATTGAGCGTACAAGTATATCTTTTTGATGAAGGATAACAGTTGTTGTATTGTTGTGCAGATCCGACGCACACAGCAACGACGACGACGGATGTTTAAATAAGGACAAATTGCCTCAGGTTATTTTTGTCGACAACATAATGTCAGTTATGAGAGTTATGGTGTTGTAATTATTTAAACAGAAAATCAATCTCATCCTGTTAGGATACTATACTGTACCAACTGAGAAGAGTATCCTTAGGATAACCATCCTCGCTCGCCCATCATGACTTTGTGTAATTCCTCCCCATTTTCCACGCGCACAGTGCAGATTTTTTAATGGAGAAATAAATTGATAAACAATGCAGGATAATACCTTTAAAGCTCTCGCTCCGTTAAATGACTTTTAAATTGAATTTTGTCGCGTGTTGTATGGGAGAAAATGCTGGTGCTCTCGGTCTGGATGGGGCGCTCTGATGGGCTAGCAACAAAAGCAAATAAGTATTAATAAATAAATCCAAGCGAAGGGCGCTTTTGTATTTTACCTGAGAGGAAAAATGATTTGCCAGTCCGAGGAATTCTGAGATTCATCAGCGTTTTATATTAATGGCGTTATTAAATTGACAAGAAAAATAAAATACGTAAATTACTCTTTCAACAACAACAACAAAAAAGAATAAAATAAGGGCAAAAGAGGGTTGGACTTTGGACATTGCAAGTGTATACTTGGAATGGTTTTCATACCTATCTGGAATTACAAAATGTGTGTGTACCAACAGCTAAACAAACCTGTGCTTGGTATTTCGTAGATCGTACATCCTTTCGGGTCTAGAAATGTGACTTAAAAATCGTGTTCTCCTGATTAGCGGACACAATCGTAGATCATACGATGGTTAAATAAATATAACACCCCAAAGCCCGATGTGTACCTATATAAGTACATATATTAGCACTGGGTAGCTTATAATAGTTCGTGCGTTCAAAAACTTAAGACTTTCAAACTCAGATGCTATTAGAGAAAAACGATCAAAAATACAAAATTCAGTTTTACTTGCCATAAAGTTATTATGGGGCAAGTTTTGCATTTGGAAACAAATCAACCACTGAAGCGATTGGGGATCTTCGGTGATTCCTAAGAGGAGAAATTGAAATTTTTGTAGATCCAACACTAACGAAACCTACCTGCAATACAGCCGTTATGAAAAAATTTATTTTGATACATACAAATATTTGTAGGTACTCTTGCAGGCGCATTATCCACATTTGGGTAAAAAAATTTGAACAAAAAATGATACTACCGGTAACTGTCATAGAACCGTTGTTTTTTAATTCTCGACTGTCCCAGAAACGGCTTTATCGATCTAGATCAAAATGTTCCTCCTTTGAAGTTGAAGTAATATGGCATATAAGATTTTTCGAAAAAATATAGTTTTTGGATTTAAAAAAAAATATTTTTTTTTATTGGAAAATTCCATATTTTGAAAACCAGTATACTACTTTTCAAGACTGAAGATGAGTTTGGAATAATATGACTATATAATATTGTATGGGTACGTTCTTAGGAATTATAAAACAACTACTTTTTATAGAATGAAAGTTATCACATCAGTGATCCTCATCCAATTCCTTCGCTTTAACACACTTGTCTTCAACTTCTGAATTTTCACCGACATTCGCATCTACAGCATCTTCTCAACCGGTACAAGTTTTTCCCAGAAAAAAACTATCTCATTAAAAGGAAACAAAGAAAATCTTATTGAATTAGCTGCAAGACTTAGTTTATATTTTTTAACTAAATCCAACCGAATGACTCCTTTAGAATTTCCCATATCAATTCCATCAAAATGGCGCACTTCAGCGCTAATTGGGCCACAGGGTTAGCCTACCAGTGGTCGCCATTTCTACTTACATATTTGCAAAACATTTATCTGCTGGTCATGCAAATGAAGAACAATATACTGGTTTAAAGATTGGTTCACATTTGAAAATATAATGCACGACTGGGTTGCACGAACTTGCTCTTATGTAAAAGACTAAGAATTTTAAAAATGGAGGTTAAAAGAGAAAAAAAAATGTTCATAAGCATAAAATTAATTTTTTAAATGACAAAAACAACTCTGTAGTTGGACCTAGGTAGGTAGGTAGAGATGGTAGTCGCCAGCCAACTGGGCCCGCAACTCAATTAGCGCTGGGGTGCGCCGTTTTGATACCATTAAACTCGTGTCAACCTAATAAAGATTTAGTACGGAAGAAAATGGCTTTTATATACTTTAGCGGAGCATTACTAAAGCCATTTTGTCGCATTCAGAAAGATAATCAGATCTTTGATTTTCTTCTCCGAGAGTTCGCTGGGGTCATCGAGGAAGGCTTTCCCAAAGGAAGCCATCCTGTAATTTGCTAAGGCGGGGCAATCGCAAAGAAAATGAACCACAGTTTCTTTTTCTTGTGGATCTCCACAACTACGGCAGTGTGGGTTGAAGGGGATGCCTAGCTTTCGTGCATGTTCACCTATGGGCCAGTGCCCGGTGCATATTGCTGTGATCCTGGCTATGTCGCGCCTGGGTCTGCATATTAGATCGTTGGAACGTGAGTTGTTGTAAGTAGGCCATATCTTTCTTGATATGACACAGTTTGTGAGACTGCTCCACCTACGGTTGGATTCATTGAGAAAAATCGAGAAGATTTTTCTCTTCATAGCACCAAGAGGAATATTAACTTTTTCCGCTAGTGAGCTATGCAAGGCCGAGCCTTGCCGAGCTAAAGCGTCAGCCTGTTCATTACCCTCTATGTCACTGTGACCTGGAACCCAAATGAGAGTGACCTGGAGGTCAATGTTCAGACTCGCCAGTTCGTCCCGACATTCCTGGACAAGTACTGAGGTAGATGTAGATGATTTAATGGCCTTAATGGCCGCCTGGCTATCTGAGCAGATAGCTATATTTCTGAACTGGTTTTGGTTAGATTGGAGCAACTTGCATGCCTCCTTGATTGCTAGTATTTCAGCTTGAAATACACTCGCAAAGTCTGGTAGTCTGAGGGACTTGGAGATGTTAAAGGACTCGGAAAAAATTCCTGAACCAACACCGCACTCCATCTTAGATCCATCAGTAAAGATTATCGAATCGAAATCCTTTGTGACAACGTCATTTTTCCAATCCTCTCTGGTGGGAAAAATGGCTTTGAAATCCCCGCTTGGGCCAAGAGGAGCTACGCAGTAGTCGGTGTTCGATAAGAAAATATCCGGAGGTATCAATTTTGTTATGTTTCCATGACCATAGGGTTTGGAGAACCAACAGTTAGATTCTTTAAGTCTTACAGCACTGCATGCCGCTAGGTATTTTATATGAAGGTCGAGTGGTAAAAGGTTCAGGATAACGCTCAGGGCATCTGTTGGGCATGATCTGAGAGCCCCCGTAGTGCCGACGCTAGCCGTTCTTTGAACCCTTTTAAGTTTTGCGACGTTATATTGCTTGTTAAGTGCAGGCCACCAAACAATCGATCCGTAAGACAAAATTGGCCGTACCACTGCAGTGTACGTCCACAAAATCATCTTCGACTGAAGGCCCCACTTCTTACCAAAGGTTTTTCTGCAGGCATAGAAAGCTATACAGGCTTTCTTAACCCGTTCTTCAATATTTACCTTCCAATTCAATTTGGGGTCGAGAATAACTCCAAGGTATTTAGCTTTGGAAGATAAGGAAAGAGTTTGACCGTTAAGTCGAGGTAGGGTGAATGTAGGTATTTTAGTCCTGGTAGTAAAGAGCATCAGTTCCGTCTTGCTCTGATTAACTCCTAGTCCACTACTAGTGGCCCAGTTGCTAACTCTTTTCAGAGCCAATTCAGTGATTTCACTAATCACAGTGGTAAACTTACCTGATACCAATAAAACCAGATCGTCAGCATACGCTACAGTTTTTACACCACTACCTCTGAGCTTGACGAGAATTTTGTCCATGACTAAGAGCCATAGAAGAGGGGAGAGAACACCACCCTGGGGAGTTCCCCTACTAACATGTTTAGTAGAAATTGTGTTTCCTAACGTTGCTTGGATCCTTCTGTCACTGAGCATAGATACAATCCATTTGGATATGAAACTTTCTACACCAAAGTGAGCAAGTGATTCGCAAATGGATTCAGTTAGGACGTTATTAAAAGCACCCTCCACGTCTAGGAAGGTTGCTAGGGTATATTCTTTGTAGTGAATCGTCTTCTCTATTGTACGCACTACTTCATGCAGGGCAGTCTCCGTAGACTTGCCTTTTAGGTATGCATGTTGCGATTCATCAAGAGGACGACCCTCTAGTAAAACTCTGATGTGAGTATCAAGGATGCGCTCTAGTGTCTTTAGAACAAAAGATGTCAGACTAATAGGCCTAAAGTCCTTCGCGGATTCGTGACCTCGTTTGCCGACCTTCGGAATAAAGACCACTCTTACATGTCTCCATGACTCAGGTACATGATTGAGATAGAGACAACCTTTGAAGATCATTTCTAGCCATGGTACTGCCAAGTCTTGCAGTTTCTGCAGCATAACTGGGATTATGCCATCAGGGCCAGGTGATTTGTAAGGGGAGAAAGTATTAATCGCACATGAAATACTATCTCCTGTTATAACAGAATTGATTTGCTCCCTATGAGCTATAATGGTATTTGTAGTGCTAAGCGTTTCGGGGTAGTTATTCTCACAACCCGGGAAATGTGTTGTCATAAGCAGTTCCAAGGACTCAGCTGGAGAGGCTGTCCAGATACCGTCACTTTTCCTCAGAAATGAAGGGCTGCAATGTTCCTTTGACAGAACTTTACTTAGCCTTGCAGAATCCTTAATATTTTCTATTGAGTGACAGTATTCTCTCCAGCCAAGCTTCTTAGCTGCTGCTATGGCTCGCTTGTACACTTTTAGGCAGTCTTTATATGGTTGATAGAATTTCTCCTTCTGACATATGTTAAAAATCTTTCTGGTCATTTTTCTAAGTGCAGAAAGATCTTCATTCCACCAAGGAGGGAATTTTTTGCGGCTATATTTAACTGGACAGGAGACCTTAAAGGCAGTGTTAATCGCTGCCTCGAAAGTCTTTACCTTAGATTCAAGAACTTCCACAGATTCTACACTAATTAATGGTAAATTGCCTAGTTTGGATTTTGCGATCTGACTGAATTTCTTCCAGTCAGTTCTTTTGGGATTTCTATATGGAGGGGGGGTTTCTATCTTGAAACCTATGTTGAAAAGGATCCATCTGTGATCCGAGAAGGAATTTAAAGAGGAAACTCTCCAGTTTTCCACCACCAAATTACAGTTGTTTGTAACAGTGATGTCAAGTACATCTTCCCACCCATCGTAGTTTTCCGAGCTTGGAAAAACGAAGGTGGGTGAGTCACCTCTGTTACAAACAATTAAGTTATTATCAATAATAAAATCAAAAAGAGACTCACCTCGTTCGTTGATTTCAGAACTACCCCAGAGAGAGTGCCGTGCGTTCGCATCGCATCCAATCAGGAGGTTCGTTTTTTGCTGATTAGCCGCTTCAACCAATTTCTTCACCTCCTCAGGCGGTGATTGCCGGTTGTGACCGTAGTAGCCAGATGCCACCAGTAGTCCCTTTGCATCTTTGTCTTCCAGCCTGACGACTGTCAAATCCGGAGTGCTAAAATTGGGACACAAAAAAGCTTTTAAGTGTTTTTTAGCTAAAATACAAGTTCTGGGATTACCTTGTTCTTGGGTTACTGTTTTGTATAATAGGTCGTATTGGTTGTCTTGGAGGCCTTTTACATTGAGGCCATTAACCCATGGTTCTTGAATTACGCCAATATCAATGTTTTCCTCACTGAGGAAAACTCTTAGATTATCTGAGGCACATTTAGAGTGCTTCAGATTAATCTGAATGACCTTGAGCGCGTTTTAATTGGTTGAGGGTCCTGCGGCGCCAAGGACAACCGAACCGTCGACAACAGCGCTGATCTTAGCGCTCTCATCCACTTTATCAGTATCTGGTCCCTGATCCTGCAGGATTTTGATTTTAGCATGCCTGATGCCAAAACGAAGTTTATAGTCAGCCTTCTCGAGAGCCCCTTTGCTTTCTTCCGTGATCCTCAGAAGGTATGAAGAGCTGGTCTTTTGCGGTTCTTCCGCCTTGATGACGACCCAGTCGTGCATGGGGACCAGCGGGTTCAACCTCTGAAGACCCCGGATCAGCTCCAGTCCGCTTGGTTTAATGCCCATGAGGGGCAACCAGATGCGGGCCTTTGGTTGTCTAGGGATCTCCTTAGCTGGGATAAGCTTGAGCTTCAAGCCCTCCCAGTCATTGCTGACCTTAGCAATGCTGTCTCTAAGGAAGTCCCTTGAAAACGCGTCCTCGCATTTGATCACCCTGTATCCCCTGAGCATCTCCCCAGAGTCGAAGCTGGGGTAGGGTCCCTCACTTGTCGACAGGGTGTAAGTAAATACCATCTCAGAGAGCTTGGCTTCGATTGAGCTCCACACCGACAGCAGACCCTTGCTGTTGGTGGAGAGTTCATCTACAACCGCTACCTGGAGGTGATCCCTGACGACCTCGCTTAGAGTAGGCGGTTGCGCCGCTCTGAGAGATGTAGTTTTTCTCTTCTTTATGTTTCCATCAAGTTTACTCTTCTTTTGGGAAGGTAAAGTCTCTTCCTGAGATCTGTCTCGCTTGACGGCTTTTTCTTTTTTTGTCTGAAGGTTATTGTATTCATCAATAACCTTCTGGTACTTGATTTTATCCTCGGCGTCCCTCTCGTGACAAGTTCCCTCTGCCTCATTCTTGGCAATCTTGCTAAGAATAAATGAGGCATGCAGGAACTGGTTCTTTCGAAGAACGCCAGAAGATTTCTTTTTACTACGGTTAGCATTGCTATGGCTGGCATTGCTACCCGATGGCTTGGCAGTATTTTTCGGTTTAGGGAGCACAGGAGTACTATGGCTGGTACTCGCTATGCTCCCTGAAGGTTTAAAAGTTATCTCATCGGCACAGGTTTCTGTGCCGTGAGAGCTTCCGGTCAGTGTCTCTTGGCTAGAGGCCAAGAGTTCGTCTTCGTTGTCAGTTGTGTCGATAGTTTGTGTAGTTTGTTTGTTCATTATATAGTTTTAAAAATGTTGGTCCCACGAGTAGGTCGGAAAAGAAAGGTCAGCCCCGGCAGAGCCGATATACCGGGGTAAGGCAAGTATTAAGACGGACCCGGCCAGGGCATCCGAATGAGCTCGTTAGTGACTGGTTTTCCCCCCAGCCTTCCATTTCTTCGGCACGGATTATGAATAATCGCTCACACCACCACTGAAAATTAGGGACCTGTATCTATGGTAAAATCGCATTGTTGAGGGTTGAACTATTGAGGAGTAAAGGAACCTTACAACATTGCGACCTGACCTTAGCTGATCCCCATCTTGACAACGCACAAGATTTCTGTGGTGATCATTACCGCCCGGCACCCACTAGGAGGGTTTGATACGAGGATTTATGCCGGGCGTAGTTGGACCTAAAAATATTAATTTATGCAAGAGCAAAAAATAATGTATAAGTCGTTGTAGTGCTTTCTTAAAAAAAAAATAAACTTTTATACATGTACAAAATTTTTAAAACATTTAAAAAAAATTTTGATACTCCAACTAAAATGTTTTATTATTGCAAAAATAAAAAGTAAATTTTCAAAAAGTAGCTATCGTTTGAATCGTTTTTGAAATATCGATTTTTTTTAATAAAAAAATATTTTCTAATAGTTTCTAAATTCAATGTTTTGCAAACCTTTTAGAAATTATTTTATTGAATTACTTATGTTCGAGACAAAAACGATTTTCGAAAACTATTTCTTAACATTTATATGGTGGGTACCCTTATTTTTAGGTAAAATAATTTCTTACATTTTGTAAAACGTATTAAAAAAGTTTAATAAAAAAAATCGAGCAGTGGGTTTTCGAAATATTGAGTTCAAAATTTTTTCTTGGAAATTTAAATACACAATACTATTTATATTTTTGGGGGACTTCTGCATACAAAAAATGATCAAAATCCGTTGTACCGTTTTTGCGCAAATAAACAAACAAAAAAAAAAAATGGTTCGAGTTGGGTATTATTAATTACCATTTTTCGGAATAATTTTTTCAACTATTACATACCTTGCCCTAACTATATGAAATTTTTAGAATTTTGTTTTTGAGAAAAAAAAATAATAAACCCACTTTTTTCGTCTTCGCTTTGATTAAAATCTCGACTTCGATTTTTTTCCGAATACATAGCTTGCCTTATAGTAGGTACCTATAAGTCGCAAGTAAAAATCGAACTCGAGATTTTGATCAAAGTTGACATTACGATGATAGCGAAGACTAAAAAAATGGGTCTCGCAATTCTCTCTGTCTTTTGACTACAGCCTAAACGACTCGGCCGATTTTCTTTAAACTTGGTAGATAGTAGTTTTAAATTTTTCCCCCCATATGTTTTTTTTCTTTTTTTTACGACCGAAAATAACGGCACCTGCCATACGATTTTTTTCGAAATTTTATAAATATTTTTTTTTCTCAAAAATTGTCCCACAGATTTAAAAAAAAATTCAAAAAAAAAAAAATTTATTTTTGGTATCCCCCTTGGAACCTTTTTTTTGGTTTTTGATTTTCTCAACTTGAAAAATAAAAGTTTCTTAATAATAAATTACAAGATGTAAGAAAAAAAATTATTTTACTTAAAAATAACGATACCCTCCATACGAATGTTAAAAAATGGTTTTCATAAATCGTATTTTTCTCGAAAACGGTTCAGAGAATTTTTGCTTAATTTTTTTTTTCCCGATATCTCAGAAACGGCTCAATATTTTCTTTTGTAAATTTAATTTTTATTCGAACAATATAAAAACTTTAAATTGACGTACTAAAATTTCTTCTTGAAAATATTTTAAAAATTTTGTATACATATAAAAGCTTAGTTTTTTAAGAAACCAGTACAGACTTATAAATTTTGTTCTTGCATAAACTAATATTTGCTTGAATCACATGGCATCCTATTTTTACCTTCAACTACTAAAAAAGTTGTTTTAGTCATATAAAAAAAAGAATTTTTTGCTTATGAATAGTTTTTCTCTAATAACATTCACTTTTGAAATTCTTAGTCGTTTACATAAGAGTAAGTTCGTGCGACCCAGTCGTGCATTTTATTTTTTTAACGAAAGCATAACTTACCTTATTATTTAAAGTTGCAAGTAAAAAATGGTCAAATGATGCCACCACCACTGTACCAAACTCTCTGTGGATACATTGGCTTCTGGACAATAACGTGCGGATTTTCCGAGCCAAAACCCAAGCTGCGAAGCGATAACGAAGCAGATGATCGTGCGCCTTCAATTGCTGAATCATTTGGACCTTGTAAGCGAATAATCCGAGATCTTTGTGCAGAACTCTCCTCAGTATGAAAGACTTCAATGTTATCCAATTTGAAAAGAAACTATACTCTGTCCAACAAAAATTGTCAGTACAGGCCTTATGGGAGAGCTTTTTCTAAAGCAGTGGCGCCTGATGCACCCTCACTACAATGCGTTAGGAAAAATGCCACTAAAAAAAGAGCAAGCCACTGACTTTTCTTAAGGAATTGTTGTTGTAATTCTTTGCAAAAAGTTGTACACCCCAACACGACCGTCGTATCCCACTGCTGATGAGATATTGTCAAGAGTGTCAAGTGTCACTCAATACGATCGTGCGCTCTTTATCTACATCAAAACAGAGTTACCATTACCATTCTCAATTGCAAGCAAGGAGCTTTTTCAGTGGTTTTTATTAAGGAGCTTTTGGGATTTGAAGCTTTTGAGAACACATTTTAAGAAGATGAGTATGTTGATTGTTGTCGTATTGCTTTTCAACTTAAAAAAAAACGCGCCTATTATCTTAGCGCTTGGTGTTGTGGGAAAAGGTAAATTGAATATTGTTTTCAGTCGTTTTGAATCGGCAGACGGTAGCCCTACGCGTTTTTTACTCTCATTTACGGCGATTAATAAAGTAAACTACGGAATCCCTGTGAGAGCTTTAAAACGCGACACACTTATGCATGGCAATGCAACCAGAATGAGAGACAAACGCCGTATCTTCCCTGTACTGACAATTTTTGTTGGACAGAGTATAGTAGTATTTGATCTAACGCTCTTCATTGGAACCAGTGCGGGAAAAACAGTAATTCAAGGGAATTAAAATGCTTTCGTTTTCCTTATTAATTTTAAAATAATTGTAGATCAGCATTTTCAGACATTAAAGAGAAGGGACGTTTGACCAATTAGACGCTGTTTAAGGATTGAGGTATATGTGCCGTTTTTAAGGGACCAGCTGTTTTGTACCTATGCGAAACCTAAGAAGGTTGGTCCCATAGAACTATTACCGATCTCCAGTAAACAGGTAAAACTGTGCGACAAAGTCGAATTTACAGCAAACAGGCAAACAAGTGATATCGTGGATGAGTTTTGCGATCGATGACAAATAAAAGTTTCTTATATTTTTTTTTACAAATGACAGTTTTAGTACATTTTTGCCGTGGATTTCGGACATGTTAGAACTTTTCTTACTTGCCTGCATTTTTTTCGGTTTTAGTTTTCAAATCATTATAAATTATTATAAAGAATAAAATTCAGTCAAATCTTTTAATACAACTTTTAAAATATTCAAAAAAACCCCATCTCACCATAATATACTGAATTGAATGATTAATGGAAATATTTTTGATGTATTAAAGAGTTTTTTTTTCAATGGCGATTGATGCGGCCATGTTATTTCGGTGGTATCTATTAACTCCGTTACAACCAATTTATTGCCGAAGCGATGACCCATCAAAATCGACTCCCCAACATTTGGTGGCCAATATCAAGATGACCGATTCGGATGTAATTTTTTAACAACCAAGAGCATTGTCCGGGAACCGGGATAGGAGAACCAGAAGGAGTGGATTCCTCAGCGCGTGCACACAAAATCGCCCTTTCGCAGATTTTCAATTTGGCGAAGTTTTCATTAGATGCAGCCTTATAAGATCCAACTGATCCGATGAGCTTAAAGTTAATAATCGTAGTCAACGGCATGTGTTCGATGATTGGGCTTTTGAACGTTTGAAAGAGCACCCAAATTTAGTAACGAGGCACATTTCTGAATGAGTGCCTATATTAACAAGCAAAATTGCCATATATGAGTCGATGCCAACTCACTTGAGGGTCACTTGGTGACGCGGCGCGTCATTTGCCGTGCTTTTTTTGGACAACGGAGTTGATTCAACAATATGGACGTGTTTCTATCAGAATATCGCTTGGAGCCATACAGTGAAAGCCTCAATGGACATTCAGGATGAACAATTTGAGCGTATGGCTATCTTTAGCGAAGGTGACGGTGACGAGCAGCACCTTTCACGACAAGAGATAAATACTTTGGAGAATTTGCCGCTTCCCTGGTTCTTTCAGTTCCACCAAAAAATCTATACTTTCCGTCTCTCTAGCTCTGCAAATAAAATAAAATGCACGACTGGGTCGCACGAACTTGCTCCTATTCAAACGACTAAGAATTTCAAAAATGAATGTTATTAGAGAAAACTGTTCTTAAGGATAAAATTCATTTTTTAAATTACTAAAACAACTCCCTTAGCTTTATTTGGAGGTAAGCACAGGATGCCATGTGTTTTGAGCAAAAATTGGTTTATGCAAGAACAAAATTATAATTCGTTGTAGTGGTTTCTTAAAAAAATAAGCTTTTATACAAAATTTTTAAAACATTTTTAAGAAAAAAATTTTGGAACTCCAATTTTAAGTGTTTATTAATGTACGAATAAAAATTAAATCTACAAAAAAAAATATTGATCCGTTTTTGAGATATCGAATTTCCAAAAAAAAACTCGATATTTTTTTCAAAATTCTAAAAAAATATTTTATTTTAAAGTTTTAAAATGCAAAGTTTCTTTAACTCTTTAGAAGCTTGTCTATAAAAAATTTCATTAAAATCCGTTATACCGATAATGAGAAATTCTAAATTCGAAAAAATCAATCTATGGTACGAGTAGATACAGTCAGTAATATCTAGATTTCATTTTTTTTTTTTTTAAATTGATTATAGATAGATATAGACAATAATATTCAAACTATTGGGGAACTTTAGTAGAGAAAAAATGATCAAAATCCGTTGTACGGTTTTTGAAAAAATCAAAAACAAAAAAAATGGTTCCAAGGGGGGTACCAAAAATAATATTTTTTTGGAAAATTTTTGTCAATCATTAGCTAGCTTTAACTCAATGAAATTTTTTGAATTTTTGTTTTAAAAAATCTGTGGGACAGTTTTTTAAAATTTCGAAAAAAATCGTATGGCAGGTACACTTATTTTTGGTTTTAAAAAAGCAAATAAATAAACATCCGGTGGGAAAAAAATAAAACCCATATCTACCAAGTTTAAAGAAAATCGGCCAAGCCGTTTAGCTGTAGTCGAACAGACAGATAGAATTGCGAGACCCACTTTTTTGGTCTTCGCTATCATCGTAATGCCAACTTTGATCAAAATCTCGAGTTCGATTTTTTTTCCGAATGCATAACTTGCCTTATAGTACCTATAAGTCGCAAGTAAAAATTTCAAAAATCTTATCAAGCCATTACATCCTTTATATTACTAAATATATAACCAAACTTCTTAATTTCATAGAATTCATTTTAACAAATTCCATTTCAGTTAATTCACTTATCCTTTTAAGTAAATTTTGCCCTAGAGACGTTCCCCAACAAACAAGAATAAGAGCTCTATTAGTCAATTTACAACTCAAGCTGAAGAAGTTGTAGAAGCAGTTATAATAAAAGCAACAAGACGTTACACTCCGAACATCCTTGCATAATGTTTTTGAATAAAATGTCTAAATCTGTATGTTCACCAACATACATGCAAATGAGAACTGATGGATCCTTGGGTTTATCCTTACCTTTGGCAAGCAAGGAATATTAAAAAAAAAAAATAAACAAAAAGCAAGTGTAAGGAACCTCAAAATTTCAGCAATTCAGATAAGGATACATACGAGTACTCGTATGTCGTATCTATAATATAACTATATAGTCAGTTTAAATACATTGAATGCACAGCTATAAATGGAACTTTCGTTGTTCAACATATCATCCTAGAGATGTGGAGATATGTACATTTATGCATACCTATCCATTATGCTTGCATCCTCGCTTTATGCTCGATTTTATGTTATGTGAGTGCGAGGGGGCTTTACGTGTGTATTTGAATATGCGAATGAGCTGTGGTTTAATTTGCAAATTTAATTAAAATCTGCTCTTCAAACAGGATAATAGTTTGAAGGGAGCTTAATTGATGAAATTTCAAATGAATATACATAATAATTACTAGAAATTTTATGCACAGCTTTAGCACACATTTAGTTACATGAAGGATGCTCGATTATGGGAGTGTTGGTACCTATCACGGATACCGGTATTTGGCATGGCAATTTTTCAGATCACATGCATCATTAAGCAAGCTCTTTAATTAAGTTTGAAGTCGATAATTGCGTGTTACAAAACTGGGAAGATGATAATTGATCTTGTCGAGTGTGGTGTGTTGTGTTGTGTCAAAACTCCACCACTAGACGTTTTTCTCTGTATGTTGGGAAGAAATGACACAGTTTTTACGGAAGCAAAAATAACTTGCGAAAGCAAAGAACAACTGTATTGACACAGTGTTGCGTTAATTTCTACCACAACCAGCTTCACCAACCCGTTCGATTTTCCTTTTTCCCCATCACCCTTCCTTCTCGGTTACGGCTTTAAAATGCTGGCAGAGCATGGTGCGAGCCGGATGGGTGTGGTAGTTCGCTTGAGTGAAAGATCATAATTCAGAACGAAAGTGCAAAAGTAAGCACGAAATAAGAGACAAAAACCTACTTGATCCTTTCTTCTTTTTGAACTCAATCCTAACTGGATGACTCCGTAATATCAATTCCATTCACACGTTCAAATGAGTCATGGTGTATCAAAATGGCGCACTTGAGCCGCAGGGCTAGACTTTCAGTGGTCATCCTTTCTACGTATCTATAGTGAAAACCTTTGCAAGTACCAGTGTGGCTTCTGGCCCGGCCGATCGACAATAGATCAAATATTCATATTGAGGCAAATCCTCGAAAAGATCAACGAATTTCAAGTCGACACTCACCATCTGCTTGTGAACTTTAAAGCTTTAAATGGCAATGGCCGAACTCGGGATCCTGGGAAAACTGATATAACAGTGTCGCGTGACATTGGAAAATACTTGGTGCAATGTGCAACTAGGGAGCAACTCTTCTGAACTATTCCAAACACTCACAGGGTTTCGGCAAGGAGATGCGCTATCATGTTATTTCTTCAATCTTATTCGAGAACAGATGGTGCACAGGGCAGCGTTAACACGGAGGACACTATATTCAACAAATCTGTCCAATTGTGGGGGTATGAACGATATCGACATCATCGGCCGTTCCAAATTTTCTGTAAAAGAGTCCTTTACGATTGTTGAAGATCAGGCGAGAATTGTTTGTCTTGAACTAAATGAGGACAAGACCAAGCATATGCTATCAACAAACAAAAAAACATCTGTCCACCGATTGGATCAAAACGTCACTATTGAGCAAAAACTTCATGGTAGTTGAGGAGTTCATCCATCTCGGAGTTAATATTAACTATATACACAAACGAGAACGAGTAGAAATCCGACAAAGAATTGCCCAAGAAAACCGCTGCTACTTCGGTTTAACATAATAAATGGGTTCAAAACTCCCCACTCTTAAGACGAAATGCTAGCTCTACAAAACTCTTATTCTAATATTCCTGCTTTAGATAGGTGATACTGGGTTCTTTCGAAAGAAAAATTCTTCAATGGATATTTGGTTGTGTGTGCGAGGAGGGCGACTGGAGGAGACAATATAACCGCGGACTCTATCAGCTGCGCCAAGATGTAGATGCAGTCAAGAAAACTAAAACACGTCATTTGCGGTGCCTGGACCACATCGATCGAATAGATAATCCAGCCCCAAGGTTCACGGTGACAAGAAATACCGAACCTCTGGTTTAAAGACCAAGCCTTCGCGGGTGCTAGAGTGCTTAGCATATGACTTAAAGCAGCGTGCTCGGAATCGCAGAGGATGGAAACTTCCTTGTCTCAGGCAGATACCCTTCATGGATCGGGGCCGGTTAAGTAAGTAGTAAAGTGTAAACCTGGGCCATTAGCCAGAGGCCTACCATAAAAATCCTCTAGGAAAAGCAAACAAAAATTAGGTTTCCAAATGATAATCATGTGACAGGCTGTTCAGGAAAAGATTCAATGGGATAAGCAAGCAAGAGAAGGTACACATTCCACCAAAGCATTATGATCGATGGTAAATGCTCAACGACATATGTGACAGATATATCAATACTATAGTTACGACTCGGAAAAGCAAGAAATTCAAAAGACACAATTAAGAATGCAAGAGGAAGCCAATTGCTTGAACTTTGAAACACTTTTGGCCTCCGTATAATGAACGGTGCAAGTGAAGGTGATAAATTGGGTGAATTTACATTCGTGGGAAAACAAGGAAGTTCGGTCATTGACTACAGTTTGGAAGGTGGTGACTGGAGAAAAGTTGTTAAAAATCTAGAAATAGAAAAGAAACCGTTTTCAGACCATATGCCTCTTAGTGTATCGTTTACTAACGGGGAAGAACAAAATGAAACCAATGTACAAATGCAACTGATACCCAAACTACGCTGGTCAAACGAATCTGCATCCAACTATAGAACACGTCTAGATACACTTCTGATGATGGAACAATACGACGCAAGCCTGAATCAAATTGAAAAAAAGCATTAAAGGAGCATATTATATACCGAACAACAGTCGAGGAAAAACTGAATATAGAGAACCTTGGTTTGACGAGGAATGCATATGCAGGCGAGAAGCCTTTCTTACGCCTGGCTGAGTGCTGAGTGCATATCGAAAGTCCAATAAAAATTAACTACTAACTAAGACCGGTACATTGAGTTTAATCAGAAATATAAACTTCTCTGCCGTAAAAAGAAAAAAGACTATTCGAAAGCCCAAGCACATCAGCTTGCAAGGTGTAACAAGTCGTCTGAGTTTTGGAACCTGGTCCGAAAACTTAATGGAACAAAATTTATTATTAGTCCGGGACTTAATTCAAATAGACTACAAACACATTTCGAGCAATTATTAAACCCAGATGCGCCAAACAAGTTTCTGAATCATTATGCCAAACCTGGCTTCAAAAATAATATATTAGATGCACCAATTTCAAAGCAAGGAGTCTTTATATCGGTAAACAACCAAAAGGATGGAAAGGGTGCGGGCTAAGATGGTATACCCGCAGAATTCTACAGATATGATACAGACACTCTTATTGTAACTCTGACAGCAGTATTCAACCAGATCTTTGACGAGGGAACCATTCCAAACCAGTTCAGCGATGCCTTGATTTTCGCAATCCACAAGAAGGGAAGCACTGAAGATCCGGAAAACTATAGAGGAATCTCATTTTTGAACTCGTCATATAAAATATTTACATCGATCCTGCTCAGTCGTTTAAATGCATGGATAAATTCTAATAACCTGCTCAGTGAGTTCCAAGCTGGCTTCAGATCGGGATACTCCACCGTCTATCACATTTTTGTACTTCGCTCGATTGCTGACTCGTTTCTATCGAGAAATAAGAAACTATTTACATTTTTCGTTGATTTTAAAGCTGCTTTCGACACCGTGGATCGAAATGCCCTGTTTTACAAGCTTTTCCTGAAAGAAATGTCGCTTAAGTTCGGTACAGTATTGCAAAATTTATACAAGACTACCAAAGCAGCAGTGTGGAATGGCCAATGCTTATCAGAGTAGTTCCAAACGAAATCGAGAGTTAGACAGGGCTGTGCACTCAGTCCAAGTTTGTTTGCACTCTTCATTGAAGATATAGTCGAAGCATTACCCGCAGGAATTGAGTACGCAGGCGTTAACATTAAAGCTCTTCTTTTCGCTGACGACATTGTCCTGCTCGCGTATACACCGCAGTCCCTTCAGCTAATGATAAATAAGCTTGCTGAATATTGCAAAAGGTGGAACCTAGTGGTAAATTTAAATAAATCCAAAGTGATGGTTTTTAAGAATGGCGGAGGAAGATCGTGTGCAAGTGAGAAATGTCACTATAATGGTGAAAGAATAGAGTTGGTGAAAGAATACAAATATCTAGGAGTCTACTTTACTAAGAACTTGAGCATGGGAAAACATCTCACTGACAAACTTGTTAAGGCGAAAACAGCTATAAACGCAGGATGGAAGCAAACCTTTAATAATAACGAAATTACACATACCAGTAAATTCAGAGTCTTCGAAGCTGTATCGGAATCGGTTATATTTTATGCGGCGCAAGCGTGGGGAGGTCGGAAATATGAACAAGTAGAAAAACTGCTCAGATTTTACATAAAACGGATTTCCCACCTTCCTTCGAGTACGCCAAAATACATGATCATGTTGGAAACGGGTTTATCGCCTTTATTCATCAAAGCACTCAAGCTGCAGGTCGATTACATCCTCAAAGTTCTCGATATGCCAAGTTATCGTCTTCCAAAGAATGTAGTTCATCAAACAATCCAATCCCGAAGTGGATGGTTTAAAGACTGGGTAGAACTAGCCGAGCAGGTGGATGTTGACCTGAACTATAGTAACTTTGCCTCATGGAAACCAACATTATATCGCTTAATAGCTCGTCTGGATGAAGCCTCAAGAGAACAATACACGGAGCAAGCCAAAAGTTCACTGCACCGTACGATTTACAGTAGACTAGATTACGATCTCCGGGAAAGAAACTACTTCCACGACAACTATACTATCGAACAAATTTCGTGCATGTTCCGGTTAAGAGTAGAACTCCATAATCTGAACTATATTCCACACCGCGAGGACTTACCAATTTTATGCAACCTGTGCAACTTGAAAGAGTGCGAGGATGTTTTTCATTTTGTTGGAAGATGTGCGATATTGAGAGAAACAAGAAGACATACCCTAGGCAGTGACTTTCTTTCAAATAATGAAATCATAAGCCTTCTACAGGAAATGGATGTCACAAAGTTATATGCATATTGCAAAACAGCACTTAAATACAGACATCAAATTTTAAATGAAGCGTTTTAATCTTAAACTGCACTTTTTTTTTTTTTTTTTTTTTGTTAATCTATATAAAGCTATAATTTTAGTTGTCAATCAGGCAGACTACAATGCCATGCATCATATTGATTGTATTAACCAAATCATTGTTAAAATTTATGTGGAAATAAAAATCAACCCAATCTAATCTATAGTTACGCCAGTCATCTAAAGCAAAACGGTCAAGTTCGCAACGTCAAAACAAAATGGCCTTTTGCCCAACATATCGCATGCTTAATGGAATATTGACCCATTAGAATATAGACCAAAATTGTACAGATACAGGCTTTTGTTAGCGCCACCTACCGTCTACTGTATCGGTCTCTTTCACTCTTGTGGGATCTCGCATAGTGTTTTTGTCGAACAGAGACTCATGCCAGTTTGTGTCAAAACACTGTGTAGTGAAGTTATTATTATTTTATTGAACGAAGACCCAATTGTTGTTAAGTGTGTCTACCACTAAATTTAAAAGTACATAAGTTTGTACTATATTGTCAAATTAAATTTAAGGTCAGTTTACTACATATTTTACTAATATATTACGTTAAAAATATAGATTAAGCCAGTTTATCATTAAGCGTTATTAAATCTTTCGAGGCCCATTACGAGTTAGATCAGTATAGAAGTCTGTCTTCTATAAAGCTAATTGTGGCTTATACTCGTATGACTTGAGTTCTTGTTTGAACAAAACTAATGTAAAATAATGCGTAATTTTTTCATTGCTGTAAATATTTCATTTTAAGTCAATGCTAGTCTTAATATGGCGCACAATTGTTTATCCGTACAAGAGACATAATAATATTAATATTTATATTTTAGGTAAATAATGTCATCTAATAGTTCGAAAAAGATGTTGCAGCTCGTTTTGCTTCGAAACTCGTCGCTACAAACGGCAACACAAGAACATGAATCGATGCCATCAAAAGAAGTTAAGGTAACAATTTCAAGTAACTTCAAATTATAGGTATACATTTGTTAATTTATTTTATTACTTGCTACCAGTGTCGGACCAAAGTTTCGGGTTCGTCTTCCACCACTTTCGGCCGAAAAATCAACCTTCGACAAAATAGGTACTGTAAAAAGCAGAATAGACGAACATGGAATTGTAACACAAGATCAGAGAGGACAGCAAAGCAACCATGTTAGAATTGATGAACAACTATTCAACGATTTTAAACAGTTCATAGACGCAATACCAAGAATTAAATCCCATTACATTAGACATAGAAGCGCCAAGAAAAATATGACGATCGCTGCAAAATAGACCATCAAAATACAGTTCTTTATTTTGATCTACAAGCTGTCCTGCAATCTGCAAGAGGAGATACCTCGGGATTTTATTACAGATCCAAGTTAAATAGTTACAATTTTAAACAAAAAAGTTAATGGCCACATTAAAGACTCCTAAGATGATGTACACTGTTTTTTCAATACATTCCGTTTACCAATACGTAGCCATAATTAAAACGCAAAGAAAATTGGCAAGATATTTTTAGAACATGAAATGACATTTGAGTCATTTTTGGACATTAATATTAATAAAACTAAAGATGTGAGCGAATATACACATTTTTCATTTTACGTGAAAACTTCGTACAAACATAGCGAATACCAGGAAGTGAGCGCCATAAATAAAAGGAAGAAGATGCTTCTCGAAATATGCCGGTCTAAAGTGATTTTATGGATTTTCGACCACCAACTACCTAATAATATCTTTGGTTGGCGCTAATTCCGAAACGAAGCCTTTTAAGAGGCTCCGGTTTCCAAGCTCCGTGTCTTGATTTTCCACCGCTATCCACGGGTGAAAACCAGAAGCTTCTACGAGGTCTGGTTCTCGAAATATTCCTAGCCAAAGTGATTTTACTGAATTCTTGAGAATTTTTAAAAAATCATGGACTAACCACTTGTCTAAAAAAATCACCAAATTTTCAAAGTTAACCAAACGCATCGAGACATACATCGAATGAAAGGTCTATTCAATTCCTATCTTTTCATCCAAACGAAATGCTTCTGAGTGGTCTGGTTATCGAAATATGCCGTTCCAAAGTGATTTTATGGATTTTCGACCACCAACTACCTAATAATATCTTTGGTTGGCGCTAATTCCGAAACCACGCCTCGTAAGAGGCTCCGGTTTCCAAACTCCGTGTCTTGATTTTCCACCGCTATCCACGGGTGAAAACCAGAAGCTTCTACGAGGTCTGTTTCTCGAAATATTCCTAGCCAAAGTGATTTTACTGAATTCTTGAGAATTTTGAAAACATCATGGACTAACCCCTTGTCTAAAAAAATCACCAAATTTTCAAAGTTAACCAAACGCATCGAGACATACATCGAATGAAAGGGGTATTCAATTTCTATCTACTCATCCAAACGAAATGCTTCTGAGTTGTCTGGTTATCGAAATATGCCGGTCCAAAGTGATTTTATGGACTTTCGAGTCCTAACTACCTAATAATGTCTTTCGTTGGCGCTAATTCCGAAACCACGCCTCGTAAGAGGCTCAGGTTTCCAAAATCCGTGTCTTGATTTTCCACCGCTATCCACGGGTGAAAACCAGAAGCTTCTACGAGGTCTGGTTCTCGAAATATTCCTAGCCAAAGTGATTTTACTGAATTCTTGAGAATTTTTAAAAAATCATGGACTAACCACTTGTCTAAAAAAATCACCAAATTTTCAAAGTTAACCAAACGCATCGAGACATACATCGAATGAAAGGTCTATTCAATTCCTATCTACTCATCCAAACGAAATGCTTCTGAGTTGTCTGGTTATCGAAATATGCCCGTCCAAAGTGATTTTATGGACTTCCGAGTCCTAACTACCTAATAATGTCTTTCGTTGGCGCTAATTCCGAAACCACGCCTCGTAAGAGACTCCGGTTTCCAATCTCCGTGTCTTCATTTTCCACTACTATCCACGGGTGAAAACCAGATGCTTCTACGAGGTCTGGTTCTCGAAATATTCCTAGCCAAAGTGATTTTACTGAATTCTTGAGAATTTTGAAAAAATCATGGACTAATCACTTGTCTAAAAAAATCGCCAATTTTTCAAAGTTAACCAAACGCATCGAGACATACATCGAATGAAAGGTCTATTCAATTCCTATCTACTCATCCAAACGAAATGCTTCTGAGTTGTCTGGTTATCGAAATATGCCGGTCCAAAGTGATTTTATGGATTTTCGACCACCAACTACCTAATAATATCTTTCGTTGGCGCTAATTCCGAAACCACGCCACGTAAGAGGCTCCGGTTTCCAAGCTGCGTGTCTTGATTTTCCACCGCTATCCACGGTTTCAAACCAGAAGCTTCTACGAGGTCTGGTTCTCGAAATATTTCTAGCCAAAGTGATTTTACTGAATTCTTGAGAATTTTGAAAAAATCATGGACTAACCACTTGTCTAAAAAAATCACCAAATTTTCAAAGTTAACCAAACGCATCGAGACATACATCGAATGAAAGGTCTATTCAATTCCTATCTACTCATCCAAGCGAAATGCTTCTGAGTTGTCTGGTTATCGAAATATGCCGGTCCAAAGTGATTTTATGGATTTTCGACCACCAACTACCTAATAATATCTTTGGTTGGCGCTAATTCCGAAACCACGCCTCGTAAGAGGCTCCGGTTTCCACACTCCGTGTCTTGATTTTCCACCGCTATCCACGGGTGAAAACCAGAAGCTTCTACGAGGTCTCGTTCTCGAAATATTCCTAGCCAAAGTGATTTTACTGAATTCTTGAGAACTTTGAAAAACCACTTGTCTAAAAAAATCACCAAATTTTCAAAGTTAACCAAACGCATCGAGACATACATCGAATGAAAGGTCTATTCAATTCCTATCTACTCATACAAGCGAAATGCTTCTGAGTTGTCTGGTTATCGAAATATGCCGGTCCAAAGTGATTTTATGGACTTTCGAGTCCTAACTACCTAATAATGTCTCTCGTTGGCGCTAATTCCGAAACCAAGCATTGTAAGCGTCTTCGGTTTTCAAAATTCCCTCTTAAATTTTCCACAGCTATCCACGGGTGAAAACCAGAAGCTTCTGCGAGGTCTGGTTCTCGAAATATTCCTAGCCAAAGTGATTTTACTGAATTCTTGAGAATTTTGAAAAACCACTTGTCTAAAAAAATCACCAAATTTTCAAAGTTAACCAAACGCATCGAGACATACATCGAATGAAAGGTCTATTCAATTCCTATCTACTCATCCAAACGAAATGCTTCTGAGTGGTCTGGTTGTCGAAATATGCCGGTCCAAAGTGATTTTATGGACTTTCGAGTCCTAACTACCTAATAATGTCTTTCGTTGGCGCTAATTCCGAAACCACGCCTCGTAAGAGGCTCCGGTTTCCAAATTCCGTGTCTTGATTTTCCACCGCTATCCACGGGTGAAAACCAGAAGCTTCTGCGAGCTCTGGTTCTCGAAATATTTCTAGCCAAAGTGATTTTACTGAATTCTTGAGAATTTTGAAAAAATCATGGACTAACCACTTGTCTAAAAAAATCACCAAATTTTCAAAGTTAACCAAACGCATCGAGACATACATCGAATGAAAGGTCTATTCAATTCCTATCTACTCATCCAAGCGAAATGCTTCTGAGTTGTCTGGTTATCGAAATATGCCGGTCCAAAGTGATTTTATGGATTTTCGACCACCAACTACCTAATAATATCTTTGGTTGGCGCTAATTCCGAAACCACGCCTCGTAAGAGGCTCCGGTTTCCACACTCCGTGTCTTGATTTTCCACCGCTATCCACGGGTGAAAACCAGAAGCTTCTACGAGGTCTGGTTCTCGAAATATTCCTAGCCAAAGTGATTTTACTGAATTCTTGAGAATTTTGAAAAAATCATGGACGCATCGAGACATACATCGAATGAAAGGTCTATTCAATTCATATCTACTCATCCAAGCGAAATGCTTCTGAGTTGTCTGGTTATCGAAATATGCCGGTCCAAAGTGATTTTATGGACTTTCGAGTCCTAACTTCCTAATAATGTCTCTCGTTGGCGCTAATTCCGAAACCACGCCTCGTAAGAGGCTCCGGTTTCCAAATTTCGTGTCTTGATTTTCCACCGCTATCCACGGGTGAAAACCAGAAGCTTCTGCGAGCTCTGGTTCTCGAAATATTTCTAGCCAAAGTGATTTTACTGAATTCTTGAGAATTTTGAAAAAATCATGGACTAACAACTTGTCTAAAAAAATCACCAAATTTTCAAAGTTAACCAAACGCATCGAGACATACATCGAATGAAAGGTCTATTCAATTCCTATCTACTCATCCAAGCGAAATGCTTCTGGTTATCGAAATATGCCGGTCCAAAGTGATTTTATGGACTTTCGAGTCCTAACTACCTAATAATGTCTTTCGTTGGCGCTAATTCCGAAACCACGCCTCGTAAGAGGCTCCGGTTTCCACACTCCGTGTCTTGATTTTCCACCGCTATCCACGGGTGAAAACCAGAAGCTTCTACGAGGTCTGGTTCTCGAAATATTCCTAGCCAAAGTGATTTTACTGAATTCTTGAGAACTTTGAAAAACCACTTGTCTAAAAAAATCACCAAATTTTCAAAGTTAACCAAACGCATCGAGACATACATCGAATGAAAGGTCTATTCAATTCCTATCTACTCATACAAGCGAAATGCTTCTGAGTTGTCTGGTTATCGAAATATGCCGGTCCAAAGTGATTTTATGGACTTTCGAGTCCTAACTACCTAATAATGTCTCTCGTTGGCGCTAATTCCGAAACCAAGCATTGTAAGCGTCTTCGGTTTTCAAAATTCCCTCTTAAATTTTCCACAGCTATCCACGGGTGAAAACCAGAAGCTTCTGCGAGGTCTGGTTCTCGAAATATTCCTAGCCAAAGTGATTTTACTGAATTCTTGAGAATTTTGAAAAACCACTTGTCTAAAAAAATCACCAAATTTTCAAAGTTAACCAAACGCATCGAGACATACATCGAATGAAAGGTCTATTCAATTCCTATCTACTCATCCAAACGAAATGCTTCTGAGTGGTCTGGTTGTCGAAATATGCCGGTCCAAAGTGATTTTATGGACTTTCGAGTCCTAACTACCTAATAATGTCTTTCGTTGGCGCTAATTCCGAAACCACGCCTCGTAAGAGGCTCCGGTTTCCAAATTCCGTGTCTTGATTTTCCACCGCTATCCACGGGTGAAAACCAGAAGCTTCTGCGAGCTCTGGTTCTCGAAATATTTCTAGCCAAAGTGATTTTACTGAATTCTTGAGAATTTTGAAAAAATCATGGACTAACCACTTGTCTAAAAAAATCACCAAATTTTCAAAGTTAACCAAACGCATCGAGACATACATCGAATGAAAGGTCTATTCAATTCCTATCTACTCATCCAAACGAAATGCTTCTGAGTTGTCTGGTTATCGAAATATGCCCGTCCAAAGTGATTTTATGGACTTTCGAGTCCTAACTACCTAATAATGTCTTTCGTTGGCGCTAATTCCGAAACCACGCCTCGTAAGAGGTTCCGGTTTCCAAACTCCGTGTCTTGATTTTCCACCGCTATCCACGGGTGAAAACCAGAAGCTTCTGCGAGGTCTGGTTCTCGAAATATTTCTAGCCAAAGTGATTTTACTGAATTCTTGAGAATTTTGAAAAAATCATGGACTAACCACTTGTCTAAAAAAATCACCAAATTTTCAAAGTTAACCAAACGCATCGAGACATACATCGAATGAAAGGTCTATTCAATTCCTATCTACTCATCCAAACGAAATGCTTCTGAGTTGTCTGGTTATCGAAATATGCCGGTCCAAAGTGATTTTATGGATTTTCGACCACCAACTACCTAATAATATCTTTCGTTGGCGCTAATTCCGAAACCACGCCTCGTAAGAGGCTCCGATTTCCAAACTCCGTGTCTTGATTTTCCACCGCTATCCACGAGTGAAAACCAGAAGCTTCTACGAGTTCTGGTTCTCGAAATATTCCTAGCCAAATTGATTTTACTGAATTCTTGAGAATTTTGAAAAAATCATGGACTAACCACTTGTCTAAAAAAATCACCAAATTTTCAAAGTTAACCAAACGCATCGAGACATACATCGAATGAAAGGTCTATTCAATTCCTATCTACTCATCCAAACGAAATGCTTCTGAGTTGTCTGGTTATCGAAATATGCCGGTCCAAAGTGATTTTATGGATTTTCGACCACCAACTACCTAATAATATCTTTCGTTGGCGCTAATTCCGAAACCACGCCACGTAAGAGGCTCCGGTTTCCAAGCTGCGTGTCTTGATTTTCCACCGCTATCCACGGTTTAAAACCAGAAGCTTCTACGAGGTCTGGTTCTCGAAATATTTCTAGCCAAAGTGATTTTACTGAATTCTTGAGAATTTTGAAAAAATCATGGACTAACCACTTGTCTAAAAAAATCACCAAATTTTCAAAGTTAACCAAACGCATCGAGACATACATCGAATGAAAGGTCTATTCAATTCCTATCTACTCATCCAAACGAAATGCTTCTGAGTTGTCTGGTTATCGAAATATGCCCGTCCAAAGTGATTTTATGGACTTTCGAGTCCTAACTACCTAATAATGTCTTTCGTTGGCGCTAATTCCGAAACCAAGCCTTGTAAGCGGCTTCGGTTTTCGAAATTCCCTCTTAAATTTTCCACAGCTATCCACGGGTGAAAACCAGAAGCTTCTGCGAGGTCTGGTTCTCGAAAATTTCTAGCCAAAGTGATTTTACTGAATTCTTGAGAATTTTGAAAAAATCATGGACTAACGACACTTGTCTAAAAAAATCACCAAATTTTCAAAGTTAACCAAACGCATCGAGACATACATCGAATGAAAGGTCTATTCAATTCCTATCTACTCATCCAAACGAAATGCTTCTGAGTTGTCTGGTTATCGAAATATGCCCGTCCAAAGTGATTTTATGGACTTTCGAGTCCTAACTACCTAATAATGTCTTTCGTTGGCGCTAATTCCGAAACCACGCCTCGTAAGAGGCTCCGGTTTCCACACTCCGTGTCTTGATTTTCCACCGCTATCCACGGGTGAAAACCAAAAGCTTCTACTAGGTCTGGTTCTCGAAATATTTCTAGCCAAAGTGATTTTACTGAATTCTTGAGAATTTTGGAAAAATCATGGACTAACCACTTGTCTAAAAAAATCACCAAATTTTCAAAGTTTACCAAACGCATCGAGACATACCTCGAATGAAAGGTCTATTCAATTCCTATCTACTCATCCAAACGAAATGCTTCTGAGTTGTCTGGTTATCGAAATATGCCCGTCCAAAGTGATTTTATGGACTTCCGAGTCCTAACTACCTAATAATGTCTTTCGTTGGCGCTAATTCCGAAACCACGCCTCGTAAGAGGCTCCGGTTTCCATACTCCGTGTCTTGATTTTCCACCGCTACCCACGGGTGAAAACCAGAAGCTTCTACAAATTCTGGTTGTCGAAATATTCCTAGCCAAAGTGATTTTACTGAATTCTTGAGAATTTTGAAAAAATCATGGACTTGTCTAAAAAATCACCAAATTTTCAAAGTTCAAAGTGACAAATTAATATTCTTTCGAGGAATTCTTCTTAAGCTTTTGACGACTCATTCATTCAGTCATTTTCGACAGAGAGTTTCTTCTTTTCCAAACTCGCATTTATAAAAAAATAGAAAATCAAATCCGGGTGGACGGAAGGAGTGTCCGGTGGCGGCCACTAAGATTTACAATAGACACTGGGCACAAAAGCCAACTAACAAGTAATCAAAGACAAATACAAATTTCCTCACTTACACTGCCAGGCACCTACATATTTATCCGTCGCTACCTACCTTACGCCTACCAATCAAAGCTAAAATACAAAAATTTACAAACCGCCCCTCCAGGCAAACAAAATTACTATCAATTTATCTGAGAGCTCAGATATAAGTACATATCTCATTAAGTAAAATTAAAATCAAACAATGTTCACCCCCAAGGTAATGACGAAGTATAAAAAGAGGTCCTTATCATCCTCCCAAAATCTATACAGCCATGCATCTGCCACATCTCCATCATCGTCCACACATAACTGCCTGCTGCCTGGCCATGTTCAGGTCCAGGACTAGTGTATTTCCATGCCCACACACAGTTGCATCATCAGCAATTTGGCATGCGAAAGACGAAGACCTCAACCCCAGGTCCCCAAACCAAAAGATGGGTGGAAACGAAATCAAAATTAAAAATAAACTCTCCGCACAGCCAGGGCCATCAGAGCGCGCAGCACTCTTCAATTCATCCTCCCGAACCGTGCTGCTGCATCTTCGAAAACCAAGCCAGGCCAGACCACCCAGCAAAGCCCGGCACCGTCGCGCTGCCACATCATAGACTCCTCGGTCGCATGTAGGTATATCTATCGCAAAATTAAATTAGAAGACCAGAAAATTAAATAATCAAAGCATGACAGCGAGCGCATTAAAAATGGAAGACTCGTCCTACCATACACACACACGAGTAGGTAGGTACCTCGCACCATATCCGGTGGGGTAAACAGTTCGACCCCCGTTGAAACAACAGGACTAGCTCCTGGATGAGGTGGAGAAGGACGCAGACGGCTGATGGGGGTAAAGTGTTTGGTACACGACGATTTGCCACACAACATATACCTATGTGACTAAAGGAAAACGTCATTTCAGAGCAGCGACGGACGGTAGCAGAAGAAGCTCAAAACGTCCGTCTGAATTGGTTTCTTTTTTGTTGTTATTGTTTTCGCTTTAACACTCCCCGCTCGTTATGGCAACCATTGTGTAAACATAAACAAATGTTGCATGGCAACACGAGATAGCTATATTTTCCCCAAGTGAGACAAAGCTATCGCACACACAGGTAAGTGGCGAACCCATCCCAAGGTACCTCTAAAGACTGTAGCTTAACGGTGATACGTTCTTATCTCTGATAAGCCACACCTCCGTTTTCAACAACAACAAAAAAATGCAGAAGGGGAAATCCAGTTAACCGAGCTCTCCCTCTCTGGAAAGCAACGCATGCGTGTCTCGTTTCCAGGAGACAAAGATTGCACATATCGTCGAAGATAAATTCGCCCCAAACAATAGCTTAGGTAAGCGAGGAGACAATATCTCTGTTTATAAAGGCGAAACTGTTACTGGATGCGACTCAACCTTGTGCAGTTTACACGCACGAGTCTAAATATCATTCATTAATCTTGCCCGTCGGCGAAACAATCATGGCGCTGGCTGAGGCTGACTGAGAACAAAAATGGGGCGAAATTATCTAACATTGTTGATGGATCCGGTTCTGCTGGTTTACCTGGGATATTTCTTCTGTTCATCTCACTTTGGCAAATAGCGACGGTGTTTTTTCTTTTCTTTGAGAACTTTGAAGGGAAAAGGCAGGGTGTTTCGTAGTTCTTTTTTAACGTTCGTCCTCATCTTATGCTATGGTAGGTAGGCAACAACCATCTACCAAGTCCTAGAAGGAATATAAACTTGTTTCCGTAGATTAATTCGGTTGTGTTTCCATTTATTTAGGGTGACTAATGGGTTTTTATAGGTGTATCTTTCCTGCTCTATGTGTATCTTTGGGAGTTTTTAGAAGGCTGATTTTGTTGCTACTGTCGAAGTTAGGTAAGGTATGGTCGGAGGAAAATAATCATTTGGCCAGTTAATGAGGATTTAATGTAAGTTGATTTATATTTGAGAAAGTGTGTGTGTGCTCTGCGGTGAGTTAACAGTTTCTTCGTCCAGATATACTTATAGGTGCTTTATGTATTTAAGCAGCACTTTTGCGTCTTTACGTTGCCTTTACCGTTTTTTTTTTTTGTTAAATTGGAGAGTTCGGAGGGTTTGGTGGGGTCGGTTGGTTCGGTTTATGCGCGTTAAATTGGGCTCTTAATTAATGGCATTATTTAGACATAACACGAAAAGCTCACTCTATGTAGACATCTCTGTCTGTCTCTGTCGCTCGATTTTAAATGGGGGAATGGTAGGTAGAATGATGCCTATGGAAATAGAGATATCCACCTACCTTACAAATAAACCTATCTATCTATGTATCTCCACTCTACGCCCGTTGGGGATTCGGTAAATTGGAGCTCTACATCAGACACTCAATATTTGGTTAGCATTAAATTATGGCGAATTATGTATATTTCCCCCTCCCTCAAAAGTCGTTCTAATTACATCTGATTATGAATTTATTAATTTCTATCTAAACCTATAGGGAGGTATAGGTAGGTACATGAATTATTATAGAACCATCAAAGTAGGCTGTATCGGGTTTATCTGTATGTAGTAGGTATAGATAAATGTTGTAAGGTACCTATACCTAGGTGTAGATAGATACTTTTTAAGCCGCGCGAATTATGGATTTATGTACGGTTGTATATGTAATGTAGGTAGGTATAAGTTGAAATTTTTAATTGAGAGCCACACAAATGGTTTTGTTGGGGAAGCTATTTTAATTAAGTTTAACTCACTAATGGGGGGTAATGAAAACGAATGAAATATTGTTATTTTTTTTTTTTTTTTGTTGTCTGTTGAATCCACTTCAAATAATTAGTTTAATTAAATGTTGTTTTATTTATTGTTGTGGTTATTTTATTTTTTAATTTTAATTTGAATGGCGTGATTTTAACCTGCCTATATAAATGTTCCTACTTTAAGCGCATCAATGCGAATGCATACACAGATTTTTAATTAAAATGATTCGAAAATAATTTAATTAAAAATATGGAATTAATAAGTTCATAGAGGTCACATGGTGTGTAGGTACAGATATGAGTTATGTCCTTTGTAGGTACTAATTGAAAAAAAATTATGCCGTCGAGAAAAAGGATTTCAAGCTTTGACGCCTTGGCATATAGGTACCTATACCTACCATGGAGTTGTCAGAATAAGTATAGAAAAGCGAGAAGCTGTGTTAGCATTCAGTGGTCCCAGTATCGTGTAGACTTTCAACTTTACCATCAGAAAGAATACATAGATATTTGCTGCTGCAGCGCAAAACAAGAGGACCTATACTATCGTGTGAGGACGTACGCAGCATCCAACTTGAAGGAGATCGAAGAGTCTCGCGATCAAAATAACACCGGCAGATTTAAAAAAAAGCTGTCCTTACGACGGGAACGAATCATCTTCGAAACAACGAAGGTATAGCATACAGTCCCAAACTACAGGTAATAAAGTCTAGATATTTTAAATCAGCTGCTTAATAGACATCCATTTTGCCTTACTTCTAGTTTTTATTCCTTAACACCATCAGAGATAGGAACGCAAACTTGCCACAGCATATACGAGTAGTATATGCCCTCAAGCAAAGACGAATACCGGTGACTGCATCCAGAACTTCAGTCCACTTAAAAATGTTCAACCAAGCAGTAAACCTGGCCCTGACACGTTTAAAAAGATCAATCTGATTGTTGGAAGAACGAACTCAATTCCAGGCACCATCCTTCACGGACAAGATGTTTAAACAACTTCTGCTGAGAAAACTGAAGCGTTTAAAAATCACTTTCATGATAGTTTTAAAGACTGTCCTCCCAGATACTTTCTTAACTTTATTCAAGAATTAGAAACTCGCTTTCCGGGATATCAGCAACCACCGAAATCGTGACCTTGTTCAACGGAGAAAACCCATAATCCATCGGAGCCGACAATGACAGATTGTTTCACTTCTCCTGAAGAAGTGGCAGACATTATCTACACTGGAAACTCCAAAAAGAATCAGCAGGAAGCGAGAAGATTTCTAATTACCTACGTACTTTAAAAGTTCCTAAATCTTTCTGTTTTATTGTTGACTGTAATCTTCCACAACTGTCTGAACCACAGCTATTTCCCTGCAGCCTGGAAAAGGACAAAAGTTTCCTCCTCCCGAAGAACAACAACAACGCAAATGTGAAAGGATATCGGCCAATTTCCTTGCTCATCTATATGAGCAAGATACTGCAGGCGCTAAAATTGAAGATTGAAGAAATAAACACACTACCCTACATCCACTAATGGGATTCCATACTGATGTTACAATTGGACTCAATAAAAAGGAAACCGCTACATAGAAAAAGCTTTCGATAGCGTTTGGATAAAAGGATAACTATTCAAATTTTCGGAACTTGGACTTCCTAATCACTTGGTTATCAATTTGTTATGTACAGGTAGAAAAACACATATCATCAACCAAGGGAATCATCGCTGGAGTTCCTCAAGGATCAAAACTTGGACCTCTGCTGTTCAGCATTTACACTGTTGATCAACCAGCCAACATGCCATGCACAAAGACGATGCTTTATGCAGACGACTCAATCGCATACGCCACCGCTTTTTCACCAGAAGACTGTGGAAATACTTTTTCAAATGGGGACTGAAGATAAACAGTGAAAAGACAGAACTAATCTGCTTCCGAACACCAGTGATAGTAATTCGAAGACGAGCATTTGCAACACGCTGCTGTGATGCAATGAAACTAAAGTTTCCAGACAACACTGAAGTAACAGTGAAATCATCAACGAAGTACTTGGGAATCAACTTTTCAAACAAATTCAAAGTCAAAAGGTATGCAGTGCAGACTTGATGTTGAAGAAGGCCAACTATTCCATGCACTTGGTCCATCCGCTACTCAGGAGGCGAAATTGACTAAGTAAGAAAACCAAGCTAGTTGATTACAAAAAAATTATCCAACCCGTTCTGACCTACGCCTTTCGAATCTGGTTTACTATTTCACCTACAGCAATGAAGAAGATGAAGCATTTTGAAAGAAAGGTGTTCCGCATTCGCACTGGACAATACCGTAACCAACCAAGAAGCTGTACGACTGGACAAGTATTTGCTGCAGCTCTCCGGAAAAATCACCAGGAACCTGGAAGATCATCCCAACTCAGAAGTGCAACAACTCCTCCAGCATGAGCAAAGTGACAGGTCAAAACTTGGACCGCTGCTGTTCAGCATTTACTCTGTTGATCAACCCGCCAACATACCAAGTACAAAGACGAAGCTTTGTACAGTCGAATCAATCGCATACATCACCACTTTTTCACCAGAAGAGTGTGAGAGCACATTTAAAACCTATGGAAATACTACGAGTATGTCAAATGGGGACTAAACCAGGGTTCGGACTTGATAAATCGCAGATCGCAGTAAAATGGCAAAAAAAATCGCAGTAAAACCAAAATTTTCGCAGTAGAAATACATATATTTTTTTGATTAGGTAACAACAAATTATAAACAAAGGAACCAAAGTTAAATCACATTTAAATCATTGTTGATTGTTAAAACAACATAAGTGATTTACATAGTAGATACGAGTATTTGTGAACAAATATACTCTTACTCGATAATGAAAATGTATAGTTTTAGCAAAAATATATAAAGCTAGGTAAACAAAATAAATTTACCATCTACAAATTTGTACTTTTTGAAACAAGAACAAATTAAAGAATAGTAGAACTAAAAACGTATATAGCTGACAAGACTTGCACTAAAGAGACAAGAATCTTTTTGAATTTTGACATTTTGTTATGAGCACATTTATTTCTATGACCAGTGCTGCTATTCAAACAAAATCTGAAGAATCGCAGTAGATTGTAGCAGTGGCGTAGATAGGGGGGGGATCAGGGGGATATATCCCCCCCCATTGGGATCGATAATTGTTCAACATAACCAGTCATGAACCAAATTAGTTAAAGAAACGCACTCTGAAATTTTTTTTACGTCTCTCACCAATTGATAATAGGTAAACGTGCATGAAAAAGCGCTTCCATCCAGCTATATATATTTTATTAAAGATATTAGCTACACTGCCGGTTTCTATTGTCTATATGTCTATTTTAATAACAGTGTGATAAGCTTTGGATGTTTACTTATTTGCAGGATCGTTTGAATGGTTTGGCCGCTCTAGCTATTCATCGCGAAATACCTATCAGACCAAAAACATAAATGTTAAAAAAAGAGCCAAGTTCTTCTATACAAAATCTTTGTGTAACAAGTCAGCCTTGAAAAGTATGTACTAAGATCTAAAAGTGCGCCAAGTTCTTACTTCATGAATGTTTAATACCGAATATTTAAAGTAGAATAATATTGAAACAGCTACAATGTAATAGAGAAATTTTATTATTTAATGATTACTGACTAAAATTTGATGGGTTCACTTGTCAAGTTTTTAAAACCTTTCGAATTGGGACATAAAAAAAACTTGCCAAGTAAGTCCATCAAATTTTAGTCAGTAATCATTAAATAATAAAATTTCTTTATTACATTGTAGCTGTTTCAATATTATTCTACTTTAAATATTCGGTATTAAACCTTCATGAAGAACTTGGCGCATTTTTAGATCTCATTACTTTTCACGGCTGACTTGTTACACAAAGGTTTTTGTATAGAAGAACTTTCTTTTTTTATCATTTATGTTTTTGTCTGATCTCACTCCTTTTTGCAAAGATTTTAATATTTTGCCACGTCAAAATCTCGAAAGATATGGAAAGATAGAAGGGTGTACTCAACTTAGTTTAAAGCTTCCTATTTCTTTTGGTATATTTTCTTTTTGTTATTGGTTGTTTTGATTTGCGCTTCAATTATTTCTTCTTGTCCTGGCAAGATACCTAACACTAACATACCTACCTTAATTACGGCGATCGGAAGTGCTCCATATAAATTAAACATTTTCTCAGAAAGTGGGTGGATACCACGCCCCCTGAATGAAAAACCCCAATTTTTATGTTTGGTCCTTTATATGCAATTTGAGCCCTACCGTTCTACCAAATTTCATTGTTCTACTGCAACCGGAAATGCGCCATGTATAATTCACATCAGTTGTGGGGAAGTGGGCGGATACCACGCCCCTGAATGGAAAACTTCAAATTTTATATTTTTTTCTTTGTATGCAATTTAAGTCCTACCACTTTACCAAATTTCATCGTTTTACAGCAGTCGGAAGTGCTCCATTCAACCAACACCAATTCGGAGAAAGTGGGCCGATACCACGCCCCCTGAATGGAAAACCTCAAATTTTCGATTTTTTCCTCTACTTGCATGACAAGACCTACCATTGTGCAAAATTACAAGATTCTACGATGTCAGGAAGTGCTCCATACTTTTGATGATCTGTCAGTCAGTGAGTCAGTCAGTTACGGTTTTTGTGATTTTTGAGATCTTATATCTCAGGAACGGCTTATAATAGAAAACTGAAATTTGTTGAGGCGCCTGTGCTTGACTAGCTTAGCAAATATTCGGAATTTCAAGTTTCTGACTTCATTGGTACTGAAGATAGGGAGGGGTCAAATGTCGCCTGAGTTTGTTCCTGTAAAAAGGGTGTAGTGCCAGAACTTGGCTGGGCACTACCGTGCCCTTTGATAAAAGCAGACGAGGTTATAAGTGTTTTATCTAAAAAGAACAGAAAACTGGATTTTATTTTGTGATTTAGTGCCTTGCATAAGTATAATCGCACCTGTAAAAATGCGTTTTGTAGAAAATTAAAATGGGAATGACACTACTATTTTTTATTGAATGGCATCACTAATCAAGTAAATTGAGAAGAAAAAAAAGTTCCGTTAGTTTCTCTTCTGGTGGTTAAAAATTAAAACAGATTTTTTTGTATTGCAAAAGTATAACCGCTTTTTTATTTTTATGTTTTTTTTTTATTTTAAGTAAATATTTTCGGCTAAATTAGTAAAGGACATTGATGCCCCTATTTTCGACCAATCTAAAAATTATTTTCGACATACTGTTGACAAGGTTATTTAATATGGAATCGTATATACAGTTCCATTCTTCCACAATCGCCTCTCGCAGCTCAGCAACACTGTATAATTGCCTATTATGGGCATAAATTTTGCGGGTCAAAATTCCCCAAAGATTTTCAATAGGGTTACAATCTATAGAACGTGCCGGGAACACCATAAAATGTATGTTATTCGATTCGTACCATCCCAAACTTTGACGACTAACGTGAATTGGGGCATTATCATGCTGGAAGACATGCTGAACTCGACGAAATCGTCTTAAGTAGGGCACCAAATTATGCAGAAGCACCTGGGTGCAAGCTGAACTGTTCATCTTTGCAGAGGTGAAGGCAAGTGCAAACTTACCATGGTCGCAGAAGGCCCCCAAACCTTACAACTGCCACCGCCAAAGTTCCTCTTGAAAAAAAAACTTTTTTCCTTTCTCAGATCGTGCCAATATCCATTAAAACCACCTGACCCATCAAGATTAAACTTTTTTTCGCCACTGAAAATAATCTAAAAAAAACCATTCATTAGATTATGCCATTTGGAATAACAAGAATTAAGTGTAAATTAATGGAATGTTTTTCCAATGGTTTTCCAATTCCGTTTCATGTTTTGCTGGGCAAATTCTTACTTTTTTTGTAGACTGTTGTTAAATATGGAGCTGGCATCATTTTGCACAAAACAATCACTTTACTGCTTTTAAAGGCACGAAAAACCGTTGAAACCGAAATTCCTAAGCCCAATTCGCCACGTCTGGCAAAGAATGCGCCGAATTGGATGCAGAATTTATTAAACGCCTCTTATCTCGACGTGTCAGCTTCTGCAGATGCCCGGGTCTTATTTTGGTCTCATATGGATCTGTATATGGATCTTGAAAGAAATTTCGGACGACACGATCGGATCTTTAAATTTTCCTACCAATAGCCCTTAAGCTTAGGCCAGTTAACCGAAAAGCTTGAATTTTGACTTTTTCCGTATCGCTTTAATGTTTACCACGCGGCATTGTTTCTTGTCATTTCGAAGCACATAACTAAATGAAGCTTTAGAAAGGTTTGCATTGTGCGGTTATACTTTTGCAATATATAAAAATCTGTTTTTAATTTGTAAACACCAGAAGAGAAAATAACGGAACTTTTTTTCTTCTCAATTTACTTGATTAGTGATGCCATTCAATAAAAAAATAGTAAAGTGTCATTCCCATTTTAATTTTCTACAAAACGCATTTTTACAGGTGCGGTTATACTTATGCAAGGCACTGTATATCAATATTTATTCTAGTTCATATTCAAATAAACGCGTATAATATATTATCTTTAAGAAATAATTGTTTTATGGCATACATAATGAATTCAATGAAGTCTTATTTGCTTTTTTTTTTAATTATTAAAACTTAAAAAAAAATGAGCGAACTAGATCTATCCCCCCCCATAGCGAAAAGCTATCTACGCCACTGGATTGTAGCAAAAGCGCAGTGGTGCAGTAGATTTAAAAAATAAGAAAAAAGTGCAGTAGATCTAGTGCTTTCGCAGTAAAGTCAGAACGCTGGACTAAACAGTGAACTGAACAGTTATTCGAAGACTAGCAATCAAACTAAAGTGTCCAGACAACACTGAAGTACCACCCGAGCCATCACTGATTTTAAGGAATCATTCATAAATATGATTTAATTTAGTAAAAAGTTAAGTTTTAGGTCAAATTGTATATGGGTGATTCTACAAACAATGGAATAAAATGATACAAATTTCGGCACGACATTTTTGGATTCCAAAAGTCGTAAGAGTTGGTCTAGATGATCATTAGAACGTCCCTTTGCGTTGTTGAAAGCGGCCAGTTAAAAAAATAAAAAATGACGATTTTAAGGACATTTTTTGAAAAAGGATGTTCAGGGTACTGAGTTTTTTTAAGGAAACTGAATAAATCTTTATTTTTTTTCTTATTTTCTCTTGGGTACACATTGAAATATAGAAATTAAATTTAATTATTCTTCATAAACATAAAAATTCATGGTAAATAAATATTATTTAGCATTTTATTAAGAGAATATAATATATTATAATTAAATTTTTTTTTTCTAAGAATAAATTTAAAATAAATTATATTCTTTTTAAAAATTTTAAAAATATTTCGCAATGAAGTTCGAAGTTCAATATAACTAAAAATTTCTCAGGTTTCTGAATAAAATATCATTTGCTCATTTATTAACCAGGGGACTGTGGCTTTTCATTGAGGTTTTTCATGGCTTTTGCGCAAAAAAGGTATTAAGGTTTTACTTTAAAAAATAAAAATATATATATAATATTACAGTTTTATTAAACCTATACTATGCTTCTAACAAATATGCCTTCTTACATACAAATTTGTTTTGTAAAACCTCACCAGAGGACTGATAATCTAAAGGGACAATCCACGACTTCTTGCACAAATGTCTTTTTCACAATACTAACATAAGAAAAAAAATCGATTTTCACCACAATTTTATTGTAAGGAGATTTGGTACTTCAAATTGCCAGTGCTGGAAATTCGATCGATATCCTAGTTATTGATTTTTGCGACTGTTTCAATATGCCAGGGTTCTGATTACTGATACAAAAAGCAGGGGACAAAGTTTAATTAAGTTTTTTTATAATAAAATAAATTACTAAAAAATATTTATCTATTTCGTAGCAAAGATGTGTTATTTTCCGTAACTTTGGTGCAATTCATCTAAGTATGAGACCTGAAATAAGAGAACGGTAATAATTTTTCTTTGCGAAAACGCACTGGGGACACGTCAGGGGACTGAGAATCAGACACTTTGAAGAATTTTTTGAGCAAGATAAAATAAGGTCAACCTAATAATATTGTTAGGCCAGGTAGATATCAACAAGATTTAATTTTATAAAAAAAATCAGATTAAATACTTGAACGGATTTTAAAATATTTTTTGGGCCACCGAAAATTCCATCGTTTGTAGAATCACCCATATAAAAAAAATTGAAAAAGAAAAAAAAAATAGATAGATAGACAATTACCTTTGGTGAGAAAATCTCAAATCAGTGAAAAATACACTGAACCAAAAAGGTACATAATTCCAAGGAAAAACTGCATGTTTTTAAAGAAAAACTTCATTAAAAACGGGCCAAGAATCGAGTTCATTAAAAGAAAGAAACCTTAAACATGCGTTTTATGAATTGTTCATATTTCAAATGTAAAGTTTCCTACTTGGAATTCGCAACAAAAAAATTTTTATGAATGTGGTTTCATGCATTTAATGATATTTTGCATGTAAAAAATGTATAGTTTCAAGAATTTAAAGTAATTTTTCATAAAATGTCACTTGATGAATGTGGTTTCATATAATCAGTCACTTTGTTCCTACAGTAAAAGAACAGTTTCAAGAATTTTAAGAAATTTTTCATAAAACTTTACAATAAAATTTGTATGAACTGTTCATACTTTAAATGTAAAATATCATAATCTGATTTTCCAACAACAATTCTATTGCTTTGAATTTTATGAATGGTTTTTCATGAAAATCATGACTTGGTCATAAAACAAAAATTAATTTTTATGAATTCGTGCTTTATTCATATGAATATTTCTTAAAAACTAATGATTTTGGCTGAATGATCGCCATTCATAAAAAGAATGTACAAAAATTTTTTCAGTGTAATAAGTCAGCAGAGATGGTTCTGGAGTTGAATTTCATAAGAACTCAACACGTAGATTTTTAGATCACATTTGTTTTATTTTTTTTTTGAAGAAGAAGAAAAGATCACAAAAGCATGTATTTCCGCCATTTTTAAAAAAGGTAATTGGAAGCTTTAAAGCAATTACAGGGACTTATCGATTCTACTTTGCCTTGCCTTGCATAAGTTGACAAAATCGGTTGAAGAGAATAAACAGCTTAGTATTTTTAAATCTCAGAATTCTCCACAGTGAATAATATATTTGGTCTTACTTACGTATGTACTTATATCGTTAACATATTTTTAAAGAAGAAAACAAGAATGTGTGGTTGTTGTGTCAGAAATAAGATAAGAAGCAACATACGAGTATTATGATTTATCGTCTGATGAGTTCCATTTAAGATGGGGAAGCTTAAGTTCACCGAATGGAAGGATATCATCATAGGGGTCACATAGTCCCATTATAAGGTAAATTTCTAATGATGGTAAGTTCATAAATAAAATAAAAATAAGCAGTGCAATGTGCAATGGGAATAAATTCTTTGAAATATTAAAAAAATGCACAAGGTTCATGCCATAGAAATGTCCTTTGACGACTGCAATCTCATCTTAGAGCAAATATAATGCCCAGGGCAGGCATTGGCGGAAGTGTAATACTAAGGAAACCGCTGTTAGTTATGTTTGTCGAAATAAAGGATTCAATATTCTTCAGTCTTAGTTGTATCTAGTTATAGTATGAGGGGGGGTTAGATTTTTTCCTTTATAATAGGTAAAAATATAGTTTTAGGAATAGAATAGTTTTTTTATTTTAATTCAAAGACATTTCACCGTACTTTTTCCATTCTTTCACCAGGGTAATGGCATAGGCAAGTGAGTGTGTTATTTTTCTTCTTCAGCTTTCTTCTAATCGTCCAGTCTGTGTCCGTCCGACATAGTTAAGTAGCTTCCTTATCCTTTTTTTATTCCTTTAACATACATTTTGGCATGATAAATATGAAATTGAGCTAAAAGTGTCTTGATAAGGACAAGAACTCCCCCCGTCCGACGAGCTTAGCTGAGCTGAGACAAGCATGCCATCGTCCTTAAATATAGAACTAAAGTTGCTCCTGTGGCCGGAACTAGCCTCATTTCACTACGCACTAGAGGTCCTGATTTACGGCACCAAGTCTGTGGATATGAGTAGAAAGAGAAATCCTATCATGGGCTATTTCGAAAGTTTTTTTTTTTTTTTTACATTTTGTGGTCATTTGTGCGAGGAGGGTGAATGGAGGAGAAATCTATTAGCCTTATCAAGATATCGATCTACATAGTTGAGAAAGTCAAAACTTGTCGACTTCATTGGCGTCGACACACCCATCCAGTGAACGACAATATTTCAGCTGAGTAAGAATTCGTAGCCGAGCTCGCCAGGTTCAAGGTGACAGGGAAGATCTAACCCCCAGTTTATATGATAAGTCCGTGCGAGCGTCAGATGGCTTTAACCGGTTTAGAAATTAATTCAAATGTAAAATAAGTTAATAACGATAAATATGAAATTAACAAATTAGGATTGGAACACCAACTCACAGAAAACGACTTCGTTGTGACTTACAACTCACAACCATTCCAGGAATGGATTAGTGGACTAACAATTGTCTGCTGGGCACTTTTACAGAGATACTCTTTGAAAAAAAAAATTGATCTTTTTGGTGGCAGCGGCTGAGAATCGAACCCAGACGTCTGTCTGGGTCACAATCGTGACAATCGAGGTGTTGATAGAGCATTAAAGTTATCTGACTAGAAGATTATAGGCATATTAAGTTGGCTTGCTACGAAGCACAAATTATTTATAAAAATCAAGATACAAATGATCTTGATTCATCGGCCTTTTTTATATTCTATAAACCATAATTAAAAACAGGAAACAGTATTAAATATTGTATTAAAAAAAAAACATAAACTATAAAAAAAACTACATTATTTTAATCTAGTCTGTTATTTATAATATCATAGAATCATTATTGGTTTTTGACTTCTAAGTATCAGCGCAACTGATCTTCATACAAAAGTTTTTTAAAAAAAAGCTTAAAAACCATTACATTTCAATACCTTAAAAGAAGTACATATTTCTAAGATTTTTCTTTTTGCATGTTAATATTTTTATGTCGGCTTTATTTAAGATGGTGTATTAGAATATGCGAATGCAGTATATAAAAACCTCCCTTAATAGCATGTTTCAGTAATGGCATAGGTACCTTGAGTATATGTGTCTATCTTCATCAATATGGCTAGTACTGAATGAATGAATTCCTTACTGGGATTTACTATTAATCAAAAAACATAATCTCTTGTTTTCGTTTAAGAAGATAGGTTGGTTCTTAATTTATGAATGTAAATTAATTTTAGATTATAGTTTTAACTAGTAATGTTCCACTCAGGTAGCTCTTGAAGGGACGCATGTCAATTTTTTGTAAAAGGGCCATCCAAAATAGGAAGTATGCCGTGATAACTTTCGAAACACTAAGGCAAGTTATGCATTGAGAAAAAAAATCGAACTCGAGATTTTGATCAAAGTTGACATTACGATGATAGCGAAGACTAAAAAAGTGGGTCTCGAAATTCTCGGCTCTATTGAGGTAACCGTCGGAGCGGAACTTTCTCCGCAACGCATCCTTCGTCGGAGATTCAATTTCAGTTCGAAGTAGCTTTCATCGGAAGAAATTTTACAGAAATCCAGCGACGCATTGCGATGGATATAAATTTCAGACAGTGATGTGCTAATTAACCGATAAATCGAAAATGCGATATATTTTCGATAGTTTTTTATAAAATAAACACCATAAGCGTTTTAAACCATTAAAAACCGGTGATAGAGTGTAGTTTATTGTTTATAAAAAGTATTTTTTTTAAATTATAATGCGCTGGCGTTTTTAAGAAATGTAATTAGATGCACCGATTTTTAAATCAAAACTATCGAATAAAGTCCCCTCCCTATTTCCAAACGTATGTTTTTTGTTTCCATTTGAAGTGTCAAAAAAAGAATAAATTGAAAAACAATATTTTATATTTATTTGACTAATAGGTACTTTAATCACAATGGAAATATATCAATGCACAAAACAAAAGATCACGAAACTTTTTTTCTATTCAAACATCCATTTGTCTTGGTCCCAATTAATTTAACTGATTGGGCCAGATCTTCACATACACAGCTACAATTCTGGGGTGCTTTTGGTGTTATCCGCTCATATTGTTGTGAACTTGTTTTTTCGTTCCGCCTAAGAAAAAAAGTCTATTATAAATAGGTAACACAAGTTTACGCAAAAATAAACTTAATTTCTTTATTACTTACATTTTAATTAACTATTTCTCTAAAAAGAAAACACTTTCCGCAACAAGAACTTGTCGGACGATTTCGGAGAAAATTTTGTTTGTATGTGTTAGAAATAAGACCATTAGAAGTGCTTCATCGCACACAAATGGCATGCGTTGAATTTCGTCGGACAGAATTTCCGATCAGCTGATCGGAGAAATACCATGAAGCAAAATGTCTCCGATTCGTAAGAAATCGGAGAGGATTCCGCTCCGACGGTTACCTCAATAGGGCCGTCTGTCTGTCTGTTCGACGACAGGCTAAACGACTCGGCCGATTTTCTTTAAAGTTGGTAGATATCATTTTTAATTTTTTTCCCCCCACACGTTTTTTTCTTTTTTTTTTTAAGACCAAAAATAACGGTACCCCCCATACGAATTTTTTTCGAAATTTTATAAACATTTTTTTTTTCTCAAAAACTGTTGGACAGATTTTAAAAATAAAAATACAGAAAAATTTCATTTAATTAAATCTAGGTATTGGTTGAAAAAAATTTTCCGAAAAATGGTTATTGAGGGTACCCTCCATGGAACCATTTTTTTGTTTTTGATTTTCTTAAGAACGGTTCAACCGATTTTGATGTTTTTTTTTTTTTTTGCTAAAGCTTCTCAAAAACATAAATAGAACTGTGTACTCAAAAAATATTTTTTTGGATTTTTAAAAAAAAATTCAATTTTTTTTTCAAAACTCAATATTTCGAAAACCCCATGCTAGATTTTTTTTAAACTTGATAAATAAAAGTTTCTCAATATAATCTACAAAATGTGAGAAAATTTTTTTTATTTTACCTACAAATAAAGGTTCCTACCATACAAATGCTAAAAAATTTAAAAAAATGGTTTTCAAAAATCGTATTTTTCTCGAATTTTGATAAAATTTTTTTTCTTTCAATTAATTTTTACGATCTTTAACTTAATAAAAAAAATTTTGAAATTAAGATATTACAGCTTGTACCTCCCATAGAACCATTTTTTCGAATTTAGAATTTCTCATTATCCACATAACGGATCTTAATGAAAATTTTTATAGAGAAGCTTCTAAAAAGTCTTAAACACATTGCATTTCAAAACTTTGAAATAAATATTTTTTGAATTTTTGAAAAAAAAAATCTATTTTTTTTCTTTTTTTGAAAATTCGATATCTCCGAAACGGGTCAATATTTCTTTTCGTAAATTTAATTTTTATTCGAACAATAGTAAAAACTTAAAATTGGCGTAAGTACCTAAATTTTTTCTTAAAAAGCTTTTAAAAAGTTTGAATATGAAAGCTTTTTTTAAGAAACCACTACAACGACTTATAATTTTTGTTCTTGCATAAATTCATTGTTGGATAGCATTCTGTTTTTTTCTGTTACTACTAAAAGAATTTAAAAATTAATTTTATCCTTATGAACAGTTTTCTCTAATAACATTCGTTTTTAAAATTCCTAGTCGATTACATAGGAGCAAGTTCGTGCGACCCAGTCGTGCATTTTATTTTTTATATTTTACAATTGGCCTTCTGCCAAGTTAAAAATCTCTCATTGTTATTCCTCTCGAAAAGATCCCGAGTTTTTATCCAGGCTTCTGCCACGGTTTCTCGGGCACTACATTCAATCTTAATAAATTCCTGAAATTCCTTGAAGGAATTACCTAATATTATTTTCTTTTATTTCATCTATTGAAGATTTTCAGATTATTTTATTTTAACTTGTAAGGCAAACTACCATAGAAAAGTTTCCTGGCGCCCATTTTTTATATAGCGTAAGTACGCCCTTGGATTTTGATAAAAGTTCAATTAATTTGATTGTTGATACTTTTCCCACTTGATTGGTTTGTTTTCATTTGATAGGTAAATTTATTGTTTTCTCGATCATGCTTATTTTGACATTCTCATGAATAGTCTATTCGTTAGAATGATTCTATTCCTTCGAATGAACTTTCTTAATTTTGAGATTCGAACGAATAACATTCATTTGCGAAAGATAGCATAAAATGAACTTCAAAAAAGATTCATTTTCATTATCATCTGTTTGACATTTACTATATTTCTATTTGAATTAGTATGACCGTTTTACATTTTTTTTTGTTTCTAAACATTTTATAGATGTTGGATAAAGAATCAAGAAAAAAAATAAATAATACACTTTTTCATTATAAAGTAAAGTTTAACCATAAAGAACTACATATTCATTACATTTTGTGTGTCAACTCAGCTGTTTTGAAACTATTCTTAAAAAAATAAGTTGTTCATGACGCGTTCTAAATTTTTAATTTTTTTCGTATACACTTGGTCACACTAAAATATCAAAAACAAAAGAGAAGTGTTTGTGAAATGTCAAAACCAAAAAGTGAAATCTTTGTTTAGTTGTAATTGTTTTGTTTATTGTTTAATAATTTAAATTTCTGTGACAAAAACATAAAATAATAAATAAAAAATAAAAATATGGCATTTGTGTTGTTTATAAATGAAGATGGTGTTGAAGAAGTGCAGAGGAGAAGCATAGTGGATGCTTTCCGTATCAACGCGGGTGGTAAAAAAAAACCCTTTGCTACCTCCGGGTTTTCATCCACTATTTTGATTAAACTTTTCCTTTTGTTCGCGGTTTGTCAAGTTGGAATGCGACTTTTAAACATAAAACAACAAAAAAATTAATAAAAGTAATAAAAGTAATTTATTTTCCATAAAATAATTAAAAACTCACATGTTTTGTTGCTTACTCGACAAAAAAAATTCAAACGACTCAAAAATGACATTTAATTCTATTCTTTCGAATGTCAAAATTGAATTAGCTTTATCAAATGAATGAACTTTCTATGGATTGGGTGAACTTTCGATTTGTTTGATTAACATTCTAATCGCCAAGTCTCAAAATTAAGTTTCAACGAATTCGACTCACTTTCGAACGAAAGAGAATGTCAAAATAAGACCGATATAAAAAAAAAAAACTATTGCGTGAACCCACCCCCTAGACTGAGCTACCGATTGTCTGCACCTGGTGCTGAAGTTGTGAATTTTCTCCAGCTGATTTGACAGTTGATTTTCCTCCGCTGCATACCGGCATCGTGTTAACTTTTATTTCGTTTTCATAGTTAACTAAATTAAATAAACAATTTTAACTGTTCGCGATTCGTATCGCAATATTAAATCTCAAAACAAGATTTGAATTGAATTCGGTTTATCGGTCGGTGTGAGAAAACTTCTAACACTCCAATAACCGGCCACGGAATTCATAAAAGTTTTTTGATCAAATAATGACAAAAAATGATGGCCGGATACTGAAATCAAGCATAATTCTTATATTGCACTCTCTCAAAATATAAAGTTCTTAACAATATTAAGGGGAGAAATACAATTAAGAGGCCAATAATCAAGCATTTTTAAATATTTCTTGAACTCAAAATTTTTTTTATTTAAAATTGACTAATCTTGACCTGACTTTTACAACATATTAAAGCCGCAAATTCATATTTTTATTTATTTTTTTTTTTCATGGAAGCATATAGGCCTTCGAAAACACTAGGGTTGAAGGTGGACATCTATCTGCGTGCATTCTGGAGGCCACAGTTTTTGTCTGCCATAGTCCTGGAAAAAATCACATATTAATTGATGATATAATTTCTATTTGAAATAAAAAAAATGAAGAAAAATGGAGAAATTAAAAATTGGCACCGATTTATCGAAAAATGTCAAAAAATCGATGGAAAATTCGCGCCGTTTTTGCATGAATTTTTACATTTTTTAAAGTCCAATCACAAATATTTTTAGTTCAAATATAGATGCTAATGATATAAAGAAAGAAGTTTCCAAAGTAGAGCAATATCGGTTGAGAAGTTTTTGAGTTATCGTGCACGCAAATTTCAAAAATGCTGTTTCGAGAAAAACGCGTTCAAAGTTTTAATTGCTGAAAAATTATGTTAACCTACTAATCGGTTTTCGAATCGAATCTATATATGCACATACACATGTATATATACATGTATAAAACCCTTGTAGGTAGAAATTAAAAAAAATACAATCAGCCTTATTGTAAGTTTCGCCCTTAAAACATTCCCCCCGAAACATTTTTGCTTCCCCGAAATTTTGAAAGCTATTATGAGTTTCGCCCGAATAAAAATTTCACTTCGAATCAGGAGTGATAGTTCGAAAAATAGGCACGTTTAGAAAAATCAGGTTCGCAATAAATTCTCCCTCCACTGTGATGGAAACGGAGAATGAAATGCAACGTCCAAATTCTCTGTTAACTAAAATAGTGAATTAATTGAATTTGGGGCATCAATTATTTGTCGAAATTACTTGCAATAGGTTACGCTAGTAGTGCCACTCATTGTGGCTCCCAATTTTTAATTGGATTATCTGAAACGAATAATTTGCACACCTATTTTTAGACAGCGCAGCGGATTTATCGCGTTCGGAAAATGAACAGACCTTCTTGTGAGATTGAACAAACATAATGTTTGTTTTGACAATTGCTAAATAAGAATTTCATGATATAAAATTAAATTGTTATTTTATAATAAAGAAAGGATAATTATCAGAAAAATAGCATATCATAGCGCTACGTATCTTGTCTGAGGAAGAACAAATGTTTGAGGACCGAGCAATTCGAAGGAATTTGAGGGATCACACTAATCGTTTGGAGATGCGTGGGTATGAAAAGGAATTAATCCTTATTTTTTTTTCCAGATTTCATTAGTACTACAGGCAAAGGGTGGACACCAAAAATGAGTTGGCAAAGACCGCGCGATGTTGGTTTGGCACAATCCTCTTTTAGCCTTATTCTTACTTTTTTTTCCACACAAACTCACTCTTCACTTCTTACAAAATTCGGCCACTTTCTCCCGATTTGCTTAAAGTGAAGCCCTTGGCAATTTCAGGATTGTCCTGCATTTTAATAAGCAGCATATCGCTTTGTTCTTTTATTTTTATAGTTTTGCTCCTGCATTATAACAAAAAACATGAATTTTATCTTAAAAAAAAAAAAAAAACTTACATTTTTCGCCTTACTGTGCTCTCGTTCGCCTAAAAAAAAATAAGTGAAAATTATGGCTGTCAATGGCATATCATTCCGCCCGAAATGATTGTTCACAATAAGGGGAATTTTTCGAACATGAATAATTTTTCGGGTGAAACTCACAAGAGGCGAAAAGTGAAATGTCAAATTTTCCGGGTGGAATGTTATTCGGGTGAAACTCACAATAAAGCTGAATATAAAATGGATTCCCTCGTCGACTTTTTAAAAATAGGTAGGTACTTGTTGCGCGCTCCGAAAAAACGTCTTCAAAAAACGTTAGAAAAAAAAATGGAGTTCGAATTTCAAATTCAGAGTTAGACCATCGTATTCTCCATAAAATTTGAGATTTTTTTAGACAACAAAAATCGATTTTTTGGAACTTATAATTGTATTTCCTACCTTAAACAACAAGCGGGTACAATTTTGTTCTTTACTTTAAAATCTAATAGGTACCCGGGCACTTGGCCGGTTGTACTAACACACATGCTTTTATTTAGATTCCAGTAACCGGCCATGATTTAAAATATGGATACCTATTTCATATACAATTTTAAATTTCATTCCTTGTACAGTAGGTACGTGGGAACTCCACAGTTTAAAAAAAAAAAAATTTCTGAAAAAAAAGCTAGAATCGTCAAATTTTGATATGACAAAAGTGTTGTAAATTCGTATAAATGAACAATTCTGTCAAACTGTGCAAATTCTAGTGACTGGCCGGTTACTAGCAAACACATCCTATCTGCCCACCAGTAGCACAGATGTATTCAAAATTTTGGTATTTCTAAACTCACAAAAAAAATAGTTTAAAACTCCTATCATTTGACCATCTGTAAGTAATAAAAAATATCTAAACATAAACCTACCTACCTATGTATGCCTTATAGGTACCTACCATAAAATATGTGAGATTAAGATCAGCAATTTCAATAGGCACCTATTAGGTAAGTAAGTAGGTTTCTGTATACAGTTACCTACAACCTATATCTACCTTCTGTGGTAGCAATTAACAATACATCCTGATTCATTATCAAAATTTTCAAATCACAAAATTACAAGAAGCATGATGGCTGATTAAATCTTTAAACAAAAAAAAACATACAAAATGAAATTACGAAAACACATTCAATTAGCCAATATCCCATTCCCAGCCATTGATATCCTTTCTTCCTCTTCTCCACAGAATAGAGGAGCATCATCAGTTGATGTATGTACATCTAGATAGGATAACATCATCAGCTTGTAGGTATAAAAATGTATCTCTATCTAAAGTGATCTAGATACAAAAATTGATTAAGGTATAGAGGAGTCCTTCCTTTATTACACACACTCACTCTTTAACAGACACACACATGTGGAACCTTACAAAATGGAAGAGCAAATCCATTCAGAAGCACACAAGCAGCGACTACTCCTGCCGCCTAGTCATCATCCTTCCATTATTCATCCTATCATCCACCGAGTACCTAAACCTCTTCGTCCCCCTCAAAGTCCTTCCCCGAACGCCGTTCCCGCTTCCGAGGCCCTCACCTTCTTAAATACATCTCAATTATTGTTTCCAAGTCTCTCGTTCGTTACACAATAACAGAATTAAGTGCTTTTTAAACCGCAGGACTATTAGCAAAAATCAGAAACAAAAACTATTCACACTCACACCGATTTGCACACAACCCACAGCGGTGTTAAGGGAGAGCAAGAGGAAGATGAAGCTGACTCCGACTCGGATAGCTACCTATATCCTTATCCTTGTTATGTACTCTACTCTGGATGGCTCTGGGTTACCCCTCAAGGACTCTACTCACTCGCACGCACACACACGGCATTGACACAAGCTTATCATACACGCACTATATTAAGATTGTTATTCCATTATCCTTATTGAAGAGGGTTAGGTATCGCGTGCCAGAACAGCTACAAGCCACCCCATCAACTCCGCAACTATGGCCGTCTCTTTCGGAGCTATTATCCTGTTTGTTTGTATTGGAGTGTACTGGCTGTCAGTTTTACGTCATTAAACATCAGGGAGGGGTTGTTGTTTGGGCTATTGTGTTGCGCATTACGGACCGCCTTCCACGAATCCAGTTTGCACGGCAAAATCAGTCGAACGTGGCTAATGAGACTACGGAGCTCACCTTGCAGCAATAGATGTCGGTCTGCCTTGTTCGCGTCAAGTTCTTTCCACGGATTTTCTGTTGTTCTTCGGGTAAATAATTCGCTTGTTTTTTGTTTTCTTCCTAGAGAGCGAAGCGAGTTTACCGTTACCACGCGATTTGACGTTTTTTGTTGTTGTTTATTTTTGTATCCATAACCGTTACGAGCTTTCACTTCACCTACCTACCTGTTCTTTATTGTTGTCGTCGTGTCGTTGTTGTTGTAGGTGCCCTCTGTGAGCAATCAACGACAAATGGGATTAATTAGCTTTTAATAAGCTCTCATTATTTTATAACAAAAAATAAAAAATATACACTTGTGTATGTGTGTAACGTAATTGCTTGTGATACCTCTTCCCACACATCTCTACCTAGCAAGGATAAATTAAATGGATTTGGTTTCGTGATGCATCACACATTCCGTGTTGTTTAAAAATATTTCGCCATAAGAATAAAAAAAAAATTAAGTGGTTTTTATTGTGAGTGCACTTTTGACAGTCAGTGTGGGTACCTACCCAATTTTATAAAATCACTGACGGGATTTAATTTTTTTTTTGTAAATGAAAATGTCTGAATAGTGTGCCCTAGTGACAGCTGTCAAATCAAAATAAATAATTCTCTCTTTCAAATTACCTACTAGTTATATATATTTACGGTTAGAATTTGGCAAACAAAATGGACGTCAAGCCACCAATGACGGAACTTCAGAAGCAAACATTTCAGCATATTTTTGAGAAAATCGTCGCTAATAATAATAAATTTCCACCGAAGGAAATCGAGAATTTTCGCAGTTTATTGGAGAATGTCCGCGATACTAAGCATTTTCAGCTGATTGTGGAGAAATTTAAGGCGCTCGAGCAGTTCGAGAATAATATCCTTGGGAGTAATATCAATTCCATCGGAGGTAGGTACCTTTTCGACATATGCATTTGGCTATTTCAAAAAGAAGAAAATTGTAAATCTTTTGAATTCAAGTAGATTTACAAGTAGGAAGGTCTGCAACGAGAATAAGGACTATATACCTACTTATGATAAAACCCTATTTTTAGAGAGCACCCACCGTCGCCGCCGCCGCCTTTCTTATTTTTCCAATTGTTGTTGGAGGCCACAAACCCTTTTAATGTCTTCATTAGGAAAAATTTTACTTCTTGAAGATGAAAAACAAGGCTAATGTCAACCTTGTGTCGACCCTATCTATAAAATATGTATCAGATTTTATGTATAAATGCCAATTCTCGGACAACAGTCTAATTAATGACCTATGTGCAATTTAGATTATAAGTATTACATAAGGGTTTTATTTTGTAGAATTTTCCCTTTATTTAATTTTATGTAACCTCATGTATTTTCTCGATTATTAAAATATGAATTAAAGCTGAAAAGAACAAAATGTTAAGTTCTAAAACTCTTAAGAATATAAAAGTTAAATGTAAGACATTTTGTATCTTAATCTACAATAAAACAAATGAACTGAAAAAAAAAAAAAAAAAAAAAAAGGCCGTAGGTAGCCATTTGTTTTCGAGCTTGCGGGGCTTTGTTTTTAAAATAATTTTTAACTTTTTATTTAATAATCGATATTACCCTAAAATAAACTTGCAACTCAAGAGCCCGTACTTATTTGCTAGGGAGTATACCTCTACCTCCTAGATCAGGGGTAAAATAAGTCAGAGTCACATTATAGTAACTTCAATCGGACCAGAACCAATCTTTCCCAAAACCGGCTTCGGAACAGAAACAAATATTTTTCTTTTTTAAAATCTTAGTTTATTTTATTTAATTATAGATTGTTTGAAAATTTAATAAATAAAAATGAAAATCGCGCATTTTCCTTCTGACAATATTTTTTAAATGTTTTTGGGCTGACTCTTCAAGACCCAGAAGAACTCAATACATGACATTTTTATTTTGCTCCTAACTTAAAAAAATTGAATAGCTCGTCAAAAGTGAAATAGTAACGAGAATATCTAGGTATTCCCAAAGCTACATTCAAATTTTGTTTGTTTCTTACAATTCACACACGCTCAAGGTAGTACTTGTTGGCATAATGGTTAGTGCGTTGCACTGTCATGCAGAAGGTCTTGAGTTCGATGCTCAGCCGCTGCAAAAAAGTTTTTTTAGGAACTGACAAATCCTCTAAGTGTATCTCTTTTCATCGGAATCAATCGGAATCGTCAGAAAATTGTAGGTTCTCTCCATTCCTGGTAACATACACACAGGAATGGTTCTCTTCGAAATGTTGCACTACTAAATTTACTATTTTTTTAAGAGTTTATTGAGCCCTTATAATGTTAAACACAGTAGGAGCACGAATAGAAAACTAGGTAAGGAGATAAAGAGAAAAGTGTCGATGATCAATGGTTTGAAAGTTTGCACATTGCAAGAGAAAAGATTGCCGATTAAATTGTTGCATAATCGTGTTATGCGACTAACAAACTAATCTCTGTATTTAACGGTACGTCCAAAATTAGGTTCGAGAGGGAATTCATGAACATTCATAGCAAAACGGGTATCACGGGTGAACTGATTAAGTGGAGGAATGTAACTGGCTTCTTCGAGGGAGCATTGCTTGTGAAATAAGCTAAAAAACAAGGAAAGGCATGAAAGATTCCGACGGTGTTCGAGAGGTGGGTATGCTTCTATGATACTCGTAGTTCTGTTTCCTATCAGTTTTAACGCTCTGTTCATGATTCTATGCTATAAATGAAAAGAAGTTCGAGCAGCACCTGCCCAAAGATGTGAGTACCTACTATTGGACTTTAGGACGCCTTGGGCCAGGCGCGCACATTCAATTTTTAGTTTCGCAACTGCTTAGTTGCTAAAATGAAACATACATATGGGCTTATATGGGACACCGAGCACGTAGAGCAACTCGATTCGAGCAACTAAAAAGTTTGTGTTTTGACACAAACACCATTGCCTAAAATTAATTCGCAACAGCTGAGCTGTTTTCTATAAGCGCAAGAGAGAAAAGAGTGTGAGCGTGATTAAAGAGTTGCCAGTGCGCGGTACTCTATCAACTGGTGATTAAACTATTTGATTTCGATCACAGTTGCTAGTGCGCGGCTAGCCTTATAAATTTAAGATCTGTTTATAAGAAGGGGTGAAATATTTCTAACACCGATATAGAAATCACAGGCATTTAGCAGCGTTTTTTGCGGTCTCGAGCAGGGTTGCGAATTTTTGAATTAAAAAATCCTCAAGTCATAAGTCTATAGATGACTTGTGAATTAAAAAAATTTAATTCATAAGATATTTGGTGACTTATGAATTAAAAACAAATTAATTCATAACCCCCAAAGTGACTTATGAATTAAAAAAAATTTAAATCCTAAGCTACTAATGTCGATTTTCTTTACTCACTATAGGGATTTCGATCCCTTGTCAAATTTTTTCTTTTGGTGTGCGTATTTCGTATACATGTAAATCCTTCTTCAAATACGGATTCGAGGGATTTGATCTCTGTCAAAAAAAAATCGATTTTTTTGGTGTAAAGGAACGTGAAATCTGTCGAGAGATCGAAATCTTCACACAGAAATTGATTTCTCATATGTAAAGGAAATCGACATAAGTGACTTATGAATTAAAAAAAAATTTTATTCACCACCTACCAAGTGACTTATGAATTAAAAAAAATTAAGTCATCAGGGAGTAAGTGACTTATGAATTAAAAAAAAAATAAGTCATGAGCAACAAAGTAACTTATGAATTAAATAAAATGCACGACTGGATCGCACGAACTTGCTCTTATGTAAAAGTACTTTGGAATTTAAGATACATTTTATAAATATAAAACAAAGATTTAATGAGATAATAATGATCAAATGCATAAAATTACCGTCTGGTTTCCGGAAAAGTATGAATTTATGCAAATAAACTTAAAAAAAAAACGTTTTATTATTAAATAAATTTTTTATATAAGAAATTTCTCTAAAATTTTTCAAGAAAGAAATGTGGGATGCGAATTTTAAGTATTAAATAATATTGATTTTAGGATATAATTTCAAAAAATAATCGTTCATAGGTTTTGAAGATATTGATTTAAAAAAAAAAAAATTTTTCAAAAAAACCCAACAAATATTTTTTAGAATATTTTTATATACAATATTATTTTAAACTTAAGGGGACTCCTGCTGAAAATTTTGGGTTAAAATCCTTAGAGCCGTTAATGAGAAAGTCGAAAATAAAAAAAACGGGTCTATGGCAGGTACCCCTAATAACATTTTGCCCCAAAATTTTTGTTGACCAAAATGTAGTCCATGTCCATAATATCACACCTAATTTTTTTATCAAAATCGTTAGAGCCGTTTTCGAGATAAATAAGATTTTGCATTACGGGTGTATGGGGGGTACCCTTAGTTTTGGAGCTAAAAAAAAAATTTCAATTTCTCCTCTAGGGAATCACCGAAGACCCTTAACTACCGAGATTGAAAGAAATAGGTCCAGTGGTTTAGGCTGTAGTTCGAGGTACAGACATACAGACACACTGAAACATGTTTTTTGTGTACTAAATTTTCCTTAAAATTTTTATAAAAAAAATTGATATGCAAATTGTTAGTATTTAATAAAATACATTTTAAAACGTAATTTAAAAATTTAATCGTGTATCGGTTTTCAAGATATTGAATTTTCAAAAAAAAAATTGTATTATTTTTTTAAAAATCCAAAAACTATTTTTTCGAAAAAATTTTTAGTTTTTATTTTTTTGAATGCAAAGCAGCTCCTGCATAAAAATTTTGGTTAAAATCGTTAGAGCCGTTGGTGAGAAATTCGAAAATCAAAAAAACCGTTCTATGACAGGTACCCCTAATAACATTTCCCTCCAAATTTTTTTTTCACCAAAATGTAGTCCATGTCCATAATATCACACCTAATTTTTTTTATCAAAATCGTTAGAGCCGTTTTCGAGATAAATAAGATTTTGTATTACGGGTGTACGGGGGGTACCCTTGGTTTTGGAGCTAAAAAAAAAAATTCAATTTCTCCTCTAGGGAATCACCGAAGACCCTTAACTACCGAGTTTGAAGAAAATACCTCAGGTAGTTTAGGCTGTAGTTCGAGGTACAGACATACAGACATACAGACAGACAGACGGAATTGTCGGACCCACTTTTTTCGTCTTCGCTATCATCGTAATGTCAACTTTGATCAAAATCTCGAGTTCGATTTTTTTTCCAAATGCAAATCGTTAGAGCCGTTGGTGAGAAATTCGAAAATCAAAAAAACCGTTCTATGACAGGTACCCCTAATAACATTTCCCCCCAATTTTTTTTTTCACCAAAATGTAGTCCATGTCCATAATATCACACTTTATTTTTTTTATCAAAATCGTTAGAGCCGTTTTCGAGATAAATAAGATTATGCATTACGGGTGTATGGGGGTACCCTTAGTTTTGGAGCTAAAAAAAAAATTTCAATTTCTCCTCTAGGGAATCACCGAAGACCCTTAACTACCGAGATTGAAAGAAATAGGACCAGTGGTTTAGGCTGTAGTTCGAGGTACAGACATACAGACACACTGAAACATGTTTTTTGTGTACTAAATTTTCCTTAAAATTTTTATAAAAAAAATTGATATGCAAATTGTTAGTATTTAATAAAATACATTTTAAAACGTAATTTAAAAATTTAATCGTGTATCGGTTTTCAAGATATTGAATTTTCAAAAAAAAAATTGTATTATTTTTTTAAAAATCCAAAAACTATTTTTTCGAAAAAATTTTTAGTTTTTATTTTTTTGAATGCAAAGCAGCTCCTGCATAAAAATTTTGGTTAAAATCGTTAGAGCCGTTGGTGAGAAATTCGAAAATCAAAAAAACCGTTCTATGACAGGTACCCCTAATAACATTTCCCTCCAAATTTTTTTTTCACCAAAATGTAGTCCATGTCCATAATATCACACCTAATTTTTTTTATCAAAATCGTTAGAGCCGTTTTCGAGATAAATAAGATTTTGTATTACGGGTGTACGGGGGGTACCCTTGGTTTTGGAGCTAAAAAAAAAAATTCAATTTCTCCTCTAGGGAATCACCGAAGACCCTTAACTACCGAGTTTGAAGAAAATACCTCAGGTAGTTTAGGCTGTAGTTCGAGGTACAGACATACAGACATACAGACATACAGACAGACAGACGGAATTGTCGGACCCACTTTTTTCGTCTTCGCTATCATCGTAATGTCAACTTTGATCAAAATCTCGAGTTCGATTTTTTTTCCAAATGCAGAACTTGCCCTATAGTACCTATATCGCAAGTAAAAAAATTTAATTCACCACCTACTAAGTGACTTGTGAATTAAAAAAAATCCAGTCACAGGGAGTAAGTGACTTATGAATTAAAAAAAATTTAATTCATAAGTTAGTTGGTAGATTGCAAATTTTTAAGCTTGTTTTGACTACATAATTATTTAATTATTAACGAAAGCTTTCAAATCTAGTTTTTAAATCATAAGGTTATCACGCTAGCTTATAAATTATCCATTTCATAATTTTTCTAATCAGAATTTATCTATTAACTTATGAATTAAATTTTTACTTGCGATATATGTAGGTACTATAGGGCAAGTTCTGCATTTGGAAAAAAAATCGAACTCGAGATTTTGATCAAAGTTGACATTACGATGATAGCGAAGACGAAAAAAGTGGGTCCGACAATTCCGTCTGTCTGTCTGTATGTCTGTATGTCTGTATGTCTGTACCTCGAACTACAGCCTAAACTACCGGAGGTATTTTCTTCAAACTCGGTAGTTAAGGGTCTTCGGTGATTCCCTAGAGGAGAAATTGAAATTTTTTTTTTAGCCCCAAAACTAAGGGTACCCCCCATACACCCGTAATGCAAAATCTTATTTATCTCGAAAACGGCTCTAACGATTTTGATAAAAAAAATTAGGTGTGATATTATGGACATGGACTACATTTTGGTCAACAAAAATTTTGGGGCAAAATGTTATTAGGGGTACCTGCCATAGACCCGTTTTTTGATTTTCGACTTTCTCATTAACGGCTCTAAGGATTTTAACACAAAACTTTTAGCAGGAGTCCCCTTAAGTTTAAAATAATATTGTATATAAAAATATTCTAAAAAATATTTATTGGATTTTTAAAAAAAAATTTAAATCAATATCTTCAAAACCTATGAACGATTATTTTTTGAAATTATTTCCTAAAACCAATATTATTAAATACTTAAAATTCGCATCCCACATTTTTTTCTTGAAAAATTTTAAAGAAATTTCTTATATAAAAAATTTATTTAATAATAAAATGATTTTTTAAGGTTTATTTGCATAAATTCATACTTTTCCGGAAACCAGACGGCAATTTTATGCATTTGAACATTATTATCTCATTAAATCCATGTTTTATATTTATAAAATGTATCTTAAATTCCAAAGTACTTTTACATAAGAGCAAGTTCGTGCGATCCAGTCGTGCATTTTATTTTTAATTCATACGTCACTAAGTTGGTTTTGAATTAAATTTTTTTAATTCATAAGTCACTTACTTGCTGATGATTTGATTTTTTTTAATTCATAAGTCACTTACTTGCCCATGACTTCAATTTTTTTAATTCATAAGTCACTTAGTAGGTTCTGAATTAATTTTTTTTAATTCATAAGTCACTAAGAAGCTTATGATTTAATTTTTTTTAATTCACAAGTCACCAACTGACTTGTGAATTAAATTTTTTTTAATTCATAAGTCAGTTCCTAGCTGCTGAATTATATTTTTTTTAATTCATAAGCCACTCACTAGCTTGTGAATTAAAGCCAAGCTTAAGCTAACAAGTTACTTAAGCTTTTGCAACCCTGGTCTCGAGAATGTGGTCATTACAAAGAAGATCGTTGTTGATATTCATACCGAGAACTGACAGCTTTTCTGTTTTCTTGATGCAAGTGCCCTTCAAGGAAAGGGTTTAAGGGAGTAAATTATGCTTCAAAGACATTTAATAGGATTGAATTTTTGAAGTATTAAAGTCCACACGATTTTTTAAATTTTGTATTTAGAAATGCTGTAGAGATCGGAGTTTATTGAGCTTATCATATAATATCGTAGCAATTTCACTTCTGAAAGAGATATACGTGAATTTGAGAACGAGTATTAGAAGTTGAGGTTCCAGTAGTCGACAAAACATTAAAGTGGATTAGAAGTTTCAAAAAAGAGATCATTTATTAAAATGAGGAAGAGAATCGGAGATAAAACGGAACCCTGGGGAACACCAGTATTTATTTTATGAACGTCCAACACGACATGTATTGCATGATCCAGAAGTTAATTTCTAATCCAAAGAATAAGGTTTTGATTGATACCAAATGAACACATTTTCAATAAGAGAACTTGGTGCCAAAGTCTATCAAATTCCTAAGAAATATCAAGCACAATAGCCTTACTTTCTCCAATCCAATGTTAAGATCTGTTCCTCCGCATTGATCAGGCTGATTTTGAGCGATGGCCTATGTTATGTTCACCTTGAGATTATCGGTCGATTGTTTATTTCCATAGTATTGCGACTTCAGGACATCCCACTCACTCTTCGGTGAGATGTGCCATCTGCTCACCAGTGGAACGGTTGCTTCGAAAGCCGTATTGCCGGCCATTCAGAAGCTTTCCATATTCGAGATATTTTTTGAGCTGATCAGCGTTTCCATGATCTGCTTAAAGCCTAGTACTCAGTTCAAGTGAAAATGAAAATTTCATATAAATGTGGCGGCTAGTTCACTCGCATGAAATCCCCAACGAGAGGTGAGTACCAAAATGTGGATTGGAAAAACAATTATGTTCCACAACTTTTTCCACGCCAAATTTTCATTTCTCAATGTACAACCATCAGGAAAAAGTTTAAAGCAGCGTGGAAAACTGTGGCATTTATCAGTTAATTAAAATATTTTGTTTCAAAATAAAAAAAATGAAAATGAAAACAGAAATAAAACATGGAAAACGAATTTTTTGATACTGCTCTGAGTTTACTAATGAAAGCAAAACATATGATTATTCAGTATTTCAGGTGAGTATCAAAAATTCACGTGGAAAAGTTTATTCTATTTTCATTTTTATTCTCCGCGTGTAATTTGGAACGTATTTATTTTTCATTTCACGCTAGGTGAGTACTAGGCTTAAAGAGTGAAATCCAATCGAACCAAATTATTTAGTCATAAAGCCATGGAATTGAAAATTAAAGTTCGTTTCTATCAACTGTTATTGATTATTTCCGTAATAATAAGTGATAAACAAAAAAGGTAGTTTCAAATAAATTGTGCCTTTTTTAAAGAAACGAAAATAATAATTTAATATTTCAAGAAATAATGCGAAGCCTGTGGAATTAATATAAAAGAATCCAGATATAGCTTAAGGTTCAACAAAAAAAAACGCTAAAGATTATTGGAAACAATTTGCAATACAACTGGATTCTCTTGGACCTTCGTCAAGCAAGGAAAAAGACTGGTATTTTAATTTTTTCTTTACAATTTTACAAATGTATTTTGTATAGGTTTGGTTGGACTACAAACTAAAACTTAAGCAAAACTTTAAGCGAACAAAATATTTACCCCCAGTTTCACAGTGGGAGTTTAAAGAACTTTTTTTTTCCAAAACTTTGTCTCCCTTAGAACAATGCCTTGACGATCTGCTTAGTCTAAACTAGGCTGATAATCCGATCGCTAATTGCTTTGTTGGGAAAATACAAGTTCCGACTAAGAGCCTATGTATTATAAAAATGATTCGTCTGAGTCACAAAATATCTCAATCTTCGCTGCAAGTACAATAAATATAGGGTGATTTTTTAAGAGCTTGAGAACTTTTAAAAAAAAAAAACGCATAAAATTTGCAAAATCTCATCGATTCTTTATTTGAAACGTTAGATTGGTCCATGACATTTACTTTTTGAAGATAATTTCATTTAAATGTTGACCGCGGCTGCGTCTTAGGTGGTCCATTCAGAAAGTCCAATTTTGGGTAACTTTTTCGAGCATTTCGGCCGGAATAGCCCGAATTTCTTCGGAAATGTTGTCTTCCAAAGCTGGAATAGTTGCTGGCTTATTTGTGTAGACTTTAGACTTGACGTAGCCCCACAAAAAATAGTCTAAAGGCGTCAAATCGCATGATCTTGGTGGCCAACTTACCGGTCCATTCCTTGAGATGAATTGTTCTCCGAAGTTTTCCCTCAAAATGGCCATAGAATCGCGAGCTGTGTGGCATGTAGCGCCATCTTGTTGAAACCACATGTCAACCAAGTTCAGTTCTTCCATTTTTAGCAACAAAAAGTTTGTTAGCATTGAACGATAGCGATCGCCATTCACCGTAACGTTGCGTCCAACAGCATCTTTGAAAAAATACGGTCCAATGATTCCACCAGCGTACAAACCACACCAAACAGTGCATTTTTCGGGATGCATGGGCAGTTCTTGAACGGCTTCTGGTTGCTCTTCACTCCAAATGCGGCAATTTTGCTTATTTACGTAGCCATTCAACCAGAAATGAGCCTCATCGCTGAACAAAATTTGTCGATAAAAAAGCGGATTTTCTGCCAACTTTTCTAGGGCCCATTCACTGAAAATTCGACGTTGTGGCAGATCGTTCGGCTTCAGTTCTTGCACGAGCTGTATTTTATACGGTTTTACACCAAGATCTTTGCGTAAAATCTTCCATGTGGTCGAATAACACAAACCCAATTGCTGCGAACGGCGACGAATCGACATTTCACGGTCTTCAGCAACACTCTCAGAAACAGACGCAATATTCTCTTCTGTACGCACTGTACGCATTCGTGTGGTTGGTTTAATGTCCAATAAAGTAAACTGAGTGCGAAACTTGGTCACAATCGCATTAATTGTTTGCTCACTTGGTCGATTATGTAGACCATAAATCGGACGTAAAGCGCGAAACACATTTCGAACCGAACACTGATTTTGGTAATAAAATTCAATGATTTGCAAGCGTTGCTCGTTAGTAAGTCTATTCATGATGAAATGTCAAAGCATACTGAGCATCTTTCTCTTTGACACCATGTCTGAAATCCCGCGTGATCTGTCAAATACTAATGCATGAAAATCCTAACCTCAAAAAAATCACCCGTTAGTTGAGTGTATTTTTACAACGACACTTTTTACATCAAAGGGTATCTGGTCACGAGCATTTCATAGAATGTTGTGCACGATATGTGTGAGCTGCCCTGCGTGTCCAACTCCAATCATCCCTGGATTGAGCTGATTCAAGTTAAAGAAAGTATATTTTCAGTTCCGATGCGCTCATGGTTTCCAAAATTGTAGGGTTCGTTGTCTTCGCAGAATGCAGCAGTTTTGTGTTGGATGTTAAATTTTGTCATTAAACTGTGTAATAAAGCGGAAATGACGTCAGGTGCCTCATCGTCAACTTGAAAATTTGGACTTTTTGTGAATAGGAACGAGCCAGAATGGGAAACATTTTGCATTTCGATAATGCCGGTGTTATCAATGTAACGAAATCCGAATTCTCCAAATCGCAACCCTTGATGCAATAAATTCATATTTAGTGAGTGCTCAACGGAACTTCATTAAGAATTGGAAATAATTTGGGGGGAATAAGTGATACGAACGAAAACTTTGATTTGTAAGTGGTATTCCCATTCCCACACGCCTTGCGAATACCATGAAAAACGATTCGAAACGACAAAGGTTGCAGTCGAAAAAAAAAACATGTTAGTCCTTCTTCTCCGGTAGTGTTGCTGAGATATGCTTTTGAACGTTTAATTGTCGCAAAATTATATTTCCGGTGTGAAAGTATTGAAACAGCTACAGTGACCAACTTGTGTTCGTTATGAAACTGGTCTGTTTTGCACTCATTGAAAGCTACATTTTGAGTTGTTGTTGGAATTTTGCCTTTCAGAAGATCAGGATTTCAGAATTCATACTCTCAATCTAACATTTCCTATATTCGAAATAATCTCAACTTAAAGTTGTTTTCGTAAAAATGCTGTTCTCTATGTTCGAGTATTGATGGAATTGGAATGAGCAATAACTTCAGTTTGGAATTTCATTTTAAGCTAAATTTAAACCTTTTTAAAATCATCCTAAGGAGGAATCATAATATTTGTCTTAATGTAGATACATACATATGTATGTTTCTGCTATATTTTCGTTGTTGACTTGTTGCTCAAGAAAATTTGACAAACAATAGATAAAACCTAAAACAAAAATTAGGAAAAGCTGATTTGTGGCAACACTTCCAATAAAAAAAAATGATTGTCCAAACATAAAGAAAGTTAAAGAATGACTGTATTGAATAGAAAGAGACAGCCGGTTAGGTAGAAGAATATATTGAGAGAATAAAGATACTCGTATGATCAGTTGTTGTGGATCTGTTAAAGAGGAAAGATCTTTTATTTGTTTAACCGAATATTGTTTTAGTTTTGTATTAAGCAAAAGATAAACCATCAATTATTTAAGAAAAATAAAGTAAAAATTGTAGTACTTTACCGTCTTTTTTATAAATTTTGCAAACACTTAAGGGATATAACTACCCTTGAAATGTTTAAGCACAGTAAAGGTGAAAATTTCGGGGTTTTCGCAGGTGCTTGCTTGTTAACATCATGAGGGCTTCCAGGAAGCGGAAGATCAACATTAGCTCGTCGCCTTGCTGTTTAAAAATTACATTAAAATCAATGAAGTCTCGAGTAAAACTTGCGTAGTGTTTGTATGATAAAAAAACGTATCAAACACGATTAAATGAAATTGTTTAAAATAAACAACTTAAACTGTTAGTTTAAACTTAGTTCTCGAGAAACTAATCCTAAATTCGCAATTTTCCAGATAATTTACTTTAAACGAGTTAACCTATTATGTATATGTTGTTTAAATTTACCGAGAGTATTTAGATTAAAACAATTTGTCCAAAGGTATTTAATCTTACTTAGTAAATGGGTTAAAAATGTTACGCTCCATAATTTTCCCGGTTGATTTTATTGAATGCTGATGGTAAAATAATACATCCATTTCCTTATTTTATTTAACCAACTGAAGATTCGCAAAATTGCACATACCAATTTGGTTACCACAGTTAATCATAAATGTTTAATTCATTAACTGAGTTGACTCGTGAAATTTTAACCGAATAAGTTTGCGGATTGTCTTACTAGTTTAATTTACACGAGCCTTACATTGTTTTTAACCAACATTTTTCAACGTGTAGATGTGTTTGAGTTCTAGCACCAATAGAGGATTTCACTTGATAGGGCTACAGGAGATAGGACGCACGTTCATTTCGACGAAGGCCGATGACTTCCTCGGGAGTGGAAGTACCCTATAAATGAGTCCAATTTTCCATAATTCTGGCGCATAAATCATGTTCAATTTGACCAGTGGCCGCCTTTAATAATGGTTTCCAGGGAAGTCGTGATTTGTGGTTTATTGATATAGACCTATGACTAAAAAAAAAAGAACACAAGATTAAGTTTAAGGGGGTCAAAATGGAGGGCTCGACGGACAATTCACTTCGCGTCTGCCTGAGAAAACCATGTTCGGCAATCGCTCGTGCAAAATGTCCATAGTGGCATCGGCTGTGAGGCACGTAGCGCCTGCGTCGTCCTTTTGAAATTTTATCCCTTCGGTATCCATTTCATTCGATTCAGGCCAAAAGAAATTGGTCATTATCGACCGATAGCGCTTGTCGTTGGTGGTAATAGCCAAACCAACGACGGACGTTCTCAAATTAGTATGGACCGATGATACCGAAACCCACACCAAATAGTGACTTTTTCTGGACGCATTGCATTTTGGTGGATCTCGTGTGGATCGTATTCGCCCAAAAATCGACAATTTTGCTTGTTGGAGAACCCATTCATCTAGAACTGGGTCTCGTAGCTGAATACGGTTTTCGACCGAAATTGGGGAAACTTCCATCAGCTCAAAAGCCCAGTAAGCGAACACACATCGCTTACTATGGTCACTAACTCTGACTAATTAATCAAAACGCAAGATTCGCCAGGTTGTAGTCTGCCGAGGCCGAGTTCGTCGCGCGGCGCGAAATTGACTGACTCAGATTCTCCTGCACACTCTCACATTTTGAGCGGCAGATATTGCGTTTCGTTGGCGTACGGCTGTTGGCAGATTGTTCACTGCACCGATCGACTCGAATTAATCCACCACGTTGCAAAACGTCCTCTCGGAAGAACGAGTATGGCCACCGTAAAAAGGACGAAATGCGCGAAATTTGCTCAACCAGAAGAACCACTTTCATAAAACAATTTATTTATATTCCCATGTTTTTGAACGCTATTGCATTCCATGTATATTTGGCATGACAGACGTAATAAAGCACAGTCCATTTGACAGATGTGGCTTCAACAATATGGCCGCAATAGCCTGTACAGGTTTTCAAATCCCTATTGGAAATCCCTTTAAATACGTTGAGTGCAATTATCCGTGAAGCCGAATCGACCTTATTTAATAGACGATTCTTAAAAGAAACATCAGGTATACTCATATGAACTCGACTAAAACTCGACACAATTCTTTAATTTAAAAAAAAATGCATGCAACTTCTAATTGCTGCTTTTCGAAAGTCCATAATTGCCTTTTGCTAGTTGTCTTTTTATCCTGCGGCTTCTAATTATCACACTATTCACCTTGATCTAGATTCTTGTTCCACAACATTCATATATGTAGGTTCCACGTAGATATTTCACATTAATTGTGTCTTTTCAGTTGCGCCCTCCTAAGCCCACCTAGCTTATAATTAAAAGTAATTTAATTTCTCTGTGTCATAAATATTCACATAGCTATAATGATTCCGTTTCAGATTCAGATTCCGCACAAATGCGCAATGCATAGCGTGTATCCACCATTTTTTCACATGTTTGACACATGAAATCGTTTTAAACTCCAAACAAATTACAGACTCTAATTGCACCAATATACCATGACAAATTGTCATTAAATGCTTTCTCTTAAGTAAAAATTGCACACAAAACGCCCGGTGCGACTTGTCCGACAATTTAATGCAATTCAATTCTGAAAGGACCAGACCGCCCCATCCACCTACCTTTGGTATAATTATTCTGTTTACCTAGTTAATGCAGGTAAATGTATTTTTTTAATCTCCTACACACACGATAAAATTCAACAAAACATGCGATAGGAATTTAGGTGCACCTCCGCCCATGCCTTCTGACTTTTAAATGTGACAATAATTGCGCAGCAGTTGATAATTCGTATCTTTTTATTTTGCTTGCATTATAGATGCTGACATCAAGGACACTAGCCGAAAACTAGGATCCGCCGGACAGACACTCACACCCCGTCACACGATCGACGCCATTTTGGGATTAAAAAATCGTGCCGAAAACGGTATAAATGGTGAGTAACATTATCCTTGAATGTTTTTGTTATGTTTTTTTTTTCGGGGGCATAAAGGGTGTCAATTGTGGCAGGCGTTTATTGTTATTCTAATCTTGCATCTTGATTCACACAAACAACAACAAACAGCAGAAGTGTAAAAACGAATGCTTTGCCTCGAGACAAAATACATTATCGTTTTTCGGACACCTTTTTGTAGTGCTCCCGGTCCCCGGAGTGTGTGACAATCTAACATAAGGATCTGTCAGGACAAAGGAACGAAACTAAAACACAGCTTGGAAAATACGCCCATTTTGTGCCCGACATCGGTTGGTATAGGTACATGATGGTACCCACGACTTGAAGCCTTCAAAAATGGATATCTAACAAAAACAAAACAAAAAAACTAAACCCAAAGGACATTAAGGACCCACTGTCTTTGCATGTTCATTCGGCAAATACTAAACAAAATTTAACGAAAAAAAAAGAATCAAATTATCTTAACCAAATCTTAAAACGGGATATAGCTTCTACTAATCCAAGTGTCTGTTCACAAGACTCCTCATCAAGGACAAAATGGATTGCAAGACAAATTTTCCCCCCGAAAACGGATTAAAGGATGGCAATCTCTCTCTCTCTGTTGAATTTGAACTGTGATGTCCCGTTTATTTGTAACTGTTGTAACGATTACGGGGGCTTATAAGAATCTTATCAAATAGCGTGCATCTAAGGATACGGAAATGAGCGGTGCTATTTATACTGTTGCTGTTGCTCTGCTTCTGCTATAATAGACCTAATGGTTCTGCCTGACTGTGGTTTAGTTTTCCTTGAAAAATTCCTTCCACCATCCCAGTTATACAATTGAGGAACTTGTTGTTGCTATAATGCTTGGGGTCTCTCTGACATCGCCAGGCAAAGTAATTGTGATTGTGTTGCGCGATTCGAAATTTATATTACAAATTTGAAATTATTTAGCAAGTCGTGCCGACTGTAATTGAAATCGATTACATGATTTTTATGATTCCGAGTTTATTACTCATTCTCATTGGTAGAAAATGGGAAATTTTAGAGGTGAGTTCAACCATAAAGGATAGCCGGAGTATTGTTAAGGATAAATCGGATTTTGGCAGAATTCCGTTTCTAACAGAATTTAAAGACGAAATTTGGGGTTTAAAATTGCCTTAAACCAATTTCTCGACCAGAAATACATTTCTGTGGGCATTGAAAGAATAAAAGTCTTATTCTATGTTAGACCTTAAAACTAGATTAACACTGGGGGTCAATACCGAAGACACAGGCTCGATACAAAAAATATTCTTGCACAAGAAACTAGTCGAGTCCTATGCGCTATTGAACTCAATATTGTTCACAAATGCTTCCCCAACAATTTGAGCCCTATTTAAGTTGGATATTCCTTAGCGTTTTAGTACTTGCTTGCATTTCCCAAGATCTCTTCTAAGGCCAAAATCGATCATCTGTTGGATTGTAACATTCTTTTAAATAAACGCTCTAAGAAATAAAATGAAATGTGGGATTGAGTCGCACGAACCTGGACTTATGTTAACATTTTAAAAATAGATGTTATTAGAGAAGCATAAAATTCATATTTCAAAAGCTAAAACTTAATAAATGAAGCTCATAATAGGATGCCAGGGAAATATAAAATTTTAAATCGTTGTAGAGGTTTTTTTTCTTAAATATTTTCTCTACCTACGTACATATACAGGGTGATTTGCATAAGGTGTGACAAAAGCTAGGACGTGTAGGTTGGACCTACACAAGAAAAAAATCGTATGGGAGGGGGGTCTATTTCCCCCCGTTTAGGCGGGAGGGGCAACTTAAGGAAAATATTACTTAAAACAGAAAAAATATTATTAAAAAATAACGGTGATACCTACAGAGTAATGCTATAGCATTTTGAAAAGCCAGAAATACATTCTTTAATTTTGTTTTTAAATAAAGTTGTTCGAGTGAATGGTTTTTGAAAAATTAATTTTCAAAATCAAAATTTTGAAAAAAAAAATGAAAATTTTTTTTTAAACATTTTTTTTTTTCAAAATTTTACGTAATTAAGTATTATTTTTTACTTGCGATATACATAGGTACTATAGGGCAAGTTCTGCATTTGGAAAAAAAATCAAACTCGAGATTTTGATCAAAGTTGACATTACGATGATAGCGAAGACGAAAAAAGTGGGTCCGGCAATTCCGTCTGTCTGTCTGTATGTCTGTATGTCTGTACCTCGAACTACAGCCTAAACTACTGGAGGTATTTTCTTCAAACTCGGTAGTTAAGGGTCTTCGGTGATTCTCTAGAGGAGAAATTGAAATTTTTTTTTTTAGTTCCAAAACTAAGGGTACCCCCCATACACCCGTAATGCAAAATCTTATATATCTCGAAAACGGCTCTAACGATTTTGATAAAAAAAATTAATTGTGATATTATGGACATGGACTACATTTTGGTCAAAAAAAATTTTGGGGCAAAATGTTATTAGTGTACCTGCCATAGACCCGTTTTTTTGATTTTCGACTTTCTCATTAACGGCTCTAAGGATTTTAACCCAAAATTTTTAGCAGGAGTCCCCTTAAGTTTAAAATAATATTGTATATAAAAATATTCGAAAAAATATAAAAAAAAAAAAAAATTTAAATCAATATCTTCAAAACCTATGAACGATTATTTTTTGAAATTATTTCATAAAACCAATATTATTAAATACTTAAAATTCGCATCCCACATTTTTTTCTTGAAAAATTTTAGAGAAATTTCTTATATAAAAATTTTATTTAATAATAAAACGATTTTTTAAATTTTATTTGCATAAATTCATACTTTTCCGGAAACCAGACGGCAATTTTATGCATTTGAAGATTATTATCTCATTAAATCCATGTTTTATATTTATAAAATGTATCTTAAATTCCAAAGTACTTTTACATAAGAGCAAGTTCGTGCGATCCAGTCGTGCATTTTATTTATTCAATATTGGGTGGCCGTGGCGCGATGGATGTGTGCTCGCCTGTGAACCTCATGATCACAGGTTCGATCCCTGCCGTCGTCTATGTCGTTTTAATTCCATTAAAAACCTTCTAAAAAATTGTCATCAATGGGTTGCTGGTTTACTCATCACATGTTGTTCAGGCATAACACTAACAACATGTAATTGAGTTAAACTAGTATGCCCAACAAGGATGAACACGAATAAAATAATGTGAATTATAAGCGACAGAGAAATAAGATACGGCATTCTCCGCTTTAGTTCAGCCGCCATCCCTGGAGATAAAATATCTGAGACAACAACCTTCAGTCTCAGAACATCGTGCCACACATCTTTCCTATCTTTCTTTCTCTTCCTTAACTTCACGCCCGCGCTGTGTTCAAACATTTAAAGGGTAATCATAATCCCTCGAGCGCGTGTAGATTATAAAAAAAAAAAAAAAAAATATTCAATGCTCTTATTAATTTTTGATCAAATCAAATCAAATTGAGAAAATCAAAAATAAAAAATAACAAAAACTACTTTTGTTCTAAGAAAAGCCTTTTATTTTAGTTCTTACGTTTTTGGATTCTTAGGTGAATTTACGATTGAAAGGATTAACTTTCTTTTTACTATTTTTTTAATTATCGTCTTATAAGCATACAATAATGTGACAAAGTACTGGATTAACCATATTTCACACATTTTTTCATTGAGAACACCTGCTTGAGAGCATTGGTTTAAAATTGACCTGCCACTTTTTTATTATTTCTAATTTAAATGTCGAGTCGTCAACATATCACTATGTCAAATTACTCTCGTGCCGAATTAACGGATATGCATTACTGCTACGGTATGGCTCGTGGTCGAAGTCGTGAAGCGCAAAGACTCTACGCTGAAATGTATCCCAATAGGAGGTGTCCCAGTCATAGTTCCTCACAAGAGGCATTGCTTGTGAGGAACTAACAAATCCTTTATGAGTATCTCTTGTCATGAAAAGTGCTGCGTATCTTAGCCATTCGAACTCGGTAGAAACTTGAAGGTCTCCTCCATTTCCATCTCTGGGTAAGACGCAGTTGATAGTTGTAAGTGACTAGGTCCTGGTTCTCTATGAGCTGCTGCACTACAAAATTTATGTATCATATGAAACACATTGGAGCAATAGCGACACATTACTTCACGATACACGCCATCTGAGACAATTGTTTTCCCGGCTTAAGAACTGTTTCATAAATCCGGATTTGCGATGTATTCCTGTATAAACAAATCGTGAGGTAAATTTTTAAATTGTCACGAATTTTACAAGTACAAATCTTCACCTTTAAAGCTCGTTCTATATATTTTATGAAAATATATTTTTCCCTCTCTGTGAAAATCGAGTATTCTAAACCAGTATATAATAATGACGCTTCAAAAAGTGCAGACACCTATCTAGAACATTGAAAGTCTATAGTTGATAGTTGTGCAATAGATTTGGTGTACGAATCGTTGATCAAACGATAACCAAGTATTGTGACTTGGGGTGTATTGTGTATGACATTTTGAACAGTACCCCCATCGCTATTCGCAATTCTTTCTGCTTTACTGGCTGACCACAATGTCGTGCTGCAACTGGAACTAGTGCTACAGACGGCATAACCGTCAAAAAGTATCGTCTGTGATATTTTTCACGTGCCCACATTTCCGCTGTACAGATTTCTGGCATATGATTTTCGATGTCATTTTTAGGTGAGCTGATTTTGAACAAAGTTATTGTAAAGTGTTTTCCAATATGCGTGTAGATTTATGCGGCCTATGACGGCCTATTATTTTAGTGAAATCTGTCAAATAAGTTTTTTTTAATATTTAGTTTCTGAAGCCAAATCACAATGGCAAGTAACATGATTGAACACCATGTCCAAATGATAAAACTTTACTATCAAAATGAGTTTTCGTCAGTGCAAACGTTTTTCCCATTTAACGGTAGAAGCGGTTGTCCAGTCACATTCGACGTTTGCTACCATAATTTTAGAGGACTAGTTCGGTAAACAATTAGCCAACAATTATTCGTCAATTGAATGGCCGAGAACATCGCCACGGCCCGTGAAAGTGTACCCTCAGAGCCCGAGGAAGTCGGTTCCTCGCCATGCACATGAACTCGGCCTTTCCCAAACTTGGCGAATTGTGCTTCGGGACTTGAGCCTACACCCGTAGAAGATCCAACTGACCCAGGAATTTAAAGTTCATGACCAAAGACAACGCCGTTTGTTCGCTCACTGGGCCTCGGAGCGCTTGAAAGAGGAACCTAATTTTGCCGAAAAAATCATCTTTATCGAAATGGCTTGGCGTATTTTTAAATAAATGACTGTGTTTACAAGCATAATTGCCATATATGGGACGAAACCAACCCATACGAGGTTCATCAGGTTACTATGCATAATGCATCCTCAAAAAGTAACAAAAGGCGTCATCGGTCCGTACTGTTTCGAAAACAACAATAGGGGGACGGCGGATTACAGAACGATGATAATCAATTTCTTATACCCATATTAAACCATATGAACCTATACGACATGTGGTTCCAACAGGACGGAGCTACGTGCCACACAGTGGAGGCCACAATATGGACTTTCCGCATGAACGATTTGAGGGTAGAGCTATGGTTATCCCTCGCAGGCTAACGTGAATTGGCCACAGAATTTATGCGATTTGACCCAGTCTTGTTGGTTTTCCTGAAGTTGCAGGTCTATCGTCTATGCGAATAAACCACTATCGACCTATGCCCTTTAAGTGAACATAGCCCAGGCTTTCGCTCAAATTCAACCGAATCTATATGCGGAAGATTCATTGAAAATTGGACCACTCGTATCTGAGCCACCATAAGAAGCCGAAGTTAATACCTTAAACACAGCTTGTTTAATTTCATTTTAAAATCTAACCGCCATTATTGAAAAACCCTTTATGAGAAATTGAACATAGCTTGAAGCTCGCTTTAACCTTATGTCAACTTGCATTGAGTTAGATTGATTATTCGATTTTGAAACGTCACAAATGCTGCACGCAGAAATTAAAATTTTACCATCAGCTGCCGATGCAGCTGCGTTGCGTTGTGTTAGTAATATTGAATTTAAGTGTCTTCAATATTTTGACATCTATTCCAGCTACGGTCTTAGTTGCAGCTCCATCTGCACTATGTTCAGCTAGTTATTCTGTAAACGGGAGATTTTTCGACAGTCGCCTCGTATGAAGAATGTATGTTCCATCTCTAACGATTTTTTGGTCGCCGTCGGTCGTCATTCTTCGGTGATTTACAAACGAGTTCTTTCTCTAGATTGTTTTCCTAACCGAATATTCTACCACGCCTTTTCAACTGACACCAATAATAGCCAGGGCTTGGATCACACTATCAATGCTTAGTTAGTCTTTTGGTCTTTTGAAATGCGCTCAAAAATACCTCCATAGAAATTCATACACAGACCTGTAAACCTCATTATATTGATTGTAACATATAATTAACTCAACTGACCCCACCTTATAGCAATTAGCGACTTCTCAAACAGAGACCATTAGCGCAATTCACTTGTTTAATTCAATTATGATAAAATGTCAATCAAACGAGAGAATTGGCAGCAAAGTGATGTTTAGCAGTAGCGCAGCAGTCAAAAGTCCATTAAGGCGTTAAGACTGACATTCAAACTATACCCCGTATACACGTGTGATGTCAAATAGTCTAATCGTCTTGGCCAATCGAGCGTGTAAGGCTTTGACAATGCAAGTCAATAATTCAAAATTGAAAATCCATTAACATTCACATATTTCCCCATTGGGGCCCTCGCTCCCCCTGGGATTCCCTGAGTTTTGTATAGAATTTAATTTCATTAATAATCCGCGCAGACACCGTCAATGAATGTGAAGGAACAACAAAGTGGTCATAAGTAGGCACTGTCTTGAATTCGGTTCTTGGCTGAGAAGGTCTTTATAAAAACCAAACCAACCAACAAGTGCGTTAAATAATTATTCAAATCAATTGATTTGAGCTGCTCTCTGACGATGACGACGTCTGAAGTCTGTGGCCCCTGGACCGAAGTGAATTCATTCGGTGGTGGTGGAGCCTCTTTTGAATGTGAGCTTGTGCACGGTCCTAAAACGAAGTGAGGGTAAATCCCCGTCGTGATTGGCAGGTTGATGTCTTGATCTCTTATATTCTCCAGCGAGACGAATTCATCTTTTCAAAGGCAAAGTTACAAATTAGGCGAATGGTCTTTTTTTTTTAAAGTAGATGAATTCAGCTGGAGCTGTCATTTGGAGGTGCATCTGTTTAATTATATGTTGCTCGCTGTGTAAGCGTAGAATTAAATTCGTCCTGAACCTGAGAAATTAATTGAGATCTCGGAGCTAATGGAAATTACGGAATTGATAATATTAGTGTGGCATTTAAATTGATTTCCGAAGGTGTTTAGGGGAGATTTAATTTAAAAAATTGAACAGAAATACACTGCACATCGATTGATTGAGGTCGCATTTTGACTTGCAAAATCAATTGTGTGATGACTTGAATTATTATAAAAAAAAGGATTTGGTCTAACCTAACACAGAAAATGGCTTCTAAAGGATTTTCCATTAATCATCTGAAATGTACAATTTTCCATAACTCTGGAACATAAATTAGTCTGAATTTCACCGATGTTGGCTTTCCGGGTAGTGATGATGGCTTGTGTTTTTTGAACAACAAGACCTGCGACTTGAAACACCACAAAAGAAGAAGTCTAACGGGCATGATCTCGGTGGCCAATTCACATAGCGTCCCACATAAGATAACCATGATCTTAAATCGCTTGTGCAAAGTGTCCATTGCGGCACGGATTGTGTGACACATAGCTCTGATCGTATTGCTGAAACTACAGTTCATTCGTGTCTATATCATGCGATTCAAGACAAAATAAATTGGTAATCAGCGACCGAAAGCGCTCACCTTTGATAGCGATGGCCTGGTCAACATCGATTTCAAATAAGTATAGATCCGTGATCCTACTTACTTACTTACTTAGGTCCTCAGACCTTTTATGTCCACACCAAAAAGTGACTTTCTCTGGATGCATTGCATTTTGGTGGATCTCGTGTGGATTGTATTTGTCCTAAATTCGACTATTTGGCTTGTTGACTAAAACGTTCATCCCGAAATGGCCCTCGTCGCTGAATATGTTTTTTTGACCGAAATCGGCTGAGCTAGGGAGCATATCGCATGCTTAATGGAATACTGACCCATTAGGAGATAGGTCAAAATTGAGTTACGTACAGATACAGACTTATGCAAGTCTCAGATCTCATGAATAGTTTATCATACTTTAAGAATACCAGTATTCATGATTAATTTATGAATTACTTTTAATTTTATTCGTCAAATCCTCATAGCAAGATCTTTTTTTGCAATTTCCCAAAAATCGTCTTTTCGATTTAGGTCAGTATTCCTTAAGCATGCGATACCTATGTCGTTGTCTATCGTCGTTAACTCTGAGGTTCTGGGTAGAATGAAGTTTGTATGAGTGTAGTTTTGAAAATTTTCTTGCAACTTCGAAGGAAACCTTAATAATAAGAAGCGTTTTGGCGACGTCGAATATGTGTTGTCATTCCAAATTTGTGATATATTTACATACTGAGAACTGAAAACTGTTTGCTTTCGTTAATAAAAGTAACACTCATGGATATTGCCACGGGGGTTGGGTTACGCTTTAACGACAGAAGACAGGTTTGAGTGTTTGAGACATTTAATTCTACGCGGTTTATGGTTCCCATTTGACAATGCTCTCGAGATCAGAATTTAATAAGCTTAGGTATCATACGTTGCAGTTTTAAATCCAAATTCGAAGGATAAGGACGTGAATCTGAAAAGGCATTTATGAGAAACACTCGTTGATAAAACAATTATTTTTAGTGTTTATTTTATCTTTTTTTGTATAATTTAGCATTTTTACGGAATACTTACTAATTTTTTTAAAAATATTCGTAAAAACATCAAACGAGAGATTTTGATCACAGTTGACATTACGATGATAGCTAAGACGAAAAATGTGGGTCTCGAAATTCTGTATGTGTATGTCTGCAGTCTGCCTGTTTGACTACAGCCTAAACGGCTCACCGGATTTTCGTGAAACTTGGTAGATATCGTTTATTTTTGGTACCCCCCTTGAAACCATTTTTTTCTTTTCAATTTCCTCAAAAACGGTACAACCGATTTTGGTCAATTTTTTTTTAAGACTCCCAAAAGGTTTAAATATTATTTGGTATGAAAATTTTCCAAAAATATTTTTTTGGATTTAAAAAAAAAAATAAGGATACTCCTTATGGCGCTAGGTCGAACGGTCTCGTTCTTTGAAATCGACGCACAAGGTTTGTCTCATCAATTGTTTGTCGAATAATTCTATTGCTATGGTTATTTAAGTGAGTTAGTAGCTTCCCAGCGAAAACTGCTATTTCATCTTCAACAGTTGGTAATCGTAAGTCTCTGTGTAAATCACTGTTTCTAATGTACCGCGCATTAACGATTTCTCTGAGAACTTTGCTCTGATAAGATTGTAATATTTGTCTATTGCTTGGTTTAGTACAACTCCAAAGTTGTATACCGTACTATACCCGTTTTATCACTTGCTTATAGATAAGCAATTTATTGTAGATTCTGAGTTTGGAATATCTTCCAATAAGTCAATTCATTTCACGTAATTTATTTTCAAGTTGATCTCGTTTCTTTTTAACGTGAGTTTTCCATTTAAGCTTAGCGTCTAGTGTCATTCCTAGGTACTTTGCTTCATTAGCATATGGTATTTGCACCGAATTAATGTACGTGGGCAGATTGGTAATTTTTTTGTAAGTAAAATTAATATGTGTTGATTTGGACTCATTAAGACCAATTCGCCATTTCTTAGTCCATACCGAAATTTTATCTAGAGCTCGTTGGAGCTTCTCGGTTGCAGATTCAACTGAATCGGATATTGCAATGCCGTCTACAAAAGTACCTATTATGGTATCTTCTTCTTGAGGAATATCGCTAGTGTATAGTACGAACAGAATCGGGCCGAGAACACTTCCCTGGGGAAGACCAGCATTGATTTCCTTAAAATCCGAATATTCCCTCCCTTGCTTAACTCGAAATAGCCTATTTTCGAGGTACGACTCACGGATGTAATATATTTGATCCGGAAAGACCTGCCGCAGTTTAAACTTAAGGCCATCGTGCCAGACCTCGTCGAAGGCTTGAGAGACGTCTAGAAATGCGCTTGAACATACATTATTTCCCTCTAGTGATTTCTCAATTTCATTGGTTATCCTTTACACCTGATCAATTGTTGAGTGGCTTTTCCAGAAACCAAATTGATGGTCAGGAATAAGCCGCTTTTCTTCGATAATAGGAAGCAGTCGCTTTAATAAGATTTTCTCAAATACCTTCGAGAGAGATCAGTGGCAAAAGGGAAATCGGTCTATCAGAAATAAAAATTTTTATTTTCAAAACTCAATATGAATTTTGAAAACCCCCTCCTCGAGTTTTTCTAACTTAATTTATAAAAGTTTCTAAACATAATCTACAAGATTTGGAAAAACAAATTTTGTAACCTAAAAATAACGGTACCCACCATACAAATGTTGAACAATGGTTCTCGAAAATCGTATTTTTTTTTCGAAAACAACGCCTAGAATTTTGATAATTTTTTTTTTCTTTCGATTAATTTTTACGATCTATAATTTAGTAAAACAAATGAATTAAGATATTACAGACTGTACCCACCATAGAACCATTTTTAACTTCCCATAGGGAGTTATTGTAACCGGTCCGATTTGTCAAATTGGAATTTTTGACATTTCTCGACGTTTCAATCATTTTTTCACATATTGAATTTCTCATTATTAGCATAACGGATTTTAATGACATTTTTAATAGAGAGGATTCTAAAAACTAGATATAAAAACCATTGAATTTCAAGAAATTAAAAAAAAATATTTTTTGAATTTTTGAATTTTTGAAAAAAAAAACTATTTCTCAAAAACAGGTCAATATTTTTTTTTGGAAATTTATTTTTTATTCCTAACATACAATAATAAAAACTTTAAGTTGGCGTACCAAAATTTTTTCTTAAAACTGTCTTAAAAAAATTTTATATAAAAGCTTATTTTTTAAGAAACCACTACAACGACTTGTAATTTTGTTCTTGCATAAACTAATATTTGCTTGAATCACATGGGTTCCTGTTGTTAGCTACCGCCAATAAAGGAGTTGTCTTAGTCATTTAAAAAATGACTTTTATGCTTATGAACAGTTTTTCTCTAAAAACATTCAATTTTGAAATTCTTAAGCTTTCACATAAGAGCAAGTTCGTGCGACCCAGTCGTGCATTTTATTTAAATAATTTTTACAAATTGTAAAATATAATTTTATTCACAAAATTGAAGAACAGAATTTTCTGCGTCTGAAGAATTAATTCACCTTTTAATTAGGGAAAGTGGCAATCCCGCAATTTATTTTTTTTTGTTAGATTTGTTCTAATCTGCCATCGTAATTGGATGAATGTAAAACTTGGCCTTAAGACAGAATCTTTATCACATTAAGTATAGAATAAATTATGCTAGGTGTAATCGACTCTTAATTTACTTTGATTCTCTCATAATTCGTCAAAAGAAGTCTATTGCCCCCAGGCATGATTGAATTCATAAAATCACGAAACCAATAATGTGGGGGCGTCAATAAAATCACTCTTCTACCACAGACGCCGCGAGCCGCCCGCCACTGGCCGCTGGCGTTGTTCTGACAAATTGAAGGCATTGCCAAACAAACAGAGCATTAGCCGCACCACCACTGCTAATGATGTTAAAATCGCTGCAACAATAACAAAAAAAAAACATATAAATCGACGCGTAATCCTCTTAATTTGGACAACATTCTTCAGATTTGGTCCCATTATCTTCTCGTCTTTGTCCAAAGTGTCCTAATGTGTCGGACAAATTTCGAGTGGCGGCACGAGTTCAGATACAAATTCATCTTAACTTTTGTATGATCAATCCGAGAGTCTCTTAATATTTATTGTGTTGTTGTTGTTGTTGGATCGCATCAGATCGATGCGATGATGAAGATGTGATTCCGGACTAAGGATGTGCCTGTGCCTCTCAGACAAGGGCGATCGATAAGATCGTTCACTGAATGACATGAGGGTTTTTACGTGCCCGTCATACACAACTTCAACCTGAGACTGACAAGTTTGTAGTGGCGGCTCGGCGGCAACAAGTTAAACACGGTGTCGGTTGCCGCCACAAAACAAGAATTACTGTCACTTTTCATCGTCGTCGTAATGGATTTCCAAATGAAAACATAACTATTACCCCAACTCGAGCTGCATTAGATGAAATGTCAAATTTGTTAAGTGACTTAAAAGCAAGATGCATACCAAAAAAGAGAGCCTCAATTAGGGTCGATTTACAGGATCAGACCGACTGAATCCGTCACGCGATTAAGATCACAGGGTTTGAAAGGGCGGATTTATTTGTGTTTCGGGCTCTGGTTTGCCCTTTGTTGGCCACGCTAATTGTGGCCTACACGCACAAATTAAGGGTTTTTTCGATATTATATTGTCTTTCACTTCGACATGAAATCGATTTCGTAACTCTGATTCCATCGACTGATACGAGAGTGGTTAAGGGGCCAGAAAAATAAATCAAAACCTATCTTACCTACTTCGTACGCCTACAGCATTTAATTGGACTCTTATTAAACGTAATTATTGATTGAGTTGTTGGTATATTGAATTACATTTGCATGAGTATAGGTTTTTGTCTTTAAATGTGTATTTACACTCCCGAAATTAAGTGGTTTTGTTTATTCGAATATTAAATGATTGATTAACATAACTAGGTGTATGTACAAGTTAGCCCATTAGAGAACGCCAGCGGTAATTATTTGATTTCCAAGCGAGATAAACTTTATTAATAAACGAATTTTGGTTAATTATATTTGGTTTTCTATGAGGCAAAATGTATCTACTAACTCTGTAAATGGTTAGAAAATTTAATCAGGCTTTAATTGAACGCTGAGTTTGATAGTAATTTTTATTGTTTATTTTGGATACTGAGGTGGATAAGGGGAGTTTTTTTTATGCCTACTTAGGTTTATTGAAAAGATAATGACCCTGGTATTATATGCATTAATAAATAAGTAAAATAAATTACAGACCAACGGCTCGTAGAAAGCCCAAATCTAGCGATTCAACGCAAATTCGACGTTTTTAAAACACCATCGTCCGAATGCCGTCGATTCCCCTTAACACACTGCTCCAAACGGAATCTTAAGGTTGTGAACAGGCAAAGGTAAAATAACAGCAACTTCACTACGGATATTTTCTTCTAGGCCTTGACTTGTTGGGTTATTGTTGCTGCAAGCCGACAGCGGGGATACCCTCTTGCTTATGATTGTTGATTTTCAAATGTGTCTGTTGTTAGCACCCGTGACCGAATATGCCTCTGTCATATCATCGTCATCATGTCCTGTAACACCACTCGGGGCATAGGGCGCGAACATATCGTGTCCATTCTTCACAGTCTACAGCTAGATATTTTAACCGTGGCTACGTCTTTCTCTACTTATCCACTTCTGCTAAGACTGCTGATTTCCAAGTTGCTCTTAGTCTTCCAAGCAATAGTTAGAAATAATTTTCGGCCAGCGAATCGTTAGGATGTGACGTAGAAAGCGATTCACAAAAGCCTGCATTTTCCTCGAGATGAAACCAGAGACTTTCCAGGTTTCGCAAGCATATAAAAGCATGGATTTAACATTAGATTCGATGAATCTGAACTTAGTGCTTACGCAAACTTGACCAGGATTACAAATTTGAGACAGAGTACTATAAGGCAAACATCGGTCGGTAAACATCGACCAATATTTGCGTCTTAGAAGGGTACGGCAGCATCTAACTGATGAGTCCACTGTCGTACCTGGGCGAAACGCACCTTGGGGTTGAGGTCACTTGAGCTTTTAATTGAACTATAAGGCAACTTTAAACATCCAAATCCGTACCACTATTATGCCTCTGTACTTGGTGATTAGTTTATTTGAAAGATTACTCTCAGATTCTTCATTGTATCTCACACTTTTCTTTGGACCCGTTTTGAACGAACTGTTTCATGTTTTTGATACTTAACTGCACCTTACACTTTTAAATCGTATTCAGCAATTACTTTTTAGTTATCTGTCAGATTAAAACGTCGCTTTATAACGGATGAATAATCTTTTGGCAAATTTACGCCATTTTGGCTGGAGAGGTTTCTATTACCTAGGACCTTGTGATGCTTTTTCTTCGTGGCTGAGGTAAAACTCGTCGGTGTCCAGGGTTCTTCCCAAAGAAGCAACAAACTTGGGTTTGGAGGGTCTAAAGCTCCGAACGAAATAATGTTTTTAATACTCCAAAACTTTCAGTTACTTTATTTGGCTTCGTATTTCTAACATGGTATTTCATATACTTTTATTAACAATATTTCTTTTCTTAAAATAAATAACACGGTACTTCATATACTACAGTATTCATAAGCTTAGATAAATAACACGGTATTTCATATAATGTGTCCCTAGCACACAACCTAGGGAAATAAACGGGTGGAACTCTAAAAAGAGAACCTGTCCAGTGAGCTACCTTGAAGAGGAGATCAGAGGAAAGAAACGGTCGGGAACCTTATCGGAAGCCCTGTGTCCTTAGCACGCAACCTAGGGAAATAAACGGGTGGAACTCTAAAGAGAGAACCTGTCCAGTGAGCTTCCTTGAAGAGGAACCCAAAGGAAATAAACGGTCGAGAATTCTTATAGAAAACTCTTGTCCCTAGCACGCAACCTAGGGAAATAAACGGGTGGAACTCTATAAAGAGAACCTGTCCAATGAGCTGCCTTGAAGAGGAGATCAAAGGAAAGAAACGGATTCGGGAACCTTATCGGAAGCCCTGTGTCCCTAGCACGCAACCTAGGGAAATAAACGGGTGGAACTCTAAAGAGAGAACCTGTCCAGTGAGTTTCCTTGAAGAGGAACCCAAAGGAAATAAACGGTCGAGAATTCTTATAGAAAACTCTTGTCCCTAGCACGCAACCTAGGGAAATAAACGGGTGGAACTCTATGAAGAGAACCTGTCCAATGAGCTGCCTTGAAGAGGAGATCAAAGGAAAGAAACGGATTCGGGAACCTTATCGGAAGCCCTGTGTCCCTAGCACGCAACCTAGGGAAATAAACGGGTGGAACTCTAAAGAGAGAACCTGTCCAGTGAGTTTCCTTGAAGAGGAACCCAAAGGAAATAAACGGTCGAGAATTCTTATAGAAAACTCTTGTCCCTAGCACGCAACCTAGGGAAATAAACGGGTGGAACTCTATGAAGAGAACCTGTCCAATCAGCGTTGCCGAAATGGCACTATCGTGCACTTTTGGCACTTTTTAATTTAAATGGCACTGTGGCACTCAAACGCTTTAAATGGCACTCTACGAAAATGCAATGTTAAAAATAAAAAATAAAATATTTCATAGGACGTGTAAACAACATTTACCTTTATAGGCACTGAACGCATTGAATTGTAACAACCTGGAACAAATGTCAAAATATCCACAACGTGTACTGTTTTCAATTTGTTTGTTGTTTTGTTTGCGAATTTAGGTAATTCCCCGATTGTTTTTGTTCCTACAATTGTGTCTGTGCTATAGTATTCTGTGTTACAAATTACAATACAAGATGGATAAGTAAGTAGTATATCTATTTGTTTAATAAGGTATACATCAATATATTTAAATATTTTTGTTGAAGGCACCCAGGGGCCCAAAATGGCACTTTCTGTTGTCAGCATTGGCACTTTCAAATTTATTTTTCCGGCAACGCTGTGTCCAATGAGCTGCCTTGAAGAGGAGATCAAAGGAAAGAAACGGGTTGGTTTAGTAACTTATAATACTCTTAATAATAATAATAATAATAATAATAATAATAATAATAAATATTCCCCCCCTCTAGCTAATGCTCCTATTAATCTTTAAACTCGACTACTCTAGCTAATAAAAACCCTACTATTTTATAAAAATGTTAAGATTAGCTTCACCAATGCGGTGTTGCCTATCTGTCACCGAAACGCCTTATACAAGGTTTTTGTTTGCGGCCCGATCTTAAATTCTCTATACTCTAGATTGGTATCCACACTGGACGAGAATAAAAGACAATTTTGCCATTTTCCCAACGTCCACTTATTAAATCTACGGCTAAGACTCAGTGTGAATCACACGAAATAAATGACAAAATTGCAGGTGATTCCGATTGAGTGGTAATCACATGACTCCGGGTGCACACTGAATATGCAATATAATTATTTAATAATGCGGTATGCAGGTGTCGTAGCGTTTTGCTCGGTAATATGATTAGGGGTCGTTGGTGTCGTAGCATTTTGCTCGGTAATGTGATTAAATTGTTTAAAAATTGTAACGCTTCGTTACAACCTATAAAATCCTTTGCTTTTAACGTCACAAACTTTTTTTTGATCCGTAGTAAAATATCTTTGAATAAAGTTGATCGTCTTAAAAACTAAATACAATGTAGCACAATCTTATAGCGCCTACCTATGCGTCCCGAATAATGTTGCGGTCCTAATGTCCCATCCAATTTAATCAAACATAGTACTTAACTTGGAAGATAGAGGGCTTTCCAATAGGGATTTTTAAACTTTGACAGGTGATTAGGGCCATTATGTTGAAGCTACATGTGTAACATTGACCCCGTCATTTATAAAATCTGTTTTTCCACATTAACACGGAGACTAATGGCATTCAACAACATGCAAAAATGATGAATTCGACATTGCGTTCGGACAACATTTTCCCTTTTCTATTTCTCATCTTACCGATGCCATAATTGTCCTTCCGAGAGGACTCTTCGCAACGAAGAACACATCAGTTTATCCTTGAGTCCAACTTGTGACGTACTGTTAAGTTAAGAAATTCTCTTAAACCGCACTACACGTATGTGAAATACTTTACCCAGCCCAATATTTCCCTCCAATTATCTTTCTTAGACATTCAATGCCAATGTGCATCGGTATCTTCTTTTAAAATCTCTCCAATTTTCCTAAAACGCTCGCACTGTGCTCAAACATTGTAATGGTGGTCATATTTCCTTTAGGGAGTGCCAAATCAGGATATCCCGAGGCAGTCCTTTCTGGATTCTGGCCTTTCGACCCATGAGCACAGAGTTAAGGGCCATTGACAACGACTTATGTTCGCCAACTGACAACTCTCGAGCGGTTGGAAATCGATCCCAATTTCGATCGAAAAATCATATCCAGTGACTAGGTCCATTACTGAATAAATGGCTTCGTCATCAAGCAAAATTGCCGAATTTAGGACGAATACAATCCACACGAAGTCCACTAAATTGCAACGCATACATAAAAAGTCACTGTTTGGTGTGAATTTTGGGCTGGTTGCATCATTATTCGTTACTTCATTGAGAACGATGTTGCCGGGCCCATCACCGTCAACATCGAGTGCTATCGGTCGATGTTATCCAATTTCTTTTGTCTCGAATTGTATGATATAGATACCGATCACATAAACATAGTTTTAAAAGGACGGCGCTACTTGCCACACAGCTGGTGCCAGAATGGACATTTTCAACGATCGATTTTCAAACATGGTTATATCAGGCGGCGGCGATGTGAATTGGCCACCGAGTTTGTGACCTTCAGAACAAGTTTAAGGAAAATCATCAAAATCATTTAGGCTGCAGTCCAACAGACAGAATTGCGAGATCCACTTTCTCGTAACTTTGTAATATAAAGTTTGACAAATCTCGAGTCCGATTTTGTTCTACAAAAACTGCCAAGTTAACAGGAAGTCGGTCCGAGCGTCAGAAAGCAGTCATTCCTGTACCTCTAAAGCCTTGAAACTGAAAAGCAAGTAGGTAGTTCTATAATCAAACGTATTTTATTTGACTGTAACTCATTTAAAAAGAAATGCTAATTTTTGACGGCCAATATAATGTTGTCAATTTTGTTATCTGCAATTTAAATAAATAGATATCTACTCATAAGTCGTATCAAACCATAAAGCGACAGACTTTGCACAAGTTACAAAATTCAAAAGACTATTAAATGAAACTTGTGATAAAATCGATTAGACCTTCGCTTTCTTCCAAACAATCGAACTTCTGTCAGTATCTAACAATACTGCAAGACCACACACACGCTTCGTGCTGCAATTAAAGCAAAACCCTCTTCTCACTTTCTTAAACAACTTCCTACCCTCTTAGATTACATCACCATTCACCAAGTCATTTCTGCCATTACACAACCCATTGAATTAGTTTGATTAATTGAAATTCTCTCTGGCTGATCGATCGAAAGTATGCAGAGCCTAATTATACGTTTGTATACCTTTATCAAATTTTCCCACCATCAAACCCTACCAATCTCCCTCAGTCTGCCACCCATAAAACTTTTCTCTTCCAATTCAATTAAATTTTTCCGAAATCAATTTGTCTATTTAATTACCTATGGTAATTCTATAGCTCCTGTGGAATGCAATCAAAACGCCCACCAAAGTGTTGAGAGTATATAATAGTTTCAACAATAATTGCTTCTAGGGTGAATAAGCGCCCCCAACCGCAAACACAACCACACCCACTCCCACACACAATTGCACATTTCTTAAGTCTTCTGTATTATCAGAAATGAGACCCTGAAATTACACCATGTAACAAATACCGAATACGGACTCTATCGTGTCAATGATTGACTATTTCTCCCTCTCTACCACCGATATATAGGTCCCTACTACCAATATTATACGTGTATGATAACAAGGACGAAAAACAATTGAAATTTCTTATTGAAATAAAAGTCACTTCTTGTAAGCGCGCGATATCAAAACCCTGCATTAACGGTATGGCATACCTGCTATTATAACAGTGCGCTCGCTCCTAATGACTTTCTTGCATGTCAAATGATCATCACTCTTCTTTCTCCCTCCTGCCGCTTCAGCTAATGCATATGTAGCTGAGGGAACAGCAAAAACAATCATAAGGAAGCATTTGAAGCTAATGTTTCATTTAATTATATGCAATCGAACTGGGTCCTTTTTGTTTCATCGATGTAATAAACGAAATCAAACTTAAATGTGACACATAATTCGGTTACGTAAAGGACACCTAGTTAAAATGTAATTAGAGGTGGCTTTTATTCTGTGGTTGGGAATATGTGTTGGGTTTTGGTGATGCCGGGGAGAGAAGGAATATTGTGAACTTGACGAGCTCAAGATGGTTTAAAGATGGTCGGAATTAATTTAATGAGAACAACTTTGTTGTGAAACTATTGAACGCGATTTATATTTAACTTTAGATAAGGCAAATATATTTGCAGCTCATTTTTCTACTGGCTCGACGTTGCCTGATAGCAACATTGCCCCTCCTCTACTTGAAAACGTAAATCATTCAATTTGACATGTATATTTCCGCACTTGTACAGTTCCAAGAGCCCTTCGATATCTTGTTATAAGTAAATCCGCTGGTTCTAATGCTATAGCCCCCATTTTTCTGAAATGGTGTTCTTCTTACTTACTTTACTTTAGATGGCGCTCACAATCCAGGGTGGATTACGGCCTCAACCAACAAGGCCCTCCAGCTAGCTCGGTCCCTAGCTAGCTGACTCCAGTTACGCACTCCAAATTGGTTGAGGTCGCTCTCCACTTGTGCGCGCCACCTGAGGTGGGGTCTTCCCCATCTGCGCAGACCATCAGGGGTGGATTCGAAGATTCGACGGGCTGGTGCGTCGGCATACGCTCCACGTGTCCCAGCCATCTCAGCCGTTGTATCTTGACTAGGTCAACGTTGCTGTAAAGCCCGTACAGCTCGTTGTTGAACCTTCTCCTCCATATTCCATCGATACAGACTGGACCCAAGATCAAACGAAGAACTTTTCTTTCAAAGCATCCAAGCAGATTTTCATCCGTTTTAGACAGTGTCCATGCTTCTGCTCCATACAGCAGGACCGGGATGATGAGGATCTTATACAAGGTCTGCTTGGTTCTTAGAAATAGGGCTTTATTACTCAAATGCCTTCTTAGCCCGAAGAAACAGCGGTTGGCAAGAGTAATTCTTCGCTTGATCTCTGTACTGATGTCGTTTTGCGATGTTATAGCGGAGCCCAGGTAGACAAAGTCTTTGACGACTTCGAAGTTATACCTATCCATCGTGACGTTTTTCCCGAGTCGACGATGTTGAGATTCCTTTCTCGATGATAGCATATACTTCGTCTTTTCCTCATTAACAGCCAAACTCATTTTCGCCGCCTCCAGTTCAATACTTGCAAACGCACCGGTAACAGCTCGCTTCGTCCTTCCAATGATATCAATATCATCCGCATAAGCAAGCAGTTGAACTGACTTTGGAAAAATTGTACCTTTATTGTTGACGTTTGCGTTTCGTACAATTGCTTCAAGAGCGATGTTAAATAGGTTGCATGATAGCGCGTTGCCTTGTCTCAGACCTTTCTCGACGTCAAAGGGTTCGGTGGTGTTCTTACCGACCTTGACGGAGCAGCGAAATTTCTCCATCGTCATCCTGCACAAGCGGACGAGCTTGGCAGGGATTCCGAGATGAGATATGGCTCTATATAGTTGTTCTCTGTCCACGCTGTCATACGCGACTTTGAAATCGATAAAAAGGTGGTATGTATCGATTTGGAACTCCTGGGTTTTTTCCAAAATCTGTCGAAGTGTGAACATCTGATACAAGGTGGATTTGCCGGGCCTAAGACCACACTGATAGGGGCCGATCAGCTCGTTGACAAACGGTTTTAGGCGCTCACACAGTACAGACGACAGGATTTTGTATGCGACGCGACGTTGACGAGACTTATACCTCTGTAATTGGCACAGCATCAGAGCATCTCCTTTCTCGTGGATGGGGCACACTATGCCGAGGTTCCATTCATGGGCATACTTTCATCCGACGAAATTTTTGAGATGAGTTGGTGCATGCTCCCTACCAAGTCATCCCCACCTGCTTTGAATAGCTCAGCTGGCAAGCCATCCGCGCCAGCAGCTTTGTACGCTTTCAGCTTGGCTATCGCTGACCGCACTTCATTTAGGTCGGGTGGACGGAAATTTTGACTATCATCGTCCAGGTTGAATGGAATGTTCCGCCTAGCTGCAGAATTTTGGGCTTTCTCTCCGTTCAGCAGTCTGGAAAAGTGTTGTTTCCAGATCCTCAGCACGGACTGCGTTTTCACTACCATATTCCCACTCTCATCCCGACAGGCTTCCGTTCTAGCTTTGTATCCCTGGGTGGATTGCCTCACCCTTTGGTAAAACTTTCGAACATCCTCCCTGCCGGTACAGTCCTCAATAGACTCGACCGCCTGCTTCGCATGCTCTCTCTTTTTCCTCCTTAGAAGTCGGCGTTCCTCCCTTCATCTTTGCCCGTAGAGCTCCCGGGCAGCTCTCTCAGCAGCTCTGGTTCTTGCCTGCAGCATTAATTGGTAGGCCTCGTTCTTTGCTACATGCGCCAACCTGCATTCTTAGTCAAACCAGGGGTTTCGTTGTGGTGGCCTTGTGTTCTTCATCGCTGGCAAAACCATTGCGTACGCTTTTTCATAGCTCCTACTGTTCTGGAATCTTCCCTAGAAGATGGAAAACAACATTTGTCCAGGTTTCGAGGTTTTTTTTCCGAAACGTATTTGTAAGTCTGCTCTATTGTGCGTTTTAATGAAATAAGAAAAGGCTTGGACAGAAAAGAACTTAAATTTTTAATACTTCTTGACTTCTCTAAGGCTCTAAGGCAAGTTTTCTAAGCTTTCGGGAAATTTGATGTAGTTCGACCTTATCGAGACAGCAGTCCGAAGTTATAGGGAATGTTAAATCAAAATTTCTATCAACGTCTTCTGGAGTCCCACAGGAATCCATACTCGGACCTATCCTTTTTTCATTATACATAAACGAACTTGTCGAAGTCATACAAAATTTCTCTATTCACAGGAAGCTATTTATACAAACAAATAATTCCTTAAAAGAACAGGCCATCAATAAAATGAACGTAGGTTTTCAAAATATTCTTGACTGGGTGAATGTAAATCCTGGTAAATCTAAAACTATCGTTATTTATCCTAACCTGTTTGATTTAGCTTCTTTTCCAAGTTTAAAACTAGGGAACTCAGATTTTGAATATGTAAACACTGCTAAAAATCTCGGGCTCACTTTTAACCGTTATCGAATTTAGGATGACCATATAAACTAAAATATTGACAAGGTTTATGTAACACTTCGAGTTCTTTGGGCTGCTCTGGTCTTTCATTTGCTTATACGTCAAAGACTCTAGTATAACTCACATCTTTGGGCAAGTGCAACACAAACTTCTCTTCATTTATTGGATAGAGCTATCCATTCCCATCTCTTGAACACCATCGAAATATTTTATGTATTTTTTTTTCATCGTTTCTGTTGTTGCCGGACTTTTTCAGAACATTTCTTGAGTGCAGGTTAAACCCTAGCAACTCGACGAAGGTGGATCCGTCAGGGAGTCTCAGGACCAGACTTCTGCAAATGGGTGCGGTGCGAATGCCTCTACCAGTTAAAGGTCTCTTAAATCAGACAAGTTCCGATTTGGAAGTGTTGATTTGGATGCCCCATTTCTGGTAGAATTGGAAGGATCAATTGATGTGAGTTTCTACTTTTCGGACATCGATTAGTGGTGACATTGATGTGGCGTAGGTGAGCGAGTCATCAGCATACAGAAGGTTCTTGCATCAAGTTGTAGAGGAGGGGGTCTAGTTTTGAGCCTTGGGCGAATCCAGCTCTGATGGTCTTCATGTTTGACTTGCTAGTTGGACGGAAAAATTTCCGAAAGATAGGAAAGAACAGAGAATTTTTATTAATAGCGGAGGTACTTGTATAAGATGTAGTTTGTGAACTAGGCCGTCTATTAACACGCTCTCGAAGGCTTTCTCGACATCTAGAAAGCATCCGATGGTGACACGAAGACTGTTGAGGGCTGTGATGAAATCGTGTTAGAATTTAATAGTGGATGCAAGGTTTAGTGTTTTTCTCGAAAGCCGATTTGCATGTCAGGGATGATGGAATTTTCACTGCATTCTTCGGAGGATTACTTTTACCAGTAATTTGCTGATATTTTTGCTCAGTGACAGAAGGAAGAAGCAACGTTAGGAAACACAATTTCTACTAAACATGTTAATAGGGGAACTTCCCAGGGTGGTGTTTTCTCCCCTCTTCTATGGCTCTTAGTCATGGACAAAATTCTCGTCAAGCTCAGAAGTAGTGGTGTGAAAACAGTAGCGTATGCTGACGATCTGGTTTAATTGGTATCAGGAAAGTATACCACAGTGATTAGTGAAATCAGTGAATTGGCTCTGAAAAGAGTTAGCAGCTGGGCCACTAGTAGTGGACTAGGAGTTAATCAGAGTAAGACGGAACTGATGCTCTTTACTACCAGGGCTAAAATACCTACATTCACCCTACCTCGACTTAACGCTCAAACTCTTTCCTTATCTTCCAAAGCTAAATACGTTGGAGTTATTCTCGACCCCAAATTGAATTGGAAGGTAAATATTGAAAAACGGGTTAAGAAAGCCTGTATTGCTTTCTATGCCTGCAGAAAAAATTTTGGCAAGAAGTGGGGCCTTCAGTCGAAGATGATTTTGTGGACGTACACTGCAGTGGTACGGCCGATTTTGTCTTACGGATCGATTGTTTGGTGGCCTGCACTTAGCAAGCAATATAACGTCGGAAAACTTAAAAGGGTTCAAAGAATGGCTAGCGTTGGCACTACAGGGGCTCTCAGATCATGCCTAACAGATGCCCTGAGCGTTATCCTGAACCTTTTACCACTCGACCTTCATATCAAATACCTAGCGGCATGCAGTGCTGTAAGACTTAAAGAATCTAATTACTGGTTCTCCAAGCCCTATGGTCATGGAAACATAACAAAATTGATTCCTCCGGTTATTTTCCTATCGAATACCGACTACTGCGTACCTCCTCTTGGCCCAAGCGGGGATTTCAAAGCCATTTTTCCAACCAGAGAGGATTGGAAAAATAGTGTTGTTACAAAGGATTTCGATTCGATAATCTTCACTGATGGATCTAAGATGGAGTGCGGTGTTGGTTCAGGAATTGTTTCCGAGTCCTTTAACATCTCCAAGTCCTTCAGACTACCAGACTTTGCGAGTGTATTTCAAGCTGAACTACTAGCAATCAAGGAGGCATGCAAGTTGCTCCAATCTAACCAAAACCTATTCAGAAATACAGCTATCTGCTCAGATAGCCAGGCGGCCATTAAATCATCTACATCTACCACAGTACTTGTCCAGCAAAGTCGAGACGAACTGGCGAGTGTGAACATTGACCTCTAGGTCACTCTCATTTGCGTTCCAGGTCACAGTGACATAGAGGGTAATGAACAGGCCGACGCTTTAGCTCGGCAAGGCTCGGCCTTACATAGGTCACTAGCGGAAAACGTAAATATTCCTCTTGGTGCTATGAAGAGAAAAATCTTCTCGATTTTTCTCAATGAATCCAACCTTAGGTGGAGCAGTCTCACAAACTGTGTCATATCAAGAAAGATATGGTCTACTTACAACAACTCACGTTCTAGCGATCTTATATGCAGACCCAGGCGCGACATAGCCAGGATCACAGCAATATGCACCGGGCACTGGCCCATAGGTGAACACGCAAGAAAGCTAGGCATCCCCTACAACCCACACTGCCGTAGTTGTGGAGATCCACAAGAAAAAGAAACTGTGGTTCATTTTCTTTGCGATTGCCCCGCCTTAGCAAATTACAGGATGACTTCCTTTGGGAAAGCCTTCCTCGATGACCCCATCGAACTTTCAGAGACGAAAATCAAAGATCTGATTATCTTTCTGAATGCGACAAAATGGCTTTAGCAATGTTCCGCTAAAGTATATAAAAGCCATATTCTTCCGTACTAAATCCTTATTAGGTTGACACGAGTAAATGGTATCAAAACGGCGCACCCCAGCGCTAATTGAGTTGAGGGCCCAGGGCTGGCGACTACCATCTCTACCTACCTACCTGCTGATATTGTTGAGAAGTGATATCGGGCTGTAGTTGGAAACTAGGTTGGAAGCATCTTTCTTCGAAATTGCTACAATCTTCGCTGTTTTCCACTTCTAGGAAAAGTAACAGTTGCATCAACAACTTTGCTTAAAATTATTGTGAGGAAAATCATTACTGCATGTGGCAGCCTTTTCAGGACATATCAGGAGACACCATCTGGTCCAGCAGACTTTTTTGGCTTGTAATTCCCAATGATTTCTACAACCTCCTCTAGATTGCATAAATGTGGACTATCGGTGGGATCATTTGCTCGATTAATGTTATCAAAATTGATTTTTTCCGGATTTGGTTGCTTCTTGAACTGTTGTCTCAACTTCCTGTATACAAAATTCCAATGATCCTATTGAAGGTTTTGGCATCAGGCCCTGGCTTGATTGCTTGCAATATTTTCTGGTATTGGATATTATTGTGTGTTGAGTGCTGGTACCTATTATTCGACGTTCGAGGCTATTTTTGCTTGATACAGCATGTTCAAAGTTGACAATTGCTACATCAATTTCGGTATCCGATTCCTGTTTGAAGGTGGAAGCTAAAAGCTGTCTTCAATGTCCCTGTGAAGTCTTTCAATATCCAGCCATCTGAAGTTAATACAATACTCTGGAGCTTCTATTGTAAAGGGAAAAGGTTGGTTGAGATTTATCGACAGTTGAACAGCTTCATGGTCCGAGTCACTCTGCACTAATGTACAGATATATAAAGATATATAAAAAAAAACTTAGGGAACATAAACTTAAGTATTTAAGGATGGCGGAAATCAATACGCATACGCAAACACTAGTAAAAAAAACACGAGATCCACGAAAACCGGCCTTTCAACCGTAATATAATTTAAATAGGTTGAAGGTTATCGATAAGCCGAAACCCAATAAAAGAAAAGAAGAAACCAAAAAGATTTCACGTAACAAATTTCACACTTTATCCTACTCGTATTTATCGCTGCATCTTTTTCTCTATTACCCTGATTTTCTTCCGAGGTTTCTCCAATTTTCGCTTACACCTCGAATTACTTTTTTTTAGCATAATTTGTTTGTAAACTTTTTCCTCGATTTATCTATCACTTCTTTCTCGAATATTTTCTTCTTAAATTTCCTCTCTTTCCATAACTTGCAACTTGGATCGCTCTTTGGGGCGTGTGTACGTATTTTAGGTCGACAGGAGCGGAAGCAACCTTTAATTTTAAGCCGAATACGAACAGATAAATTGAGAAACAGTTTTCATTTTAGAGCTACTTTAGGCGGATTTATCACTTTCTGACAGTTTTTTTTTTGTTCTTATGCGACAAACGAGTAAATTGGTATTCTAACTCCAAAAAACAATGCGAGTGAGGTTCGTCTTATCTAAGACCATTGACGTTTCTTAAACTGGATTTTTTTGAGTTGCCGGAAGATTATTTCCAGACACCACCCTCAACCTGCAGAACGAATCATCAGTCGCATACAAACTTCTTACCAATCACCTATCTACAGTACAACTCTTTGAATGCCCGAATTCCTTAAGTCAAACTGAAGTCCACTTAGTCCACTTAGATACAAAACTAAATTTTGTTTTTGATTAAAATTAAAATGAACACTCTATAACAAAACCATATTTCTAAGTTAAACTCACGGTTTTCTTCTTATTCACTTTCAGGTGATCTGACTGATGATGCCACTGACTTACGCTACGGCCTGCCCTTGGCCCATATTCGTGGTATTGACAGTCAACTGCTCTCATTAAACAACTCCCCCCAATTGCCATTACACAAAGGCTGTGCTGGAGTAAATGCCAGTGGCGCCTATGGCATTCATCACCATCAACAGCCCCATCAGCAGCAGCACAATCATCATTCCCATCATCACCATCTGCATGGTAATCACCTCAATTACTCGGCACATTTCCGAAGTTCCGTAGACAATGGATCACCTAATTCCTTGTCCCAGCATCACCAGCAATACTTTTCCGCCCAGGAACAACATCAACAGCAACAACAGCAGCAGCAATCGATGATGGTGGGACACATTCTGCATCGCCAACAGCTACCCAGCCCTTCGGATCGAGATTACTCGAGTCCATCAATAGTAGCCAGCATGGCCCTAATACAGCAGCACCATCACGAGGCTAATAATGCGTCATCTGGAGCTGGTGGAATTGGTGGTAATGTCGGCTTCAATCAGAACCACATTTTGCATGAGAAAACCTCGAAATCATCTAATCACTACTTCGAGGACAATACGGGCCTCGGAGAGGCAGCCGCAGGATCGGCCGAAACGACTGAAGGTGATTACGACGAATCGATGTCGGCGAACGGTGATAACAAGGAGAACGGCTCATCGGCAGCCATTGATGTGACAACACCTTCTCCGCCGTTAAGTATTGGCGGGGGTGGTAGCGGTGGTGGTGGTGGTGGCGGAGGTATAGAAACTGGATTAAAAAGAAAATCTTCATCTTCGCCAGCGTCCTACGATGATTTGGATGAGAATAATGAGACGATGGCTCACAGCAGTAAACTGTTGAATGGAAATGATGACCAGGTAGCTAATGACCCGTCCACAATGGCAGATTGCTCCAAGCTTGGCCCCAATTATGGCGAATACATACGAGCGAGAAGTTTTGATGAGATGCAACAGCAGCAACATCAGATGCATCATAATAGCGGCGGCGATCCACACCAATCTTCGCCACCGCTCATGCATCCGCATCACCTACAACACCAGCAACAGCAACAACAACAGCGGCAATTGGATGAATTTCGTTCAGCGGGAATTATACCAGAGCAGCAAGATAGACTGAACGACAATGACAGTGTTGTCAATGGGAGTTGTGCATCTAGCGAAGACCTAAACCAAACTAATTCTAGTGAACAGGGTGAGAAGATCACCTCGGGCAGTGATGATGAGGGTGAGTTAAAAATCAATTAGTCTATTGTGGTACATGATATGTATACAAAAAAAAACAACACAGGGTGTATCAAGCTAAAGTAGCTCCCACCCAAGAATACATTGTAAAGGGTTTTGGATATTTTACTCTCATATGTATTTGTTTTTCCCAAAAAGAAGCATTAGCCTAATAGCAGCTTATACCAATCCGTGGGAAATGGAAAAAATACGAATTAGACCAATTTATACCCGTCATTTTAAAAATAGTAGATCTTCTTCGTTTTCTTCGCAATTTGCTTAAGACCAGTTTATACCAATTAAAATTCATGAAAAGTGGTTGCAAACTTATGTACATATGTATATGTATACTTTATACCAGTTATTTAAAAAATAATAAATTTTGTTCGTTTTCTTCTCAATGTGGTTTAGAGCAATTTATAACAATACAAAATTTAGTTGTTAAAAGTGTTAATAGTGCCGTTTGCGATGTAAAAATTATTAAATTCAATTTCAATACCTGTGACCTTAGAACAACTGGTAAAGTCGTACGTAGCCGACTCCTTAGCTCCCTTCCAAACTCTGCTAAAATACGAGCAAAACTTTGACATATCCATCTATGATGATGACCCAATAATGCTCTAAGAAATTTTTGATATACTAAACGAATTTTTATGACAAGTAGCAGAAATCCCGTAAGAAAAAAAAGTTCAAAATTAGAAGGAGTCTAAAGGAACTCTGATAGGTGGACTTTGACAGAATTTCCACATCACCCGACAACTTAAAAAAATCCCAAATGTTGAAAAATGTTGATGTTGTTACTTAATAAGCTAAAAACAACACCACCTAGACTATCTAGAACATTTTGATTTTCTAACACCATTTATACTATTTATACCATCTAGGTCATATAGGTAGACCATTTAGACTATCTAGACCGTCTAGAATATCCACACCACCTAAACTTTCTATACCATTTTGATTTTTACACTATATAGACCATCTAGATAATCTACACAATTTAGACCATCTAGACTATTCACAGCATCTATAATATCTAGATCAGTTAGAGTATCGAGACCATCTAGACTATCCACACCACCTAAAATATCTAGAACATTTTGACAAATTCTTTGCATTAGAGGCTTAGTAAATTTCGTATATTTTAATTTTTACTTTGTCTATAGAGCAAATATTGATTGCGTGTAAAAAGAATTCGAGAATGGCTTTAACAAAGCTTACGAATAGGATGAAAATAAGTCGTTCCATAAGCCTGTGTGTATGTATATCTCACCACATCAAGATTGAGCCTAAATGGTTCGCTTCAAGTTCTCTTTTTGCAATGTTGCCAATAATGCCTTCAACGATTTTGATGAAACTCTAAATGTAATAAAACTGCGTTCTTAGTTTTGACGAATATTCACCCATTAAACTCACCAACAATTAACGGAATTCCGTTACAAGTTTCGAGCACTGCCAAATATCTGGGCGTTTTACTAGATCGTAAACTTAACTCTATACTTTGCTTGCATTAGAATTTTTGATAAAATATGGGGTACTAGCCCTAAAACCATTCAATTAAATATACAAAGCAATAATAAGGCCAATTGTAACGAACGCATGCTTGGTCTGGGACCCAGCATTACGAAACCAATCGAAAAGTCATGTCGAAAATTCAAATACTTGTGTGTATTGGTACAACCAGTCCTCTTAGAACTACAGAACTTCATCAACAGCAGCCCTAGAAACTTTTCCTTCAATAGCCCTGCTCAATCTATTTACGAAAGAGTTGGCCGCCAAGAACTTTAATGGCTCTTAATCTTTATACTTCGTTCCTTATACCACTTTTGCAAGAGGAAAGTAGAATTCACCAGAATTTACTTAAGGTCGCAGACGTTAGATGGTTAACAATTGACAAGTCAAGTTTCAAGAACCTTTGGCGGAATATTTCGAGCAAAAAAAGAAGAATATCATTTTAATATAAGCAGGCCTCAACTATCGATCATAATTGCAGTCGTAATGGGCCACAACCCAACGGGAACCCACATGATTAGAAGGGACATTAACTCCTCGGACTTATGTAGAGAGTGTCAGAAAGAAGAGTCGGTAGAGCACTCATTTCACTTCCTTTGTAAATGCTTCAGCTTATCCAGAACCAGAAAAGTAGATCTCGGAAAATATTTATTTCGACAAATTGGCGACATCACAGCTTGCCGTATCATTGCTCCATCTATCCTTAACTAGTTTTTGACGAAAAATCTTTTAAGTCTGATATTCATTAAAAAAAATGTAGACATGCCACAGGGCTCTGTTTTGTCTCCGACGCTCTTTCTCATATTCATCAATGATCATTATTACTATATTATGATTTATTAAATTGTTTTGTTGACGCAAGAACTCCCAGCTTCTCATATTCGTCCTTGTCTTAAGGATGTGAACTTAGAACGGCACTGTTTGAAAAGTGCATTGAATTCTGATTTCGATAGCATTGTAAAATGGGAACCCAAACCCATTTATGCCTCGTAGAATTGAATGCTTCGAAAACTGTTGTCTGTCTGTCATTAAAGTGGACAGTAATTCTCTTGAACTTGTAAATTGCGACCAGAAGGCCGTGATTTTTGTAGAATAATATAACCTCAGAACGTTGGTTAAATCACCTCAAACTAAGGTACACACATTTCATAGTTAAAAAAAATTGGAGGGAAAATTACTCTGGTCAACATCCTAAATGTTTGGATCCCTCTGGCTCACATTTGAACGTCTGATTGAAATCCATTTGAGGGCAAACATTGATAAGTCCTTACTATCCAATGCTCAACATGCCTATAATAAAGGGAAATCTGTAGAAACCGCTCTACATACGCTGGTTCGTACTATCGAACATTCACTTCATCATAAGGAGTTGACCTTAGTTGCATAGCTGCAGGATTATAAATTCAAAACTGGGCGATTTTACTACTCGAAGAACTGTCAGTAGAGATACGCCGCAAGGCGGTGTCCTCTCTCCTCTCCTCTGGAACTACTAATGATTCTAGAAAGGGAGGGGCACAGGGTGATTGCCTATGCGGACGATGTTGCGATAGCGATATCTGGAAAGCATCCTAACACTCTGAAGGAACTCCTACAAAGTGCTTTAAACAAGCTTACTACCTGGGCAGATCAATGTGGGCTCGGTGTCAACCCCCACAAAACTGAATAGTTTACCAGGAAATATAAAATCCAACACATAAACCCTCCCTACACCAAAGGTATACCGCTTAAATTTTCAGACAAAGCTAAATATTTGGGTCTTATTTTGGACAAGAAATTAAGTTGAAAGCCCAATATCCAAGAGAGAATCAACAAAGCCAACAAAGCTCTATTCTCTTGCAAACAAGCCGTAGGTAACAAATAGGGTCTACAAACTCATATTACACACTGGAACTGGCTATACATCTCAGTTATTAGACCGATACTTACATATGGAGTGACAGTATGGTGGACTGCGCTGGAAACAGCAATAAACTGCCAAAAGCTCAGCAAAGTCCAACGAACAGCCGGCTTAATCATGGGTGGAGCTCTCCGCTCAACTCCCTCCGCTACACTTGATGTTCTGTTTCATCTCAATACCGCTAGATATCTTTGGTAAACAATCGGCCGCTAGCACACCCATTCGACTTAAAGCTTCCTCGCAGTGGATCAATAACGATATTGACCACTCCACTATATACTGAGCTCGTTCAGATCCCTACCTAGTAACTTCGATTACACCACCCCTCATCCAAAATTTAATAAAAACTTTCAAGTGTTCATCCCTTCCAGGTCTCTACCTGGGAAAATGATTTATTTCTACACAGATGGATCTAAAACCGATGACGGGGTCGGTGGAGGCTTATACTCCGAAAGATTAAATCTTTGTCTATCTTTTCGTCTTCCCAATCACTGTATCGTATTCCAGGCAGAGCTTCTAGCAATCAAAGAAGTCCTCTCTTGGCTCAAAGAAAACGTGATATCGACTACTGATATACGCATCTTTTCAGACAGTCAAGCTGCCATAAAGTCATTGGACTCTGTCTCCACAAACTCACTAACAGCCTAAAATTGCCGATCATCTCTGGTGGAGATGGCAAAACAGTTTAACATTCGACTAATATGGATGCCGGGTCATAGAGACATTCCAGGTAACTGTAAAGCCGACGAACTTGCAAAAAATGGAATAATCTTACCTTTGTCGGATAGCAAATCTAACATCGGTATACCTCTAGCTACTTGTAAACTTATGCTAAATCGTGATACCCCAACTTGCCAGTCTACAAAACAAAGTTGGCCAATGTTTGATGCTAAAATCTCAAAACAACTAATTTCTATTGGTAGATTGCATATCAGCTCCGTTATAGTTGTCCTTACTGGACACTGCCTAATAGGAAAACATGCTTTTCGACTTGAAGTTCCTGCAAATGATTTTTGCAGAAGCTGCATGGATGAAGAGGAGTCAGTTTCTCACCTTCTATGTTCTTGTCCTGCCCTAGCACAAAGACGTAGGCTCCACTTGGGGGACTTCTATTATACCTCCCCCTAGTGATCTAAGAAATTCCGACATTCACTGTCTCAAACGCTTCATTGCTAGCTCCAAATGGTTAAACGAGTAAGGGTGATTTTTTGGAGTTCTGTGGTATCACAACGGACTAAATATTGGTCTAAGTGTGTTGGCTTTTCCGGGCAGCAGCCACCTAAACCTAACCTAGATAGATAGATAGATATACAGGGTGATTGGCATAAGGTGTGACAAAAAGCTAGGGCGTGTAGGTTGGACTTAGACAAGAAAAAAATCGTATGGGAGGGGGGGGTCTATTTCCCCCCGTTTAGGCGGGAGGGGCAATTTAAGAAAAAAATCACTTAAAACAGAAAAAAAAATATTAAAAAATAACGGCGATACCTACAGAGTAATGCTATGGCATTTTGAAAAGCCAGAAATACATTCTTTAATTTTGTTTTTAAATAAAGTTGTTCGAGTGAATAGTTTTTGAAAAATTAATTTTCAAAATCAAAATTTTGAAAAAAAAAATGAAATTTTTTTTTTTAAACAATTTTTTTTCAAAATTTTACGTAATTAAGTATTATTTTTTTATTCAATATTCAATGCTCTTTTTAATTTTTGATCAAACACAAAAAATGGGATGTCAAAATGTTTTGTAGTTTTTGAGAAAATCAAAAATAACAAAAACTACTTTTGTTCTAAGAAAAGCCTTTTATTTTAGTTTTTACGTTTTTGGATTCTTATGTAGGTGAATTTACGATTGAAAGGATTAACTTTCTTTTTACTATTCTTTTAATTATCGTCTTATAAGCATACAATAATGTGACAAAGTACTGGATTAACCATATTTCACACATTTTTTCATTGAGAACACCTGCGTGAGAGCATTGGTTTAAAATTGACCTGCCACTTTTTTATTATGGTGGGGTCGGCTTGGCTTAGGTGCATTTACGAAAGAAAGGATTAACTTTTTTTGTAAAATTTTTTTATTATCAGTCTTATAAGCATACAATAACACATTTTTTCATTGAGAACACCTGCGTGAGAGCATTGGATTAATATTGATCTGCGAATGTTTTTTAAATAATGCAGCGTTACACGCCCTAACTAGTGACAGAAAAATGCAATTGCGAAATAAGAACAAAAATGTTCCTGAATCTTGAAATCAATTTAAATAATAAATACATGCATATTTAGATAAAATACATAATTACTGTTTATTTAAAGTTAATCCTTTCTTTCGTAAATGCACCTAAGCCAAGCCGACCCCACCATAATAAAAAAGTGGCAGGTCAATTTTAAACCAATGCTCGCAGGTGTTCTCAATGAAAAATGTGTGAAATATGGTTAATCCAGTATTTTGTCACATTATTGTATGCTTATAAGACGATAATTAAAAGAATAGTAAAAAGAAAGTTAATCCTTTCAATCGTAAATTCACCTACATAAGAATCCAAAAACGTAAAAACTAAAATAAAAGGCTTTTCTTAGAACAAAAGTAGTTTTTGTTATTTTTGATTTTCTCAAAAACTACAAAACATTTTGACATCCCATTTTTTGTGTTTGATCAAAAATTAAAAAGAGCAATGAATATTGAATAAAAAAATAATACTTAATTACGTAAAATTTTGAAAAAAAATTGTTTAAAAAAAAAAATTTCATTTTTTTTTCAAAATTTTGATTTTGAAAATTAATTTTTCAAAAACTATTCACTCGAACAACTTTATTTAAAAACAAAATTAAAGAATGTATTTCTGGCTTTTCAAAATGCCATAGCATTACTCTGTAGAAATCACCGTTATTTTTTAATAATTTTTTTTCTGTTTTAAGTGATTTTTTTCTTAAATTGCCCCTCCCGCCTAAACGGGGGGAAATAGACCCCCCCCTCCTATACGATTTTTTTCTTGTCTAAGTCCAACCTACACGCCCTAGCTTTTTGTCACACCTTATGCCAATCACCCTGTATATTAGACCACAACGCCGCACAGTGGAAAATGGTAGAACAACAGCTGATCATAAATGATTTTTACAAACATTTTTTTAATTTT